>OX376210.1:8877615-10077615 GCA_947363905.1 Lithophane semibrunnea | reverse complement strand
ATGGTCCCTCTTTGTAACTGTTGAAATTGTAGCTTTGAAAACATGCCAAGTTGCATTATAACTTTAGGCCTCATTTACGGAGACGCGGGGCGTGGCGCGTCGCATGCAGGGTGGCGTCACGCGGCGCGTCTGACGTTTTTTCTGTTTACGGTGCGGCGGCGCGTGAAGCGGCAGTTATCATCCTACGCGTTAACATAAACATATGGCAATATACGTCTTGATTGTCGCGGTTTTTTTTTGGGGTTATAATATATATTTTTGAAATGTACTAATTAAAACCTTTCATTTGATACCCAACATGGTATGATAAAAAAATATTTTTTGTTGTTCATGATATGTCACCTAGAGGGCGCCATTTTCAATTTAATGTGTCTTCATATAGCCTATGACCAGCGGACGATCAAGAAGCTTCCAACGATACCTCATTTGTCAAATTGTGATGAGTCTTTTAGAAGATAATATGTGGGAACAGACATAGATAAATACATAGAAACCGGCCAAAATTATAACCCTCCTTTTGGGTTTTAGTCAGGTAAAAACTAAAACCCAACTACGACAAAAAAGTCAACTAAAGAGATATAAACAAGACATCACGGACAGACAAATTAAAAATCCGGAGTCATACGGAATCTGTTCGAGTTCGTTCGTTATACCAATAACCGAAGAATAAAGGTATTATTCTAAACAAGTTTTATTTAGGGGCGGTCAGTCGCTCCAATTGTTCGTCTAAGGGTCACCTTACAAGAAGTTTGTCAAAAAAAGTGGGAGTAAACGAATTTGGATCCTGAGTATGTCGCAATAAGATTTAATCTCCAGTGCGAACTTTCAAATGAACGTGGAATGGGCTCGTTGGCTATGTTGTAAATTTTCTCCGCAAGAAAATTCAGCGCAAGCAATGGCGCTAGTTTTACCTACTTCTTTCTATACTCCGTGCTACTATACCAGTCAAAAATCTGTCAAATAAAATGAATGTCATCTTGAGTTTTCAAATATCAACATTGAATTTTATATGTTTATTTAGACTCGGTATTTATTTATTTATCAATCAATAACACTTGTAATATTCGTTTTGGAAGTGGTTTTAGTGTTTTTTTCATGTTTTCTATGTCTCAGTTTCTTTTGTGGAATGTGATAAATTACGAAAATATTATTTACGAAAATAAATAATATCTCAGCGCAGCTAAAAATTTGAGCGTAGTCCTCTCGTCTCAACAGAGCGACGCCGACTGATTTGTGAAACAAAAATATGCTTGAAGTTCCCGTAATGTGCGACGGAAGATGGCTTCTTCCACGAACTAAGAACGACGTAAGTCCTACAAGCTTTGATTCGTAATAAAACCAAAAATAAAAGGAATAAAAAAAAAAGCCTACACAATTTTTTTTGCCTTGTTTTAATACATATAATCATCAAATTTTTATCATAATAGGCATTAGCATTTTAAGTACAAATCGAAAATACGTGAAAATTAGAGGTAACTTCGTGATATTTTTTTATCGAGAAAATTTTAATATTTTGTGTTTCTGTTCCACAAAAAGTTTGGAAATATCATGTAGTTACTCATACTATTTTTATTTTACACCTAAGTATTATCAATTTCATGAAAAATCAAATTGAAGACAAGCAATTTTGCTTCCTACCGGCCCTTAATTTAGTTTATGTTAGGATATTATATTTGTATTTTAAGTACTCTACTTTCTAGTTTCGTATTACCTAGTTACTGGGTTGTGGAGGTCACATAGGCAGTCGCTCCATGTAAAATACTGGAATTCAGCAGCATCCGGTTAGACTGGAAGCCGACCCCAATATAGTTGGGAAAAGGCTAGGCAGATGATGATATACTCTACTCTCTCTCTAGTTTATGTACTTGTTTTTATATATTAATAATATTGATTAATACATTTAAAAAAAAAATCGATCGCAGCTGTCATTTTGGTCTAGCAAATTAAAAATCAGAGCAGATTTGATGCTTCAATTTAATTGTATGCCACGGGAAAGAAACTTGCATCACCCTTAAGGGGGAGTAGTTTGACAGCAAAAAATCATATTTCACCCGCGCAACCCTTACCTACCCCTCTCATTAAACACGACGAAAACAAAACACAATGCCTTCCCGCCAGCAGAAACTTTTCGTCTGGCGTTTATAGAATTCGAATTTCAATCTTCTGTAGTTTATTTTGCTTATACGATACGCTAAGCTTGAATTCAGAACTATAGATCATGTTCATGTTTTGGAACTAGAAACTCAATGTTGACGTGAAAAAGTTCAAATTTAAATGTTACCAAATTTTATTTAGGACCTTGTACAATTTGTACCTAATGACGTCTTTGTGGAAAACTGTGTTACCAAGTAATAAATAGAATGCTATATCGTGGATTTCTCTCTTTGGAGGATCGTGCAAAGTGATACCCAAGTAAAAAATAATATTCGTATAATGAATTTTGCACTGTATTGTGCAACGAATATGGCATGTGTCATGAAAACCTTTCCTGCGCCAAACGCGAACAATCCCCTTCGAAAATATTTGAAACATGTGAAAAAGAGGCCGAGTTCTGTACAAAAGAAATAAATGTAGGATTGTTGGATTCACCACTAAAAGAATTGACATCTATTCATCTATGTAAATGGGAGCCAAAGTACCAAAGGGACTAATTATAACAAGGGCCCGAGATACGCGCTCAGTACCTGCGCTGTGTATTGGGCGCGCGCCCGGCGCGTTTTGGACGCTCGTCAAACGCAACAAGATTTCCACATTTTGTTGTAACTTTGGAACCGTGTTTCTTTTAAGTTTATTACTAATGCGGAGAAAATGACAAGGAAAAATAGTGAAAAAGAAACTCGCGTCCAATCGTGAAGGGCACGGTTAGGCTTCATTTACGGAGACGCGAGGAGTCGCGCGTGGCTTTGGGCGGCGCGGCTCGCACTGAATTCAAACATATAGCGTTGTATGAGTGCGTTTACGGAGACGCGATTTTACACGCGTTTGTTTGAAATGGAGCGTTTTTTGCGGCGGAGCCCGCGAATGGCATAGCCGCGTCACACGCGGCGTTTCATCACGGCGGCGCACGTAGCAGCAATGCCCGCGGCATACCTTCTCCCAGTCTTATTTGTAAATCGCACAACGGAGATGCAAGTTGAGAGTGGCAAGTTGCGACATGTGCAGGCCTAACGGCGCCCGGCATGGGCGCTCGCTTAGACTGCAGCGCTTGATATAATTCGTTACATAGGAATTCATACAATTTTATTGAGCGCCCGAAACGCAGCGTACAAAATGCGCGTCTCGGGCGCTTGTTATAACTAGTCCCTTAGTAGAAAGTTTAGTATGGTCCCTCTTTGTAACTGTTGAAATTGTAGCTTTGAAAACATGCCAAGTTGCTTTAGGCCTCATTTACGGAGACGCGGGGCGTGGCGCGTCGCGTGCAGTGTGGCGTCACGCGGCGCGTCTGACGTTTTTTCTGTTTACGGTGCGGCGGCGCGTGAAGCGGCAGTTATCATCCCACGCGTTAACCTAAACATATGGCAATATACGTCTTGATTGTCGCTGCTTTTTTTTGGGGTTATAATATATATTTTTGAAATGTGCTAATTAAAACCTTTCATTTGATACCCAACATGGTATGATTAAAAAATATTTTTTGTTGTTCATGATATGTCACCTAGAGGGCGCAATTTTCAATTTAATGTGTCTTCATATAGCCTTTGACCAGCGGACGATCAAGAAGCTTCCAACGATACCTCATTTGTCAAATTGTGATGAGTCTTTTAGAAGATAATATGTGGGAACAGACATAGATAAATACATAGAAACCGGTCAAAATTATAACCCTCCTTTTTGCTTCGCCGTAGTCAGGTAAAAACTAAAACCCAACTACGACAAAAAAATCAACTAAAGAGATATAAACAAGACATCACGGACAGACAAATTAAAAATCCGGAGTCATACGGAATCTGTTCGAGTTCGTTCGTTATACCAATAACCGAAGAATAAAGGTATTATTCTAAACAAGTTTTATTTAGGGGCGGTCAGTCGCTCCAATTGTTCGTCTAAGGGTCACCTTACAAGAAGTTTGTCAAAAAAAGTGGGAGTAAACGAATTTGGATCCTGAGTAAATCGCAATAAGATTTAATCTCCAGTGCGAACTTTCAAATGAACGTAGAATGGGCTCGTTGGCTATGTTGTAAATTTTCTCCGCAAGAAAATTCACCGCAATACAGAGCAATGGCGCTAGTTGTACCTACTTCTTTCTATACTCCGTGCTACTATACCAGTCAAAAATCTGTCAAATAAAATGTATGTCATCTTGAGTTTTCAAATATCAACATTGAATTTTATATGTTTATTTAGACTCGGTATTTATTTATTTATCAATCAATAACACTTGTAATATTCGTTTTGGAAGTGGTTTTAGTGTTTTGTTCATGTTTTCTATGTCTCAGTTTCTTTTGTGGAATGTGATAAATTACGAAAATATTATTTACGAAAATAAATAATATCTCAGCGCAGCTAAAAATTTGAGCGTAGTCCTCTCGTCTCAACAGAGCGACGCCGACTGATTTGTGAAACAAAAATATGCTTGAAGTTCCCGTAATATGCGACGGAAGATGACTTCTTCCACGAACTAAGAACGTCGTAAGTCCTACAAGCTTTGATTCGTAATAAAACCAAAAATAAAAGGAATAAAAAAAAAAAAGCCTACACAATTTTTTTTGCCTTGTTTTAATACATATAATCATCTAATTTTTATCATAATAGGCATTAGCATTTTAAGTACAAATCGAAAATACGTGAAAATTAGAGGTAACTTCGTGATATTTTTTTATCGAGAAAATTTTAATATTTTATGTTTCTGTTCCACAAAAAGTTTGGAAATATCATGTAGTTACTCATACTATTTTTATTTTACACCTAAGTATTATCAATTTCATGAAAAATCAAATTGAAGACAGGCAATTTTGCTTACTACCCGCCCTTACAATTGGTCCAAACGTTATTAATTCGTATAATTAATCCTTAATACGTGTTATCATTAAGAAGGATAACGTTAATTCCACTCACAGCATTAAGCCTTCTAAGAAATTTCTGCAATATTGCGGGGCTTATCCTATAAGTAATCTTCTTAAATTTAATTATGTTCAAACATTAAAATGCTTTAAGTAAACCCAGTTTTCTGTAAATACTTTAGTTGAAAACTTATAACTGCGCGTGACTCATTTAGTTTTGATCCCTTAATCGGTCAAAGTGTTATAATTATAAAACCCATTAGGTAATTTTCAGCAGCAACCAGGGGTCTTCCACCACCGCTTACAGTATTATTTTAATCTTACTTCGTGGGGGAAAGAGTTAGAGCTTCATCTCTTTCCTACATTGAAGTAATATTAAAATAATACTGCTGTAAGCGGTGGTGGTAGCCCCCTGAAGTCCGGGTGCTAACGATCGGCTATTATTTCATTCAGCTAATTGATTTTATTTGGTTTTTTTTTCATTTTGTGTTTTAATAATATTATTTGAATTTTGATTTTAATGAGTACCTACGAATTTTTTTATTTTTGTTTTTAATGGTATTTTTTAAAGTGTGTTTCTTTTATGGATCATTGTGGTCTGCAATAAAGATCTTTTACACGACTGCCCAAAAAAGGAGTATAATTATTTATTTATTATTATGTGCATGGGTATTGATAATAGGCCCACTCCTTCATAAATGGGCCTATCATAACATACATCTCTGCCGTTTCGCTTTTGTTTTATACGCCTGCTGGTATGATGATTAAAATATAATTACTTTTTGTTGAAGAAAACTTTAAAAAAGTTGTTAATTGGATTGTGAACCCGATTTTACCCGACCGAGGGACGTGATCAATCAAACTTAAATAAAACACCGGACTCTCAAATTTTTAAATTCTACAAACGAATGTTTAATAGTGACGAAGTTTCATAGTTGCGTGGTCTGAATTTATAAATAAGTGTATTCTAAAACTATTATTTAGAGAATATTGTAATAATAACTTTTTGTTGAATTCGTTGTGATAATGTTTATTCTGTTATGAACTTTCAAAATAATTCGAAAGTTACGTTATTCGAAAAAAAATATTTGGAAATATTTTTATAATTTATGTTGTATAATGTTTGCTAAAAAATGTTATTATTTTACATACCTACTTCATTTATTAAAATATTTAAAAAAACAAATTGTATAGCAGTAGGTATACCTACATCGAGTACCTTACAGTCATAATAATAAGATCCAGTAATTTGATGACCGTGTATCCACACCACTACATACGAACTACGCGTCCCACAAATGTTACGCGAAATCCTGCATCGCGCAAGCAGAGTTAAACAAGCAATCAGAATATATATAACTTCCCGACATCAATCGTCGCGCAGTTGCCCACCGACACAACAACCATCTGGTCGGAGGATCCTCCCTTTTCTTAGGAGGATGAGTGAACTTTATACCCTGTTCCTCATACCTCTTCAACCTTATAAAAATAGTAGATAGAATGAGTTCTTTTATTTTTACCCTAAAAAAGTCCACGGGATATCCTTACATAAACCTTGCACAATCTGATATTAGAGCCTTCAGTTCCTAGCTTCATAAGAGGTTAAAGTTACCAGTACAACCACAAAGAATTTCCTTCCCGCCTTCATCTCTTTTATCCACTATGCACATTGTCGTAACACAAAATAGATTTGCACAGAAGAACGACTCCTTAAAACGCACGCACACATAGATACGCTTCACGTACAGCATATTTTGTTTGATATTGCCTCTTAGGAGCTGGCCACACAGAAGAGACGTGAGACGAGGACGGGACGCAGACGCGGCAAATAGTATGCAGATGGAAAAGCGACGCGCCTGCGTCTTGTCTTTTCTGTACGTATCGTGCAGATGAAGTCTGCGTCCTGTCTCACGTCTGTCGTCTCTTCTGTGAAGCCCGCGCCTTACGTACGCGTCTATCCCCGTGGCCACGACCTACACGCTCAAGCAATACGCGTCTAGACTTGCGACGACGACTGCGTAGAAAATAAATGTAAAAAGTTGTTTAGAGCTCGCCACGAGTCAACGCAACATGCGGAGATACGATCTGAAACAGTTGACGTCACGCGCGCGCGTTTCTCTCGACGCAAGTCGCATCGAATTACTCGAAGCCGGGAACGGGCCTATCTATGTGTACCTTCTGTACTATCTATTCTCTCTGTATCGTAATCTGAACCAATAGGCGTCCCATGGGATTGGATCGTGGCTGCGAATCGCCTTATCGCACCGTAAGTAGGCAATTTAGCCTCTGGAGCAGCCGAGCTAAACCTTTCCTGCCAGGGTTGCGGGAAAGTCCGAAAGGGATACCGGGACCTTGGCAACAGGCAACTGAAGGAACACGGGTGGGTTTTAATCAGTATAAGTCTGACATGCCCGTCCGCTCCGCCCAGAGCGGGAGAAGTCATTTGAAGATTTCCCACCCACAAAAAAAAAAAGTTGGTTCCTTTTCATGATTCAAAGAGGCTTCCTTATTACTGCTCACATGTTATACAAGGATGTGTTCTAAATTTTAAGTATACGAGTTTCTCATGTATGAAATCAGCAGCATAATGCAATCAAAGGTAACTGGATGTCTAGTGGTCGCAAGCGCTACAACTGAGCATGATGTCGAGGGTTCCATTCCCGTTATTGGAATTTCCTTCTAGATCTTAGTTACTAATATGTAACTGAGCATTGGCACTAGTAACTCTAGTGAGTACCTACTGTGGGCCTTAAACGGCCAAATTAGCAACTCCTCTAAAAGCATTTAATTTCCTGAATTTCCAGCTGTCATTAGCAGTTCCTCTAATTTGACACAAAAGCAATTGATAATATGTGAACCATTTTACGAATCTCCACATAAAACTGTCAAACAGATGAATTGTTTCGTAATATTAATCGTACGCAGCTCATATGTCCGTTTGTGACATTTTACGATGATTCATAATATGATTCTGCCAAAGTGACTGTTTTAAGCCCCATGAGCCTTATCACTATGAATTGTATAGTCTAAAGGAAAAGAAAGGAAGACAGAAATATAAAAGGTACTCAAAAATTGCTTGCTTGTGGTGGAAGAGATAGTTAATCTGGAGTTAATCGTCGATTTCTGAGTAAGTAGGTATAGTTTAGTTAAGTTTAGTTTAGTTTAGTAGTATAGTTAATACAGGTTAACGTATTTAAATAAATATTTATTATACAATTTTAGATATTGTACCTACCACTGTTTGTCTCTGCATCACCCAAAGGTTGAATGATAGAAAATGTCTATGACATTAAGTCCGCCTCTGTAAATTTATGTGCTTAAAGTATTAAATAAATAAATAAATGGTAAAACGCTCAGACTCCTACATTTTTAACCGTATAGGTAATATAAAATTAAATTAACTGGTTTTTAAGCTTCCAGATTATAAATACAAGCAACGATTTAAATATTTCGCGCACCAATTAATTAAATAAATATACAACCAATTCACGAGATCCGGACGGGAAGCAACGTTCGTTTAATTTTGTACAACACAATATTATTTTATTATTCAACATTGTCACACAATTTTCTGAAATCCTACTGAATTACGAATTACGATGATAAATAATTTATCATCGTAATTCGTAATTCAGTAGGATTGAATGACATTCGATGTCATTTTATGATTGCATATTGATTTGATTGAAGATTGTTTTTGCTATAATCCGACAATAAATTTCTTTCTATATAACATCTGTATTTATTTCACTCATAGTAAAGGCGATGGCGTTAGTTTGAACAAGTAATTTCATAATTACAGCTGAAAGACATCCAGTGCTGGACATATGCCTCCCAAGCACCGTCATTTCGACCGATTCTGTGCTTCCCGCATCCAGCGCCTTCCTGCGGCCATAATGTACTGTTAGGTTAGTACATTAATAAACAGTTTGACATTTAAAACGAACTGAAAATGACACACAAATGAATCCAGTTCGCAAGTTACCTAATAACTAAATGACATGGGTTCCGTCCCTATTATTTGTAAAGTACTAAAAGTGTCGCTTAATGTAGCCGGATGACAAGTCATGGTTTTGATTTAGGAAAATTCCACATAATATCGCTCGAATAAGTAAAAACGTGATACCGCAGTGATGAGTGATTTGAATGAAATTTGACAGAAGCCATCTTGGATTATCCGTTGGTGTACTTTTTATGAAGAAGGTTGATACATGTAACCCAGAAATAGCTGGCGAAACGGTGTAATATACCTTTACCCCTGCTTATGCTTATGTCATTGAAGAATACAAGCACATTATTTTATAGTATAGTATAGTATAGTCTAGTCCATTTATTTGTGAGAATATTGTTACATAAAAAATAAAAAAAATATTTCAGGTAAGACCCATATCAGATAACATATAAATTTGAAAATTTGCAGCCAATCACATTAATGCATCATAATCAATCACATACATACATACATAGAGATGTTACATAGTTTTTGAAGTACATAATATTCTGCCGTTTCCGGCGTACACATGGCTACACATCAAGCTATACATTCCCATTATAAGCTGACCTCGCATTGTATGGAAATACTATACAATGCGAGATCAGCATAAACTGGATATGTATAGCTTGATGTGTAGCCGTGTGTACAAATACATTTTCAGGGTTTTGGTTAGTTTTGTTGGTCACACATTGAATTGGCATTGAATTAAATAGATTAGGATAACATTCAAACTCAAAATTAGTCAAGTAGTAATTATGGAAATGTCAGAAGGATTAAATTAGGTCAAAGATATTTTGAAGAAAATATTATACTATTTCCTAATGTCAACTTTTCATTCATAAAATCATTAGTCGAGTAGTAGCATTTATGAATAAAGCCACATAACACTGGGTAGGTTTTATAAAGAAAGCTAAGAATGACACATGTGACATTTCGATCTTTTAATACTCTTTTTACTGCTGAAAATCCGTGTAAATTTTCGTACATGCTAGTTTTACACTCACGGTTGTAAAATTAAGTAATATGTAACTGTGTAAAGCCACGCCGTAGAGACTGCACGACACAAATTTTCATTAATTCCCCACATAACGAAAATTTATGGTATCCATGTGTAGCGTTCACAAAAATAATCATGTTATAATGAAAGTTATGAACCTCTATGGTCTGTTCCAAAAGTATTCGATGGAAACGTAATCTAATGGATCAGAAACCTCATATACAAATGCATAATGGTAGAGTTAAATAAAGCACCAAAATAAACAATAGAAAACCGTTCTATAAGAACATACTTATGAACGGCTCAATGGATTTCAGTGGAGGTTTAACAGAGGAACTTACTTTGACAGTTGCCATTAATCATGAGACCCCATTCACACTTCACTTGTTTTATTGCGTCGACCGCCGTTCGAATATAAGGGTCAGCATACCGAGACGTGACGCGACGCGCACTTTTTTTATGATCCGATACAATATCGAATTTATTTACTACACAATAAGGTACACGCGCTGCGTAGCACCGCGCATCTCAACGTACTTTGACACGTGTCAACACTCGCTCTAAAATTATACCTTAAAAATAAGTTCGATAAATTGTTAAAATTAAAGTGCGCTCAACGTCACGTCGCGTCACGTCGCGGTCTGTACTGACCCTTAGGTAGATGCGGTCTTCCAAGCTTCGAAATCGGGTTTGAAACTACATAAATGTTGTATAAGAGGTAGGTATATTGAATGATTTCTAACACCCGGCTTCTGAATTGAGAATTTGAAGTTGACAACTTGTCAAACTTTGGCATGGCTTAAGGTGAAAGCCCGTAAAATTCAAATTTTCTTAGCAAAAAACGTAACAAATTTTGAATATCGCAGGCTCTATTGAATGAATCACCGTCAATCAGTGGAGTTTGACGAGTCCTCAGCATCAAATTCTGAATTCCGAAAACGGTTGTATTTTAAAATGGTGACAAACTGTAGTATGTCTTTGTTAGATGATTGATAGGCCTGAAGTAAATATACAATTAGATTATGTTATGTTAAAGCTCTTACATACTGGCGCGATTCGCCGCGCGAAGCGAATTTTAACAAAACAATTTCTGAGAAAAATTCACGGCGAACAATGCCGCGGCGTCGCATCGCGGGACGAATCACCCCAGTATGTAAGAGCCTTTATGGTTGTTATATAACAAAAGTATCGTGAAGATCAAAATGTTACACTTTTATCAGTCTAGCTCTCATTCGCCAAATTAATCAGCGCCTGTCACCAGAGGCGGCTCGTGATATTTATTTGTGGGGGTTCACTAAAAAAAGAAACGTAGAACTAGAGCTTACCATTTATTTTATTTGTAAAGAAAATCCATTCGGCGATCTTTTTGGCGAGCGAAGACATCTATCACTTTCTTGTGAAAATCAGTTATGGAATTAATTAAGCGTTTTTCAATGCTTATCATACAACAAGATACACTGTATTGTTCCATTTTTAACACAAATGTCGCGCACAAACTATTTTTAATATTATTTAGAATAAACACTGCGAATCTACTGACAGCCGAGTTGAGCCGACCGTTTGTTTACATAAGATCGGCAACAGCGCAAAGGCATAGACCGCATTCCCGTGCGCGGCCGCCTTGCGCCGTTTGGCAACGTCGCGCGTGAGCGGCGCTCCAAATTAGGCTAATTTCTCATACAAAATCTTTTGTTTCACGCGTCGGACTGTGTCGATATTTCTCTTTCGCACTCATTGAATACAGTGCTAGAAATCGTACTGAACTTTGTTTCATAGGAGCGCAATCGCTGGCGCTCCACACGTTACAACTTGACGCCCAATGTACGCGTAGGAAATGGTTTTCTAGTAAACTGCTATTGTATACATGGGCATAGTAGAAAGAATGTATGTATAGGATTATAATAAAGAAATATAGATTATGCTATTTTCGTGGGAGTGCACTGCACCAGCGCTCTTTATGACGAGCCGCCTCTGCCTGTCACTACTCGATACAAGTTTAGAAGTGAATAAAAACTTGCCTACTAAAATTACGTCAATTTACGTCAGGTGCTGATTAATTTGACAGGACTAAACTAAACTTTATCTTCTGTCCTTTTCTTAATGAAATAGAAAGAAAAAGATGCACTGAACTTAAATTTAGTTTAGTTTGGGAACAACAGAATCGGCACCATTACCTATTTATTTCTAACGAAAACTAACTACAATAAAAATCATTTGAAAACTGTGCAACATGCTAGAAACTAAATTCAAACGCGTTATCCAAATAAATTCACAAGATGGATAAATCCTAAAGACTGCTGGAAAAAGCTCTCTAAACAGTTTACGACACTTAATCTCCTTTCTCCCTAAAAATAAAGCAACTTGATGTATTTTGATGCTCTGATGTTTCAGCGCAATTTGTTCATGAAAAACTCTGAAACTGGGTTAATTTACTTTAGAAGATTGATCCGAACGCACAAGTTGAATTTATACCGATGTGATAAAGGGGTTCGGTATTTCATCTTATATTTTAGATCTAAAATGAAAACCTGATTTGAAATCATATGTGAAGAACGCGGTATTTTCTTTTGAAAATGGTTTTAGTTTTTACGGTTGTACTAGCTTGTCCCCGTGACTATGTCCGCGTGAAATTTCTTGTTTTATTATAACATAAAATATAGCATTGAATCGCCCGCCCGCGCTATTCCTTCGTTTTCACTAAGCATTAAATTCTTTCTGACTTTTTTCTTTTTTTGGTCGGCTCCTAAGGGTGATATTTAATAGCCTGTAGGTAAGTTGGGTTCCACTTTTCCATTTGGACATACGGAACTCTAAAAAGCGCGGTGCGGCCCGCCTAGCGTGCGTTGGTTTATATGAAACTAGCTGCGCCCCATGGTTTCACCCGTGAAAGTCTCGATTCCGTGGGAATATCGGTATAAAAAGTATCCTATGTCCTATTCCAGGTCATGGTTCCCCATATGCCAAATTTTATCTAAATCTGTTCAGCCGTTTTAGCGTGAAAGCGTAACAAACAAACAAGCAAACTCACTTTCACATTTAGAATATTACTAGCTGATACCCGCGGCTTCGCCCGCGTGGATGTCGGTTATTATAAACTAAAACCTTCCTCGAGAACCACTCTATCCATTGGTGAAAACAGCATGAAAATCGGTGCAGTAGTTTTTGAATTTATCGCGAATCGCGAATTTTTGCGCGCAGACAGACAGACGCGGCGGAGGACTTAGTTTTATAATATGTAGTGATGTACGAATGCTGACCGAGTGTAGTACGGAGTTTTATTAGATCGAGAGGCCAGCTTAAGGCCGGGACTCCACCAAAGCGGAGACGAGACGACCGAACCAATAGAATTGTGTTATTGACACATCTCCTCTCCGCTCAGCTTCAGTGATCGCTGTGCGGAGATGTGTAATATTTGTCTGGCGCGATGGAAGCAGAGATGTGAATTGTGCGCGGACGACGCGCAGTGGAGACGAGAGATGTGAGCGGCGTGCAGTGAGCGATGTCACCCTCCCCCCGCTCGCCCACCAGCAGCCCGAACAGACCCGCGCCCCACGAATGCGTACTGAGCACTCAACGCCTCGCACCCGAGCTGAAAAACATCTCTTCTCGCACAGCACACAGCATACCGCACACATCTCCGCTTTGGTGGAGTCCCTCGAGCTGAAAAACATCTCTTCTCGCACAGCACACAGCACACCGCACACATCTCTGCTTTGGTGGAGTCCCGGCCTAACACAGACGTGCGGCCCCCTGCGCTACAGCTGCTAATTAATCTTCCCGCGTCTAGATGGGTGAAGGATGATCGATTACGCTCACCCAAACGTGAAGTACGGCTCCATAAGCTCTTGATTACATGACATGATCAGCCTATTTTCCCACTGCTGGGACACAGGCCTCGTCTCTTCGAGAAGGAGTGGGCTATAATCTAACACGTGGCCTTAGTGCAGGTTGGTAGATGCCACATGTCTTCGAATTTCAAACTCGACTCGACTCGACTTCGAAACTCAAGCAGCGGGCGCCGAGGCTTCTTCATACTCTGTGGCAGACTGCAATTTGATTGGCTCAAAACGTTTTGCAAACCACATAGGTACATAATAAGCAGTTTTGCAATCTGCATTTGAAAGACCTTCTTGCCACAGTCATGACGTGCAGCTGCCGACTATTTATTTTTATACTCGTGATCTCATATTTTTACTTAGATCTATTTTGTTTAATTTTGCTGTTATCTTTTTGTTTGCACGTGTTTCTGTGACAAATAAACCAATTTTATTATTACAAGCTTTATAATATTAGCTTGCTATGTTCGTATGTGTTTCCGGTTACTCCAATTGCCATCCATTTTTTTCAAGCACTTCCTGGCATCCGATTGAGCTGAAACTACAGAGACATTTTGAAAAAATGTTACCATTGAGCTGGTCTGATGATGAAGCAAGAAGTTGGCCATAGGAACTTCTCAATCAAACAAGACAGCACCATCGCGTTTGGACTCATTGCCTAGATATGTATTAACCAGTGCTTTGACACTAGGTGGTGTTCAGGGTCTGATGATGGAGCCGGAAGGTGGCCATGGGAAAATTCTTTTTAATTAATTAAAAGCTTGTTTTTATTTAAAAAGATATTACTCATTTTTTTATCTTACTTTCTTTTTTCAAAAACCTGTTCAGAATTATGGCGTCAAATATTACAGATTCAATAACATTGGCTAGACAGAAAATTGATCTTCTAAATATTGTATTTGAATACTTGGCTAGACTGTTTATTTTCCATTAGCAATATCATAATTTTGCTCAATTTATATTCTCCCGGCATTTTCATTTAATTTTAACAGAATAAATGTGTTAGCATATATGGTCATATGGTCTGACGGTATCCTTTGTCCCTTTCTGCCAAAAGTCTTCTGTATATTACCGTCTCGTTCTCACAAATATGTATATTGCCTCGTCTGTAGACTTGGCACGCTCTTTGCCAAAATATTTGGGTCAACAAACTGTTGTATTAAGTTTAGTGGGACAAAGTTCTCATAAAATACGGATACTATAACACTGAACTGCCTAGTGCACATTTTTAGTCTAGTTTAGTAATATCTAGATTTGGTTTTAGGTTCTGAGCAAACAATAGACTCATTCTCTTTTCTCCAAAAGACAATAATAGGCTGAAATGGGAGTGAGTCTCTCTCACTTAGAGGATGCATCAAGATACATAGATGGACCAAGATCGCCACGCAATGGGTGCCTGAACACAGAGGCGTCGTCACCGAGACAGGCCCAAGGAACGCTGTTGCCACGATATGGACTCTTTCCTGACCAATTCGCCGGTAAAAACAACATATAGGAAGCTGGAAAAGTATGGGGAGACCTTTGCCCAGCAATGGGACAATAAAGGTTAATTTTTTTTTTTTAAACGATCGATCCTTACATTAGATGTCAGATGTATAAACATCTGACACATCTTGGCAGACAGTACCAACCTCTCGGAAAATGGGTTGGTACCATCTGATGGCCAACTCCAGCACTGCACACGCTCATTAAATAGCGCGCACTTACCCGGCTTCCTGTTACACACTTCCGTCCCTTTTCACAAAATTACTCCCACAGATTGCAGGAAAGCGAGGGGAAAGATGTTAAACTTCAAAAAGGCAATAATCAAACAGATTACTTCGTTTATGTTTCTTCGTTTATTACTTTAGTTCGTTTTAGGGGTAACTTTGTTTTTTTTTTTCTATCGTGTCGTTTATATGTAATCGTGTTTTCGCCAAACACAGGACCTAGCATCAATCCTCAACTTTTACATTATTTATTTCAAAATGAATGGTGCAGTATTTTCGGCATAACGGAGGATCATGCTAAGCAATTTGAGGTAGGGTAGGTACTACATAATTCCGCGTGATAACGTTTATTAAGATCCATATTACATTCAAACATTCTCAAGGGTCAGTCTAACATAAATATTAGTTAAGAATTTATGTCGTAAAGGTGCGAAGGGGTCGTTCATACAACTATCCGTACGTGGTTAATCAACGCGTTTTAGATACGGATCGTTAGCCCACCTGTTAGATGGTAGGTATGACGATTTATTGCCTTTCAGTTTACCATCCGTTAGGGTAGCCTTTGAGTTTACCCTTCGTTGGGGTAGCATTTGAGTTTTCCCTTCCTTTGGGAAAGGTTTCAGCCAAGTCTAATTTGTCATAGTAATCGGGTTATTTCGTTTGTGACTTGGTTTTGAATCGAGACAGTCAGCCGACGAAAAGTATTTTTCAAAAATTGAACAATTTTATTTTTGGGTTGTTTTGATAAGAATTAATAACAATTGCTTTTTAAAAAACTAAAATAGGAAATTAAAAAAAATATTCAAAGATAAACCAATTGCAAAAAACAGTAGAAAATTACAGTATTTCCCACATGATGTGGTAGTATCCTTATTACTACTGAACGAAGCAATATTTAAATTATTCAAATGTAATCATTTTACGTAAAAGATAAGTAATTTTATTCCATCATACCCACACAGATTGTTCCGTGGTTTATAACAGAATTTTCTTTAAAAAAACAATTTGGTAACTAGAATTTATATTCAAAAAAACACGAAAGCGAATAATTAATAATTATGTTAAATTATCTCTTTGCATCTTCTTTTTATAACTCTGGATCGTAAAATAATACGATTAAGTATTTGATTACTTAATTAAGAAATCTGAAGAAACTTCTGTTATAATATGTTTGTTGGTAGGTCGAACTTTTTTGTAGACGTAGAATTTATTTTATCTTTACAGGAATATCATTTATCCTGGATTTATTTGGATCAGCCGACTATTAAGCATAAAACAGGTTGAATAATGATGACATGAATTCGAAGAAGGATGAGTTAAATTTTTGTGTTAAGGGGCCGGCGGAGCATCGATCGCAACTACGAATGGAGTGCTATAAATGTTGCGTTAGTGCGCCTGTCGGACACACAGCTACCGTGAACTGTACGACCATTCCACATTTTCATTGACATGACATTTGCTTGAGCACTACTAGCTATTAAAGGATGTGTTCCGTAATACCAAAAATGATGAATGACAACTTATTTTTTTTCCAATTTTTTTTCGATAGTTTGTAACTTGATAATATAGGCTATGTTTATATGTGGCATATTGTTTATAATACAGAAAAAACAATATGAAAATATGTAAGTTACAATGTAAAAATGTGCGAAATTCAATTAGCTACAACTTCATTTTAGTTAAGTTTTTTGGAAATAAAGATGTAGGAACCTAGATAAATACTGTCTCAATCCGAATAACAACACATTATGGTGGAAATATGATCAAATTGCAAATGATTTAGGTATTAAGTTTGTATGGAGAATTCATCCATCGCGTCGCCGCGTTCCTAAGGTAGAAATACACTATTATGTCATGTTGTGTCGTGTCGCGTCAGAAACATGTCGAGCGCAGCAACACGCAGTGTTCATTCCGTCTCTCTATGAGGAGATACCTATTTATGAAGAGAACGAAGGATAGCGACTTACGGTGTTTCTGCCGTGTATGTACAGTCACGGACTTTAATTGATGAGCCACCTGGCACTATTCGTATTTTAGCCGTGTTTATTCGGTTTATTCGGTTCCCGACACGCAAAGTCATATGTCTTCATATTAGAAGAAGAAAATTATATTTCTTATCTTTACCTGTTGGCTAACCTGAGAGCCAGAACTACAAACTTGACAGCAGAGTGACTACCCAAAGTCAACCAATTGCAGGTCTAGCAACAGTAACCTAGAAACAATAAACAATCGTTGCTAGGTTACTGATGCGATAGTAACGTTAGCGTACGGAGAAATATTATAGTCATTTCGACAAGTTCGAAAGTAACGTCTCTGACATCGATATTTCAACTGTCACTGTCTTCAGTTAAGTTTTCAGAATTATCGAGGTAAAGAGCTATGATTCAAAAGAGGTCGGTATCAAATAGATTGTATTTATTTTTACTATTGAGAACTTATTAGTCAACTTCTATGGATAACCGTATTTCCGATTAAAATTAATTTATTTGTCATCTTGTTTACGAGCATGCGTTTTGAGTTCGTGTTTAATCGTGTAATCTCGTGAATGTATGAAACTGCAAAATTGAAAAGTTTGAAGGTGGCTCATCAATTAAAGTCCGTGACTGTACAGCTAAGTTACATCAGTATACTAGGAACCATATTGTAGCACATCTACAAAGTCTAAACTAACCAGTTTACGTCCAAAACTTTAGCTGCATTATAATACTGATGTATTTGTGTTTGCGTTTCATTGGTAATGCTGAAGAAAATAACATGTATACAAGCTTTATTTCAAAGTTATCTTAGTATTTAATATTCATATATTCCCAGTATTCATAAATGGAAACAGAAAAGATAAATAACGGTATTGTTTGACTAAAATAACGGATAAAGTTATAAATTGATTTTGTTAGCTTTCAATTTCTGAGCTTCTGTATTTAAGCTTCGATTTTTGTTTATAGATCTATCTATACATATAATAAAATACCAACCAAGAATTTTTGTCCGTTTGTCTGTTGGTCTTGATGTATGTCGGATGGGCGCAAACACGGCTGAGCGGATTTGGATGAAATCTGTCACACAGATAGTTTATAACCTGAATTGATCACTTATAGTAATTTAATCTCGTCTCGTGGGATATTTTCCGTTATCCACAAAAGCTAGTCGGGAATATAGAAGATCTAAAGTTGATGATTGTAGAGTTTGGGTCAGAAAACAAACGTTTCGTTTCCTACTATGTTTATGTATAGTGATTTCGACGTGAGATAATGCGACAGCAAAACCTTGATCTCGCACCCATGTCATAATACAGTGTACCTTATAACATCGCCTTGGATGAGTCTGTAAAGGTGTTATAATTGTGATTTACATAAATAAATATATAAATAAATGTATAAATAAACAAATAATTCACTTAGCGCAGTTCAATCACTTCAAACGGCTACGTTCTGTATGAAAATGTAGACAGGATCGCCCACTGCGACCAACGACCACGCGTGCGTACGCTACGCACGGTCGGATGCGTGACTGGCAAACAAATGAACTGCTTAGAAAGAAAGAAGAAAGAAAAAGTATTTATTGACACACAAGACACTAAGACACACTCTTAAAAATATAAATAAAAAAAAACAAAGTTAAATTAAAATAAAGCAAAAAGTCCTGTACGAGGCCAAAAGGCTCCTATCTCAGCATGACGCTGCGACATTTAAAATAAATGTTATGGCCCGCAGTGATGTCACGGATAGATTAAATAATTTAAAAAATTAAATTAAAAATATAAATGTGTCAGTTAAGTCATGTAAAAATAAACAAGTTTCAGCTCAATCTGATGCCAGGAAGTGCTAGAAAAATGGATGACAATTGGAGTAACCGGAAACACATACGAACAGCAAGCTAATATAAAGCTTGTAAAAATAAAACTGAGCAGTCCGCGCACTTAGCTAACGTGATTAACCTTAACCGTCCACGCCTTTGACAAAAAACGTGGTCACATACTCTTTACGACAATTCACACGAAACGTGAAGAGACTGGTGTGAACATTACATAAAGAAAGCAGCTGTTTTAACTTTAAACACGTTTCAAACATGAAGTAAAAGAAATACGTGACCTTGCTTGAAAATAAACGTGGTTTATTTACTACGTGGGCGAAAATGTCAAGATTCTCAAGTTCTCATAGTAATCTAAAGAACGAGTACATTTGACACCGAGTAAGCTTCGCAAAATGAATTTGAATTGTATATATAACTGAAAAAATGTGGGTTTTACAAGGTACACCTCTGCCTAATTCTTCGGAGAACAAAGGTGTGATGTTAAGTTATGTTAACCATTGAAAGCAGTGAACCAGTACTCAACCTGCCTTTTCCCAACTATCTTGGGGTCGGCTTCCAGTCTAACTGGATGCAGCTGAATACCAGTATTTTACATGGAGAGACTGCCCACAACCCAGTAACTGTATATTAGATAACCCTTAGTAATACTGGTTGTCAGACTTTTGGGGCTTCTGAAGACCCGTAACGACAGTCAAAGATCAAACTCAGCCGGGACCAACGGCTTGACGCACTTTCCGAAGCACGGAGGAGTCTCGGTATGTAAAGATGGTCACCCATCCACGAACCAACCCCGGCAAGCGTAGCTTCACCTCATGTATCGACCCATGCGGCTGTTATTACTTAGCCACGAACGATTTAAGTAGTAACAAAACTATAAAACATACCCCAATTTCCATGTAACTTGTCCTACACATCGTTACCGCCAATCAATTAATATTCCGCCATCAAAAGCCGAACCAACAATGCCACAGGATGAATATTTTTTTGTTAAAACCGTTATTGATATCCGGTAAACCAATTGTCCCACTGCGCGTAAATATGCGGCTTTTGTTGTCCTACATACCTACTTGTATAGTTTATGCGAAGCAGCTGGATTGGGTTGAAAGCACACTATAAAATATGCTGTGGTTTGGTGTTTGGCGCTTGTAAGCCAATTTGAACTCATGACTAGCCGACTTTAGGGGATTATATTGAACTCTAATGGCTGCGGCTTCTCTAATATTCTAGGGAAACTACTTCAAGTACCTGGGTAAAAAGTATGCTATATATTGATACAGGTCATTCGCGTAATACAAAAAAAAATCTAGCTACCCGCCACTCGTTCGCGCGGTTTTTACGACTTCACAAAACATCGATATTTCTTAAGTGTGTTCTAAAGATGTTTCGATAAGTTTAATGTAAACATCAATGTTATTTTCCGGAATAAATTAAATTCTCTAACTCACTAAATGAAATAAAATGAAATTGTTTATTCTATAAAAAAGATACTGCAATGACTATTACACGTCATATTAAAAAATAAACTAGATGAGGGGCAATGATATTTTAGTAATATAATATCATTGATTATGAAGGGGCTTAAAACAGCCACTTTGGCAGAATCATAATAGGGAAATTTTATGAATAATCGTCAAATGTCACAAACTGACAATAACATGATCTGTGTGCGATTCATATTACGAAATAATTCATCTGTTTGACAGTTTTCTATGGAGATTCGTAAAATGGTCCACACATTATGAATTGCTTTTGTGTCAAATTAGAGGAATTGCTAATGTGGCTGGTTTAGGCCCCCTGGTTCCTGACTACTCTGAGAAGAAAGGCCGAAACAAACTCAGAGGTCGCAGTCTCTTTTAAAGTCCAGACATAATCTTGGTCAGGCCATATGAGGACTATATAGATTAGCGTCTGAAATGGTTTTTTGAGGAAAGAACCACACAGATTTGAGTGGACCTGTCCAGTCAGTGCAAGTATTAGTCAATAATAGTGGAGCTCAACTCAGAACTTAAGGAGCTCAACAACTAAATTATGGTGAAAACCGCATCAAGAATCCATTGCGGACGTAAAGCGACTTTAATTTATGATATGTATAGATATAAAAGAAGAATATATACTACATTTATATAGAGTTTAATTTATAATAATTATGTATAGAATAATAGAAGCAATACGATCACATTCCCTTGCCAAAAAACCATGACTCATGGAGTTATTTCATTCGGTCTATATATTTATGAATCGAATTTGAGACAACTATATGCTCAGACAGGCCCAGACCTTCCATTGTGTCTAGGGACATGACCTTTCAACGGGCGGTTGTGCGTATGAGAATTGTGTTTGTATGTTCCAAGATAAAGAAACAATTCGGAGATACAATCGAATTTACCAAAGGATCTTATTCTAGGTATATTTAGTACTAGCTGCGCCCCGCGGTTTCACCCGCGTAAGTCTCGATCCCGTGGGAACATCGGGATGAAAAGTAAAAAAAACTTTCGCAAAAACCTTTCGCATATAATATACAGCCTGTAAGGGTAAACACTCTTGTCATTCAAACCATGGGTAGTTGACTAAAATATAAAAATAAATGACCGAACACAACAAAAAAAAAACGTTATTTTCATTAAAAGATTTTAAAAAGTTTATATCCGACACCGTGCTCTCTAACGAAACAGCTGACTGACTGAGGGAGAGGTCGCACTCGCGGCCGGTCAGGTCACATCCCACACCCCCCGCCCGTGTTGAGACGCAAGTTCGTTGCCCTAGCGCATATGGCAACGAACTTGCGTCTCTTGTGGTAAAATGTAGGTCTAAAAAAAAGAAAAAAAAAGTTGTAATTTTTCATTGATTTTACGTTCTATAAATTAAACCAAACCACTGGTTGCAAGGATAACGGTGTTCACCCTAACACCCTGTATGTACTAGCTGATGCCCGCGGCTTCACCCGCGTGGATGTCGGTTATTATATACTAAAACCTACCTCGAGAACCACTCTATCCATTGGTGAAAACGGCATGAAAATCGGTCCGGTACCTACTTTTTGAGTTTATCGCGAACGGACAGACAGATGGGGCGGAGGACTTTGTTTTATATTATGTAGTGAAGTTAGGATTTTAGTGAATAATCTATCAAAAATCAATCTGCCTAGCCTTGTCCCAACTATGTTGGGGACGGCTTTCAGTCTAACCAGATGCTGAATACCAGTATTACATGGAGCGACTGCCTATTTGACCACCACAACCCAGTAATTGGGTAATAATACCCCTTAGTAAGACTGGTTGTCAGACTTTCGGGCTTCTGAGGACCCGTAACGACTGTCAAAGATCCACGAATGACAGCCGGGACCAACGGCTTAACGTGCTTTCCGAGACACGGAGGAGTCTCGGTTTGTAAAAATGGTCACCGCGTAGCTTAACCTGATTGATCGACCCGCGCGGCAGTTATTTCTTAGCCACGAACTCCTCCAAAAATCTATCAAGAATGACGATGAAATATAAATAATATACGACGGGTACCGTACCGTATTGAGATCGAGCAAACTACGCCGAAAAAAAACACGTTTCTTGTCCCGGAACCGTTTTAATTCCGTTTTTCGTTTTCGTTTCTGTTTCGTTTTCATTTCCGTTTCTGTTTCGTTTTCGTTTTCGTTTCCGTTTCGTATTCGTTTCCGTTTTTCCTTTACCAAAAAATAAAAAATATATAGCGGCAATAGAAGTACCTACACAATTATCTGTGACAACTGTCTAATAACTATTAAGTACGCTTCATGAGATACAGCCCGCTGACAGACAGATGGACGGACAGCGGAGGCTTAGTAATAGGGTTCCTTTTGGCACCCTTCTAGTACGAAACACAAAAAAAAGAAAGAACGACGATACCACTCGAGACACTCCTCCTTAAGGGTTTTCAAACTTGATAAATAAACCACTCTATTCACAAACGGGAAACTGGGAATCCCAGGGTCAATGACCATACACAAAAACATGTATGGCCACAACAAATATGGATTTAAAGAATTATAATCATTAGAATCAGCAATACAATTCCTTAAGTTTATATAAGTGCCAAATGTCATGATTTCATGAAATAGTCATTCAATGCACTTACATGAACTTAGAGAGTTGTATTGCTGATTCTAATGTTTAAATTCTGTAAATCCATATATGTTACGGTCGCAAATAGATCAACATACAACCTGATACTGACCTGCAAATTGCAAAAAACGTAAGAAAATTTGAATTTCGCGGGCTGTCTTAACGCATCCCCCTTAAAGGTATACATGACATGTTTTTGTGCATAGAGCGCTTGTGAATAGAGTATCAGGTTGTATGTTGATCTAAATATGATTTGCGGCCGTAACAAATATAGATTTACAGAATTATATTCATTAGAATCAGCAATACAACTCCTTAAGTTTATATAAGTGCACTTACATGGACTTAGATACGTTTATTTGCGGCAAACATGGCGCTAAGAAAGGACAAATATAGGAAAATAACAAGTTGCAGGAAAATATGCGTCACATTCACGCAAAAGGGCCATCACTCAGCATATTTAGATCAACATACAACCTGATGATGATGACCCACAAATTGCAAAAAATGTAAGAAAATTTGAATTTCGCGGGCTAACTTACCGCATCCACCTTAAGAAAATATGGATAACCTGTTATCTAGGTCTCATATTAAGGCAAGGAAGATGAAAAACAAAGCACATGTGTTTCCCTTTATATTCCTTTGTATTAAGACATCAAGTTTAATGTTCTTTAGCGAAACGGCATGATCCGCGTCATGATAACATTTGATGTTACTATCTTAAACCTCCATTTTGTGTATGTAAGTACAGGCAGTGTCAAAATATCGAACAACAACATCATCATCTGCCTAGCCTTTTCCCAACAATTTTGGGGTCGGCTTCCAGTCTAACTGGATGCAGCTGAATACCAGTATTTTACATGTAAAGGCTGCCTATCTGACCTCAACAACCCAGTAACTGGGTAACACGATACCCATTGGTAAGACTGGTTGTCAGACTTTCGGGCTTCTGACGACCCGCAAAAACTGTCAGAGATCTACAAATGACAGCCGGGACCAACGGCTTAACGTGTTTGGAACAATAACATCAACAGAGAAAATGGCCCTGTTGGGGATTTCTTTAGCGATTTACTGGATTATTTAAATAAAAGGCTTCCGGACAATGAATAGCGTGTATTTCCTTTTTGACACACATAGAGAAGGGAAAAAACTAAAGATAGTGTTGCACTAAAATAAAATATAAAAAAACTAAAACTAATCGACTTAATCGATTAAACATTCCCCCCGGCGTTGAGAGATCTTCTCTCAACCAGATTCTTCTGCTAAGATACCGGGAGAGGGCATATCTTGCTAAATGCTCGTCGAACCACTCCGCACGCCGTCTTGATGTCAGCGACGCGACTGATCCCATCTTTGCCGGGATAAACATCTATTACTCGACCTAATCGCCATTTAAGAGGTGGGAGATTCTCATCTTTGATGAGCACGAGGGTATCTTTTTCCAATGGCTTAGTCCAGGATTGCCATTTCACTCGATGTTGTAGCTCTGAGACGTACTCTTTGCTCCACCTGGCCCAAAAGTGTTGACGAAGTTGCTCGATTCTCTGGAATCTGGTCAAGTAATTTACGGAACGGTCTTCAATGTTTGGCGTAGGCAGTGCTGTGAGCGGTCGTCCTATTATAAAATGTCCAGGCGTAAGCGGGGACAAATCGCTGGGATCCGATGAAAGTGGTGTAAGTGGGCGAGAATTCAGTAGAGCTTCTATTTGAACTAACACAGTGTTCAGCTCTTCGAACGTAAGGTTACAATTTCCCAGTACTCGCTTTAAATGATATTTGGTAGATTTAATACCGGCCTCCCAAAGACCTCCAAAGTGAGGAGCGTAAGGAGGAATAAAATGAAAGTTTATTTCTTCATTAGCTAAGTCACTGGATAATGAATTGCAACTACTCTTTATAAATTTACTAATATCATTACACGCACCAACAAACGAGGTCCCATTATCAGAGTAGATGTGCTTAGGCTTGCCTCTTCTCGACACAAATCTACGTAGAACCGATAAGAAATTATTGCTTGTTAAATCACCTGCCAACTCGATATGCACTGCCTTGGTTGTAAAACATACAAAAAGAACTATATAAACTTTAGTACGGCGACAACCTCGTCCTTGTCTATTTGCTGACATTATAGGTCCAGCATAATCAACGCCGACAGTTTCAAAGGGGAATCCCCCGGGATTCAAACGCTGCTGTGGCAAATCACCCATGACAGGAGAGACTGTCTGTCCTTTCATACGACAACACAACAAGCATTTGCGATAAACTGATTTAGCTAAATATTTACCACCGATCGGCCAGTAATATTCTCTAATGGATGCTAGCAACAATTGCGGCCCCGCGTGCATAAGATGTTTGTGCATATATTCAAATAACAATTTTGTGACAATATGTGTGGACTGTAGTAATAACGGGTGTTTTTTGTCATAACAAAATTGTGAGTTTGTGAGGCGACCTCCAACACGCATTAATTTGTTTTCATCTAGGAAAACTTTAAACTTGATTAATGGACTCTTTTTTGGTAAATCCTTATTGTTTAATAACATCGCGTATTCCGGGAAAGAATCTATTTGCGAAAGCCTTATAATGAAATACAATGCGTGCCTTAATTCATCCGTACTAAGAAATTGATTAACAGGTGGTTGTTTTTTAACATAAGTCTTAACAAATCGTAAAGCATAAGCTACCGACCGTTTAAGTGATGAGAAATTTGAGAACCTATTAAACTCTATAACTGGTTGTGGATTTACGGAAGTGACAAGCAAGGATACTTCAGATCGAATTTCAGGAAGTTCCGTTGTCACTGTTGGATTCCTAGGCCACTTTGACGCATCGTATCTCAAAAATACAGGGCCTGACCACCATAAATCTAAAGATTGTAAAAGACTTATATCGATTCCGCGTGATATATGATCAGCGGGATTTAGATTAGTAGGTACATGCCTCCAGCTACATGAAGGTGTTTTGTCTAATATCTCTGCAACACGGTTGCGGACAAACGGCTGCAATTTACTCGGTATCATCTTGAGCCAACCCAATACAACTGTCGAGTCAGTCCAAAAGGTGACACTCCTTACTTGAGCGCGGAGAGCGTATAACACCCTTTCGTAAAGACGAACACCAACCAGTACTGCACAGAGCTCTAATCTTGGTATTGTCGTTGGTTTAATTGGAGCCACTCGACTTTTGGCTGTAAGAAGACGAATCAAAACATCATTATTATTTGTACTGCGGACATACAGGCATGCACCGTATGCTACTTGCGATGCATCGCTGAATATGTGCAAGTCTATAGTTTGATATGAATTGGTTAATACAACTCGAGGAACACACAATTCATTCAACATTGATAAGTTACGAATTGCATTGGACCATACTGCCAATATATCTGATGGCAACTGATCGTCCCAACCTAGTTTATGCACCCAAAGTTTCTGCATAATAGTTTTCATAGTAATAATGCAAGGAGCTAATAGACCTAGCGGATCAAAAATTTGAGCAATCGTAGAAAGAATTCCGCGTTTTGTCAATGCATTAGAAATATTAGGATTAATTGAAAAATATAATATGTCAGTCTCAGTGTTCCAGCTGAGCCCTAAAGTTTTACAGGGTTCCATTGAACCAATATTCAAATTTAATGAAGAATGTTCTAAGTCAGACATTAAATAAGCGTTGTTGGATTTCCATTTACGTAATGGCATTCCAGCTGCAGCTAACTCTGATGTTACCTTATGGCGTATATTTAGAACCTCTTCAATTGTATCCCCCCCTGACAACAGATCGTCGACATAAAAGTCATTTTTTATAATAGCACCAATTTTACTGTCTGTACAATCAAGCCCTATTTGTTTTAAACACCTAGTGGCAAGGTATGGTGCGCTAGCAGTGCCGTATGTAATAGTATTTAATTGGTACGCCTCCATAGGCTTCGAGGGGTCATCTCGCCATAGGATCTGCTGTAGATGCCTATCATCTGGGTGTACCAGTATCTGCCGGTACATCTTTTCTACATCTGCCGAAATGACATACTGGTATTTTCCAAATCGAAGAAGTATTGACACCAAGTCATTTTGTACTGTAGGCCCTATCATTTGTAAATGGTTAAATGATACTCCAGAGGTAGTTGGACTACTGGCATTAAATACTACTCTGAGTTTAGTAGTTGAACTACTTTCACGTACAACACCATGATGAGGTATAAAGTATGCAACTTTACCTGGATCAAGTATGCATTTAGACATGTGTTGTAACTCAATATATTCTTTCATAAAGTCACAATACCGTTTCCAGAATAATGGTTGACCCTTATTCCTGCGCTCTAATGACAGTAAACAATGTTTAGATCTTTGCAAAGAATCACCTAAACTGTCAGGAGATTGTTTTAATGGTATTCTCACACAAAAACGACCATCCTTGAGACGTGTTGTATTATTTATAAAGTGCTCTTCACACATTTGTTCCTCTTTAGAATGTACTGATGACTGATGGCTAACTTCCTCAAGTTGCCAAAAACGCATCAACAGGTTTTGAATATCATCAGTACTCGAGCTATCCTGTATAACATTATTTTTGTTATGGGTAATGTTTACAAAATTACATAACATAGGAAATACATAAGGCACTTGGCTACTATGTAACATAATAGGGCCTGAAGCTATCCAACCAAGTCTAGTTTCAAATAGCACCGGTTTCCCATGACCTAAACTTATCTTATCTGTACCCAAAATATCCCAGAAAACATCTGCACCTATAATAAGATCAACAGAAGATGGGGCATAAAAATATGGGTCAGCTAGACATAAATTACTTGGAATATTCAACTCATTAATATTCAACTGACGACAAGGCACTTTATCAGTAATAAAGGGTAAGACGAAACAGTAAATATTAGTAGAAAAGTTTTCATTTAATGACTTTATCGGAACGCAACACATTTTCCCTATTGGTGACTTGGAATTATTTATACCCATTAGTGACTCATTAACTTTAATTGTAGGCAAATTTAATAAGTTACACATTTTTTCTGTAATAAGGCATGACGTACTGCCACTGTCCAAAATCGCACGACCGAGATGTTCACAGTTGTTGCCATCATAAAACTTTATTAATGATGTGGCTAAAAGTACTTCACCTTTGTTTTGGACATTAGTTGTGACTTTTGCTGATAATGTAACATTATTTGTAGGCAATTGTACATTAGACGCGCCAGCAGTGTTATCGCGATCACCACTTGAAGTGGATGAGTTCACAGTTGGCTTAACCTTGGGATCTGTAACATGAACAAGTGTGTTGTGCCTGCGTTTACACACCTTGCATCCAATTGATTTACAATGATTTGCATAGTGACCTGATCTAAAGCAGTTAAAACATATTTTAAATTGTGGTAGTAATTCTAACCTCTGTTCATTACTAAGTCCAAGAAATTGTGAACAAGTACTAAGGGGATGATCACCTTGACATTTAGGGCATGATTTCAGAGAATTAGTACCACTGTTAGGCCGACTAGCTAAAGTATTAGTTACAGATACCATACTCTTGTGTTTATTAGTCTTTGGATTACATGTGTTACTGGCATTATAATGCGAACTTTCAATAGTTTCAAGTAAATCTGAACGATTTCGCAAAAACCTTAAGAAATTGTCTAATGTTATTGATTTATCTTTATCTATGCCACCTTTGAATTGTTCCCATTCACGGAAAGTTTTAGAATCCAATTTATGTGTAACTATTTGAATTAAAAGCGAGTCCCAATGCTTTATAGGTTCTCCTAAGGATTGTAATGAGCGCAAGTTCTTGTTGATAGAATCAATAATATGTTTTAAAGTGACAGATGACTCCCTTTTGATTGGCTCAATGAGTATTAATGCATTTATATGATTTTGTATTAAAAGCCTCTTATTGTCATATCGATCACATAAAATGTTCCATGCAACAGAATAATTAATCGCAGAAAATTCTATAGATTGTATTACCACAGCAGCTGAATCCTCAAGAGATGCCCTAAGGTAATGGAATTTGGTAATGTCATCCATGTCATCATTGTCATGTATCAAGCTAGAAAATGTATCGCGAAACTCCAACCACTTATCATAAGAACCACCAAACTTAGGTAGTTGTATCGTAGGTAATTTAACAAGCGAACGATTATTGATTCTTGAACAATTATGACTATCAGACTGATCATCCTTGGTTGATTTCACGTTACGTGAAAGTAAACCTTGTGCTTGTGTAACAATCCTATAGTATGCAGATTCAAACTCATCTCGCTCTGAGATTCGAGCAGCGATGTCTTCCGCTAAGCACTCCAATCTTAATTGAACCTCGTCATACTGTGTAAATACATTTTCCATCTTTGCTAAACGAAGTTGCAATTCACCAACCTGCAGTAGATTTAGTGGGTCCTCCAAATCCTTTACAAAATTAGAGAAAACTGTTAAACGTCCTTTAAAACTTCCCCGTCTTTTGATTAAGTCCTTTTCCTCCTTGTCAGACATTTTGAGAGGCCGATATCAAACTGAAAACACAGTTATGAAAAATCTATAATGTACCAAATACCTCTCAGTTAAATGTTTGTTTCCTGGAAACAAACAAAGTGAAGTAATCTACCTAAAAGATTGTTCGTTTGATGCTAACTTACATTTGAAACTATAGTAGGAAATATGAACAAATTGAACAACCGTTTTCAATGTTTAAAGTTGTAATGGTATCATATTTGGACAACAAATAGTACCTAGATCCTACTTCGTTTAAATAATGTAATCAAACAATCTAAGTAATTCTCAATTTGAAAAAAAAATTGTCAGAATGACATTGAAATAAAATTTAATTTTCTTTGAGCAGATTTTGCGAACGATATCTTTATAAAAGGAATAATTTTCAACTTTAATCAGTTTCTCTATACAAAACTATCAGACGTCAATTTTATTCCACGGATAAAAGATATCTGACGTTGGAGAAATCAACCCTGGTTGTCGAGATAATTATGAACAATCTATTCGTCCCGATAATTTTGACCCTGACTGTACAAACAGACATTCACATAATGTTTTACGTAGCATTATGTAGTAAATCTGAGCTAATGTGGCTCTGTTAGGGATGCTAAAAAGCTTCTTGTGTTAAACTAGAAGTTTTATACGTGTAATGTTAACGAAAACTACCTCTCTTTAGTTTTTAGTGTCTGAGTGTTCCAAATCCACGAAAAGATTTATTTATTAAAACTTTATGCACAAGTAAAAAAACTACTGTACAAAGGCGGACTTAATGCCTGAGGCATTTAAAATAAATTCAGAAGTCAGTGGCGAAATGTGGGTTTATTTAGGTTTAAAGATTTTTTATTCAATCAAAAGAACATAGCTAACATAACTAACTAAAAACGAACTAAACTAAAAGAACATAGCTAACATAACTAACTAAACTAAAAGAACATAGCTAACATAACTAACTAAAAAATAACAAAACTAAAAGAACATAGCTAACATAACTAACTAAACTAAAAGAACATAGCTAACATAACTAACTAAAACTAACTAAACTAAAAGAACATAGCTAACATAACTAACTAAAAACTAACAAAACTAAAAGAACATAGCTAACATAACTAACTAAACTAAAAGAACATAGCTAACATAACTAACTAAAACTAACTAAACTAAAAGAACATAGCTAACATAACTAACTAAACTAAAAGAACATAGCAAACAAAACTAACTAAACTAAAAGAACATAGCTAACATAACTAACTAAAAACTAACTAAACTAAAAGAACATAGCTGACATAACTAACTAAAAACTAACTAAACTAAAAGAACATAGCTAACATAACTAACTAAAAACTAACTAAAAGAGCATAACTAAGTACACTTAGCGAATAAATACATAACTAGGGTACGTGTAGTCCAGTAGCTGATAGTTTTTTTTTAAGTATTTAGGTCTGGTGTCGCATTTTATGTGCAAGAGTATTTAGGTAGTAACTCTGCCGAAACCTTCGGGGAATACAGGCTTGATGTTTTGTTATGAGTTTTTGTCTGTTTGTTACGATATCAAGGCTAAGAAAGTAAAGCTATGTTGATTTTGGCAGAGTAGTAAAGATAAAGATAAAGATATATTTATTGCACAACTGTGTACATCAGTTCTTATTATATAACGTAAAAGGCTCAACAGTCTACCCATGTCGGATATGCAATCGTGTTACATTTCAAATAAATTATACAAATAGGTTAAAAACAGATTACAAATAAATTACATACTAGCATCATTTTTCCTCAAAAAACTCCTGCAGATTATAAAATACATTATCGATTAATCATTTTTTTAATTTTGTTTTAAACATATTTCCATTTAGTTGCTTAATGGCTGGTGGTAACTGGTTGTATACACGAATAGCAGTTACATAGGTACTTTTATAATAAATCATTAAATTAATGTCATATTTATATTGCTTGCGAATGTTTCTCTTAGAATTTGATTTGAAATTAAAATATTGCATATTATTTTTGACAAATAAACTTGTACACTAAACTTGTAAACTATTTGACAAGTAGCTTCATGAGTGCCGATCGGAACATATTTATTTTGGTGTTTGGTTTCAGTAAGTAGCCAAATTGATAACGAAAATCACTTATTTCTTTATTAGGGTTCCGTACCCAAAGGAAAAACGGGACCCTACTGCTAAGGCCCCGCTGTCTGTCTGTCTGTCCGTCTGTCACCAGGCTGTATCTCATGAACCGTGATAGCTAGACAGTTGAAATTTTCACAGATGATGTATATCTGTTAACGCTATAACAACAAATACTATAAACCAGAATAAAATAAGTATTTAAGGGGGCTCCCATACAACAAACGTGATTTTTTTGCTCGTTTTTGCACGATTTTGAAAACGACCACAGGTAGACGCTTGAAATATTCACAGAATATTTAGTTACATATTCACTTTAAAAATAAATAATTAAATTAAAATAAAACAAATATTTAATTCCCATACAACAAACGTGATTTTTTTGGAACCCTTCGTGCGCGAGTCCGACTCGCACTTGGCCAGTTTTTTCATATTCACTTTGGTGGAAAATATCACACCAAGACTAAAACCATTACTTAACCAACCTTTCCTAACTCCTATCTGTCCCAGGATTAATTAACCATCCACTGTAGACATACACCCTGTATCTTACAATCACATAAGCATCTGTAGGACAAGACAAGTAAGTAATACCCACTGCGGTAATCGACCGCTCGGCCCTGACCTAGCAAACAGCCGACACTTGAGTTCTAAGAGGATTCCATGCTATTAACGGAACCCCAACGATAATAATATCCTTTGAGACACTTCGGGACGCTAATTTCTCGGTGATTCTTACTGTGGATGTCGTAAAAGGCGAATAATGAGTGCTGAATGGATTGGAATCTCAATAAAATATAATAGACTTGCGATCTGCTCCTGCTTGGCTCGGTTTCTCACAAAACATCGAGATTTCTTAGTTATAAGCTTGTAATTATACACATAAACCTTCCGGAATAAATTATCTAAACGATGGTGAACACCTCATCAAAATCTGTTGCGTGGTTTAGAACAACAACGCGTATATACAGACAAACATGAAAAGCGACTTTAATTTATAACATGTATAGATATGCTTTACGTTTAATAATAGATATAGATATGCTTTATGTAACAGCCGGATGTAAGGAAATCGAAATAAAATCCGTGCGGTGCGATCCCATGGGTCACAGCCTATCCAATTAGAAGTGCGTCAACTGGGGATACTGACATTGCTCCACTGATTGTATGCGGTCACATACACTTTGTCGCTGCGGGATTGTTATTTCTGTGAAACTGCGTGACCGTAGGTCCATATTTGACGATAGAGATGTGTCATGTCCACGTACCAATAATGGTATGAAAGTGTTTAGACCAAACCATGGAACAAACAGCAGAGCTAGGCTTAAATATCTAGGGATATTATATAAGCAAGTGACAGAGCGCCGATCTCTTCTGTAAAGATCTCAACGTGAAAAGTTCAGTGAAGTGAACGGTCATTCCATCTGATGATTGACACTATTTGGCACTATTGGATTGACAATATCGACACCTCACTTTGAGCTCACTTCACTTAAGTTTTCACGGTGAGATAGACCCGCTGGCGTATGATCCAATTCTTGATAGACTGGAAGCCGACCCCAACATAGTTGGGAAAAGTCTAGGCAGATGATGATATGAAAAAGACTTGACAGAGAAGATTCTCAATCAAGCCGCACATTTTCTAAACCAAATGAGCGGCCAACATTTCTCGAGAGCATTGTTAAAAAAGTGTCTAAAGGGATTAGACATAATTCGGTGAATGGAGAATGTCAACCTCGCGATAACGTCGTGAAGAGAGTAAAAAGGATTAAAGGAGTTCGTAATTAGAAAGTCAGATGCTGGGACTGATAACGATGCCAACTACCTTCAAAAAGTTAATGAACTTGGACGGGGCTAATTTCATTTTGTTTTCCACACTTTCGTTGTGAGACTCTAGTACATTTGCTGTAGATAGAGGTACGGCACTACAGCAGAACATTTTCGGTATTTAATTCAAACTTTATTCGTAGAATACTTACCAAGGGGTATCATATTACCCAGTTACTATGGGTTGTGGAGGTCAGATAGGCAGTCGTTCCATGTAAAAATTACCAGTATTTTTAGATGGAGCGACAGCCTATCTGCCTATCTTCAGCTGCATCTGGTTAGACTGGAAGCCAACCCCAACATAGTTGAGAAAAGGCTAGGCAGATTGATTGATTCGTAGAATATGTTCATCATTAAATTTTATTTTGATGTTGTCTTTATGTTTTTTGGTAGGATCATTCCTTTATTTTCTCGTACCTTTGTAAAACTGTATGTCCCCGACGTCAAAGCTAATGCGACGAAGGACTGGATTTCCTGTAAGTCTTGTGACCAAACTGAAACTTGCAGCCTGCAGGAGGCGACAAAGCGGTGTAGGTACTAATGAATTTACCTTTGAGAGCGCGCCAGTCGACGTTTATAATTACATGCTTCATCGGATAAAGAGAGCAATTTATTACAAAGAAGAACAATTTTGTGGCTAAAAAAAAGAAAGTTAATGGGGTCCGAAAAACGTGTTTTTAATGCGTTTAACATAATTTTTTAAGAACTTTGTTACTAACATTATATGGACAATGTTTTTGTCTGAAATAAATGTTTTTTTTTTTAAATTCTTTATCTCCATTGTCTTTTCATGATATGCGCTACTTTCAAGCCAATATGAAACAGTATTCTTTTATCAAATAAGTGGTATATTGCCGAATAACATGGTCTATTTCCTGAAAAATCTCTGATGGAAAATCCCAATAAAAATTTGCTCGACCTGGGAATCGAATCGTGAAATCCATTGTGCACCAATATTTAGCAATTCAAGATATCTCTTGAGTTGCTCAATATTGGTGCATACTTAAATGGACGTCCAGAGGAGCGTAGAGGAGCGTCCGGAGGACGTAGAGGAGCTCGTGGCTAAGGAATAACAGCCGCACGGGTCGATCCATCATCGTCGAGCGGGAGAAGTCATTGGATGACTTCCCAACATAAAAAAAAAAAATTAAAAAAATGTGCGTGTAGTAGCTCATGGACACGGGATAAGTAATACCGTTTTTGACACATCATGGGATTTACCGCTATTACTCAGGCAACACAATATTGCGTGTGACGATAAAAGTACAACATACCTAACTACGTACGCCATGATTTTATTTCTTTTACAAAATTAACATAATGATTATGGAAATAAACAGCTTTACTGAAACGAACTTACAATTAACTTACTCCAGCTATTTTAACACGGAAATAAATCCCTAAGTTCATTAAACTTTTCTTTTGAAGTAACGTTGTTGGAGTTAGGAAATAAATTAGATTTGTTTACTTTTTGATTTACTAATTAATCTAAGAGGAAATGCTTGAATAAATATTGCTGGTTGCATTACACACCAATGTTTATGCCTTATTATTATACTGAAAATAGATATAACGGGTATAAGAAGACGCTTAACGAAGCCGAAAGTCACTTTTTATTCGAGTAAGGGCTGATTTCATCAAAGTTAGATATCTTTTATCCGTGGAATAAAATTGTCGTCTGACAGTTTTCGTATGGAAAAACTGTCAAAAATTCAATTCAATGTATTCGCAGAATAAGACTTATACTCGGTATAAAAGATTGGTGAAATTCGCCCTAAGTGTGATCATTGTTTTGTTCTGGACCATAACTGGGAACCTTCTGGTTACGGAGATATTGAAGGTAAACGTTCCAACATTTTCAGACATAAAAAAAAAGCAAATTTTAAATGTTGGAACTTAATTTTAAGTACCCCCACAAACCCTGAACCGTTGCATGCACCCATAAACACAATGTTTTGCGTGCGTTACGTTGCGCACTACCGTAAACAGCGACTTTTCATACCAAAAATAATAGTCGTTTCCCAGCAATTATTTTTGAGAAATGTTACTTTATTTTATGTACAGAACGCGGTTGACGGCCATGTGATGGGTCTATTTACATCCTGTATGTCCTAGATTAAAAATGCTGGAGATTAGATTTTAACTTGAAAGCTAGTGAAGATGAAACTGAACATAAAATCGCGTCTGTAAGGTTAAGCAGAGATGTACCTTTACCTAGGACACCCACATTTCGCCTGTTATTTTTAAGTCCCATGTACTAGGAGGCGCTTACGCCTATTGCCATCAACCGGGCACAAATCTAGCCTCCGGGCAGTAGGTATCTCTGCTTAACCTTACAGACGCGATTTTATGTTCAGTTTCATCTTCACTAGCTTTCAAGTTAAAATCTAATCTCCAGCATTTTTAATCTAGGACATACAGGATGTAAATAGACCCATCACATGGCCGTCAACCGCGTTCTGTACATCATATAAAGTAACATTTACCTAACTGAGAAATTCCTAATGGAATTTCTAACTTCCTAACTAACTATTTGAAGTGCGAAAGTGAGGTTTTTTGGTACGCTTTCACACTAAAACGGCTGAATGGATTTGGATAAAATTTGGCACATGGGTAGATCATGACCAGGAGAAAGACTTTATAGGCCACTTTTTATCCTGGATCGCAGACAAAGTCGCGGGCAACAGGTAGTAATAATAATATATTCCGATGTCACTAAAGGCGATGTTGCTGGGAGGTACACATGGCTGCACATCAAGCTATACCTACATTTCTTCTGGGTGGTAATAACATTTTGATACCCTCAAAAAAGTTCCCAATCTGTCCGTTTATTCTCATGTATGTTTATTTTCTTTACATTCATCCTTGACATATAATCATTGTATTTGACATTATATACCTCCAATTAATTTCAACTCTTAGTGGCTTTTGTGGACAGGATTATAATTATTCAATTTGTTACAGTTGTAATAGCAATCACGTCAATTGGTTTAAATAGGTTTTTATTTTTATATGAATTCTAATTTTATTATTATTAGTCTTTTAGATAGATTATTTTCTATTTTGTGAATGTGAGAACGTTGTAGGCTTATTGGACTGTTATGTGATTTATTGAACATCTTCTGTTTTTGTTAAGTACCTGGTACTTACTTGTTGAAAGGCCTACATTGTCCCCCCATGCCTACCAACACTGTAATTTGAAAGTATTGTAAAAGCCAATTATTTTTAAAAGAGTAACCATGGAGTTTCTTGCCGGCTCTTCTCCATAGGAAACGACCAATTGGAACCGTGCACCTAGCTTCTGACGTTTCATAAGTGTCCATGTAGGTTTATGTGAAATAAAATATTTTGATTTTGATTCATCAGACACTACCATAATTATCATTGATCGTACCTACACTCCAATTTTCGAGCTGATCATAGTGATCATAGTCCTATCGCTTCAAAAGTACTTAGAATCTTTTATTTCCATATTGATCGGAAAGCATTCGATTTTTCTTTTTAGAACATTTCCACTAGACTTGGAATTTAAGTTTGCCGCTGCTAAATGTTGGAACTGCGAAAATGGACGACTACAGCCCCTTTCGGAATTAAAATGTGATAGCATATCATGCATTAAAAAAGAAGACTGCTAATGTCATGTGTCATGTTTCCCAGTAAAAGAATAGGTTACAGGACCACACAACTCATCGAAAAAATCTACGCATCAAAGGAGATCATTCACATACATTTTTGGGCTAAAAGGGTGAAAGTGCCGGCCAAACAAAAATAAAGCTATATTCCGAAAGATTACGTTATTCCCTTCATTTTTTATTACTACAAGCTATTACTTTAATTAGATTACTTTCTATTATTTTAACTACAAAATATACTGAAAACAGTATTTTTCAAAATCGTATAAGGGAATTGCCGTACAGGTTTGGCGCAATAGTAAAAAGTGGAGAGAATAACATGTTCTAATGTTCTAAAATTCTATCATTTTTTTTATTTGGCCGGCACTTTCATAATTTAGCCCAAAATGAATGATCTCCTTTTTCGAATGTATTTGGTTAAATGACTTTACAAGTTATTGCGCTTGCGTAAATATCATTTTGACCTAAAGCAGTATTAAAAATTGATGATTTTGAAGACGCACTCAGTTCGGATGTGATCGGTTTTACGAATTCTGTCGATGGTACATCTAAGTTGTGTCGCACTGTACCTCCTTTCTTTAAATTAGGGTTTAAAATGTCTTACCAAGGGGTATCGTATTACCCAGTTACGTAATGGGTTGTGCAGGTCAGATAGGCAGTCGCTCCATGCAAAATACTGGTATTCAGCTGCATCTGGTTAGACTGGAAGCCGACCCCAACATAGTTGGGAAAAGGCTGAGATTGAGTAATAGTTAGATTAGTATTACTTTTTTCGACCCTAAGGGCGTAAGTGTAACTCGTGGCATTAGTCATGAGTTGACGACTTATGCCCCTAGAAAGTACAACATTTCTCAAGAAACAGCCAAGTGCCCTCGCTCCGGCCCAACATATAGAAGTTTTTAACACAAAAAGGCAAAAAAATCCCAACGGAGTTAAAGTTTTCATCCACAAGAATTTAACTGAAGTCCTTGGAGAAAAACGTTGAAATGTTTCTTTCTAAAAATAACTCCGGATAGTTTTTTTCCTAGGATTCTTAATGAGTACTTTTACTTTAGTATTTTATTCAGAAGACATAAAAACTTATTTTCTTTTGCCGATTTTTTTTCTTTCTTTTTGTAAACATCAACGACAATGCTGTTTACTTGCTAAAATGGATATGGTGGTGGGACACCCCAAGACGAGCTTACTTCAAGTGGGTAAGGCTGTTTGTCCACCGCCACGACAACGGGACGTCAACGAGAACGAGATTGTGTATTTCTATTGCAGCTATAACAGCAAATAATAAAAACAAAGGGGTTTATTGAGATCATAATAATACGAATCAACTATAAACAGAGCTGTCAGCAGTACCCAACTTAATTTATTCATATGAATTGATTGTATGATTAATATTCACGAGGATGTATCTATATCCGGGTTAACTAGTAACTACTCTAGTGGGTAAATAACCCTTTCCATGTAATTTCCTTTGGGTATTTACTTGGCAATAGAAGCAGTTTTCCGGAATCTGGATTTGTGCTCGATTGACAATACGCTCTCCCCTACTACATGAGACTTGAACATAACTGGCGAAACGTGGGTGTACTATAAGTAGGTACATCTCTGCCTAAGAGAGGCAGAGGCTGCTGTGCATGAGGTCCTGGGTTCGATTCCCGGGTCGGGCAGTGTTATTGGGTTTTACAACCTGAAATTTCTCAGTAGCAGCCCAGAGTCTGGAGTCGTACCCGGTTGATGGCAATAGGCTCCCCCCCTATTACATGGGACTTAACCATAACTGGCGAAACGTGGGTGTTACTGAACACTAAAAAAGTGAAAAATAACTTTAATTCCGTCTTTGCTTTACAATTTTCGTTTTTCGCCACCGACTTCCAAAATTATAGTTATTTATCTGTTTTTTGTGAATTTTTTGGAAGTCGGTTGTTTTTGTGAAACTTAATTATTCTCTAAGTTCACATGTGGAAGCAATAAATACTATTCTACTAAAGTCGTGTAACTAATATAGAATACGGATCAGAAACGAGAAAGACAAAATTAGAACCTTGAAACTAATTCCTTCAGTAACAAACGGTCTGGAAATGCAATAGGAGAGATCGAATCTTCCTTTTATTCCCATTAAAGTAAAGGGAACAGAAAGAAAAGGAAATAAAACAACGGGTCGTCGAATGAAACAGGAAAATGAGGAAGTTTTACTGAAACTAGTCTTGTGTTACAGTCAATGAATGGAGTTGCAAATCGGTGAACTTTTGAAGACTTTGATGAACGGTGAACTTTTGAAGACTTTGAAGAACTTGCATGGTTAAAAACGATTAAAGTATTAAGTGAAGAGGATGGGCAGTGTTTCTTTTTTTTTATTATTATTACAGGACTAGCTGTTGCCCGCAACTTCGTCTGCGTTCCTGGATGAAAAGTAGCTTATGTCCTTTTCCAGGTCCCAGGCTACCTGTCTGTCAAATTTCATCCAAATCCGATTAGCCGTTTTAGCGTGAAAGCGTAACAAACGAACAAACTCACTTTCACATTTAAAATATTCGATAAACCAATGAAATGTTATTGAAAATGAAAAATGTTTTTTTTTTTTTACCTTTATATTTTTTGCTGACAACTACAATATTCATCGAACAATCAATATTCAAAGATACAAGGTATCCTTACATATTATAAAACAAAGTCCTCCGCAGCGTCTGTCTGTCGTCCTGTTCGCAATAAACTCAAAAACTACTGCACCGATTTTCATGCTGCTTTCAGCAATGGATAGAGTGGTTCTCGAGTAAGGTTTTAGAAGGTATATAATAACCGACATCCACGCGGAAGAAGCCGCAGGCATCACCTAGTGTTAAATCCTTACTATATTAATATTATAAATGCGAAAGTAACTCTGTCTGTCTGTCTGTCTGTCGCGCTTTCACGCCAAAACTACTGAACCGATTTAAATGAAATTTGGTACACAGATAGTCTAGAGCCTGAGTAAGGACATAGACTACTTTTTATTGACCTACCACGCGGGCGAAGACGCAGGCGGAGCTAGTAAAAATATATAAACTAAGACGTAGCAAAGAGGGTCGACCAAAACTGACCAATAAAATGACAATTATTTTGACAAAAGGCAACCTTTTAGATTGAATTCGTCTAAGTATCAATAACAATGACCCACATTCTCCTCGCAACCCTCACTAAAAACCAACCAGTATTGAACGTATTGCCCTTTAGAATAGAATAGAATAGAATTTTTCTCTATTCAAGTCACATGACTCAAAAATGATTAGTTAGAACAACTATGTTAGTAAGAACTCAACATTTTCAAAACAAAACAAAAACAAAAAAATAGGATCACCGTTGTAGCAACCCATGTGAGATGGCACAACAGTGACCCACGAAAACACAGTCTAGGCGACTCGAAATCATGCTTAGGATACTTTCTGGATACTGTCCTTTGCCCAGCATCATAAATTCTCACCCAAGCCCTATTTTTTGAGCCGCAATTATTTAGAAAAATAAGCAAATACAATGCAGGCAACAGTGCGTCATAAACGCAAAATAGATAGGTACTGAAGGCTAGAAAGGGTTGACTACCGAGATGACGACTAATAGAGAATATGGAAGAAAGGGACATGTTGCGCTGACCACAAATAAATAGATAAGAGCTGGAGAATGAGAAATGATAACGATGAGATAGGAACAGAAGGTTGGCTCATGCAACGAGCGAAAACAGGCGCACGCGCACATCAATACGTAGATAACACATTTTTATGATCCATGAGATACAGCCCGATGACAGACAGACGGGCAGCGGAGGCTTAGTAATAAGGTTCTGTTTGGCACCCTGGGTGCGGAACCCTAAAAACTAAATTAACATAACATTAAAATATCATTACTGCCTGATTTAAAAACTGTTACTTCTTGAGTAATAAGGGAGTAGTATGTAGTATGCGACTGTAATAATATAAAACCGAAAAAAAACACGTAAAAGGAATGAATGTATATTAAACTGTATGAAACGCAATACAGTTGGAACGCTTTGCGCAAATATACGCACGCAAACACGTCATTACGACTGCGTCAAGTTACAAGAGAAGCGGAACCGTGCGGATTAACTTATAATTATCTGGTATTTATAGATCGTTAATTTTTTATGTGTAACATCTTTCCTCTCGCGTTCCTGCAATCTGTGGGAGTGATTTCATGAAAAGGGACGGAAGTGTGTAACACACGCTTTCACGCTAAAACGGTTGAGCGAATTTAGATGAATTTTAGCACATGGATAAGACCATGACCTTAATTTAATAATGTAAGTACATTAATAGTTAATGTATGAATCATCGAAGCTACCGATTCCGTGAAGTTTCGTGGAAAATTGTATTATTCATGCCACAACACCAAATTACTTGCTCCATGATATTGAAACAATTAATTTTGTGTAATCTACATACGGCGCCCTAATTGGCAAATGATCGCGACATTAAGACCATAAATATTACGTAAACTCCCGAATATTTTGCCTAAACAAATTATGAAATTGCTCGTCATACCTTTTATTCAAACCATAGGTTATTGACCCACGCAGATGTATTGTGACCCTAGATCGTTTAAGAACCCTTTTTTGGGTACAATTATGTATATGTATAGCATACGTAATGCGAATATTAAATTATGCTCAAACAATGGGCGCGTGTGCATAATACTTCTCTGAATAGTGTTGTCCATGTTGTCTTATGGTAGAATACTGGTACACACGGCTACACATCAAGCTATACATTTCCAGTATAAGCTGACCTCGCATTGTACGGAAATCCTAAGCAATTCGAGATCAGCTTAAATTGGAAATGTATAGCTTGATGTGTAGCCGTGTGTACCATTGTCAATGGCAATATTTATTTAAACTTTTCGCACTAAAAAAGGTACAAAGGCGAACTTAATGCCTGAGGCATTCTCTACCAGTCAACCAAGGGTGGTGAAGAGATTAGATGGCAGGTGCAGATGCAGGATGCAGATTGAGAGGAACAAAGAGAAAAATAAATAAATAATAATATATCATATTGCATTATAGATAAAGCAGTACAGTACATAAATAAGCTATAAACTTATGATACATATACTTACACATATATTTACTATAATAAATACTATAATATATATATATAACATACAAATTCAAGGGTGAGAGGTGATGACATGACTCTACTCTATTTATTTTGAGAAAAAACTCCGCAATTTCCGCTTAAATGCATAACGACTGGTGGCCGTCCTGATATCAAGAGGAAGCGCATTCCAAAGAAGAATGGACTGAATATGAAAAGAAGAATGAACAAAGTCAGAAGTATGAGAAGGACAGAGTAGGAGAAGATTGTTAGAAGAACGCAGGGTCTTAGTGTGTGAAGAACACAGATATTGGAAGTGAGAAACAAGATAAGAAGGAGGAGTAGGAGAGTCGAGAACGGAGTAAAGCGTGGTCAAAGCACGCAAACTTCTTCTTTGGCGAATGGACATCCATTTGAGCTCAGACCTATAGCTCGACACGTGGTCATATTTCCTAAGGTTGAATATGAACTTGATACAGTTGCTGAGTAGTCGGTCAAGCTTATCCAGTAAAACTGCATTCAAGTCAAAGTAGCACACGTCACCATAGTCGATGACGGAGAAAATTAAGTCTGCACAAGCATAGTTTTCGTCTTAGCGGGCAAAAAGTTCCTCAGACGATACAGGGATCGCAGAGTACCGCTGACCCTTTGACTAACACTAGACACCTGGCGTTGCCAACTTAGTGTCGAGTTCAGATGCAAACCGAGATCCTTCACAGTAGGGGTAATGGGAATGACGGTACCATTGAAAATTAGAGGAGGAAGAGAGCTAAGCGTCACCCTACTCATCATGCGTGAGCTCCCAATTACAATGGCCTGACACTTTGTGGGGTTAACTGACACCCCAAAACTATCAGACCACTTTTTGATGGCATCTAAATCTCGGTTTACATCTGCTATAGCGTCTGACAAACCTTCAACCCGCCCAGCTGTATATAATTGAAGATCATCGGCATAAAGATGATACGAACATCGAAGACAGTGAGTTATAAAATTAATGAAGATGGAAAATAACAATGGAGAAAGAATACCGCCTTGTGGAACACCAGCATCCAGGTCGCGCCAACTCGAAGAGCTCTCATCAAAGCGAACCGACTGCTGACGTCCCCGAAGATAAGAAGAGAACCATTCCAGAGCCTCGACCGAAACCATAAGATGAGAGAGGATAGAAAGGAGAATATCGTGGCTAACGGCGTTAAAGGCATTGGAGAAATCAATTAATACCAAAACGGTAACCCTGGTATCCTCCATGGCTTCTCTAACGTCGCCAGTCACTTTAGGGAGAGCGGAAGCTGTACTGTGCCCAGGCCTGAATCCAGACTGAAAAGAGCTAACAAGGTTGTTCCAGTGAACAAACCCCGCAAACTGCTTGTGTACGCAGGCCTCAAGCACTTTAGACAGGAACGGGAGAATGGAAGTGGGTCGGAAGTGACTGGGTAAGGAGGGATTTGAAATACTATACAATATCATTACTATCATACCATTAATTTCTATCCAAAACAAAGATTCTAATTTGGAGAAAATCCTTTTCAGTGGAAATTTTATTATATCAGGAAAAAGGGCACAATGGGTAGACGACTAAAACGGTGAACAATAAGAATACTTTCGTAACACACTTACAATTAGCAACAATGGCAATGCCTTTCATTTTGATAGTTCAACAACGTTCATTGAATTAGGGTGCCGATCTCCCAGTTCTAAGGTCTTTAATCCATATATTTTCAGGAAGCCACAAAAATGGTCCAGGGGTCTGATTTTGAAGTATTAATGCCATCATTATTCCACTGCGAAAAAAGGATGGTGCTAGCGGCCTTGTATAGCTCCGTCTCTCACTAACACTGGAAAAATGGTGGCATTAATACGTCGTAATATAGGTGCAGGAATGATACGTTTGGCGCCAAGGCGGAACAAGATGGGCCACGTTTTTCAGAACTAAGGTATCGAGTATATTATTATTATCAGCCGTTTGTGTCCTACTGCAGGGCATAGGCCTCCCTTCCCTCATTCCACATATCTACTGCTGTTTTTGACCAATACTTATGAACTAAGTCGAGTTCGCTCCATCTCCTCTCCAAGTATAAAGAAGAAGAAATCTTAACAATATCAAAGCAACCCATAAACGTTGACTATAAAAAAATAAGATCAATACAGAACTTCCTTCAACCAAAACCCCAGGCACATGGATTATAATCGTGGTCGTTCAATATATTGTTATCACAGAGAAAGACGCAGCTGCGTATCCTCATAACATGATCTCTTCACACATTGATGGCATCGGGTCACAAAGGACTGGTATCAATACATTCCCTATTATGTAGCTGTTCTACGATCATAGTAATAATGAAATCGAATGACACTGTTGTTGGGAAGACCTAGTCTTAGCCGACCTGAGAGAGAATTTTTCAATTTAAAATAAATACTTACAAAATATTTTTACTCAAACTAGGTATGTTTATTAATAATTACGCCTATTCGTTTATATCAACGCCCAATATCTTTATCCATAGAAATTATTTTTTTACAGTTTAAAAAACTGCCAGACGTAAATTTTACTCCACGGATAAAGTCTAGCGTTGATAATAAATGCTTTTAAAGTTATATTATTTTCATTCGATATTTTCTAATATAATTACATTATTTTACAAAAAATTACCCTCTTTTTGACCTTTGTCACAGTAGGTAAAAACATGCTAATATTTTTTTAATCCGACCGATTGACATACATTTAACATGACTTCATGATTCAAAACTAGTCCAAACACACGAGGAATTGTCAGATTGCCAGGCCATTATTACTGTAGGCTTTTTCTCGACTATTTGTACCGAGAGAATTTATTTTACGGTCTTACTAGATGGAGCTGAATCTTACCCAGACTACTTAGTATTTATACTTAGCTGTATGTTAATCATTTCCTTACAATTGCGACACACATTTAAAAGATAAAAATATTCATGAGATATTGACCTCTATGTGCCGAAACAGAAGCATGAATGAGAAGGTCGCAGGTCTGTATAAAGAAGGCATTACGACCGCTTTTGTTTGAAGCTTTAAAAATGCAGCATTGTAAACAGAGACCCGAAAATATATGCCACCCTTTGTTAAGTCACCCTGTATAAAATATAAATGAAGTCACATTAAGATTCCTGTTTTTTAAAGCTCTTATAAGATATTATTTTATAAAAAAATACTTACACATGATTCCTAATCTGATCTGTCCGCGATATATGCAGATGTAACACAGAAACCCAGTGAAAAAATTAACGGTATCTCCCGATACGAAAACCTTGACTTAACACCAAATTCACGTTCACTTCTCACTTTTATCTCATCACTAAACACTTCTAATCCATCCACTGAGCAAATACACACACATAAAAAGATCACTAGTAGGAATTTTCATAGAGAAAATTAGATTGCCAAAAATATTTAGGGTGGCGTACACCCTGCGTAGACCCGCCCGCCCGCTACGAGCGCCGCTACGAACTGACGTAGCACGTACCCCGTAGCAAGTTGGAGGGAAATAGATTTGCGCACAAAAGGCCGACCGTTGCGTTTTGATACTTGGTTATTGAAAAGGTTGTGAAGGATTTGGCAAAGTTGTTCAGTGGGTGAAGTTGTATAGGTTCTGAGTGTACCTAACTATTATTTTATTCGTAATTCGCCTGAAACTTTGATCATCAAATATTGGCACCCCATCTGTACCTGAATGTACTATTGGCGCAGTGGCTAAGTGATTGGTAGCTGTTCTGCATGTCGGGGGTTTAATACTTGTGTACATGAAAATGTATGTAAGTATTGTGAAGAAATATGCAAATTAAAAAAACAATCGTAGTTTCGAAAACTAATTGTTTATTTTTTATGGAACAACCCGCCCCTGCTTCGCACGGTTTTTTGGACTTGACAAAATATCAAGATTTCTTAGACAAATGTAACTTAAATATTAACATTATTATACACATAAACCTTCCGGCATAAATTCTCTTCATGATGGTGAAAACCTCATCAAAATCTGTTGCGTGGTTTAGAAGAACAACGCGGACATACAGACAGACTTGAAAAGCAACTTTAATACGTACAGATGAGAAATTAATTAGAGCTTTCTAATTCAGTTCCAACTTTCATTCGTTATTTTGCAAGTATGTTTTATTCAAATTCAAAGTCAAAAATAATTTATTTCAAATAGGCACTTTTGGACATCAACTAAAAAGGTAGGTATAGTTGCTACATAATGACGCACATAAATCATTGTAATTCAAACCTTATTTCAATGCACATAAAACTCACATGCCCTCATGATTTACAACGATTTACATTTAAACCACCATACGTTATCATGTAAAGCTATGGGGGATAAATCAAGGAATCTTACCACCCCTTGGGGGAAAAGCATTAGAGCCGATCACATTATAGAGAAACTATCTGCGCCCCGCGGTTTCACCTGCGTAAGTCTCGATCCCATGGAAATATCGGCATAAAAAGTATCCTATGTCCTATTCCAGGTCATGGTCTACCCCTGTGCCAAATTTAATCCAAATCCGTTCAGCCGTTTTAGCGTGAAAGCGTTACAAACAAACAAACAAACTCACTTTCGCAGGTGTAAGTATTAGTTACAAGTATCTATGGTATTTTTTCTGCCTTTTTCCAACTATGTTGGGGTCGGCTTCCAGTCTAACCAGATGCTGCTCAATACCAGTATTGTACATGGAGCGACTGACTCACCTCCACAACCCAGTAACAGGGTAATACGATACCCCTTGGTTGTCAGCCTTTCGGGCTTCTGACGACCCGTAACGACTGACAAAGATCCATGAATTGTCATTCCCGGTCATTGCCGGGACCAACGGTCTCGGTTTGTGAATATGGTCACCCATCCACAGAGCAACCCCGGCAAACAGCTTACTTAACCTGATCGATAGACCCGTGCGATTGTTATTAAGTACTTAGCCACGTATCGTATTTTGTATGAGATGTAATTACGTAGATTATAGGTGAAGTGTAGGTCACAAAAGTGGTTTAATTTTAAAGAAGCCGAGGACAAAAATAGGTATAATAATATGAATAACACGGGGTGACGGGGACATTAACACACAACCTGTTACCATGGATTCAGTACATGATTCGGAAGCCCTTTTTTTGTGTGCTAAATTATCAAATAACTTCTCCCGCTCTGGTCGGAACGGGAGGGTGTCAGACTCTTACTGACTAGAACCCACCCGTGTTCCTTTAGTTGCCTGTTAGTTGCCAGAGGCCACGGACCCCTTTCGGACTTTTCCGCGAACATTCTGGACCACTGCGTCGATAGTTTTGTTCGGTTATTGAAAAAAAAACAAGATGTTTCCTACAAAAAAGCAATACCTTCGAAGTCAAAATCTATGGAACAGCTGGTTTTTTTATGAAAACACCGGTATTCGGTCTAAATATGGGTACTGTTGAAAAAATTGGAAAACATAATTTTTCTTCTTCTTCAGCTTGTCGATGGCAATAAATATATCTTTATTTTTATGGAAATTTATGTAGACTCGGCCCAGAATTCGGCCACGTGTTTGGCACCATCATTATGTGTATAATATGTCAACCCATTAGGCATGCCCTTGGTGTGTTCATGCATTTATTGACGACACAATTAAATTGACATTAGGTACATAAATGTATATTATTATCTCACATAGATCTACCGTTGCAGGCCCGACCATATAAAGTGTTACAAACTGTTTTCCATTATATTGGCAAAAATATTTTCCTTACCACAGATAGAATTCACATAATATTTCTCAAAGAATATTCTTACAATAATAAAAATATAAATCCGACTGTAATTTGCTACGCCCACAACTCCGAGTCACGTAGCAAGTCTCCGAGCTACGGCGCCTCTACGCGACTACGGAGTAGAGGGAAGTGCCGAAAATTGTGCTACCCTACATAGTCCGGATATTTGGTTTATAATCGACGCAGAAAGTTTGCATGGAAGCTGCCACATAATTTAAAAGATTTTGCTATCAAAGAGGGGTCTTCTTTCCAATAACAGTAGATTTCCAACCAAATTTATGTTGGAAATCAACAACTGTCTTGCATTGTACTTTTTTGATCACAATTTATTGTTTTCAATTTTGAAAAGCAATACATCCTCTTTAGCTTTATGCTTTCGAAAAATCATCAGCTCAACGACGCAATGTGTATTGTTGAATCAAAATTCTAAGCAAAAATGGAAATATAAATATAATTATGTTAAAGGTTTCTATGGGTCTATACCACCCGAAATAAAGTTTTTGTTTTATAATATGCTACTATACGAAGTGGTAAAGTGATAATGTTTGTCTTGTGTGGTCGTAGTATTTTATTTTAATAAATAGAACAGCTGTAGCTGCGCCCCGCGGTTTGACCCACATAAGTTTCGATCCCGTGGAAATATCGAGATTAAAAGTATCCTATGTCCTAAACCAGGTCATGGTCTATCTATTTACCAAATTTCATCCAAATACGTTCAGCCGTTTTAGCGTCAAAGCATAACAAACATACTCAATTTCGCATTTATAATATTAAAAAAAGTTAGGATTAGTCTAAATTTGTGACTGCAATATTTATTTATTAGCACAAAAGATGACCAAGCCACAACCTCTAAATTAAGGCACATTTATATCTCAAGTAGACAGCTACTGCTGTTCAGGATAAGGTTCTTTTGTCAACAGAATTGGCTTCCCTGGGTACAGCACTAGTTTATTCTAAACACACAATTTATAAGCTAAGGCTTAGTCAGAATCAGGCTGAACCTGCTAAATAAGGCTTTGTAGACCAACGCTTTAATCGGACTATCATTTTAAAGGTATTCTGCTAAAGATAAGTACTCCAATAAAAAAAACATACTTAGGGCACAGATAGGTGTCGCAGATGAATTGTGTGAAATACGCTGTTTTACATAACCGCTAGCTGTTTTACAAAACATCTCCATTATGTAAAACAGCTGAACGAAGTTTAGCGATTTTCCATAATTACTGAACTTTAACACGCAGAATTACATGATCGTTTTGCATTTAGGTTAACGTGGCCAGAAATCGCCTATAAAAAACTTTTCAGTGATTTTTCCCTGATTTCAGCGTTGATTTTGTACCAAAAGCACATTTTTTTTTTTTAATATTTTAATTCCATAACATCTTTCTGTAACAGTCTTGACAACCAGTCTTACCAAGGGGTATCGTATTACCCAGTTACTGGGTTGTGGAGGTCAGATAGGCAGTCGCTTCATATACAACCTCAACATAGTTGGGAAAAGCTTCAGATGATGATGAACACCTTTCTGTAACACTTTGAATAATACATACCGACAATAGTCTGCCTGACTATAGCTCGTCCGATTAAAAGTCGGTCCTATTATCGACTCGATTAAATCGGTCGGTCGGCGCGTCCCTTACAAAAATTCATTTGTTCTCACAAAGAAACGCAAACCGGTTTGACAAAATCTACAGAAAAATGGCGGGGACGCATTTTTTGCTCAATGTCTCGTGATTACTGTTAGCCGCATACATAGGGCTATGTATTATGAACGGCCTTGAATTATGGAACCTTATAAGTAATATTTTTTCGTCTTACGAGTAGCATTTTCTCATTGTATTGTTAGAATAAATTACGTTATGGACCTAAATAGCTAACAGATTTCTCGTATTTTTTGGTCAGAATGGAAACCAATTACACCATTTTTATGGTCCCCTACCCAAAGGGTAAAACGGGACCCTATTACTAAGACTCGGCTGTCCGTCCGTCTGTCTATCTGTCTGTCCGTCTGTCAACAGACTGTATGTCATGAACCGTGATAGTTAGACAGTTGAAATTTTCATAGATAATGAATTTCTATTGCCGCTATAACAACAAATACTAAAAAACAGAATAAAATAAATAAGGGGCGCCCATACAACAAACGTGATTTTTTTGCCGTTTTTATAGATAATGGTACGGAACCCTTCGTGCGCGAGTACGACTCGCACTTGACCGGTTTTTTAAAATAATAATAGGACTTTACCTATGAAATTGCCAGCATTACTTGTTGTTGTGATCTTGTTCTCATAGCTGTAATAATCTGTACTCGTCATTTATTTTTCGTTGCTTACTTATATATTCTTTTAAAGTCAGTATGTATGTATTTATGTATCTATTATATAGCATATATATATATATATATATATATATATATATATATCTATTATAGTATATTGTATCTATTGGTAAGTTTAAGTACCTACTTATTATTTTGCACCAATGACAACCCCATTTTTTATGTCCACGCAATCACTGTCCATTCTAAGGTTGCCTGGAAGAGATCACAGAAAGTGATAAGGCCGCCCATTGTATGTTTTATAGTTTTAAATTTATTTATTTTCGCAATGTATTTTCTGGTGTACAATAAAGTATATATAAATAAATAAATAAATTGCCGTTCTGCAGTACTGGACATTTAAAATCAAAATAATTTTTGTTTGGCTAAGAATTCTAATTTCAAATTAATTTTATTTTAAAAACATGGAATTCTTTTTTCAAAAGAAGTCATTTGTTTAATGATTAGTGTTACATTTTCATCGCATTTCAATCTTTTTCTTCATCATGGATACGTTAAAAATTCGAGTAATTATGGAATATGAGTACCGTCGTGGCAGCAACGCGGCACAAGCGGCACGCAACATCAACGACGTTTACGGAGCTAACACTACAAACCAACGCACCACCTGCTATTGGTTTGCTCGCTTCCGTTCTGGAAATTTCGACCTGAAAAATGAACCTCGCGGTCGTCCGAAGACTTTGGCCGACAATGACGAATTAAAGGCGATTGTGGAAGCTGATGATACACAATCTACGGCTGAATTAGCAGCAGCTTTCGACGTTAGCGTCAAAACAATATTGGTCCATTTGCGTCAAATTGGCAAGGTAAAAAAGCTTGACAAATGGGTGCCCCACGAACTCAATGATCGCCAGCGCGAAGTACGCGTCGAGGCGTGCCTTGCACTGCTCAACAGACACACAAATGAAGAAATTTTGAACCGCATTGTTACCTGCGATGAAAAATGGATTCTGTTTGATAACCGCAAGCACTCAGCAAGTTTGTTGGATCCTGGTTCAGTACCTAAACAGTGCTCTAAACCAGCTATACTCTAAGTGTGTTCCGCGGAACCCTAGGGTTCCGTGATACCTCTGTCGGGGTTCCGTAAGAATTTAGAAAAAAAAATCAAAACACCTCTCTCTGGTCGCTCCGCGGCTGCGCGGACTCCGCGGCCGCGCGGACTCCGCGGTCGCGCGGAGACAAAACGCTATGAACGTTATTTATTTATTTATTTGTATTTGTAGAAACATGTGTTACAATAGCTGGTACAATATCTCATAAGTTTGGTATCAACAATTTTATACTTGTACAACCCGTTCGCTCTAAGTTTGCCGCTCTGTGGAATGCGCGTACCCTCCCCCACGTGACAACAAAACTTATAATGTGTCATAGTTTTACCCAAATATTACAATTTTTATTGTTACAATTAAATAAAAAATATTTTTATATTATGTTTGCTGACGCTACTTTTCGAACGTCATACCTATCGCCAGCGGCAAACTTAAAACGAGCGGGTAGTATACTTGTGAGCGCGTAGTCTCTTTGATAAAAGCCGCCTCTGAATTAGACGCTATAGTTGTCAACAAGCGACTTTCGACTCTAACTTCAAAGGATAAAGTCGATATTGTTTACAACGCAATTTTTAAATTTCTGTTTATTTTTGCTTTTTGTTTATCAAAGGTGCCGACTAGAGTATTTTCGAGAATATTTGAGATCGAGTCTAGGACTAAGTATAAAACCGTCGCCCGTCGTCAGTTGACGATTAGCGTTCGGAGCGATAAGTTACTGCCTACTTACAAGCTCGCTAGCGAGAAACTAGTGTTCATTGTTTTACTGCCTGCTGTATTCTGTTGTCTCAGTTTTGTACATTTCTTCACCGTAGGTACTAAATTTAGTCTCTTACACGCAGTAACGATTGTGGATTATTTAAACCCCACTATCCTGACGTGTAACATTATAAATAAAGAAGAATGGAACGTTGGCTTAAAGGTGTTAAACGTGTTGCAACAACATCTTCTAATGACGCTGAATGTTCAAAAGCAGTGCGCGCGGAGAATATAGCAATCACCGATTCAGAAGATGATGCCACGACGTCAAGCTCGACGGTTTCAAAGACGAAAAGAAGGAAGTATGATGAATCTTATATCAGTTTCGGATTTGTTGATTCCAACGGCTCACCTCTCTGCATGCTCTGTAGTAAACTGCTTCCTAATAGTTCCATGGCACCTGCCAAATTGCGCCGACATTTAGAAACTGTACACCCCGAGTCTAAAGACAAGAATAAAGAATTTTTTGTTCGCAAAAAAGATCAGTTATTAGAAAGTCAAAAAAATATGATGCATGTAACACAAACTATCAACGAAAAGGCCACGGAGGCATCATATTTAGTTAGCTATCGCATTGCACAAGCAGGTGAAGCGCATACTATCGCTGAGAAATTAATAAAACCATGTGTATTAGACAACAAAATGTATGCTCGATGAAAAATCTGCAAAGCATCTTTCTACTGTTCCGCTATCAAACGATACTGTTTCACGACGAATCCATGATCTGGCAAGCTACGTCAAACAAGAACTAGTTACACGTCTACAAAATACACGATTCGCCTTGCAAATGGACGAGTCGACTGATGTCGCTGGTTTGGCTATCCTGCTGGTTATTGTGAGATATCCATATAAAAGTTCTTTTGAAGAAGACATGCTTATGTGTTCATCGCTGCTTACAAACACTACCGGGGAAGAAATTTTTAATAAAATAAATATATTTTTTGAATGAATGAATGAATGAATGAATGTTATTTATTTCTTGCGATGAAGAAAATAATCTCAGTTGGAACAATTGCATTGACATTTGTACAGATGGGGCCAAGGCGATGACAGGTAAAATAGCAGGAACAGTGTCACGAATTAAAAATAAAGCGCGTAATTGTAGTTCCAGTCATTGTATTCTGCATAGACAAGCACTTGCGATGAAGCAAATGCCGTCAAATCTACAATTAGTTATGGATGAAGCGGTAAAAATAATTAATTTTATCAAATCACGACCACTACAATCCCGATTGTTCTCATTATTGTGTGAAGATTATGGCAGCAAACATAAAACACTGCTGCTCCATACAGAAGTGCGATGGCTGTCTCGGGGTAAAACTTTAACAAGGCTATTTGAACTTAGAGCCGAGTTACAAATGTTTCTTTCAGCAGATACTTCTTTTAATTTGAAGGACCGTTTGTATGATAAAACTTGGTTGTTCCGATTGTCTTTTATGGCGGATATCTTTCAAAAACTTAACGAATTGAATTTATCGTTGCAAGGTAAACAGACAACAGTGTTTCAGGCCTATAATAAAATAACTGCTTTTAAAAGAAAATTAGATTTTTGGATCATTTGCATTGGTAAGAAAGAAATAGAAAGCTTTACGTTACTCAGTGAGTTTGTTAGCGAAAACGATTCAGTAATGTTTGAAGATGATGTGTTTGAATTGGTCCAATATCTCAGTTCGATGCGCGCATCTTTTGAAAAGTATTTTCCCGAAGAACACAATACAAAAATTAAAGTGAATTCATGGATTCATAATCCTTTTTTACCCAACTTGGAAAAGCCTGAAAACATGTCAAACGAGATATATGAATCTCTTTTAGAAATGTCATCAGACACAAGTATGGAGTCACTGTTCAAAACGACGCCTCTCAATCATTTTTGGTGCAGAATCCAAGATGAATATGCAATGCTTGGCCAAATGGCTCTGGATATTCTGCTCCCGTTCCCAACTACATATTTGTGCGAAACAGGATTCTCTACCTACGCAGCCACGAAAACAAAATATCGCAATAGACTGGACGCCGAAGCTGATATGAGACTCCAACTTTCTTCCATCAAACCTGATATCAACCAATTGATGAAAAATAAAAAACAGTTTCATACCTCCCACTAGTTAGATTTTTTCTTTTTTAATGTTTTCTATTGTTGTCCTTGCCAAGTGGTGAAGTAAATAATAATTAGTAACTGTTACATTGTACTTTTATTATGCTGATTAATAAAAAATACACTTATAAAAACAATTGTTTTATTGTAGGGTTCCATCAAGTATTTTGCTTCCCAAAAGGGTTCCGTCATTTAAAAAGTTTGAGAACCACTGCTCTAAACGAAACTTACCCCTAGAGAAGTGATGGTCACTGTTTGGTGGTCTAGCGCCGGTGAGATTAATCACAGCTTCTTACCAAACGGGGTGAGCATTATTGCAGGTGTGTACTGTGAAGAACTGAACACAATGATGGAGAAGCTGGCACATCTCCAACCAGCATTGGTCAATCGCTCGTCTGCGCTGCTCCTGCACGACAACGCGCGACCTCATACTGCACAGCAGACGGTCTCCAAGTTGCAAGAACTGGGGTTGGAAGCTCTCCGTCATCCGCCCTACTCACCAGACCTTGCGCCTACAGACTACTACGTTTTCCAGATTTGGATAACTTCTTGGCGGGAAAAAAATTCAATACCCGAGAGGCAGTACAAAATGCCTTTGAAGAATTTGTTACCTCCCGTCCAGCTGATTTCTTTAAGAAGGGCATCAATAAATTGCCACTGCGTTGGCAAAGATGCATTGATTGCATGGGTGATTACTTCGATTAATACAAATAAAAAATACATGAAAAAAAATTGTTTAAATTTTTTCATACAAAACGGCAATTTCATAGGTAAAGACCTAAATATTATATCAAGCTATGTAAGCCTTACAAGTATTTTTTTTTTATGTTTGGCGGAAATGTGTCAAGCCCTACTCGCGCAAAAAATCTTTGCAAAAAAAAATTTAAAACACTGCCTAACCTGGGATCAAACTCATAGCCTTACGCTTCATCAGAAGCAGCAAATATTCGTAATCTCATACTTTAATTTATATCCCTGTTCTACTTAATATGGAGAACACCATAAGCAGTACGAACATAACATTAGTTAGGCCACATGTGGCGTTTCACGCAAGAGAACGTGGTTATGGCATGTATTTGACCATAAAATCATACATTATGAAAGCGAGCGAACATAAATACATAATACTTGAAACATTTCCCATAAACTGATAGGGTTAATAAGGCCGTGTCCTAACCAAAAGCGATCCCCGCGCGAGTACGCGATCGCCGCTTTCGTATGTCACTTTTTGTTCGGCGAATCGGAACGCGTGGTCGCGCCGACATAGCGCGCCTTCCGGTGTTCATGACTTGTTGTGACGACCCAATAAATTGGGATAAGGGCAGGAGAATGATGACATTAAAATTATAACGTAAAAACTGACATTATGGTAATTGTGAATCTGTGAAGGAACTCGTCCGGGTATTAGGTACTACCATCACACTATTTGTCTCATCATTCAGCCAGGCTGTGTTTAGGCTAGAAAGGTATAAGTACCTGTATTATCAGGAAGGAACTTGAGACGTTTCAATTTCGTACTAAAGGTTGTTATTTAATTGGTAAATCCCTGTTGCAGTTGTCCACAGAATATGGTGTCAAAAAAAACAGCCAACGATATCAACTAGTTTTTATTTTGTTTTGTAGACTATAACTATTTTTCGATATAAATTATTATGTTTTATTATAAAACTAGCTGCACCCCGCGGTTTTACCCGCGTAAGTCTTGTTCCCGTGGGAATATCGGGATAAAAAGTATCCTATGTCCTATTCCAGGTCATGGTCTACCTCTGTGCTAAATTTCATCCAAATCCGTTCAGCCGTTTTAACGTAAAAGCGTAACAAACAAAGAAACTCACTTTCACATTTATAATATTAGTTAGGATTAGGATTAATAAGATGAACGTGAAAAAAAAACTGTTACATAAAAATATAACCCTCCTTCTAATGCAGTTGGTTATAAAACAAATATTTGACATTGAAGAAAGAGTCGGTTTTGTAGAGGGTTGTATGTCACCATACGTATATCTACCCATCTGATAGTCTATATCCTAAGCTGAGTGGGTCAGAGGGCCAAGACAAGTGACAATCGCTTCGAAAGCGTTTCGTATTTCTACAACGACTTTCAACAGAATTGACATAAGCTTTTCGATAGGTTATGTCAGTCCTATACATTTTTGCGTTTTCCATCATCGTTATCGCTGATAGAATGCCACTTTGTTTATTTATATTCACATCCTGTAATTAGCTTGGTAGGCCCAAGCTAATTACAGGATGTGAATATAAATTGGACTGTGTATGTAGGGGTAAACAAACAAGGCTTGCATACATAAATTTAAATATGATTTATTATTCTTCATAATTCCAATAGTATAATTATTATAATAGGCTTATTTCAATTATTTAAGTATTTACGCCTCTGTTCAACGTAATGTCATTTCTTCTCACAATACTTCGCGATGTATCTACCGACGACAATCATGGGTCGTTTCTGCCATTCCGTCAGCATGGTTTTGCTTGGCGTCACCTGGAAATAAAAACAGCTTTATTTTATACATTTCACTATATGCTTAATATAGTAGCCTATAATTATTGCAGGGTCGAGCTTATTGGGAACGAAATAAGACTCCGTTCTGCCATTGAGAAATTCTTGATGACAAAACCCAATAACACTTTGCCCGAACTTTTTTTTTTTGAGTTTGGGAAATCTTCAAATTACTTCTCCCGCTCTGGGCAGAGCGGGAGGGCGTGTCAGACTTTTACTGACTAAAATCCACTAGTGTTCCTTTAGTTGCCTATTGCCAAGGTCCCGGTATCCCTTTCGGACTTTCCCGCAACCCTGCCAGGACTTTGCCCGACCTGGAGTTCGAACAACACTTCGAACTTTTTGGCAGTCACGCTTGCGATCACTAGACCAATGAGGCAGTCATTACAGTAGATATAGATAGAATAATACAGCATTCAATATTCAGCATTATAAATTGTCTTCAATACGAAGCTTTTAGTTACAAAAAACATAATAATTATTTTTCTAATCAACGCCATCTATCATAACCAAGCAGAACTAAAACTTAAAATAGCGCCATCTATCGGCCGCCTCACAAACCTGGTCTCCCTGCAGTCTGTTGAGGAAAGTTACGCACACGATACTAGCTCGTATTCCTGCCTCCCTGGTAAACGCGCTGAACGCAGTGGCTTCCATCTCAATGTTGCGTACTCCGAGGTTGGTGAGAGTCTTCAGGAAAGACATCTTGTCTGACTCGCTATAGTCGCAGAAGGGGCCGTCTAAACGGGCTTGACCTGAAATGATGGAGATTTTTGATTTGTAAAATAGTTTCTTTAAAATTAAAACACAAAAAAAAATATTTTTGTTCCAATAATAAAATGGATGGTCAGAGCCATGCAGAAAACAGGGGAACTGTGGAAATCACTTGAAGGGAAAAACTGCTTCAAAATGAAAGAATATCGAATTCTGACTAACAGAATCGTAACCGTTAATTTATTAGAAGAGAACTGAGAAACAGTAATTTTAATTGTGTTGAAAGATCATGAAGACTTTAAAGATGTAAACCAATTTTTTTTTTTTTTTTTTTCATCTTGTAAACCTTTAGCAGATTTGTTGTGCGGATATTGACTGGTGAGGTCCATTCTTCCAGCGAAGAATCTGCCTCTCAAAATTCATTCAGTAAAAAGTCCCATATATGGTGGCGTTTGAGCCTTTTCATAGATGTTTGTTCACTTAGGGCTATGGCTAAGGTGTTGGTATGTGATGTTATTCGGTGCTTATATGAGTGTATCCTGTGTTCTATTTCCTCTTTTACAGTTCTGATTTGTAGATGCTCGTGTAATTCTGAGGTCTTCATGAACCAAGGAGCATCTGATATAATTCTGAGAGCTTTATTTTGAAACCGCTGGAGAATTTCCACATTTGAGTTCCTCGCAGAGCCCCACAGCTCGATTCCGTATGTCCAGACAGGCTTTAATACTGCTTTATAGATGAGTACTTTGTTTTCCAGTGAGACGTGTGATGTTCTTCCTACAAGCCAGTTCAGTTTTCGGAGCAGGATGTTAGGCTTGTCACGTTTTTTCGTTATGTGGTATCTCCACGTTTGCTTCCTGTCGAGATGTACGCCGAAGATGTAAACCTAATGTAAAATACGTTATGGCTATACCTTATCATCATCGTCACTGATAGCCTCATTCTCACATCTGCTAAGCATAGGCATCCTACCTTTTGAGCCATACTTACCTATTCCATGCTTTCATAGTCTTACCTACAAGGGCGGACCTGGGAGGGCACAGGGGCACGTGTGACCCCCAAACGGTTAAAGTAAAATAAAATTTAATCGTCTGAATGGAGTGGCCTGAATGCATATCTATCAAGACATTGCTTCAATGATGAACGCTGAAGACTGATATATCTTCATTGGAAAATAATGAATCCCAAAAACAGCATAGTGCAATACAAGATATGGGAGAGAATTATATTTAAAAGAGTGTCCTTGAAGTTTCTTGCCCGTTCTTCTCCATAGAGATCTACGTTTTGGAATGGGCAACTAGCTTCAACTTTCTGACTAACTGACCGACTCTTTGACGGTTCAAAAGTGCCTGTAAATGGCCCATATGCCCCTCCCAGAAATAAATTCTGGATGCAGTCTTGCCTACTTAGCAATTTAAAGCATTTACAAACTTCAAATCTCTGAATAACTGACAGAATCATTGACAGATCAAAAGTGCCTGTAAATGGATAAACTGGTTAGCTTTGAGTTCAAAAATCAAAATATTTTATTTCACATAAACCTACATGGGCACTTATGAAACGTCACAAGCTAGGTGCACGGTTCCCATTGGTCGTTTCCTATGGAGAAGAGCCGGCAAGAAACTCCACGGTTACTCTTTAAAAAGCTAATTGTTTGAATATAAAGTTTGAAATATAAGCCAAGAAGTTCAAGTATAAAGTAGTTACCTCTGTAAAAGTCATCAGCAGCCATAGTTCCTCCGATGTAAGTTCCGAATTTATCGCTATCAGAGGCCATCGAGTGTACCTCCTGACAGACCCGCGCGTCCAGGACCGCGGGCCATCTGCGAGTCTTGCCCAGCACAGGCTGAAACATACAACAAATCAGAATTATAATCATCTTCTGTACGCCAAACAGACAAGATTAATCAAGCAGTTTTTTTTTCCCTAATTGCGTAATGCATGATCGGTCAGAATTGGAATCGGTTTGAAACAAAAGTCTAATCCATTGCTTCATAAGTTTGGAAAAAAAACTGCTGAACAACGTAACTTACAAACTTATGAAGCAATGGATTAGACATTTGTTTCGAACCGCGTGTATTACGCAAAAATACCGTAGTCCCAAGGAAATGGGAGGAAACCGGCATGCTTGACAGATATTTCTCGACGGCATGTGAAGCCAGAAAGGGCGGCATAAAAACTAACACCAGCACGCGTAGCATGACCTCCGTGGAAACGGGGTATTCATGGGTGGTCATGAAGTTAGTCACTAACCACACGAAAAAGTATACAGTATCGCTGACTTAATATAAGTACCATGGAACAATAACTCAATAATGTGCATTTGAAACAATAAGATGAGTCAACAATACGTAAGTTATACCACAAAGATAGTTTTATTTGCAGTTCCTTTGTAAGTTTCAATAATAAGTAGGTTTTAGCATAAAATAATAAAACTTTTCCTTATTTACATTGACATGCATGACCTTCTCTGAATAAAGAAATAGAGCAATGCAATTAAAAGTGGGTAAAGTAAAACAAACAAAAATTTAATACCTACTTCACAGTCTACCTATTCGTTCCCACAGACAAACTGTGAAAACGGTTTTGTGGGATATAGTTCGAGGCCTTTGTAAACACTGTAAAAAATGAATAATACTCGTAATAAGAAGTGGGGAGCAGTGGTGGCCCAGTGAGGAGCAGTGGTGGCCCCGTGAGGAGCAGTGGTGGCCCAGTGAGGAGCAGTGGTGGCCCAGTGAGGAGTAGTGGTGGCCCCGTGAGGAGCAGTGGTGGCCCAGTGAGGAGCAGTGGTGGCCCCGTGAGGAGCAGTGGTGGCCCAGTGAGGAGCAGTGGTGGCCCCGTGAGCAGCAGTGGTGGCCCCGTGAGGAGCAGTGGTGGCCCAGTGAGGAGCAGTGGTGGCCCCGTGAGGAGCAGTGGTGGCCCCGTGAGGAGCAGTGGTGGCCCAGTGAGGAGCAGTGGTGGCCCAGTGAGGAGCAGTGTTGGCCCAGTGAGGAGGAGTGTTGGCCCAGTTGTAATGGCCGCGACTTACGAGTTGCAGGTCGTAGGGTCAAACACTAACAGGCGTTTTACTTTGTGTAAATTATTTCATCACCACTGCTCTCAAAACGGTGAAGGAAAACATCGTTAGGAAACTGGTACGTCCAAGAACCAAAAATTCGAAGACATATAACATCTACCAACCCGCACTGGGCCCGCATGGTGATTCGAACTACGGCCCACTCCCAATGAACGCACTGTACAAACTTAAGGTGAAAGCGTCAGGGGGTAGCCCGCGAAATTCAAATTTTCTTAGGTTTTTGCAATTTCAGGTTGTATGTAGATCTAATTACGATTCCCGGCCGTAGCAAATATTTTTTTTTATTGTTTTGTGAAATGTATTGAAAAACAAGATGGCGGCGTTAGTTCCGATTTTGGCCACAGCAATTGTTTTGTGAAATGTATTGAAAAACAAGATGGCGGTGTTAGTTCCGATTTTGGCCACAAGCCAAAACAAACTTGCAGCGCTTTATACAGTTTTACTTACGACTTCATATGTCTTCTCCAAGTTCCCGTTAAGTCCGAAGGAGGACACGACGACGGAGCCAGCGGGTATATTAAGCCCTCCACAGGTTCCGATCCTGAAGAAGATGGGATCCTTAGCCTTCGCGTAGTAGACCAACTTGATCACCTCTTGGAGGAGGGTCGTCATTGATGGGATGCCGACGCCATGCTGCAAAAGTGTTCATTGATACTTAGAGTAAAACGTTTTGATTGTTCTAATATTGAAAAAAAATTACCGTAGAAAAAAAGTTACTAACCACTATAAATTATAAGTAGTGTATTTTTTTTTTTAATAAAAACAGTTTAAAATGATTCGAGAATGACGACCATTGTTGTTTACATCTTGGCCAAAGATGTAACCATCTCACCGTGAAAACTTAGGTGAAGTGAGCGTGGAATGAGCTGTCATTGTCATCGATACCTACCGAAGGCAATGATAGTTCACTTCAAGCTCACTTCACCTCAATTTTCAAGTGGAGTTTTTTATAGAATACCTACACTGGTCCTAGACGCGTTGATTTGAGAACCTTCTCCTGGTTTTCTTCGGTTAAAAATATTAAGTGCAACGTGTATCTCTCAAAGGTACCATATAAGGACGGTAGGTATAAACCTACATTCGTTTAGCTTCACCTCCAAATAAAACTATTATTATTAGTTCCGTTATAATACGATTGAACAGAGGATTTGTTACAAGTAGCGTTTAGTTAATTTCCCAGGAGTAATATAAACATCTGAATCGACGTACAATTTCAGTTTGTAACTCTAGGCGTAACGAGGTTCAGGGAATAAAGTGATTTGCATATTATCATCTTTAGGTTAACTTACCTGTAATAGGTATATATATTTTTTAATTTAGTTATATATTAAAATTGTACATATTATAGAATTATTTAATTAATTACCATCAACATAAATGTAGGTAAGTTAAAATAATATTGGTCCTTTTGGGGGTTATAAAAAAAAATTATGACAGACAAAATATTTTTTCATAATTTTTTTTAACTAGTGGAAAAAAAATGCGTATTCTGTTGAAATATGACGCACAAAAACCTCCAAAATGACCAATATTATTTTAACTTCATAGACAAAATATTGTGTGTGTCATATTTTTTTTATAAGTAGCATTTGCACGGAGAGTTTTGCTAACCACGCATCCATGCGTAGCTTAACACAAGTTTTTGATCATCATAAAAATATGTATGTCTAGATTAAGGTATTTTTCTATGGGCCTGTGTCGCCTGAAATAAATGGTAGGTATTATTATTATTTATTATTATTAGCCGTCGGTTGCTATAGAACAGTGCCTTAAGGTTACCTATATCATAAACAACTAACTCACGCTAACAGACAGTACGGGCCCCACTTTGTACATGGCGTATCTCTGTGAGTGCTTGGTGAGGTTCACCAGCTTCTCCCCCTTGTTGGGGAGGTTCAATACTTCGGTCATGTACTGCGCGAACTCCCGCATCCGGTGCTTGGTACCGCCCATGCAGACGAACTGGAAGAACACGAAGTTATTACATTTATTTGTGGGTCTAAGATGGCCGAAGATGGATGCTGTGCTTAATGTCTTGCAGGCTAAGATTCATATACCTCATATATTTATATTTTTTATTTAAATTGATGGCCTGAAACACAGGTTTTCACAAACCTAGATCAGGCAGGTCTATATTACAGCTAGAATTAAAGTTACCTCGTTTGTAATTAATGTAAATCATAATTTTACTTTTTAACCGGGAAATCACCAGGTATGTACTTGCCGGGCCCAGGTGGCTTGAATAAATTTAATTTAATTTTTATTTTTTTTACCCGACTACGGCGAAGAAAAAGGAGGGTTATGATTTTGACCGGTATGTATGTATGTTCATCTGTTCCCTTATATCTTCTAAACCACTCATCACAATTTGACAAATAAGGTATCGTTAGAAGCGTTTTGATTGTCCGCTGGTTATAGGCTATGTGACGTCACATTAAATTAAAAAGGCGCCCTCTAGAGGAAATAAAGCCAAGAACTAAAAAAAATATATATATATATTATAACCCCAAAATAATTTAAAAAAAAAAAAAGTAATAAAAACTAAAACCCAACTACGACTGAAAAGGTATAAACAAGACACCACAGACAGACAAATTAAAAATCCGGAGTCACACGTAATCTGTTCGATTTATGCCGCCCTAACACGTGTGACTCCGGATTTTTAATTTGTCTGTCTGTGGTGTCTTGTTTATACCTTTTCAGTCGTAGTTGGGTTTTAGTTTTTATTACTTAATATTTTTTTTATATTGCATAGATACATACATCATAGATTTTGGCTATGTTTAGTATCAGCCAACAGTTTGAAAGTGTTCCTGGGGGCTTAAAACAGCCACTTTGGCAGAATCATAATAGGAAAATATTATGAATCATCGTAAAATTTCACAAACTGACAATTCATAATCATGATCTGCGTGCTATTCATGTTACGTAATAATTCATCTGCTTGACAGTTTTCTATGGAGATTCGTAAAATGATCCACACATTATGAATTGCTTTTGTGTAAAATTAAAGGAATTGCTAATTCAGGAAATGAACTGCTTTTAGAGGAATTGCTAATGTGGCCGTTTTAGGCCCCCTGATGGAAAAATAGCAGTAGATAGATGAAAGAAAGTAGCCAAGGATAAAGCTAACGTGCGAATAGAGATGTCTGACTCTGCAGTGATAGAGCTAGTTCTTCGAACAGGCAACATGTTGTTGTAGACGTATGATTTACGCAATAGCGGTTGACAACCCATTCAACCGCGGCGTTTGATGGCGGTTGAGTACGTACAACCTTATGCGGTTGTTAATTAAACAATGAAAAACCGGCTAGCCGCGCGGTGTTCCGCCCCCCGATTAACCGCTAGTGCGTATGAGGGCTAAATTGAGAGGCCTATTTACAGCAGTGAACTGCTAAAGGCTATATGGTAATGATGAAATAGGGCTCAACAAGTTCTTACGATATTAGTGATAAGATAACAGAAGTGCACATGCGTCAACCAGGAATGATTAGCAACTTCATGATAAAATGATAACGCTATTGATAAACAAGAACAAAAGTAGGTAATCGATACAATGCACTTTAATGCAATTTATTAAAATGAAGATTACCACGTTATCACAAACTGCATTTTATTTTGAAGGCCATTTGGTATTGGCTCGTTTTCTGATAAGCCAAAACATTTCCTGTTACGACGTGATAGGACATGTTCGGATAACTTTGCTGACTCAGAATTTCCAAAATAGCAATTTACTCTCGTATAGTTTGTGCCTGGAAGTCTGACAACCAGTCTTACTAGGGGGTATCGTATTACCCAGTAGATAGCTAGGTTCTGGAAGTCAGATTAAATATCCGTCAAAACTAATCCGGTTAGACTGGAAGTTTACCTTCAGAGTTGGAAAAAGGATCGGCGAGATGATGAACTGTTTGAAAGACTTACAGGAATCTCGTAAGTACCTATTTATTATCGCAACAATTAGGGCAACCAGAATCAGCAATTTATGAACGTCAATTTACATAAGACAGTCTCCCAAAACGCCCGCCCTTCACCACTTCCTAATGCATTCCTAATGCTGGGAAGAAGAAGTGGCGCAGCAAACTCCCCAGCAACTATTTCAAAGTAGTTCTCCTTAGATTTTCCCCTGAATTTCCTAAAGTTAAAGACTTACGACTTACTTTAACGTCTCCAAACAGAGCTGGAAGGTCATTGTTGTGCGTGTCGTATCCTAAATGATACAGGATGTCCACGTCCAGGTCTTGGAGGTGTTTGTTTGGCAGCTTGATAGTTCCATCGCTATTCCTGAAAGTTAAAGAATAAATTAAAATCATCCAGGTATACCACTGTTGTATCATATTTCCGAGGCTCTGAAAATAGAGAAATCGAATTTTCCCAATAATGGGAACCCCTATGTTACAACTTTTATCGAAATCGTCAGAACTGTTTTCGAGAACCTGATTACAAATATATTTATACAATGTGGAGACGACAATACAACAATAAATGAAAACACTGGCAATAAATGCATACGAGTATTTTGGAACAGTCAATTACATCCCAACATCGAAATTAAAAAAGTAATTTTTTCAAACAAACTAAATAGTAGTGAATTAGTGATACGCTGACTATGGGGTTTGCCGATCTTTGACTAGCTATCGTAAAGAACTAAACTATTGGATATATTAGATTATTTTATGTATGTAGAGCGAGAACGTCATTAGATATACGGGCTTTCATTTTTTGTCGTATTGTCGTCTCCACCTTGTATAATATGTAGAAATATAATATAATTACTTATATAGTAAAAATATGGCTCACATAATAATATTATAGGATACAATACATGGTACTAAAATACTTTACGGAATAGTTATTGGCAATCATGTCAAGTCTAATCCCGTTTGTTAGAGTGAATGGTGTTCATAAATCAATTTATCCTGTGCTTCTAGATCTTAGCTATCTTCTTATAGGTAAACATCATAAATTCACTCACTGACAGACAACGCACAGCCTAAACCGCTGGGTCTAAAAGCATGAAATTTTTGACAAGAGTTCTTTATACATATAGCGAAAGTAGAAAAGAGGATCTTTGAAATTTCATCCCCTAAACGGGTATAATAGGGGATGAAATTTTATATGGAAGTCTGTCATTTTTGTGGATGGTAACTCCCATTGGGCACACGACTTTCATTTTATCAATCTTCTTGCTTTATAAAACTGTTATAATAGTGTAGAGAGATGTAGATATAGTACCTATAGGTAGAGAGAGTACCTATAGGTACAGAGAGTACCTATAGGTAGATAGAGTACCTATAGGTAGGTGGTTACGTTTTATTTAGACTTTTAATTTAGAAGCAGGAAGCGTATAATAGAATACTTACTTGGGACACGGTTTCCCCGGATGCAGCTCATCCCACATCATACGACAGTTGTAGTAATGCGCCTCCAGCTCCTCATTGCCTGTCGTCACGTAGTCACAGTCACACTGCATATTTATTTAATGTTCTATAAAACAATTTAAACACAAGTTTAGTAATAGGTACCTTTCGTACAAATCTGATAATTTATGACTGGTATAGATGCTATATAGCCCTTATTCCCGTTGTGGGACAATACGGGCTAAGGCCTCTCTGCTTTCCATCCACCTTTCTCTCTCCTGGGCCGTCCAGGAGTTTTTGTTAGTAGGTAAAGTTCAGTCTTATGGTAATAAGACATGACCCCCTAAATACTCAAATTATTGAACGTTTTTTGAGACTTTGACTACAAATGTATATTTTATTTTTATATTTTTTTTATGTGTATTTATAGTATATGTAAACGAGCTCGTGGCTAAGTAATAACAGCCGCTCGGGTCGATCCATCAGGTTAAGCCACGCTTGCCGGGGTTGGTCCGTGGATGTGGTTGGTCGTTTAAAATCTTATTTAAATGATAGACAACAGCAAGTTCAAATAAACGGTATCAACTCACTAGGTTTAAAAGTAAAAATGGGTGTTCCACAAGGCTCGATTTTGGGTCCTTTCCTCTTTTTAGTGTACATTAATGATCTACTACATTTATTAAAAAATCAGCCACACATGGTGTTATTTGCTGACGATACTTCCTTAATTTTTAAGGTAGATAGACGTGCTACAAATTTTGACGAAGTAAATAACGCCCTACTGCAGGTCCAAAATTGGTTCACTGCTAATAATTTAGTATTAAATGGAAAAAAAACTAAGTGCATAAAATTTTCTTTACCAAATGTCAAAAGTAGGGATTGTGTGATTATATTGAATCAAGAGAAACTAGAATTCGTCGATAAAACTGTTTTCCTAGGGATCACGCTCGACTCAAGGCTACAATGGGGTTCTCATTTAACATCTCTTGCAGGACGGCTAAGTTCAGCAGCATATGCTGTCAGAAAAATCCGTCAATTTACTGATGTAGATACCGCGAGGCTAGTCTATTTTAGTTACTTTCATAGCATCATGTCTTACGGTATTTTACTATGGGGACGGGCTGCAGACATCGAGTCTATCTTTATTCTGCAGAAAAGAGCGATTAGAGCCATTTATAATCTCCGCAGGCGCGATTCTTTACGGGAACTGTTTAAGGATATTAACATCATGACGGTAGCTTGCCAATATATCTATGAAAACATCATGCACGTAAGAAAAAATTTACATCTTTTTAGTAAAAGAGGTGATAGACATAACTATAGTACTAGAAATAGGGACCTATTAGTTCAACCAGGTTTCAGACTGGCTAAAGTAGACTCATCTTTCATGGGGTACTGTTTAAAATGTTACAATAAAATTCCTCCCCACATACTTCAACTGAACGAGACGAAATTCAAAACTTGTATAAAACGCACACTATGCAGGCAGGCATATTATAAGTTGGAGGATTACATTTCTGATAAAAATGCTTGGCTTAATGCTGGTCCTGCTCCACAACCACAACTAACTAATTAACATTCGAAAATAATGTTGGAGCTGCTGAAGATTGTAAGACCATCTTTGCATTGTATAAACTCAATTTCCTTTGTATTATATAACTGCATAGCACAGGTGTGAGTACTATGTACTATAGAGCCATTTACCGGGTAATTTGTCTTTAATTGACTTGAATGTGCCCTGGCGGCTGGGAATGTCATGCTCACTCAAATGTCTCGCTGATGGTGGCGCGTGTGTTGGATCATTTAGCTCCCTTCAAAATGGTTGAGCTGAATGGTGCTGATCCATGCGTCATGTTCGTGAACGGGCGCCGTCAGTTGTGACTGGTCATCTCTTAGCTGCCATGGCTTATTTTAATTTTTGATTTGTTTGTTATAATTGCGGACGCTTTTAACGTGCTTTCTACATTGTTCTCACATGTATAATTTCAACATAAATGATGTAACCAATATTTTGTAACAATATTTTGATTTAAAAGAGTGTCCGTGGAGTTTCTTGCCCGTTCTTCTCCATAGGTACCTACTACGCTTTGGAATGGGCAACTAGCTTCATATTTCTGACTGACCGACTCCTTGACAATTCAAAAGTGCCTGTAAATGGTTTAATTGAAATAAATGCTTTGAGTTTGAGTTTGAGTTTGAGTTTGATGGGTGACCATTTTCACATATCGAGACTCCTCCGTGCCTCGGAAAGCACGTTAAACCGTTGGTCCCGGCTGTCATTTGTGGATCTTTGACAGTCGTTACGAGTGGTCAGAAGCACGAAAGTCTGACAACCAGTCTAACCAAGGGGTATCGTATTACCCAGTTACTGGGTTGTGGAGGTCAGATAGGCAGTCGCTCCATGTAAAATACTGGTATTCAGCTGCATCCGGTAAGACTGGTAGCCGACCCCAACATAGTTGGGAAAAGGCTGGGCAGATTGATTGTATATGTAAACGGTACACCACTGACTACCTGCAGTATTGTCTCTCCTTCTTAATTTAATCCATCCAAAGGTTGTCTGTAAAAGATCGCTTTTCGCGATAAGACCGCCCATTGTGTCACCCTATGTAAAATTTCTAATTTATGTCTGTAATTTTTATGGTGTACATAATAAAGAGTATTCTATCTATCTACGAGTATCTAATGTAGTCACAAAACAACTGAAAAAGTCAGTGAAATCAAACTCGTGATAAGCATTAAGATAAAAATTCTTTTAAAATGTTGATTGCATGGATATAGATAACTTCGATAACGCGACTGCACTTTCTGATGAATTGAACTGACAGGATAAATTGGTCGAGAAATGTGTCGCACGAGCCATTCAATTGAACGAATTAATGTATCTTGAGAATTGGTCCTGACGCCAGAAATTATACATATACAGGTCATGGTCTACCCATGTGCCAAATTTCATCTAAATATGTTCAGCCGTTTTAGCGTGAAAGCGTAACAAACAAAAAACTCTCTTCCGCATTTATAGTATTAGTTAGGAACTTGGGATACGAGTACATACATCAAGCTTTTTAACATACCCCCATTATCGAAACATCTAACAAAAATATCTTTAAAAAAAATAACAGTGTTTTCCTGCGAATCGAATCCCGGACCACACACTAGGTTGCCTCACTTGTCCATAAGCAGGCACGGTACATTAGGGCCAGCGCACACCTGGTAAGGCGCAGCGCGGCGCGGTTGTCACTGTGAAACAAATATCAACGATGCGTACCTAAAAATAAAGTTCAGAATAGATAACCTGAGACGCGCGCCTCTTTCCGCTTACGGCGCACTCTCGAGATGATGGAAGTTTATTTATTATCAACTTTATTTCAAGTGATACAAGGTAAATATTTGTTTGGCAGTGACGAATGCGCTGCGCTGCGCCTTGCCAAATGTGCGCCGGCCCTTAGATATGCAATAATCTGAAACCCATAACAAAAATTTCGCAGAATGTAATGTAATATCGTTAGTACTTACTCACGTTATAATTATTTTTAAATATTAATTAGTAAAAGCATTGTATTTACTTACAATAGGTGTTCTTAACTATTGTAAATACAATGCACCAATTATGCAAATGTAATTATTATGCTAATAAGTTCCTTGGAGAAGTCCACAAGGAACTTATTAGAACACTTGGAAGTCGGTTACTATTAACAGACTGCTCTATTATTACTGATTAGTTCCCACGGGTGTTGATGGCGAAAAATGGGTTTGAATCCCGGAAGAAATCATAGTTTAGAAGCTATCATTTTATAATTTATAAGAAAGAATAGAACGATTTTTCCCTGCCTGAAATACCAATACCAAAGTCTTTGTTTTATGCGTATTTTACCATTAAAAAAGACACGAATCCTAATTTCTGGCCTCTTGGTATTGGTACATGTACCTATCTAGGTACATGTACCTATCTAGGTATATCTCGTTTTAAAAAAAGTCTCCATTGTTTCTTTTTTTTTCTTTTAATACATAAACAAACAAGCTACAATCATACGCTAAATGCTTTAAATTATGGATTATCATAATTAATTCGTAAAGTAGAAAAAGAAAATGATGTTTAATGCGCTAGAGTGGCCCGCAAAATTCAATTTTTTGCTATTTGCAGGTCAGTATCAGGTTGTATGTTGATCTAAATATTATTAGCGGTCGTAACAAGTATGGATTTACAGAATTATAAACATTAGAATCATGTTCATGTAAGTGCATGGAATGAAAATTTCATGAAATATGAACTTAGAGAGTTGTATTGCTGATTCTGATGTTTATAATTCTGTAAATCTCTATCTAAATCTAAAAACGTAAGAAAATTTGAATTTCGCGGGCCACACTAGCGCACCCACCTTAAGAAAAAAAATTCGCAAAATTGCATGCCTGTCACACGATGTCTGTTATGCAAAAACGAACTCAGAAATATACCAATAATTATATTTAATTAATATGTACTAACCTTGAATATTATAATAGTTATCGGACGTCTAGACCCCACACCGAAGGCACCGACACTAACTTAGGACACAGAGCTGGTCCTTTATCCTCATAATAATATCGTCCTATCTATCATTACGTAAGCATATTTATATCAATTACTAGCGGCTCGCCCCTGCTTCACATGGTTTTTAGGACTTGACATCATCATCGAACATCGAGGTATTCTTTAATATTTTAGTATAATATTTTGGTGCCGCCGTGAGGCACACTTCCCTGATAATGTCCTGCTTCGCAGTTTTACACTTTTTTTATTTGTTTCTTTATTTTATTTTGTTATATGCTGTATATTATGTATATTGTGTACCTTTCAGTCTGTGCTGAATAAATGTATTTTCTTTCTATTACCATATATATACCTAAACACACAATCAAGTACTCTCACACACCCGCACACTCTCATACACCCACACAGTCACCCATACTACACATCTACTAACATTCATCATTGTATTTGACATTGCATACCTCCAATTCATTTCAACTCTAAGGGCCTTACCACAAAAACTTAGACACTTGTTCAACGCGTGTTTAATGTCAGTTTTATGTCAAACTCCATAGATAAATGTCATGTTTAAAAGGTGTTTAGGCTAAAGAACTGATAAACACGGTTTTGTGGTAATAGGGTTAGTGGCTTTTGTGGACAGGATTATAATTATTCAATTTGTTACAGTTGTAATAGCAATCACGTCAATTGGTTTAAATAGGTTTTTATTTCTATTTGAATTTTAATTTTATTATTATTAGTCTTTTAGATAGATTATTTTCTATTTTGTGAATGTGAGAACGTTGCTTGTAGGCTATTGGACTGTAGATTTATTGAACATCTTCTATTTTTGTTAAGTACCTGGTACTTACTTGTTGAAAGGCCTACATTGTCCTCCCATGCCTACCAACACTGTAATTTGAAAGTAATGTAAAAGCCAATTATTTTTTAAAGAGTAACCATGGAGGTCCTTGCTCTTCAGGCTCTTCTCCATAGGAAACAACCAATTGGAACCGTGCACCTAGCTTCTGACGTTTCATAAGTGCCCATGTAGGTTTATGTGAAATAAAATATTTTGATTTTGGTTCGTCTCGCATAGTTAACGTAGATTTTAATAATAAATAAACTATAAAATGTCGTTTGATTTGCATTCTGTCAGCGCGTCTACTACATAATTTTAGAAATGAAAATGTAAAGGGGTGGGATCCTGGTGTCCTGAAACACATGCCACGAGCCTAGCTTAGGCACCAGTCTCCCACAATATATACTTACCTGAATTGTGTATCATTGTCGAATCTGACCAATGACTATATAATTATCTTCGAATCTTTTTTTTTTTATATAGCCTATTGTGTGCCCCACTGCTGGGCAAAGGCCTCCCCTTTTTCCTTCCAAAGCTCTCTATTTTGTGCGATTTCTGGCCATGTTGGCCCCGCAAACATCTAATAGATCGTCACACTACCTTCGCCGCGGTCTACCTCGACGACGATGTCCTCTTCAGGCGTCCAGTGAGTGACGATCTTTGCCCATATCTCCGGGTGCATTCGTGTGACGTGGCCGGCCCACTCTCACTTCAGCCTGGCTGTTTTTTCTCCAACATCCGCTACTTGAGTTATGGAGCGCAGGGTGGTGTTCCTAACGCGGTCTGATCGCTTGACACCTAATATGCTGCGCTCCATTGCCCGCTGGCAAATCTTGAGTTTGGACTTCTGTTGTTCAGTAAGTGACCAACTTTGTGCACCATAGGTTAGGACGTCTGACCAATGTAAAATAATTAATGTATATTGTGGTGATAAAATAAAGTTGATTGATTGATTGATAGAATCGTATAGAATCCAGCGATTATAGTAAGTTTAAAATTAATGTATTTTATACATTATTTATATCCGAACAAAGAATTTGTTTTGAACTAAACTCAATGACTCATCCTTTTGTGCGCGCGGACCAGCGACGGATTACCTTAAATGGTCACAAAACACTCATTACTCAGTAACATCTAATTAGAAACAACTAACAAGACCAATAATTCAACATAATTATGGCATAGGTCACCATATAGCATAGATGACAGTGTGGCGCAGGCGCAGAGTCTAAGACGCGTACCAGACAAACCGCATCAAAATCCGTTGCATAGTTTAGAAGTACAACGCGGTCACTCAGACAGACACATAAAGCGACTTTGTTTTATAAAATGTATAGATATTTAAAGGTACATAAAGGGTTGTGTATATTAGCTATCATTGTGACGTCACGATTGGCTAAGCAATATACTTTCGAAAATACTGCGGATTTGGCAGCCTGATAAGTGGTCACAACCGCCTACGAAATTAGCAACACCAGAACCAAATGTGTCGTCATCCCAGAGGCGAAGCTAGAAAGCCCTTAATCAACTCAGCCTATCGCAGTCCACTGCTGGACATAGGCCTCTCCCAAGCTGCGCCACAATACCCTGTCCTCCGCCTTTCGCGTCCAGTCTGTCCCAGCTTATTAAGGTCGTCGGACCATCTAGAATGGGGGCGTCCAACACTACGCTTGCCGATACGCGGTCTCCACTTCAGGACTCGTTTGCTCCTGCCAGGGGTTGCGGGAAAGTCCGAAAGGGATACCGGGACCCTTGGCAACAGGCAACTGAAGGAACACGGGTGGGTTTTAGTCAGTAAAAGTCTAACACGCCCTCCCGCTCTGCCCAGAGCGGGAGAAGTCATTTGATGATTTCCCACCCTCAAAAAAACAAAAAATAGGGACTTGCTTGCTCCACTGGCCAGCGGTCCTTTGACAAACATGACCAATTGACCAGCCCACTGACAGTTCAGCTGGCTTACTCTTCAAGCTATGTCAGTAACTCCAGTTCTTTTCCAGATACCTAATTTCATTTCAGCTTTTCTCCCTAATAGGGAATATGCATGTAATTCAAATATGGGTCAAATATTTTTTTTTATAAACTATGTTACTTCAGAATGATGCCTCCATCAATATTTTTGAATAAAATTTCTTTTTGAGCGAGAAATTAATTTTTTAAAACTCCCAAAAAACTGTGGGTAATTCAAATACTTGAAAAGGCTAAGAGCGGATGTGACGTAACAATCTGGAATAACAATCAAAATGTCAATGTCAAGTCAATCAACAAGTGTCAAGTCAATGTCAAACGCTCATAGAAAAAGGAGTGTTTGACGTTGACTTGACAGTTGCTTGTCTGTTGTCACAGACGGTGACGTCACCACACCAAGCGCGCCAAATGGAGGGCGTTTAAATAGCCCGGATCGGTTGGATATTTTTAAACATTTTTTTAACTACTTTAAATTGCTTTTTTGCCGTCGAATTGCTTTTTACTATTATTTGACGATGTAAACTATCTAATAAAAATATTTAAAAAATACATGCATATTCCCTATTGCGTAACACACTTTCAATCACAATCTGAATGATATTGCTAACCATTGCTTCTTAAGTTTAAAAAATTTGTCTGCTCAACAACGTAAATAACGTAATAAATGTTGTTGAACTGTCAAAATGAATGACATTGCTACTGTGATTACCTCCGCTTATCCTACAAAGAAACTCCGAGCGTAGCTGAGAACTAGTCTAAGGAGCTGGCCACACAGAAGAGACGTGAGACGAGGACGGGACGCAGACGCGGCAAATATTATGCAGATGGAAAAGCGACGCGCCTGCGTCTTGTCTTTTCTGTGTGGCCTGCGCCTTATGTGCTTGTAATTACACCAGCACGCACCGTTGCTAGAATATATTCCGGTTTGAAAAGTATTGTTCAAACTGGAATATATTCTAGCAACGCTGCTTAGCGACAGAAATAGATGTGACGACTGTATTAGGTACTTCCCCGGTTATGCTACGTCACACAGAGCTGTAAATCAGGGGAATAACGTAAAATCCTATACTATTAAATGAGCAATATTTGTATACCTATTTATATATTATATTATGCTCATCTTAGATTAGATAATTATGTATTTACAATCACGTTCTCGAAAACTGCTGTAAGGATTTCGATGAAAAGTGCAATATAGTGGTTTACGGGGGCGAAAAATCGATATATTTAGGTCTGGGAAAATTTGTTTTCTCTATTTTTACCTGAGCAGAGCTTGATCGACACTTAGTCAATAATTCTCACAATATACAGTTAATATACAATATGTAATAACACACTGTCCGATCCGAAAGGGGTACATAGGTACTGCAATAACACTACCAGAAAAAAAAAAACTAAATTGAAAATAAAAAAGTTATTCCAATTTGAAATTCACGTTTTTAGTACCCAAATTACCCCAATTTCATTATAAATTAGCAAATTTTCTTCAGAGGTTAGAGTTATGACTTGTAGATACCCACTAAACGACGGCTGACGGCGCCCCAAGTCACAACCCGATAAAATACTATGTTGGTAACATCATAAAATAACTATCAATACTTAACGCCTAACTATGAATCTTGCGTGGGAGCGGTTCTGTACTTCATCAGATCCAATTTCAAGATCAGAAGTTCAATCTAAATTAGAATGTTCTAAATTCGGATCTAGAGCGTAACCCATACAAATATGTAGTACTATGGCTACTTCGCACCGATATTTCTTGGATCGGATGCAGTGGAGAACCGCTCTGACGTCCGCATCCTCGTCTCTTGACGTCCTCGTAACATAAGGTTGAAAACCAGCGTCAGGCACTAGTTATCTTCTGCCAGGGTTGCGGAATAGTCCGAAAGGGATACCGGGACCCTGGCAACAGGCAACTGAAGGAACACGGGTTGGTTTTAGTCAGTAAGAGTCTGACACGCCCTTCCGCTCCGCCCAGAGTGGGAGAAGTCATGTGATGATTTCCCAACCAAAAAAAAAAAAAAAAGGCACTAGTTATCTTGTCTAGCTATCTGTCAGGCACTAGGCTTTTATGCTGAACTGTGTGTGCGCGAGCTGCATTTGCATTGCCACAGCTTTGCATTGCCCAGATAGCCAGCAAAGAACAGTGTAAAATTGTAATGTTTGGGCCACGTTTGGGCTAACTTTGACGTTGAAACTGTTGTGAATGAGTCCGGAACTTTTTACATACTTTTTCAAATAAGGAATGCGACCCTCTAGAAATGAAAAAAACCTAAACAAATGCTAACTTCAAAAACTGTCATTTTTCTATGATCCATTTTTAGACTGAAATGTTTTTATAAATTATTTTCAGTTCATTTCATATTAGCTTTAATTTTTTATTTAACATTTTTTTTTATACAGTGGATTTAGCATAAGGTTTATTACAAAATTATGGCAGAGTAAGTACCAAACTTTTTTACTACTTTTTTAAATGATAGATAATAATAGCCGCACGGGTTGATCGAAGGTTAAGCTAGCGCTTGTCGCGGTTGGTTCGTGGATGGGTGAACATTCATTACATATCGAAACCCGCCGTATCTAGGTATCGTGATTGTTGGTACTCCAGGTTTTTCAAAAAATATAGTCACAATTTCTAAACCTGGATGTCATCGTTGACAAAAATTATGACGTAATGTCGAAAATTTATAGAGAAAATCAGGTAGCTTTCACTCTAGTTAACAAATTTATTAACTCGTAGACTATTATCAAAAGTCTAGTCTATTTCTGTGTATTCTAAAGTCTATTTGTTTTTATGTCTTAAAAGCAATATTTACATAATATTAGGTTGAACCTATGAAATCTGCGTTTTGTATGGGGAATTTTAAAGAAGTTGCATTTTTCATACTAACATTTTCTTAACTTATATAACAAGCATGAACACTAATGTTTTAAAACTTTTATACACTAATGTGTAAAACTAAGACGTAATATGCCACTTAAATTAAGCGATCAAAATAAGTTTTGGCTAAGTTAAAAAATAAATAGTGGTGATTTCTGCTAACAAAATGAAGTCATTTTATGATAATTTTTTTTATGTTTAGAAAACTAAGTAATAAGGTTTTTTTTTACTATTGGTAGTTGTCTCTATTGGTCATTATTCGATATAATACCAAGCAATTGATTAATATTTTAATTCATAGAAGTGACAACGTTCTTTATTTGTGAAAAAAAAACGCCTATTTCAAAGGTGGGGCCCAATAATATAAGCTAACAGACTTAACTAAAATAATAAGTATGGACAATGTCCATGTATATTTTTTAAATATTATAAAGTTATCAATTACATTTTTATTTACTATTTTTTATTTTAATTTATTTATTGAATTCAGACAACCATTGATCAATTGCAATTAAGATGTAATTGATAACTTTATAATATTAATGATATAAAGAAATGTACATTTAAATAAAAAAGAGGGAACTGAATCATAGAGCATTTCGTCCGCAACGCTATAATAACAACTGCAAAAACTTCCTGGTAGCCTAGTACATAGTATGACAAAAAATGCATTTTACTTATCACTAATCGCAGTTATCCACATTTTTATCACTTACCAATCGTATGCACTTATCACTGTCCCAAAAATGACCGTAATTCGTTTAGACGAAGTAAGAGGCGTGTTGCAGTTATCGACGACAACTGATTACTAATATTAGGCTTGCAGAAAAAATATCGATGTATCGATATATCGACATTTTTTGTTCGATATATCGATGTTTTTAGGCGATACATCGATATTTTTATAGAATTTTATATTTTTATACAATATAAAATATCAAGTATCGGAAATGTATCAAATACGATATAGCAACACCGTTCTATAAAAAAACAAATACAATTGAACTTCACAAATATTTTTCAAATATTTTATTATTAAAAAAAATTACCTATAGATCGATATATCGATATGTTTTGTCCGATATATCGAAATCGATACTGATATTTTTTTCTATCGATACGATATAATATACCGATACTTTTTGGAACTTCTTGCATCCCTACTAATATTATTGTATCATCAGCTGTGGGTCAAGGTAAAGGGCATGTAGATAAACTTATGTCCTTCCTGGCTCCTGTTATCTCGGCACGTATTAGCCGAATATATATTTTTTAATGTGGTGTGTGTAGATAAACTTAGTTTAGATGGCGCTTGTTTGGTACAGATTGCAGGCCTCATATTTTATTTATAAAACTAGCTTTTGCGGCTTCGCCCACGTGAAAGCCGGAAATTCTACATATAGTACTCCAGACCGTATTTCGGCCAGGGCGGCCAATCTCAACGGAAACTAGCCTTCGGCGCATGAGATATTAAAGTGCCCAAGTGTGTGCGCAGACACCGGTGCACTCTCTCTTCCCTCACTCTCATAGTCCGATAGGACGGCAATTCGACATGACCGGAGAGAGATCAGGCGCAGGACCAACGGCTTAACTTGCTTTCCGAGGCACGGGGGTATCACACCGCGAGATTCCAAACTCCGGGCTGTTACTAAGAAATTCCTAATGGAAAAACCCAATAACACTGCGCGACCCGAGAATCGAACCCAGGAACGCACGCTCAGCAGTCGAGCTTGCTTGCGACCACGAGACCAACGGGGCAGTCGGAAATTATACCATGGAAACATACTACCGGGATAAAAGTACCCTATGTGTTAATCCAGGCTATAAAGTATCTGAGTGCCATGTGATGTGCCATCTAATAAAATACGTGTATGATTTCAGGTGCTGCGTACCGTGCCCGGCGGCGGCGCCCTGCGCTCCGTCGGCGGGCATCAAATCGGGGCTGCGCGATGGGAAGCCTATCGATGGCAACCAGGAGCATCCCTGCCCCTGTCGGACTTGCTGCTGTGGCCAGCCTACAGCCGTGAAGCCGGTATGAGCACCTTAGCATCTCTTAAGGCGAAAGTGATTGGGTTATAATCACTATGCTATTCTCGTTTGATGACTTTATTTTATTTTATTTATTTATTAGGATCTCCAACAAAAGATGTACACAGGACATGACAAATATTATGTACCATAGGTATTATTTAAGTGTACTCCCTCACTAACAGGAGACCACAGCATGCAAAGAATAATAGTAGGTACAACTAAGCTAACAAGGTTAAAATTTAGATATAAAATATTAAAAAGATAAACAATCATGGAAAAATAATAATAAAAAAATTAAAAAAGTGGAAAGATTTGGTAGTTATTTTGCTCATCGGGACCAGCAAACACTGCGTTACCGTGCTTCGGACGACAGATCACGGCGACAAGCGACAGCGGCGTGACCAGCGTGTCCGGTTGTCTGCACCATACAGGAACTCATGGACGCTACTGAAACTGCCAAAGTCTTAGCCAAATTCTGGGTTGACTCTATTTAGATTGCCATTGACACAATAAGGAGCGCCAGGGTAGTAAAATTGTAATTTTTTTAAAGAAAATTTTAATTTTTCGGGCTGTCTCAGCGCATTTACGTTACATGATGCGCTAGAGTGGATGGACAAGAACCATTGTATGTAGGGTTAGCATTTAGACATTTTGCCAAGTCATAAGTCTCGAGCTCGAACCCAAGACACGCACCTCTGACTTTTCGGATGCATGTGCGTATTGTATTATTATCACTTGCTTCAAAAACGGTGAAGGAAAACATCGTGAGAAGAGATATTTCTACTTACCGCACAAAACCGGAAAGAAAGATCATATGCCCCCATCTAGAGTTCGCAGTTCAGCCTAATTGGACGCAAGCTTTAGGTACAAAAACAACATTAATTCCCTTATTTAAATAAAACAAGTTTGTATGAAAGTTTCAGACGTCGACATTAAAACAAACTTCATTCAGCCTAGCCAACTTCCTTTGAACTCTGCCTTATTAAAATAAACCCTGAAGGGACAATTTCAGTTGCAGATAAATTTATGGTTACAGAAAAATACTTAAATTGACTTTCAAAAAAGTATTTTTCGTTTTCAAAGTATTTTTTTTTCCATTTTGGGAACAGAACAGAAAATTATTAAATGATGATTGCTGTTTGTAGAGGTTCATCTACTTCTTCACTAAAAATGTAGTTATTCTGTGCAGGTGTGCTATTAAAATCATAATTTTTCAGTCGAAAAACGTCCATTGCTGGACATAGGCCTTCCCCAAACACCGCCACATCGATCGGTTCTGTGTTATCCATTCCTGCGGAATACTTTATTCTATTAAAAATCTTTCACAAATCACTATATACACGGTTTAATTTTCTGACGGACGCAAGCTTTAGGTACAAAAACAACATTAATTCCCTTATTTAAATAAAACAAGTTTGTATGAAAGTTTCAGACGTCGACATTAAAACAAACTTCATTCAGCCTAGCCAACTTCCTTTGAACTCTGCCTTATTAAAATAAACCCTGAAGGGACAATTTCAGTTGCAGATAAATTTATGGTTACAGAAAAATACTTAAATTGACTTTCAAAAAAGTATTTTTCGTTTTCAAAGTATTTTTTTTTCCATTTTGGGAACAGAACAGAAAATTATTAAATGATGATTGCTGTTTGTAGAGGTTCATCTACTTCTTCACTAAAAATGTAGTTATTCTGTGCAGGTGTGCTATTAAAATCATAATTTTTCAGTCGAAAAACGTCCATTGCTGGACATAGGCCTTCCCCAAACACCGCCACATCGATCGGTTCTGTGTTATCCATTCCTGCGGAATACTTTATTCTATTAAAAATCTTTCACAAATCACTATATACACGGTTTAATTTTCTGCGTGTGAAGCCGGTGGTCTCAACTACACGAGGTTAAATAAATGATAAATGATTTATTTCTGTAAGTAGGTTTGTACAAACACTTTTAAACGTCAATCACATTTTTAAAACGAGATGAGGTCGGCGTTTCCTATCTGACTACTCTGAGAAGAAAGGCCGAAACAAACTCAGAGGTCACAGTCTCTTTTAAAGTCCAGACATAATCTTGGTCAGATTATCAGAAGACCATGTAGATTGGTGTCTGAAATGGTCTTTTGAGGAAAGAACCACACAGATTGAGTGGACCTGTCCAGTCAGTGCACGCATTTGTCAGTAATCGTGCAGCTCAACTCCGAATTTAAGGAGCTCAAAGATTTGACGAACAATACCAAAGAAAGGACATTTGGTTAGGCCGCATAAATTACTCAAACTGCCAGACTATGATTAATTAAAATTAAGAAAAAATAAATAATAAAAAAGAAAAGAAAGTTCCACATAATCTTCACATTCACAATAATTAAAAATAATATAATACTTTACAAAGTAAATATAAGTTAACTAATTGCTTTAAAAGAAACACTCTTCTTGAAACGCCTCGTTTCATCAGCCTGTCATGGACAAATCATAGTATAATAATACTTTGCCGGAACGGGTCTAGGGTGAGGAGCCAGACCAAGAGAGATACAAAAACCCGCAGGGCAGCATGTGGCGAGCTGTTGGGCAGTAGCGACCCCACGGACCCTACCTCCCGGGAGAAGTCTTGTTCCTCACCTCTGGCTTGCCTTTATTGGCCGGCTGGAGTGAACACTGACGAGGAACAGAGCTCCCACCTCATTCTTGCCTTGATTGGCCGGCTTGAGTGGAGATTCGCAAGAGCAAACGAGCTCGGAGGAAGGAAGTATTCCAGTAAGATGCTGGTAGGGATCTTGACCGTACTTCCGGGATTGTCCTGATAGCCGTGGAATACCTCTCCACTCCTCTTAAGCACCTCAGGATATGTTGCCCCCTTGTCGCTACGACACTTTGTGCTAGCGACCGTTTTGGGGGGCCCATTATTGAGTGTGCAAGTCACCCCCTGCCATTTTATCTATGTATTTTATATTTAAAAACATTGGTCAGGCAGGGGCCATAGTCTTTCCATATTTCAAGATAACCAGTTCACCAAGCTACCCAAACCCATAGTCCAATATCTTTGCTTCCATGTTCTGCAATAGTCCTACACCAACCGGGGGTTGTCCTTGGCTGCACTTGCATAGTGCGAACAGGGATAATCGTCGGTTGGTGCCTCATTCCATTTAAAATTGTCTAAGGGGCCTCTGCGAGTTGGCTTCGGCCCCTCGCACGCCTTCCAAAGGTCCGGGACCCCAGGGTCCCGAGATGTACAAACAGATAAACAATAATAGCTGTACTCTTGGACACGGCTCGCATTGTTAGGAAGTTTCTCTCTCTGGAGCCCTGACCGCCGGTAGCTTGGACCCTGTTTCCGATACCGGTGGGCTGCTATTTTTAAATGTTTTATATATATTTTTTATTCTAATATATAAAAACATAATTTATATGTATGAAAAATGAAATAAAGTCACAATAATAGCATTATGTTCAGGCACCTAAGGCCCATAGATAAAATAAAAAAAAATATCTTACAAAATAATAAACTAATACATAATAAAAACAATGCAAAAAAATCTATTTACGACGTTTGGTCGGCGGCACGTATTGCGCTGAGTCGTGGTGTCATGTAGCCGTCCGCGAAAATACCGATACACGACACCGACACCGTCAGCCAAAGAACAAAGCACTTGGTTACTTTTTAACACCCAGAAGAAGCCGCAAAATGGCCTATCTTACACCAGGAACTCAGCTTAACCGATAAACCCCCGCCGACTATCAAGAGAGACACTCGGGCTCTAGCAAAATGGCCGCTATTTTTTTAAGCTGCCAGTCCCCTAAATTCATTAAAAGCATTTCTTTCCTCTAGTGCTACAAACAACCTCGAATCCCGGACTCGTACGCGCCGCGTCGCTGCTACATGCGCCCGCAGGCGCCGGTCGAGTCCTGCACGACGTACAAACTGTCGTACTTGCCCACGGATGGATGTAGCAACCTGCGTGGAGAGGCTCGCAAGCCCGCGCCTAATCTCGTCCCCAGCTGCGAGCCTATGGAGGGATGTACTGTACAGAAGGTAATCATAAAAGAAACTAATTTATTTGGGATACGCACAGTAAATACAAACCGCAATACTGAACATCATAAATAATCCTTAGCGACGCTAAATCGGTTTTAGCCGATCACAACACTTTTCGTATTTAGTTCGACGCGTCGCTCAGTCGCGTCGTTCGAATCGAAACGAGGTGAATGACGTCGTCTTTTTCGCTTTTATTGCATGGTCATAAAGCTCTTTCTGACTGGCTCAAGCCGATTCCGCATCGATAAGTGTGTTCTCTCCATAAGATTACTCCTTTGAATCATTAACATTTCCAGGATTAGTCGAGCGTCAATATCACGCCACTTTTCTGGTGATCGCTACTGTTGGTTCTGACTTTCAGGATTTGCCATCCTACTCCTGTTCTTATCCCGATTTTCACAAAACTCCGGATAAGGATCGAAATATGACGCTTGTCATTTTGCGGAGTTACATAACGGCACCTCCCTAGGAGACCCAAGCTAAAATCCTCACTAAAACTTGTCTATCCGCCAGCTATCGTACCTGCCGAACCCAACATGCGTGACACAACCGATCCGGCCGTGTCACCACGACATGTGGGGTCAGGGGCCCATGCAGAACCTCACAACTCAACGTCACGACTACGTACCGAAGCCCTGCGTCCTTCGGGAGAGCTGCAAGCCGGCACCGAAGTTCCACTGCGTTGAACAGCCCTTTGAAAGTTAGGAGACGATAACCTTTTTAAATTATATCCAAAACTGCTCGTGGCCAAACTTGTGTCGTCAAATTTTGCGTGAAAAGAAAATAATAAGTTACATTGAAAGGGAAATTCAAATCAATTGAAAAGGTAGCACGAAGACAATTATGATCTTAGTTAGTTTTTAGAACAAGGTTTTAACCCCAAAGATTAATTTCGTTAGAGAGCCTGTACCTATAGCATCCACTTAACTAAAACATTGGATGACAAAAGCTGTTAAATTATCACTTCTGCACCTATACTATGACGTATTAATGCCACCATTTTTCCAGTATTAGTGAGAGACGGAGCTATGCAAGGCCGCTAGCACCATCCCGTTTTCGCAGTGGAATAATGATGGCATTAATACTTCATAGCCAACCCCCTGATTCTTCATTAGGAGAGCCATGTTCAATGTTCCCGACAGAAAACTATTATTTAATAGCCTATATTGAGTCCCACTGCTGGGAACTGGCCTCCCCTTCCAAATGTCTCTGTTTGGTGCGATTTCTGGCCATGTTGGCCCCGCAAACATGATTAGATCGTCACACCACCTTCGCCGCGGTCTACCTCGACGGCGATGTCCTCGTTCAGGCGTCCAGTGAGTGACGATCTTTGCCCATCTCTCCGGGTGCATTCGTGTGACGTGTAATATTTTCCTTTTTCAAATCACTTCCCATGTTCTAGACCGCACTATAAACAAGCTGTCGTACTTGCCGCCCGAGAACCTGCCGCCGACCAAGTCGTTTGCGCCAGAGCGGTGCTACGAAAAACCTGCCGCCAAGATGGAAGGCACCACCACGCAGAAGATGAGTTATATGCCTAACCAGGTAGGCTCTGCACTTTAATTTTAACTACCTTTATTAATAAATAAATCTTTGACAGCAGTCCGTATACATACTTGTAGATGGGATTATGATATACATCGCCCGTCCCTGACTCGCACGGGTGCAATATTCATGTTGTAAAATTTATTGAGATTTCTTTGATACATCTAAGTTAAATATTAACGTATTAGGTATACACATAAATCTTCCAGAATAAATTCTTTAAATTATTATGGTGAAAGGTGAAACTGCATTAAAATGATTTGTGTAGTTTAGAACTAAGCAGACAAACGGACGGACATGACAAGCGGACTGACCACTGGCACAGATGAAAACAGATTGTTCACTTCACATTTTAGGTGTGAAGCTACAAGTACGCCGTGGGTCCGTCTTGTCGGGCCAATTCAGTGAGTGTTACGTAGTCGAGTTACGCGATAGAAAGAGAGGCAACATCTAGGTGAATATTACTGTAGGTAATTAGCGCTCTGCGACCTGAGGGTCAATTCTCTTACATAAAAAACATTCACATTCAAGTCGCAGTCTGTCAAACTTGTCAACAAGGTATTTTTTGACAGATTGCGAATGCGATGTGAATGCGAACGTTCTCAAAAATAAGAGAATTGCAAGAGTCGCTTTTTATTTAAATGATTTTGCGGAGTGAACCATCTATATTCATCTGTGCCACTGGTTTTATTCTTTGACAGGCGATATGTGAGACTACTATGGGATTGTAACAGCACTAGGGAATCCGTAGCAGTTTCCTCCTTAAGTACCAAAAGTCCGTCCGTTATAATGAACCCACAGCACTAAACCCAGATTTGCTGTTATTTCATGACGAAAGTTCAATAACCCGACATTTTATTTATAATTTCAGATAATGCCCAAAGAGCCGGTACCATGGGCCTGCAAGGGACAATATCAAAAGCCTTGTCAAAAACTGGAAGGCAATACGACTTACACGATGAGGTAAACTTGGCATGTCATCTCTTCCAATGTTCGACCAATCATCATCTGCCTAGCCTTTTCCCAACTTTGTTGGGGTCGGCTTCCAGTCTAACCGGATGCAGCTGAATACCATTATTTTACATGGAGCGACTGCCTATCTGACCTCCACAACCCAGTAATGGGTAATACGATACCCCTCGGTAAGACTGGTTGTCAGACTTTCGGGCTTCTGACGACCCGTAACGACTGTCAAAGATCCACAAATGACAGCCGGGACCAACGGCTTAACGTGCTCTCCGAGGCACGGAGGAGACTCGGTATCTAAAGATGGTCACCCTTCCACGGACCAACCCCGGCAAGCGTAGCTTAACCTGATGGATCGACCCGTGCGGCTGTTATTACGTAGCCACGAGCTCCTCAATCTTCGACCAATGTTATTGTAAATAAAAAAAAATAAAAAAAATATAAGAAACATATTGTTAGGAGCAGTACAAATTCAATCAGCACTAGCCCCCACACCAGGATTCCACTGGATTGTCTATCAATAGGTTTATTTGGTTCCTTCTTTCCAGTTACTTGGACGCAGCCAGTGACTGTCGCCGACGAGCCATCATTCCTGATAGCTGCATGAATCCCGTCACAGCGAACAGGAATTTTGAAGGAACGACCATCTATAAGAACAGGTAACAATTATTGTTAGCGACAGTTGCAGTAAGTAAATGCAAAAATTATTTAACTAACTGTGGCTAACTGCCCAGCAGTGCCGAGTGTTCGCCGCAACGGATTTAGTATAGTTTCACGTGGGTGTTCTAGGCAGGAAGAATCTCTTGCCCTTCTTACCTCAAAAGTTTTATTGTTTCTCTTACAATTGTTCTACAGCACAGAATTGAGGCAGCCCCGGAATTAGAATTAAAATTTATACAACATTAGTTTTTGTTTATGCTAAACCCGAAAAGGGGTCATAGTACTAAAATCGCGCAAAAAAAATCAGCTGTTCCATACATTTGTATTCAAAATGTATGGAACAGCGATTTCAAGGTTGGTCCCATAGAAAAAGTTGTTCAAAATGATGAGTAGGTACTATGACCCCTTTTCGGGTTTAGCATAAACAAAAACTAATGTTGTATAGGTTTTTTAGTCTTGACCAGCGTCTTCCAAGACGCCACTTTCACAACTGTTTACACAAAACTAACCAAAAACACCAACCCTCGCACAGTTACCTGCCAACGAAGTGTCCCATCGCGGCGCCTATAAAGCCACTACCGAACCTGGTGCCATCTACAGCGCAAATGGAGGGAGATACCGTGCAAAAGGTACATTTGCTCTCTGCTTAGCTGCCAAGTTATAAACTGAGCTCATAAACTCAATGAGCTAGGATAGAGTCTGGCCAACGAAAATTGATCCTGAAAACACGCACGAAATGAAAAAAAAAAGTTTTTCTCTAAATTTTCGATACCTACATGTCGAAACTCCACGGTTACTCTTTTAAAAATAATTTGCTCTTACAATATTTTCCACATAAGTTTTAGTAGGCATGGGAAGACAATGTAGGCCTTTCAACAAGTAAGTACCTACCGTATATTAAGAAGTACTTTAAAATAATTTTCAAGAAAATAAAAAAAAATCTACCAGGGGTAGGTGGAATAAATTTTATTTTCTTGTAAATTGTGTAGATTACTTATACATTGTCTTCCAAAAGGTAGTTCCGTATGAAGAAGAATAGGCAAGAAATTCCATTGTCCACATTTCTGTAATGGACTAAGATATGACCCCACCAGCTAACTTTTTCTCCTTATCAACCTATCCAGCTATCGTACCTGCCGAACCCAACATGCGTGACGCAAGCGATCCGGCCGTGTCACCACGACATGTGGGGTCAGGGGCCCATGCAGAACCTCACAACTCAACGACACGACTACGTGCCCAAACCCTCCGCCATCAGGGAATCCTGCAAGCCTCCACCTAAGTTCCACTGCGTAGAACAACCGTTTGAGAGTGAGTCCCTTTTAGCTTTTGGCAGGAGAAATCTTTCTTTGACGAGTGGTGTTCAATATCGGAGTGTAAGGTGTGCATAATTCCGCATGATTCGGTACAGCCGAGCGACAAAATATATATCATATTCGAATTTGCCGACGTCACACAATAATCCTGACGTCACACAAATCCTGCATCCCGCAAATAAAGTTTACCGCGTGATCAACATTATTCAAGATCCCGACATCAATCGTTAATGGGCAATAACTGCGGGTGTCGTGTCACCCGTCTGGTCGAAGGATCCTAGTATGAGTGAACTTTACACCCAGTTCCTCATACCTCTAAATAAATACCGAATCAGGCTCACCCGAACAAGTGTGTAGCTCTGTTTGCCAGATGAGATTCTTCAATCGAGTTTCGTTTGAAGACCTATGAAGAAACATGGTCTTTAGAAGTCACGGGTCGTAGTTAAGCATTTTGCACGTTATGATCAACTTGCAGTACAGTCGACCGCACGTCACTGGTATCACTTAGACCTTGAGCTTGCCTAGCATAGTACGGTTGTTTTGTTGTTCAATAAAATAATGAGGCCAGCTTATGCAAATTTTGTTACCACGGACGTGCGGGCCTTTAGGCAGAGCGCAAACGTGGACGCTTTTGTGTTTTTTTTTCAGATACAAACTACCGAATTTCTATAGAACCAGTATTTTGTGTCCAGTTGCTTCCATTTAACTGGACACAAAATAGATCAAAAAGTGTGCGGTGTCGGTATATGCGTCAATTGCAATCCTCATCGGCAAGATGATACTAGCGTGTTGTTATATCCTTAAAATATTGTCGACAGACCGAACTATCAACCGCATGTCGTTCTTGGACCCCGGCCGCTGTGCGATACCTATTTCCTACGCTCCGCTAAAGTGCTACGAAAAACCAGCAGGTGAGCTGTTGTTCTTTGTAGGTAAACTTCAAAGTATAAGGGGATCAGCAGGCTCGATAATGCCCGAGTTTAAATAAACCATAATTTGCCTTTTTTTGCTTTAAAATCTAGAAATGTGATAAAATCTGGTAAATTTTCGCGGGTTTTTTTTCGCCGCCGCAATTCCTGCTGAATCTATACTAATATTATAAAGCTGAAGAGTTTGTTTGAACGCGCTGATCTCAGGAACTACTGGTTGGAATTGAAAAATTCTTTTTGTGTTGGATAGTCCATTTATCGAGGAAGCGTGATGTTATATAGCCTATAGGCTATATAACATCACGCTACGACTAATAGGAGCGGAGCATAAATGAAATGTGTTGCAAGAACGAGAAAAAATATTCGTTCGAGCTTTCGTTGCGTGCGCTGCGTAAACGGTTTATGTTTCGTAAATATCATGTATGATGGAATTGTTTCTCTTTAAAAGTTCTAAAAAAAATGTCCACGACAGCTGTCTATCTTTAAAGATTGACTCACTATAACCTTTTTATGGTAATCAAATTTGTTCGAAATTAATGCATTATTTGCGAAGGAGTTTTATCAAAATTATATTAATTCTTATTCAAATAAATATCTTTAACATCAAGGGTATCTATGTAGCAGTAAAATACTTCTTAATTCATTCAAATCGGACATTTAATTTCGAAGTTATCACGAGTATGAAAATGCAATACGCGAACCGTTCGACCCAGGCGCCGCGCCGCCGCGACGTTCCCTACTCGAGAGAGGAGAGGATGGGCACACGGGTAGATCATGACCTGGAATAGGACAAATGATAAGTTTTATCCCTATATTCTCACGGGATCGAGACTTACGCGGGTGAAACAGCGGGGCATAGCTAGTAAGTTAATAAATATGGAATAGTAAATTAAGGTAGGTATAACCCTAAAAAAACTATGATGTTTCAGCTAAAATGGAGTCGTCAACGACGCAGAAGATGTCTTACCAGCCGGTGTGTGCGGCGCAGCCCCAGAAACCGCCATGGGCGTGCAAGGGACAGTACATTAAACCATGCCAAAAGGTCAGTGCATTACACACCAAGTATTCATCATGACTTCATTCAAACTCATCATTATATAAATGGGGCCAGCAATTTAAAGTGCGGAGCACAAACTAGCAAGTAAACCAATCGAGCTGAAAACGTAATGCAAAGAGTAGGTATTCTGGCAGATGGATGATACCAACTCTTTTCTTGATACCCTAAAAACCTACTTTTACCTGAGCGTTTTGAATTATTTTTATTCAGTTCACACCGAGACGAGACGCGACGCGCACTTTTTTATGATCCGATACAATACTGAATTTATTTACTATAAGGTACACGCGCTGCGCAGCATCGCGCATCTTAGCGTACTTTGACACGTTTCAACCCTCGCACTAAAATTATACCTTTTCGTGAATAAAACTAAGTTCGATAATCGTTAAGTGCGCGCACGTTGCGTTGCTTCACGTCGCGGTCTGAACTGACCCTTACGTGGCAGCACTTACCGACAAGCCACTCATTTCTTAGTGCTAAAAGTTTATTGAGTGATCTCTGTCTGCAGTTGGAAGCCACAACTGTGTACCGGTCATCGTTCCTGCCACCCGGCGAAGATTGTACAGAATACATGGACCCGTGCCAGTACGGCGATTGCAAACGTAAGTACCAGAATTTACAGGTTGATTGCTTATTTGTTTAGCGCCTGAAGACGATTCCTTCCCAGATAGGAGAGGCACTTTGGGAGTTCCGATCACTATGGACAATAGTAGTTAAAAACAAACATAATAAAATTTTCATCCGTATCAATGAATTCAAATCGAAATTGTACTTCTTGCTTGTATAGAAAACTTATCCTGATGAACTAAGGAACAAGTCTTTATATACCTATTATCACACAATAATTTGTATTTCCTATAAAGTATTTCCTATCAAATCACCACCTTCTAAGGAGTTCAATTTGTCACCGTATGCCGGTTGAAATTCAAACATTTTTTTTAAGTACTTTCGCATGTCTTCAGTGGATTTACCAACTCATAAAAAAAATGTTGCCGTTTTTATTACAACAATTAAAGACTAGTACAATTTTTGTTAAAACTGGTGGTCGTGGTAAAAAAAACTTCTGGTTTTGTCTCCATTTTACCTACATGAGATTAATAAACTCTGATAAGATTCTATCAACCACCGATTACCTATATCAACCTACCCAATAATCCTAATGTAGAAATGGCATATTCTAATCTCCGTTTATAACGTTCCAGCATGCAGCTGCATATGCCCCGCGGAGTGTATAACAACCGACCCGTGTGCGTGCAACTTCCCCAGAGCGGCTTGCTGTTCATAGCCGCCATATTGTGACACGTTCCAAATTCTAGCGTAGGTAAACAAAATGGCGCCTTTTCTACGGTTGAGCTCAGACGAGAGTCTGTGAAACGGTTACCTACTTCAGGGAGTTAACAAATCATGTTTTAATTTAATAATATATTATATAAATTAATCTAACATAGTGTTATGGATAATTTTGAGTATTATTAGTAGTAAATTATACGATATATTATTAGAATATTGTTTTTTACTAAATTATATTTCGTAATGTTATGATGAAATAGATTTTTTAAAGAAATGTTGGTTTTATTATTTACGCCTACCCATACTTCACTTTCAGTGTTAAATAATTTTAAACTACAAAATTAAAACACTAGTATCTTTTGAAAAGCCCTAAGAGATCGCGCGACTACGCGCGACTTGGCCGCGGTAATGCCCGCGGCCACTCGCGTCACCGCGGGCGGCCTCGAGACCTTTTCAAGCTTTTCAAGCGATACGGCCTTTTTACTGTTATGCGTGTTTGCGCCCGCGTGCAGGCCAGACACGCATGCGTGCTGCGCATGCGGGTCGCACGCACGTTTAATTCTCTTCCTGGCGAATACTGTGGCGGCGTGGCGAAAATAAATCTGCTCTGCGTGCGGCCCGCAACAAGCATGCGTGTCAGGCCTGCACGCGGGCGCAAACACGCATGACAATAAAAAGGCCCTTCTGTCACTTACGTTTAAAATTATTTCACACTGAAAGTGCTCGTCGCGTCGCTGTCGGCCGTTGCTATTCCGGTGTGACTCGGCCCTAACTACCTATTAAATTTTTTTCTTTACATAATGATATTTTAGTATTTTGTCTACAGCAAGTTCTACACCTGTCTATACTTTTTTATATAGGAGCAAAACATAATGTTCACATACTAATCTTGCCTGATTTCCCGGTAGACAAAGGTACTAGCCAGTTATCTTTGCCAGGGGCGAGTTTATTTTCTCTCATCATCATCATTAAAAAAACGATCATAAAGGAACTTAAAAACTTTATTTATTGACCAATACACTGTTTCACTCGCGAGATCGCGTAATAATAACTCCGGCCCGTTCACACACACGTATAAAAATACACTAACACACGAACAAAACGTACCAATATTTTAAATATTTAAAAAATCCTAAAAGCCGATATCTATAAATGCGTTTTGGAGCATTCCGTTCGTGTGTTTGGACTGCACTGAACTTCTTGACCATTCTGAGCTCAATAGTTCGAATTTTACGCAGATTTATTGCAGAAAGATGATCATATGGACAAAAGTAAACGGTGCTCTATGGATCTCTTGGCGCTTGAATGACATTGACAAGATGGAGTTGTTGGTAAAAAATTGTGAAATTGTATTGAAAAACAGGAGGAGTTCGTGGCTAAGTAATAACAGCCGACCGGGTCAATCAATCAGGTTAAGCTACGCTTGCCAGGGTTGGTCCGTGGATGGGTGACCATCTTTATATACCGAAACTCCTCCGTGGCTCGGAAAGCACGTTAAGCTATTGGTCTCGGCTGTCATTCGTGGATCTTTGACAGTCGTTACGGGACGTCAAAAGCCCGAAAGTCTTACAACCAGTCTTACCAAGGGGTATCGTATAATCCAGTTACTGGGTTGTGGAGGTCAGATAGGCAGTCGCTCCGTGTAAAATACTGGTATTCAGCTGCCGACCCAAACACAGTTGGGAAAAGGCTAGGTAGATTGATTATATTGAAAAAACAAGATGGCGGCGGCGTAAGTTCCGATTTTTGTCACGCGCCAAAAGATCCTTATACAGTTATAGCCAATTTTGAGAGGATTTATAAAATGGCGGCTCTTTGCGGAAACCAGATACCCAAAAAAAAGAGCCAAGAAGTTGCAACGCCAAGAACGGGCACCGCCAACCGAGAATGGACCTTATGCCGTCGCCGCAGGCTCCTATTTGAGCCGCTGCAGCAGCGTGGTGTTGAGCACGTTGGCTTGCGCGAGCGTGGCGGCGGGGTCGGCCAGCTCTCTGCTCGGGAACGTCGTGAGCAGCGCGAAGGCCTGCAGCTGGTAGCTGGGCTCGGCGCGCGACACGTACGCGGCCAGGTCGCGCACCGTGTGCGAGTGGTTGAAGCGGCCCGTCAGCCGGCTGCCGTCGGCCAGGCGGAACTGGGGAGTGCACAGGGAACGTTTACAAAACGGTACGTTAATAATGCAAGCAAATTGGTAGAATTCGTTACGAAGAGAGTAGTAAATTCTACTGCACATCTTCTTGGAGAGAGTTGGCATTGCTTTCCGCCATTAGGGTTCATATCTGCATTTACAACACATTTAAATATCACCCTCATTAATATTATCATACCATCAAAAAACTTCGCTGCAGTTAGCACATTCAGTGGCATACGCCGTCCGAGTCTATCAGATAATACGTGTTTTCTGAAATGGTGTTCACCAGGTGGCAGCACTGAGATGTCAGGTCCGGACACCTGTCAAAAGTGTCAAAGCGCCTACATTCGTGACTGAATGATGATCGTCATCATTATTTTTTAATTATTGTCGAAATGGAAGACCCCTTGTCAAAGTGGCGCCAACTGATGGCGTGAATTTTCAAGAAAAGCCTCATTTCTTTGAACGATGTTTTTACTTCGGGTTTTGTCCGGAACTTGAGTCATAATTCAGTTGCTTTTTAAAAACGGCAAAACAATATAATGTCGGTGGCGCACCTGTATAGTGGTGACGGGCTCTGTGTCGTCGATCTTGACGGCGTCCTGCGCGGCGCGCTGGTTGGCGGCGCGGTCGGCCACGTCGCCCGCCAGCGCCCCTGTGGCGCCCACCGTCGTGGGCGTCGGGCTGGGAATACAAACAATTCATTAATCACTAGATACATATCATACTATCATCACTACGTGGTTATCTTTGGTCCTGCATAATCAGCCTATAATGTTCCCACTGCTGGGCCACAGGCCTCCTCTCTGTGAGAGGGAGTGGGCCATAATCCACCCCGCGGGCCCAGTGCGGGTTTGCGGATGTCACATGTCTCCAAATTTTTGGTTCTAGGACAGTTCTACGATTGCACCGTGAGACATAATTATGGTTCCGTCATGGAACTTGCATGCATTTCCACTGTTGCACCATAGAACATCCTCTCTGATGAAACACATCGTAAAAAACGTATGCGGAAAGAAAGGAAACTCGAAAAAACATAAAAATAACATGAAAACTTCATTTTATTTAACTTATTGCACTTTAAAATGTACAAAAGAAAACTTAAAACCATAGTTATTCTCTACCAGACCAAAGATGAGTGTAACATGGAAGATGCATAATTTATTTTGAATTATTTAACATTGTTTTTGAAGTGAAAACTTCTTTAGGCGCGTTGAGCGATTATTTTATTATGGATTCGTGTCACCGACATGCTCGCGCCGTTGTGCTCAACTATAGAATATAGATGGCGCTAATACCAGTTTTAAGTTATCACTTCTGTCGGCAGTCCCCATGACTGCCTATTTTTTTTCATTGTTCTCACAAATAAAAGCAACAAGAATAATGTACCCAGGATTTTGTATACCTTGATGTAAAAGAGTGTCCATGGAGTTTCTCACTAGAGAAATATCGTTTTGGAATAGACAACTAGCTCCAACTTTTTGACTAACTGACCAAGTCATTGACAATTCCAAGTGTCTGTAAATGATTTAATTGGTATAAAATACTTTTTTTTAATCTCCTTACCTGCCCAGCAGATGTCCCTTGCCGGAGAAAGGCTGCGCTTTAGCGATGTGTCGCGGACACTCCTCGTGACGCCGATCTTCTAGAGACACGCGCACCTCGCCGCCCGTACCGGATAGCTCGGGAGGGATCTCACTGGAAAATATAAGGGCGTTCATATAATTTCATCACAGCCTAGAGATTTTTACCCTACGGTGCGTAGCACACATTCTTATTAATATTATAAATGCGACAGTGAGTTTGTTTGTTACGATTTCACGCTAAAACGGCTGAACGGATTTAGATGAAATTTGGCACATGAGTAGACCATGACCTGAGTTAGGACATAGGATACTACTTTTTATCCCGATATTCCCACGGGATCGAGACTCATGCGGGTGAAACCGCAGAGCGCAGGTAGTATTCACATAAAATGGCAATCCTTTTATTTTTGACAGTTCAGCCACGGTTGTTGAGCAAACTAGTGTCATTGACTCTGGCAGGGCCACCATCAGGGATTTCAATTTTAATTACACAAAAAATTTGTTTCTAATTAGTCGAAATTAGTCGCCAAATATCAGAATTAGTCGGTCACTGGCTCAAAAGATATAAGGGTTTATAGGTGGCCGATCTGGAGAGTCTCCCCAGCAGGGCCACATTTATATCTCAAAAACTAGGGCACCTAGCGAAGATCTGTTTGCTCCCAAATTTAGTCGCTAATTAGTCGGAATCAGTCGCCAAGTCACAGATTTATTCGGGCCTTAGTCTAGAAGATATAATGAGTTCAATTTTTAAGGTATAGTCCAAGAGCTAGATCGAAGAGTTTACGCGTAAACTCTGTAATGACACAGCAAACTAGTGGCCGATCCCTGAGAGGAACGAAAGTCAGTCTCTTTTAAAGTCCAGACGTAATCTTTGTCAGATCAAGTTTAGTGACCATCATGTAGATTAGTGTCTGAAATAGTATTTTGAGGAAAGAACCGAAGGTGCCGAAGATTTGCTTGGCCAATGTCCAGCAGTGGACGTCTTCCAGCTGAATAATTTTGCTACTACTCACCCCCGGCGTATACAGTTGAGGAAGTCGGCGTGGTCAGGGTCGGTGTAGTGTCGCAGCGCGCCCGAGTCCACGGTGAAGCCCTCGCGGTATAGCCGCAGGCGCACCGAGCGCGGCTGGTCGGCACCCTGGACGGAAATTACACATAACATAATTATATTAAAAATCCTCTATACAGGATACACAACAGCATATTGAATTATTGACGGAATTTTTCGGCCGCACGGCACACGCTACAGGGCTGTAGACGGGGGGGAGGACGGGAAATGTGACAAACCAAAGATCCCCCATAGGGTACATCCGCACTTAATACAGATAATTGTAATCTATTTCGCATAGTCGTACATAATAATCTACAAATGCAATAAGAGTACGCATAAATACCGTATTTTATCGACTCTGTTTTATGATTTTAATGACCAAAGACTTACTTGTGGCGCCTGCGGGTTCCCACCGGCGGCATCAGCCGATGGTGTCTCGGCATCATCTGCTGTTTGACCTGTAACACACAATATTAGCAGTCACCACTTTATATTCGTCAACAGAGTCAATGTGCTGCATTAAAATGGAAAGATACGCTGGGAAAGATTCAGAGAAAAACTTAGCATATGCTTAGACTTTGATCCGCAAAACCAAGACAAATACTTTTTGCCTTTAAATAGGCAGTCAGATCTGCTACCACCTCGCTGACTGGCTAATATTGTTATGATGACATGTGAATATGAGACAAATAATATTCAATTTCAAGATATTTTGCAAGCACAAGCCCCTCCATTATTATAAAGAGGAATAAGGCTATACTCGTAATAACATTAATGTATGGTTACCAAGTCTATATCCCACGCCGCTGAACGCGGAGCGCCCCCCTCGGCTTGTGGAAGACGGCTCATCTTCAAACACCACCGCACCGCGCCTGTATATCAGAAAATGTTTTAAATAATTGCTGCAAGTTTAGCGTTAGGTACACTTGCATTCGTGACGACTTCGGGTAGCCTATAAGGAACAGAACGACGAAGACGTCCATACTTATTTTGTGTAACCGAACAGTTACCTACTACTTCTTCTGAGCTCACTGAAATCCTAAATTATCACCAACTGCGTTTACATTTTACATTCTCTTGCTTGTCTACTGTCTTTTATTTTACTCCAATATTATCAGTGAATACTTGTGACTTTCCTTCACTAATGTTCAACTATCTAAATTCTAGCTGTAAGTTTTCGAAAGTAATAAAATACACGTCGTTTACGACACACTTGCCGAAGGTTTCGTGACGGAAATTCACTTTTTTTTTTACCGACTTATAAAAATGAGGTTTTCAATTTCACACGTATGTATGGTATATAATATTATTGGATCTGCAATATATTCACATACGATAATATAATAGGGCTTCCAACCACATAATACTACATTTTATAGATCTATGTATGTTTGTCCACGCATTTCTCTGAGACTATTAATCGGACTACCTTTACTTCAACTTAGGGAACAGTGCAATGTAAGTATCATCAAAATCGGTTCAGTAGTTCTCAAGAATTCTTTGAACATCCGAATTCGAGTGGACAAGCAAGTCTTAAAAATCGAAAGTGATTTACATTCTTCATCTTCAAATAATATTAATTATAATTTTGAATTGTTATTTTTAACCATAATGACAAAGACGACTGTGTCACAACACAGTTGCCAAAAAATCTACTACCAATTTATAAAACACTAGCTGATGCGCGCGGCTTCGCCTGCGTGGATGTCAGTTATTATATACTAAAACCTTCCTCTAGAACCACTCTATCCATTGGTAAAAACAGCAGTTTTTTAGTTTATCGCGAACAGACAGGACGAGGACTTTGTTTTATAATATGATGCAACTCACTCTCTAACACTTTTAAACACTTCAGTGACTATGTCCTTTCTCCCCTTCCCTGGGCCAAGGATTTGTTGTCCAGAACGCTCCGACCCGCCCGCGTAGAACGCTTGACCTGAAACAATAGAAAACTTTCTATGAATAACCTGATAATTTTATGGTACAGTACAGACTAAATACCAAGGAACCCAAGAGAGTAATTTGCTAAAATAGACTTCCTAATTTGATTATATCCAAACAAATTAGGCCAGTGCTCGGTTCTTTAAAACAATAAAGTAATTTGTGTCTAGTCGATTTGAAACCATTACAAAAATTACTAATAAATAAACTGGAATGGTGATAGGGAAGAATTTTTCATGAGTGGGAGTGATAGCTCATTAATGCCGAGGTTCAACCGTGTTAAAAGTATTTTCATGAGAAATTTTTCATGAGTGGGAGTGATAGCTCATTAATGCCGTTGTTCAACCATGTAGTAATTTACGAGTGCTTTATTCAATCTATTTGCAGACAACCAATTTCTCGTAAAATAGTAACTTTCCTACGAAATTCGCGAAAAATCGCTGGATATCGCGCTAAATCGCAGGATATTATTAGAAAAAATCATAAGGTATCGCGCAAAAACGGGAAAGCGGAATCGCAAGATATCGAGCGAAATTGCGAGGTGAATTCGCAGAAAACCACGATATTGCAAGACCTCGCGCAAAACCTTTTATTTCTACAATCAACACACTACAAGACAGAATAACACAGACCTGCCTCATTCTCATCGGGAGGTTGCTTATTAGTTACTCTTGCCAACTCTTGCCTCAACGCACTATTCTCACATAACAATCTCTCCACTTCTTTTTTCAGTTTATTCATCTCATGCACATAATCAGAATCTTCTGCGAATTCATCCTTAATTACTGTCTGTGTTGGCGTATAGCATTTTGAACATGAAGCTGTATCGCCAAAGAAATCATTCACTGTCATTTGTATTTCTTTAGTAAATCATCTCCATTCTTATGTTAATACATTAAATAAACCCTACTTGAAGCTTTTAAGGAATTAGTACTATGGCATTATGCTACTCTAGCATTTATGAGACACTAGCTTCCGCCCGCGGCTTCGCCCGCGTGGTATGTCGATAAAAAGTAGCCTATGTCCTTCCCCGGGATGCCATCTATCTCCATGCCAAATTTTATCGAAATCCGTTCAGTGGTTTAGGCGTGACACACAGAGACAGACAGACAGAGTTACTTTCGAATTTATAATATTAGTATGGAGGTATTTTTTTGTTGTGGCCTCTTCAGATATTGTATTACTACTAGTACAATGTGTCTCTGAAGGAATCTATTGGAATTCTTATCCTTATCACTTCGGCAGAATTTACTGTTTTACTATATTTGGAAAATCTCCAATGTAATTTGTGGGGTAAATCAGTCCTTTTAAGTACATGATAAGGGAGTAAACCAACCAACCACCAATTTAGCTGCCTGGCTTTTACCATTGCATGATTTATTTTCACGCAGCATGTACAAAACCATGAAGAATCTGTCACTGTCTGCAGAGCAGATCAAACCATTTCTGTGGACTGTGTGAAAATAATGACAAAGACATGACGCTGCAGCGGCTCCGGCTCCGGACCGTAAGATGAAAAAAATTCAGGGCATTCAGAATGAAAATGAAAAAATCTTTGCGGCGCCGTGCGGCGGCGGTTGGAGCAGAGTCCGGGGCTGTGGCCAGCGAAGTAAGCTTTTTTTAAAAAATAAACATGCTCTCTAAGAATAATTAATCACCTTCTTCCTCATCACTTGAGCTCTCTTGCTGCAATGAGTCAAGCGTAGCAAACTTCTGGCCCGGTACCTTCTTCTTGTCTTTCTTTGGAGGCACTAGCGGTGACCCTGGAGGTGACTCCATATCACTGTCTGAGAGAGTAGGCAGGGATGACGCAGCGGCTGCAGGGTTCGCAGGGGCCTCATCTACGTTACCCCCGTGTTCATAGAAGCTGGAAAGTGCTACCTGTAACCATATTTTTAGGTATAAGGTGACAATTATCACTGAGAAATCAATACTTACTGTGAACACTAGATTGTATTTCATTGGAGAATCAAAGCCAATAAGTGGTCAGTGAGTCGTCTTACGGACGGACATTACAGGCAAGTTGGACATGACAGAAAGATTCAAAAACATACTAATAAGATTCTTGTTACGATTAATTTTAATAAAAGACTCTTTGTTGACGTCCGTCATAAATACTTGTCAACAATGGACAAATGGCCAACAAAGCAACCACTCAGCTTCAGGAATACAGTTCATTGATTCATACAAGAGTAGTGCGAAATTATTAATTATAAACAGCTCATGGATACGCAACATAACTGTATTTTAAAGTATGTAGAATCGCTACATAACTAAATTAGCTGCCTAATGATCTTTGTTTCGACCAAAACAAAATTTTTACTAAGTAAGTAATACAGAATGAAAGCCTCATATTGAGGTCAATACCAAAACAAAACTGATATGATTTGATTCAAACGGTCGATGGACGCTGTTTCTTAGCAGATAATAAGTTATTTTGACGAGAAAAACAGCAAAAAGGTGATAAAACAAGAAATTCACTTACGTCTAGCTGCCAGTTAGATGACTCCAGGAAAAACTTGCTGCGACCCTCATCGGCGCCAGTAACATCGCAAAACTGTCTCACAGTCTCGTCCTTATTGGTGGACATATTTAGAATTTATTTTATTTTATATTCAACTATCAAGACATTCCATGAAAACGCCGATGACTTGCTCGCTTTTGGTTTTATTTTCTTACTTTGGCAGAATTGACATTGACTAGAGGTGGTAGCCAACGAGGTCTATTGTAAAAGCATAGACAGACACTCCATTGAATTAATTCAGAGTTGAACTCTCACACTGAGGGTTTCGTTTTCAAGCTGTGCTCGGCTGCCCACGGCTTCACTCATGCATGTAATATGGCCTTTGAATTTCCAATTCCAAATTGAAAGAAAACTGAAAAACTTTAGTTTCATTAGTCTACGGGCCTTCTTTACGGAACTTCTAGTTGAGAAAATATTCATATACATCGATACACGTCATGATCAATTCTCTAACTACAAAAAAATGTTTTGTTGTTGTATTTTTTAAATGTGATTTATGGAGCATAACAATAACATAATAATAACCAACCCAACCTATGAAAAGTAACTGTTTTGCAAATGCTGCAGAAAGAAAATTTTAGACTTTGGCATTTATAAGTTGATCCTAAGATTAATCGAAACTTTATAAATAGTCAAATTCAAATTAACAATAAAAAATGTTGTACATACGAAAATTACTACACATAATGTCTGGTAGCTAAATCAGAAAAGGAAAAGCAAAAGCGAGAGTGACTAAAGTCACTGCGTGTATCTAGCCTAGAATCATGGACCTATTTTTTAGGTCCATGCCTAGAATATTATATTTTTACTTTACTGACGACAGAGAAGGGTTACGTTTGTACGGTTCAAGGCAAAATTCCACCTCTATTTGAACCAAAAAGTAAAAATAGCTTAACCAACATACAGAAAAATAACGTCATTCATTCGGTGTCACTATGACAAATTGTGAATTCAATGAATCCATTGACCATTCGTATTTCTGTCTGGGTTCATCTTCATTCATTCAGTCAATTTCATTCATCACAATCATCTGCAATTGTCTGCAATGCTGTGAAATGATTTTCCTCCTCGAAAACTATTATTTTACTTTTATTTGTGTTCTCACATGAATTGGTAAGTTCATAAACTATAGTCTATCCCTAAGTATAAAGTGGTTGTCCAATTTCTTAACGGCATGTAATTCTTTTAGATGCCGGTGAATAAATGAAGACTTCTCGAAACTCATCAGGGACCACCACAATGAGGAAATATTATCAGCTTATTCTTGTCATTGTATGCTTTTTAAGCATCGTAACTTTACTCATATACCGCCATGAGTACTACAGGCTTAGATATGTGCTAGAAGTGTTGAACTTCTTCGGTAAACCAGGCCTCTCGGAGATTGAATTTTGCGGCCCTGGCTTTAACGCGACGATGTTGTCCGAAATCCTTCGTAATTCGTCGTTGGAAATCCGCGAAACGCCGCCCCTTTTTCAGCAGATTGATGAAAATTTCTACTCGTATTCGTCATTCTTGAGATCATATCAAAAGTATGACAAATTGACGCCGATGCATGCTCACAACATTGATACTATTGTTGTCGGCAAGGCGCACGTACCACCCAACTTTCGGTGCAACATATGGTTAGAGAACACAAACAAGCCTAAAGCTGGAAGGTTCAACTACAAAATTGTATCAGAACCCATCAATGATTTTCGCTTATACATCTTCCAGTGTTCACTAAACAAGAATTTGGGAAAACCTAAGGGAATAAGCTTCTATGTCAATGATTACAACATCAACCCAATACATGCCCCAATTAACAGAGTTATTGAAGTAAACACTAAGAGAAAACCCAGGGAGAGTAGTACCATTAAGTTTGTGAACAATATAGAACCCGCCATTTGTGTGATACCAAACCAAGTGCCATTGATCTCAAGAGATGCATTCATAGAGTTCTTAGTTTTCCACCATATGATGGGGGTGAATTTCTTCACAATATACGACAGCATGATATCTGAAGATATTATTCGGAGACTGAACTTACTGCCTCCTGATATAACTCAGTGGAATATACAATTCTTCCCTCTTAACTATCCATTTGTATTTGCTAAATCTTACAGCATTGTACGAGATGCTATTGAGCTAGACTGCTTATTCAGACATTTTAGATTTGATAAAGAGGAAGCTGAAAAAGTAAGTCATGCTATGGTTTTGGCATGGGATGAATTCTTGGTACCACGAGTCCACAATAATGTAAAGGAAATATTCAATGATTTTGATCCTACAAGGAAGTTCAAGTCTTTGGAAGTGAAACCTCTTTTGTTTTGCTTGAATCAAGCTGATGATGATAACACAGAAGAAGGATATCCAGATATTATGAAGAAGACACATTACTATAATAATATAATGTCTCAAGACTTAAAGTCAGTAAATGTAAGAAATTTAGATGCCATGCAAAGTTTTGAAGATATATTTACTGTAAACTCAAGTGTTAAAGTATTGCCAGTAGAAATATTAACATCACATAAGTATACAGAGTGTAGGGATCCTAAAATTATCAACCCTAGTGGAATGGGGTACAATGAGACACAAATGCAGGTATTCCAGCATAAGTTTGAAGGTTCAATGATGAAATATGGGCAGAATTTAGTTAGCAATAAAATCTATAGGCTCTATAGATCAGGCAAGATTTGGGAGAAGACTTCCAACGAATTTGTTAGGGATATGTTATGAATTGGAAATGATTAGGAACGATGAGGGAATATTATATAGAAACATATAACAAAATCAAGAGAATAATAGTCTTGTATGCCAAGAAAAATCTCTATTTTAGGTAGTGTCAGAATGCTTTGAGTCACATATAGTTTTCCTCATTAGGGAGTAGTATTGGCTCAAATATATAACAATTTAGTATTAAATCGTTGTGACCTAACTGCCATGATAAATATTAAAGAAATTAATTGTTTTTTGGTCATGACTAAATATAGCACAGATTGTATAAAACACATGAACAAGTTTTATTTTTATTGGAATTTACTTGACCAAATTATTTTTATGATATTGTTAAGATTGTTATCTGAAGATAAGGATTTGTTGAGTTCAATAAAATCGCTACATGTAATATCAATGCCTGAAAAAAAATAGTGATGATTTTCATACTTTAGTTTTATTAAATTAAAATGAAAACTTGTTTTTTTTTTAATATGTATATCATCTTACAACTTAATTGTTTTTCGCTACAATATTTCCTAGTTTATGAATAGAATATCGTTAAGATGTGCCTTGATTATAGTGGTGGCTAGCTAGATAGATACCTATTCAATTTTCATCCTTAAATTTACCAAAATAAGACTGCTTTTTGAAGAATAGCTGATCCTGTTCTTCCAGTCTTTAAAAATTGAAGTTTAGTTTTTAGGATAAAGATGTCCCGATTTTGTTATGAATTCAAAATAATATTACGATTTAGATCTCACAAGCTTGGATCAGTTATTGAAATTATTGAAGCCTGGTTTGCAATGCGACACTAAATAATACAGAGATTATCTCTTAGAAGGCATATTGGTGGAAATATACTTATAACCACCTCTATTACTACTTACCATACCACCTCGATTGAAACGCCCCGAAACTCGCCAGTATCACTGCTATAATATGAAGTAAATTTTTTTTATGTAAAATAAATGTTATTCTATCTTTTTTATTTCTTATGGTGGAAAGAAATCAATGGAACTTTACCTGCTACTTAGCGTCTTTCTGCATACCTTTAATTAGAGATAGTGTCGTATTCTAAGCCAAGCATGTTGTGAAAAAAGTATTATTTTGTTTTTGTTGCATTTTACATGATTTATTATGTCTTCAATTTTGTTTTGTGATTGTATGTTGACATACTATCAATTATCAACAATCCAGCCAATAAAGTTTACTTAAACAGCAACATTATCAATTGGCTAGGGGTGCATATTTTCTTGAAGCACCTTTCGCAATTGTCACTTTTTCAATATTAATCCACTTTACATAATAAGATCAAAAAAATAATACTTCTGTACCTACATAAATTAGTTTTTTTCACGTAGTTTCTATAAAATTAATACTTACGTGCACTTCTTACCAATGTATTCGACCTAACACATAGTCCAGTATCAATACTAAAACTAAGATAAGTACAACTTTATAACGCAATTTTATTGTCTGTTAACATTTGTCAATGGAAAAGCAACTTTATTGTTATTTGTTTAAAGTTTGTATTTGAATAAACAAATTAATTGAGGGGATTTCATCAGTTCTTGGTTCTTCAAATATGTGTTACTTGTGATTTAATAACAACTTCGTAAGACTGAATATAATAAAAGTGACATAAGCATTATACATAATATTCTAATGATTACTGTTCTACTTAGAGAATTGATGAAATCTACGCAATGCCTGAGGCCCTAGTGTGAGTTTCTTTTAATTATCTCGACTTAACGCATCGACCGCGTTCGGCGCTTCGATTGGCCCTTCACTGGCCTTCACTGGTGAAGGGCCAATCGGAGCGCCGAACGCGGGCGATGCGTAAAGTCGAGATGGTGAAAATAAACTCACACTAGGGCCTCTGTTATGTTCTACGTATGTGTACATTATTCGCAACGAGATTACCAGCTCGTATCTCGTTTCGAATCACCGAGTGTAAAGCTCTGGCCTAACTGTAGCGAGCGAGCGGGATGCGGAACGCGACTGCACGCGTATATTGTGGAAAAATGTCTATGAAAACTTCACGGAAATTGTTTTGGCCTTGACCTTTAAGAGCGTTTATTCTGAAAGAGGGCAACATCGCAAATAGATGTCAAATATTTCGCTGTTTTGATTAATTTGGCAATATTACTGTATGGAAATATGAAATATGGCTAGACAACTGTCTAAAATATTGATTATGAAATGCAATGCATGCTCTTAATGACTAAGAAGCCACGCGACTATTCGCGACAGTTAGTTGAATTTCGTCCCGCATTTTGCTCGCCCTCGCTTTAGTATGGCCACAGCTTAAATATTAACAATCAGTTGAACTGCCGTTGTTTGTTCTGTTTATAAATAAAATAAAAACACATAAAATGATACTAAGTAAATGTTTATTTCTGTCATCTATTCTAAATACAAGGCAGGCATAACCCGCTAATCTTCACAGATCAAGATATTAAACACAAACAAAATAAAAGTTTAAAATAGTTAAACGATACGAACCGTTCATTAAACACGAATAAAATATTAATATCACTAGAAATAAGTACAAGGATCAAAAATGAGCATAATTTGAGCAATACACAATGTATTGTCGTTGCCACAAAATAATAGGAAAAATTTTGGAGGGAACACATCAACTAAAATATAAATATAAGTAGGTACTTTAAAGCTTACATATTCTTTTTTAAATATTGCAACAATCGAACTTATATTAAGGCTACAATGTTAAGTACTGATTTATATCTCACTAACATAATGTCTATTCTGCGTTCGCAATTTATTTGCCAAACATGTAAACAAACACGTGTTTTAGGAAAAACAACTGTAATGCCTACACATAAGGTTCGGTTTGCGCTACAACTTCATAATTTTTTATGACTTTTTAAATGGTACTAGTCTGGCTAAAATCAACTTTATTTACACTGGCATAAAGTTCGTGTTTGTCTAATTGGAAATAACATCAATATTGGAAACAAGGATTTAAATATGATCGACGGTCATTGAATACTGAACGCGCAGTCAAAAGTAAATACATCGATAACATAGTGATGGATGCGTATCTAATATTTATATAAACAACTGAAACCGACTGTGTTTTGAGAGAATAATATATAGGCTAAAGGACAGACTACTATTTCTAGATCCTGTATTTTATTTTGTGAAACATTTAAAAACAAGTTGGTTAGCTGCTTCTTTGTTATACCACAGTGTAAATAATTAACAGTATTATATCTCGGCAGTGACATTGAAAATAATTACCGACGGCCGCTTGTTAGATAAATCTTCCGCGTCGGTGCCTAACTGCCGCGCACTCGATACTGTTGCGTACGTACGTTTCGGCCGTTTTCTATGAAGGTATAATACTTTTACTTAATTATACTGTGGTTATACTTATAAGTAATGTTGAAGTCAAAGGATGAAAATAATAAAAAATATAAAAATTGCAGAACGGAAAGCTGTTAACTGAATTTAATTATCATAGAAGGCACGGACTGTTGAGTTCCAGTAAACAAGAGCGTTTTGCATGCCAGTCTTGCACTAGAAGCTCGCAATTAATATTTAAATATTTTAAATACTGAAATAGCAACATTTTTAGTAATATAGCTGTTTAAAGAATGACCGACACTGTTGGTCCACCGTACGGTGAACAGGACGTCAACAAGAAACGAGTTAACGCGGCCCATAGTAAATGTACTGTCGCTACTTCGGCGTCGGAATCTCGATCTCGTTGACATCCCGTTCACGGTGCGGTGGACTAACGGCCGTAGGAGACATCTAACAATAAGAATGCAAAGATAAAGATGCCTCGTACATTTGCAATGGACAAAATATTTAATGAATTTTATGATAAAATATTCTGTTAATACATGATGGTGTATTTGCTCACTAGATAAATATTTATTTAATAAAGATGAAGTATATATATAAGTAGATCGTTTAATAAAATAAGCCCCTTTCTGGTTCCAGTTCAATTATCTAAATGCAATATTATGCTTAGGTCTATATTAGCAAAATACCCAATGAATAAGACAAATTTTATTTATATCCTATTTAAGGAACAATTATTTATTTAAATGCATCGTTTCTGGCCATTGGAATGCGATTGTATTAAAAAGCGTATAATTTGATTTAATATTATTAGAAAATATCAATGGCCGCGTTGTAAGCATCATAAAATAAATGATACAGGGTCAAATAAGATTAGCTAGCGAAACTCCGCCGTGATGGGCTTCGATAATGTAAGCACGATAAAACAAAAAAGAAACAGATTCTTAATTCTTCTGATTCTGGATTTCTGTTCACCTAAGCGAGAACAAAAAATGACGAAAGACTATGTTTTTTTAATACTATGGGTACCTATACATATACATACCTCTATGTTCTAATTTTTATGTTTTTACTGTTTTACTATTTTTTTGTATACGTATAGGTATTTTGTCTGCAATAAAAGCCTATTTATTTTTATTTTATAACGCATCCTTCAAGTAACAGCACTAATAGACCTCGTTGACCCAAAAAAAAACTTTATAAAAAATAAAGTTTTTTTTTGGGTCAACGAGGTCCTTTTTTATATCGATTTTCGCTAGCTTATTTTATTTGACCCCTGTTTAAAGCGAAACTCTTCAAATAGGTTTCTTTATCAAACTTGAGCCTGAAATATTTATGTCGTATTCGTTCAGAAAAATAGAACATTTATTTTTATATTTTATTGTCATGATGTTTTGAAGTCGAAACCTCCGGCGAACAGCCGACGATCTATACAAATAATACAAATTAAGTATCATAAACTCTAAATCCCATTCATTTAAACATTTTTTAAACTACTAATTTTAAATTGCCATATAATTTTTATTATTAAATATTTTTTTATCGAATAAATTTAATAATTTTATTGCAAGTTGAAAATTTCGATCTCGCGACAAAAACCTAACTTTATTGATCGGTTTATAAGATATATCTTAAGATTAATATGTTCAAACATCAACGTCAATATATATACACACAGTATGAAAAGGTATTCCTAAACAAGAAAATAGATTTTAAATATCACCTTGTCTAAAGACTAAATAGTAAAAAGGATTACAGTAAATGCACGAAAAATAGTTACATAGTCTTATGAGGTTTTTTTTTTATAACAACAGTATTCTAAATGAGCTAAACAACTGTTGTGTGCGGGTATCATACGTTTACGACAAATTAATATTTTACAAAGAATTATATTTATATTTTTTATTATTGCCGTAAGAGGCGCCCGCGATAGTTTCAAACTTATTGAAACTTTTAAACACACAATAGCGGCACACAAACCTAGAATAAATGAGAGAAGCCGAATTTACAGACGAAAAACTATTTGGTGAAGGAAAATCAACCTTGAGCAAGTTAGTTTAAAGTCGATTTTGGCTTGGAGTCTATTAGGATGTAGGTCTGTTAACTCGGCTGACAGACTAGCAATTGAATGTCGTTTTACAAAAGGCTTTACGGCACTTCTTCAGTTAGTTATTCTTTAACAATCATGATGAACAAACATTTTATATTCCTTCGATACCAATTCGACTGAATTTCTCACATTTTGCTCGCAACCGCGGTCTTTTAACGAAGTTAAAATTACCCTAATAAGCTCTTAAACTGCCCAGTTACCGCAAAACCTTTATCCAGCATAGTCAGGCAAAAATCCGTAATAATGTAGCGTTTTTAAAAACATGCAATTGCCAATCCGAAACATTAATTATTATTACAAGTATATTCGGATAACATTCTATTACATATAATAGTAAATATGCCAACATATATACAGTTAACAGTTATATTTTATTTATTAAGTTAAAACGTAGTTGCTTATAAAATGTAACAATTACATTACTATTGAAAGTAAGTAGTTAATATATCATTATAATTTTATTTGATTTGAAACAGCGTGCTTCAAGGTTATTTATTCTGTAGTCATGAAATATAGTTTGATTTTTATATAAATTTATCTGTTCATAGATTTAGCCAAGGTCAAGCAAATAGGTACTCTCTCTATAACTATTTACGTCATAAAATCTTTTGGCACTTGTTAACTTAGTCTTAATTACATGCCTTATTTGAGCTGCAGATGAAAGACTGCATGTCTGAATTTCTTGTTTTTGTCTCTTTCTATCCCGTTGTAAATATCATATCCGTGAGTGTTTTCCTTCTCTCTCATTTATCAGATTGACATGCCACTTCTCATAAACAAGCAAACGTTTTTAGTTGCTCTCTTTCGTCTAATCCCTACCTTGGCTAAACCCATGTTTTTCATACCATTTTTGTCGCATCGAGTCTCATTTCTATACAACACAAATAATAGCAATAATACCGAGTAACAAGTGATTTAAAAAGTTTATAATGTATGTAAAAATGTTTCATAACAAACAATTTTATTAATTTTTCAAACATTTTTATTCGTAGTGTTGAAAGCATTTACCATTATATTGCATGTTGTATTTTATAATCAACAAGCTGCGCCCCACAAGTCCCCCCGTAAGTCTCGATCCCGTGGGAATATCGGGAAAAAAGTATCCTATGTCCTATTCCAGGTCATGGTCTACCCCTGTGCCAAATTTCGTCCAAATCTGTTTAGCCGTTTTAGCATGAAAGTAACAAACAAACTCACTTTCGCATTTATAATATTAGTTAGGATTATTTTCATTTGAAAAGGTCTTATGCAATTTTCATCACAGTTACTATTGCCATTGTATTAGTAAATGCTCCCAACATACTCATATATATTCATATATCAATGTATAATATTCAACAACAAGATTTTTCATTTATTTCCAAAACATCTATTATAACAATTTCTATTTTTACCTATAGACCGCTAAGTGTAGACATTTTTCTACAGTTAAAATCTTAAATTATTTTCCCTTTTACTTTTAAATTGTTAATCGATTACGGACTCGTTACAAAATCGAATAAGAGGTCGACTAATTACGCTTTCATGTTCAACGTACGTCGTTTGTTGTCTTAACACAGTTCTGAACGATATTAGAGCAGAATCGTATCGATTATCGAGCAAAATTAATCGACTAACCATCTACTAACAACAGGGAACTCGAATAAATGTAACGTTGTCGCCCACCTCTTTGTTCTATCGGTTATAATATACATTTCGTAATTCGTTATACATTATATAGCGACGGCTTGTTACAGTAGTCGCCACTTTTCTTTTAGCTCTCAGATCTTCATTTGTTTTGAACTTTGACACAAAGTACAATAATTGTCTCGGTTAGTTTACAGTCTAAATGCGTGTTCACACGAACGCATAGTCCGTATTCGCTTTATTATTATTTTCCTACATGTACCACTGTTTAAGTCCATTCTCGACGTTTGGTAAACGCATTCGACTAAAAGCGTCACTTTTTTAAATTATTGTATGTATACATCAAGTTTATTCTAATCTAAATATTTTAAGTTTCACCTCACTCGACCTTCCTATTAAATATAAATAATTTAAATAAAAAGGAACAGTGTAAATAGTTGCCTTAGTAAAAAGCTGCGATTAAAATACTGTTACAGTAAAATAAATTTTATAGGGTTTAAAATAGAGATCATTTTAGTTAAAATGGAATGTCTGATAGTTGTTATAAGCTCGTATTGTTTGTTTGTACTTTATAATCAGTATTAAAATTTTAATCTTTGTGTAGGAATTACATAAACTGCTGTAAATCTTTGTTTTAGATATTAGAATAGGGTTAAAATATTTTGTAAATTATTGTTTCAAGAGTTAAAATAGTCAGTAAAAATATTTTTATTGATTTATTTGATTTTGATAAAAAAGTGTAGATGCATGATGAATAAAATGTTACTAAATCGAAATTATTAAGTTAGTATTTATACTAGGGATGTGCTGACTGCATAGTGAATAGTTTTCGATATATCGATAAAAAGTTGTAGACAATATAAATGACTCATTGCCCTTTTAGAAAGCACATCACTAATATTAACTATGAAGGTAAAGTTAAATAAGTCAGTCATAGATACTGACTAGAGTTGTTTATAACCAATCTAGAAGACAGTCGGTAGTAATCATTTAGAAGTAAAAATAATAGTTTAATTGTGTATTAGATCCTTGTAGTTTTTCGTACGTTGTGGTGGATTTGAAATCGCCCAAAAGTAGTCAGAAGGTTATGTTATCAAACCGTAAATATGAATCAATAAAACTAATGAAGAAAATCTAAAATAATATTTCTAGTAGATGAACTTCAGATCAGTCAAAGGCAAAAATAAGTAACACTTAGCTAAATACAAAAGCGGTTTTTTCCAAAAGTTTTGAACTATTATTCTCACCATAATAGCATAAATATCTCACAAATTTTATCTATAACTTTAGTAGAAAAGGGTGCTCTTGGAAGTCGCTTAAATGTATTCATATTTTTGTCCTTGACTGTATTAGGGCCTCATAATATCGCGGAAGTCAATATTATAAATAACAAGACAGAATTATTCATAAGCACAGTCACATCCAAAATATGTTCGTCACCTTAAGGGCTATGTTTGTCTGCTGATTGCACGATAGAATCTGCTTTACCGACTCAACATAACATCTAACCATCTTCTTTACATGTTAGACCGAATTAAAAATTATTTACTGACAGACTCTGATCTCACAATTAAATTTAAAAAGAATTGATTTATTTTTCATAAAAAGGCCAGGCCATTAAAAAAAAATAGGTTGATGTCAACTAGACATAGGTCAAAGGTGTGTGCTATTTAGATTGATCTTTGTTATCAATGAATTATTAAATATTATATTGATAAAAGGAAGGAATTTGCTGACGAAGATATAAAAGACTAGACTGTACTAAGATTTCATAACATTACAGAAGGCAACGCAACTAGCAAAATATCCAACAAAACTACATCACAAAATCAAAAAGTACCAGGGCGCTATAAGTGCGGGAAGGTCTTATGAGAGGCGACAGTCTCAGGAGCGCGTGTGCGGCGCGGCGTGTGGCGGGTGTCAGAAGAAGATCACCTCCTCCTCCGGCGCAGGCGTCGCCGCGCCCGGCGCCAGCGCCTCGCCCGAGCGCACGCGGAACTTGTCGGGCAGCTTCGGGTACGTGTTTGTCCTGGGGGAGAGGGAAACTTGGTAACAAACATGAAATCACCTTTTTGTACGTAGATAGGTAAAAAGCATAGAACTGCAGGTTAGCCGTTTGCTACATAACATAAACATAATATCACGTCTGTATTCCCCGAAGTATAAGGCAGAGGTGTAGGTACCTATAATACACCCACATTTCGCCAGTTATTTTTAAGTCCCATATAAAAGGACGTTAGCGTATTGCTAAATAAATGAATATTTCTAACACCGAGTTTATGAGTACGAACTGAATTTGATTAGCAGAACTCTACGTAAGTGCGTGAGTGATAATTAAGGATCTTCACATCCAAGAGTAAGTTATAGTTAATTAACAGAATTTATTAAATTTCCGATAGAATTCTAGTTTCACAAAATGAGAAAAGAAACTGGGAAAACGGCGGTGCGATAAGATTTCTAAGACTTTCAGCTCCAGCACGCGTACCATGACGAGAATAGACAAAATGACAGATAAACAATCACTATCTGTCATTTTGTCTATTCTTCCGTCGACAAAACTCGTTTCTATGACGGTTATGCTACGCGTGCTGTAGTCAATCCGGCAGATAGAGTTATACAAAACAAATGTGTTTTGGAAATAACATTATGTTCAGCTTTGTTGAGCGTCCGACAATCGAACACTGAACTCAATATGTGAGTTTATGAAGTACCAGGTACTATAAATGTGTTGCTAACTTTTCAGTTCAAATCTCTATAGCAGACGTACCTGGTGGCTTTGTTGTTGATCTGCTGCTGCGAGGGCAGCGGCGCGGGCGAGCTGCCTGTGCGAGTGTGCTGGATCACTAGACCTTGGCTCTGATGCTGCAACACATTACATTATCACTGATAAGTTGATAAAGACCAATAGTGGCCCAGTAGTAACGGCCCCGATTCACGAATTCTAGGCCGTAAGTTCGAACCCAAGCAGACTCTTTTTCATCACCACTGCTCTCAAAACAGTGAAGGATGACATCGTGAGGAAACCGACATGTCCTAGAACCAAAAAAATCGAAGACATGTGACATCTACCAACCCACACTGGGCCCGCGTGGTACAGAGAGGAGGCCTGTGTCCCAGCAGTGGGAATATTATAGGCTGATTATGCAAGGCTATTTTACAGAAGCGAAAAATTTCAAACGCTTTAAAACCTTCGGGGTTTCGCGTCTTGATGCACTATTATTACTTATTCTATGCCGGAATGTATGGCACCATTCGTTCTAGTCGCTTCCTTTCATGTTCATGTTCAAAATTATGATTGATTACAATATTTTGTGCGAGTACCTTCCAATACGCGGTAAGCCTTTTACTGGCGTTGGGTACTATAGTAAAATTGATGTCTTTGAACACTGTGAAGCTAACTGGAAGTTCTTTGTCAATATAATAAATATAAAAGTCGTTTTCTTAATTTTATGGATAAATATTAATTTATAAAATCTAAGCAAAGCATGCTCTAACATCGAAAGCGGAACAGACGAAATGGTTGTAGACACATCGAATACTGAAGAAAATAGACGTGGAAGCCAATTGCGCGGTGGTACAGTATAGTTCACTACCGAAGCTAAGGCGTACATACCTACCATTTCATATTTTTTATTCAAAATCGAAGCTTTACTTGGTGCCGCAGGCTTGAAAGCACGTAGTTTTAATCTTTATTTAAAGAAGAATAATCATTTTTTTCCTTTTTGCTGGACTGGAATGGATCGGTTACTAAAAGTAGTTCTGTAATTGTTACTTCTATCATAGTACCAGGGCGACCGAGCACTCCTCGGGTGAAAATAGAGAAAACGAATTTTCCCAGATATGAGACCTAGCTAGATCGATCTTTCACCCCCATAAACCCCTATATTGCAACCTTCATCGAGATCGTTAGAGCCGTTTTCGAGAACGTGATTATAACATAATATGTTTCACCCATAACACAAGTTTAATCTTAGCTTGGGTGTCAGAGGTTTATAAGTCTGTATTAACCTACAATAGGGAATATGCATGTGATTCAAATATGGGTCAAATATTTTTTTCTATAAACTATGTTACTTCAGAATTAAGCCTCCATCAATATTTTTGAATAAAATTTCTTTTTGAGCGAGAAATTAATTTTTAAAAAGTCCCAAAAAACTGTGGGTAATTCAAATACTTGAAAAGGCTAAGAGCGGATGTGACGTAACAATCCGGGCTAACAATCAAAATGTCAATGTCAAGTCAATCAACAAGTGTCAAGTCAATGTCAAACGCTCATAGAAAAAGGAGTGTTTGACGTTGACTTGACAGTTGCTTGTCTGTTTTCACGAACTGTGACGTCACCACACCAAGCGCGCCAAATGGAGGGCGTTTAAATAGCCCGGATCGGTTGGATATTTTTAAACATTTTTTTAACTACTTTAAATTGCTTTTTTGCCGTCGAATTTTTTTTAACTATTATTTGACGATGTAAACTATCGAATAAAAATATTAAAAAAATACATGCATATTCCCTATTTTATATGACAAATCTATTTTTGGTATACCAAGTGGTAAATGTAAATTGTAATCTGGAAATAAAGATATTTTATTATGTGTATACAAATATTGCTCATATAATCGTATAGGATAGAATTTAGGGTTCAATTCAAATATACTTTGTTGTGAAATGTAAGTACACCGAATGACCCTGTGATGTCTAGTCCTATAAAACAGGATAATATATCAAAAGTCATTTATTCAAACTAGGCTAACAATCAGCACTTTTCGAACGTCTAAATTACATAAGATAGTCCCCCAAGAACGCCCACCCTTCACCCCAATTCCTAGTGCTTTAGCTGGGATGCGTTCAAAAGTGCCTTTACTGTGCCTACTTGAAGTAAATTATTTGACTTTGGTGAAGTGGAGCAACAAACTGCCAAGCATCCCACATGTCTAATCATTTAAAAAAAAAAACGATTCTATGCAATAGTATGCCATTAATAATATGATTAATAAACCAGTCAATTAGATTTAAAAACCAAAAAGTATCTGGCTTTCTGGGTTCAGTAGTAGTCTGGTATGAAATCTGTTTAGGGCTAAGACAATGTAACCTAGTTCAGAGACAGATCATACTTTACCTATACCCGTAAAATAACCTAATTAGATCAGAGACAGATTATCTTTACCCAGAAAATGGCGATATTTTATCAATAGGGAGATAATTAATTTTGATATCAAAATACATTTTCGCGTATCGTATCTATTTTTGAGATGACAAGCAATCAATTACCTGCCAATATAGTGCCAATATTGATAAATAAATCTATTTAGGTAAGTAACTAACTAAGCGCCATATTATAATTAGTCTACAATTTCAAACTAACACATATTTACCACAAATACGAGTGTATACATATACTCAATACTACTGGATATTAATATTACTTACAGTATAAAGTAATATTCACGTTAAAATACGTTCGGATACTCGAATTCCTGCAACAGGTAACAACCATTTGATCTGTTTCGCTACTTACTTGATTTGAGAAATATAATCACTATTCAAGGCGAGTATTTAAAATCAGAAATACACCTATGTTATTTTACATAACATAATTGACGTGAAAACTTCTTTAGGCGGGATAAACTTATGGATTCGCGTCACCGACATGCTCGCGCCGTAATGCTCTTCTATACAATATAGATGGCGCTTATACCAGTTTTAAGTTTTCCTTCGGCAGTCCCCATGACAGCTTATTTTCTTTTTTTAAATTTAAAATACTACTAAAAACTTGAATGAATTACCTATTTATGACGAACAAATAATTTAAATAAATTATATTCGTAATAATGCTAAATAGTTTATCAAATAAATGAGCTAAGTTTTAGTAAATTGTATCTAAAATAAAGCACCAATGACAAAAAATATGTAAAACAGAATTTAAAATTACGATGAGCGTAACCGTATGACAATCATTATTACGTTCACACAAAATATAGCTGTGCAAAAAAAAGGCGCGGTTATATCCTTCTAGAGTCCGGCCGTCAAGAGAATGCGTTCTTGACACCTGTCAGGTTCATAATAACGAATATGTGTTTTGCGAATTTGATCCTTATGCCTCTTGACATCATAATCAAATTCGCAAAACACATATAACACATTATATAAACGCATTCTCTCGACGACCGGACTGTATATGACCCATTCCCGACTATGCTTATAATATTATACATTATTACAAAGATATAAGACCCCACATACACACACAGTTAATTTCTAGAAGTACTAACATCGCTAGGTGACTCGTGCAGTCGATGGTAGCCGGGCGGCGGCTGTTGACTCTTGCCGCTCGCCAGCTTCAGTGGCAGCTGTTGTTTTACCATTTGCTGTAAGGAAATTTAACTTTGTCATAAAATAGTTTAAAATAATGATAATAGGGAATATGCATGTGATTCAAATATGGGTCAAATATTTTTTTTTATAAACTATGTTACTTCAGAATTATGCCTCCATCAATATTTTTGAATAAAATTTCATTTTGAGCGAGAAATTAATTTTAAAAAAGTCCCAAATAACTGTGGGTAATTCAAATACTTGAAAAGGCTAAGAGCGGATGTGACGTAACAATCCGGAATAACAATCAAAATGTCAATGTCAAGTTAATCAACAAGTGTCAAGTCAATGTCAAACGCTCATAGAAAAACATTGACTTATAAATCATATGGACTTGAAATGTTTGACTATAGAAAAAACAGTTATACAAATATGAGGCATATCGACGCCAAAATCATAAAAATATTGCCATCTCTTTTTAACATTCATAATTTTGCGTAAGTGAAAAAGGACAATAGTGTTTTTGACAGTTACTTTATTGGCAACTCTACATTTCTAGAGACATTGAATACCTATTTGCGGCCGAGTCGCCATTTTATCCTCTCGCTGTTTGGTACCAAACTTGAGTACGTCAACTGTCAAATGCTCTTGAGCTGTGATTATAATTGTAAATTTTGGAGTAATTTGCAGTGTTATTGCGTTTAAAATCGGTCCTATAGTGGAAATCGTCAATAGCAAGATGCCCAATTGCAATATAATCGGATGTGGCATCAAAAGAAGCGGAAATCTCCCGAACATAACTTTGCACCAGTACGTACATAATTTTCAGCTGAAATATCTTTAGATTTATATGATAAACAAAAGATTCTGCATTTGTTGAAGAGCTTTAACAGTATAGCATTCTTATTTTCCCTTTTGCCTTTATTTTTAACAATTTTTCAACATGAAATGTTTTCTTGTTATTGAAGGATAGAGTAGTGCATTCAGACATTTTTTTATTTATCGATAATGCTATTTTATGATTCTTTATTGATTTTGTTTTATTTTCAAGGCTGCCTGATGAACGAAAAAATAAGATTTGGCTGGTAACAATCGATGTTGTAAATTTAAAGATGTCAACAAAAACAATTCACATATTTTGTTCTCTTCACTTTGAAGAATCATGTTTTGGGCACTGAATAAAGTAACATTACGTGACGATGCTTTACCTTCACGAACCTTATTGGTAAGTAACATTGCATGTTATAAATTATTCCATCATGATTGTGTAGTGGCTGATAGATGATGGTGATGTCCTCAATTGCAACAGTTGTTTAATGGACACAAAGAGTGATGTAAAGAATGGTTTTCAGGTCCAAGCTGTTTGTGTGCCTACCACTGGATCAACCTGGAGAGATTTCAAAAAGGAGTGGCATAGATTTAGCCCCTAGCACATCCGCTACACTAGATTTAGTCACGAGCACCTCCGCTGCGCCACATTTAGCTGCTAGCACCTCTGTTGCGCCAGATTTAGCTGCTAGCACCTTCGCTACGCCAGATTTATCGGTATGACCTCTTCCGTTTTTTTTAAATCTAATTGATAACATCTCATTGATTGAATTGAGAATGGCTGGGAGATATCTCTCGCTTCTTATCTTCAATATCTATTAAAGCTTAATTTTATTTGATTTCAGGTACACACATTTAAAATGATAAAGAAATTAAAGGACATATGTCAAAAACAGTCCAAGAAGATAAAGAGACGGAGAAAGTTAGAAGACAGACGAAAGAAATTGCTCATTTTTAGTAATATTATCAAAGATTTTAAAGGATATAATAATATTTATTAATTAAAAGTGTAATAGAGGTATACATGAATTTGAGATACAAATATTATGGGAAGAAATTTACTGAGAGAATACCCCATAGAAATTACCCAAACTAAATTGTATTGTTCAGAAATGAATAAAATTGATTTCTTTAATATAACGTTATTATAATTATTGTTGATTTTTAATTAAATAATTAACCCTCGATCATTTTCCTTTTCGAAACTTAGCATCAAAAATATGAATTATGGTGAAAAAAACCATTAAAAAAAAAAGCATTTCACTGGTTATCCGTGAAATTCAAATTTTCATACTTTTTTTGCAAATTGCAGCTCTGTATTAGGGCGTATGTTGATCAAAAAACGCAACATAAATAAAATGATAATAATATATTATATGATAATAATATATATTTATTTCATTTAAACATTAACATCTGCGTGCCATTGACGGAACCACCATAAGTTTACAGTAAAAAGAATCCGTGGGATGGCAAGCCAGCAAGAAAGTCGATAAAAAAATTATTCAATGTAAGTAGGTACAAGTCGTGCCATTAAAAGTTGTGATATGACGCACCACGTGGTTTGACTTGCGCAGTAGACGATTTATCGCTCTTTACCTGTATTATCAGGTTGTCATTGGGGTGGCGAAAAGAGCGGCGCGCGAGAGGCGCGGTCAAATCTGTCTATTGGCTTGCCGACTTGTACTTACTGCTTTTCATTTCTTGTAATAGCTAAAAGCATAAATTCCAAGAGCATAAAATTAAATTCAAATTCAGAATCATTTATTTGCAAACATGGGTAAACAAAAGTGCAGATGTTATACAGTAGTAATTGTATATCACAATTATTTAGGTAACAAGGTCCGAGGTTCCCAATTCAACGGGCCGGTAACGAAATAAACTTGTTGCTTATAATACTATAAGCACGGATATTATTGTACTACTACTACGTCGATATAAAGCAGCGTATATCTGTCCTCCAGTTCTACGGTTTAGCCTTGAAAGAAGAACGATTCAACAAACAACTTAACGGCGCGGTACTCTATCGGTTACATGAAAGACTCATGCATGTTAAAGAACTTGACATTATGAAAACAATAATCGATACTTCTTTAAAATAACATCGATAAAAGTATCGATGTTATTTTAAAGAAGTATCGATAAGGGCTGCTCTAGTAACCGCCATTTTATCCTCTCAGTAGAGCGTAGGTATACACGTTTTTCTTGTAGGTATGCCAAGTCCATAGGATTTATTAGTCATTGTAGAAAAAGGAGTGTTTGACGTTGACTTGACAGTTGCTTGTCTGTTGTCACAGACGGTGACGTCACCACATCAAGCGCGCCAAATGGAGGGCGTTTAAATAGCCCGGATCGGTTGGATATTTTTAAACATTTTTTTAACAACTTTAAATTGCTTTTCTGCCGTCGATTATTTTTTTACTATTATTTGACGATGTAAACTATCGAATAAAAAGATTTAAAAAAATACATGCATATTCCCTATTATGTTTGTATGAATTTCAATTCATATTTGCTAATAAGCTGGAGATGGGTATTATATTCCGCAAACGTCAATTGACTGCCAAACCCTAAGAGCCATACCTCCCCGGGACGCCATAATAGCGCAGCCTGGTCTCGTCATCAACAAAATGTACGGTTGGCCGCGTCACTAAGCGGACGCCAGGTGAGCCACCCATTATATAGCTGTATACATTTAGTTGGCAGGCGACCGGGCGACGTCGCCATGGCATCCCGGTGAGGTATGGCTCTAAGGCAGGCTGGCAGAAAATGCCTCAGGCGCAGTCCGCGTTTGTGCAGTTCTAACTTTTGAATATTGTGTGATTAAATATAGAGACCAAGTCATCGGTTGTCAGTCCCAGTTGTCATTCGTAGATTTCTGACAGTCGTTACGAGTAGTCAGAAGCCCGAAAGACTGACAACAGTAATTGTGGGGGGCAGTATGTGTTATCTGCAGCAGTGACGTCACACACTCACCGATATAGCCGACGCATGCACGGTGGCGCGCGTCTCGTTCTGCGCGGACAGCAGCTGGGGGGGGGGCAGTACGCCGCTGCGCACGCTGCACGCGCTCACTGACGACTCGGAGCCGGTCGAGCCGCGGTTATCTGTAGTATTCATTACGTATTATAAAATAATAATTAGAATTTCGCCTTATATCTGGTTTCTGAGGTGTTCGATAAACTCTCTATCAATTTAAGAAAAATTTCTCCGCTACATGAATGTTCAGAAATAAGACATCTATCCATCCGATAGTACTATCGAATAAATAAACTCCGGTTGAGAATCCTCAGAAACCGGAAGTTAGACATTTACCAAAAAGTTTATTTGAAAGGTTAGTAGTAGTAAGTTTAGTGCTTAGCTCTTTAGTGTTTTCTTAAACGAACTCAGCACAGTCAGATAATAATTTATTAGATATCGACTTTAGTTATTTTAAAATAAGGCTGAAGTTAATATTCGGCGAAATATTTTCAAGTGCGATTGTGTTAATGATACCAATTTCAGTCGTATGCAAACGCAGCTAAAGTCGAATTTTCATAGTTATAGAGTTTAGTCACGTCCCCACTCCAATGATTTGTGTTAAAGCTAAACCTGGTTTGCGTTAGTCAATGACTGTTAGTTCAAGCCTTAAGGAGTATCCGCGAAATTCAAATATCCTTACGCTTTTTCCCATAATAGAGAGATGTATGTAGTTATGATTCTAATGATTATAATTCAGTAAATACATATTTATTACGGTCGCGAATCATATTTTGATCAAGATACAACCTGACACTAACCTACAAATTGCGAACAACGTAAGAAAATTTGAATTTCGCGGGCTATCACAACGGATCAAACTTTTATTATTTAGACATACATTCATGTATGATTGTACTAATTAAAACCTCCAAAACCATAAAGGCTTGGCTAGCCACTGGGCATAGGAATAATGCTATTTGTCTTGTATAACTCCCAAACCGGTAGACAGAAAGAGTGTGAGAAAGAGATAAAAAGTTGAAGAAAACAGTGAGAAAGAAGACAGACTGACAAGTGCTATCCTTTGTAACAGCGAAAGGGGATCGTTTATTTTCTTCGCTACCCCTACCCTCGCAGCTCGCCAGCAAAAATTTAGTTTGCCAATTTACAACTACTTTTATTAATCATGCATATTAAAAGTGAGTACAGTACTACGACTAAAGTTATGCGGCTCGGCAATTACGTTTCCGAATAACTACGGCGGCGCTTCGTCGATAACAAGGTGACAGATGTCAAAAGTTTAGACAGAGATAGTACGTGTGGTGAAAGAAGAGTGCTACAAGGATCTTTTGGCGCTTGAATGACATTGACAGGGGGCGTTATCGGTAAACATTTGTGAAATTGTCACAGAAATTATATTGACTAAACAAGGCGGCGTTAGTTCCGATTTTGGCCACGCGCCAAAATAACCTTGTAAAGTTGTTGTTGGAAGTGCATAGAGTAGTTATGTGCATGCATACTGAAAGTGTATGTAAACGTACTTCGCCACTTGGGCTCTTTCCGTCGCGTGGTATCGCTGACACTGGAATCCGGCGACAAAGTGCCAACGCTCGCTATTTCCTCCTGTGAACCGCCTGCTAAGAGAAAGTTTAAACTGCGTTCACTATTTAGTAGGAAAAACAACTTAAAACCCTATACGTAAAGATTAGTTTACGCTCCAACTATAATATTGTTTTATGTCTTTTTTGTAGTACTGGGCCTTTTAGAAATTAACTTAATTTACATGGAAGGAAAGTTGATACTTATGATCATTATCACATAATTCTACAAATCAAGGTCAAATAAATTTAATTAGCTAGCAAAACTCCGCAGACGGGAGGGGTATCGCTATCTGAACACGATAAAACGAAAAAAAAAAAAAATATCATTGCTCTTTTGTGCGTAAACCTCACACAAGAACAACAAGCAACAACAGAAAGTCAAGTGTCTTAAATCATCATCTGCATAGCCTTTTTTCAACTATGTTGGGATCGGCTTCCAGTCTAACCGGACGCAGCTGAATACAAGTATTTTACATGGAGCGATTGCCTATCTGAACTCCACAACCCAGTTTATGGGCTTCGAAACCCTGTGGCAAGACCGGTAGTTAGAATTTCGAGCTTCTGACTATTTACTTCTGTCAAAAATCTAAGATTACAACCGGGACCAACGGCTTCACGTGCTTTCCGAAGCACGGAGGGGTCTCGATATGTAATGGATGGTCACCCATCCGCGGAACAACCTCGGCAAGCGTAGCTTAATCATCGATCCGTGCAGCTGTTATCTGGCAAGTAAATATGGTAAATACAAACCATGCTGCTGCAATCGCTCCAACCGCCTGAACAGCCTCTCACGTTGTTGTTCCACGTCCTTCTGTTGCTCGGCGAGCTCTTGTCTAGCGGCTTGCAACTGCTGGCGCTCTGTAACGTGTTACAGTAACTTTTAGTGTGTGATGGTTGCAGTATCATCATCAGCCTATAAAAGTCCGATGCTGGACAAAGCCCAGCAGCGCCCAGCTCCAGTTCACCAGCCTTACGCCATTCAGCTTGATTTTTCGGCAACTCTCATTCTGTTACTGCCGGCCACCCCGCGAAGATATCTCCACCTAGCCTGAGGTCGCCCTACTGTACGTTGGCCCAGCACGTACCTAGCGCTAGCGCGGCGTGGTCCCTGGCCCGCTGCGCGTCGAAGGCGGCGCGGTCGCGCGTGAGGCGCGCCTGCGCATGTCGCAGCTCCTCCAGCTGTATGTTGGCCCAGCACGTACCTAGCGCTAGCGCGGCGTGGTCCCTGGCCCGCTGCGCGTCGAAGGCGGCGCGGTCGCGCGTGAGGCGCGCCTGCGCATGTCGCAGCTCCTCCAGCTGCGCGTCGCACCAGTCGGGCGTGCGCGCCGAGCCGCCGCCCTGCCAGCGCCACGCGCTCACTTGAGCTTCTAAACTGTAGCGGGAACACAAATTTTTTGATTAGCTAAAAATATGACGATGAATAGGCTATAAAAATGTCATCAAATTTTAGAAAAAGTATATTCTTTTACTCATACTATGTCTTTGTAAAGCTCCATGAGCCATATTTACGCCCGGATACTGTACCCTTAAGCCTCCGGTGGCATTCGCGATTGCCGCGAGGCGCCGCCCGCAAGCCCCGCTGGCATACATGAATACCATTCGCTTCACGCGGCTTAAATCTCTGTTTCTACTAGTAACTAAGGACTTATATCGTCTGCCCGAGAAAAGCCAGGCCTTCCTTACTTCAATCGCTTATCCTGCTCTCTTACCTATGTATAGTAGTAAGCTGCTGCCACACGATACAGGTGAGCGTGTATATGGCATGTTGTAGCTTGAGCGCCGTCTCACCGGTCACTTCGGGTCGTTCTCCTTCGGCTAGCTTCGGGTCGACTTCGGGCTCTCCGCCCTCGGTGGGCGTGTCCGTTGACATTCGGAGGCTTACGCCTGAAACTGATGAATAATGTTCGTTATGAATATGGTTCTATGAAAATATACTAATGATTTATTGTCTAAACAATTGTGTCGAACAATTGGTACAAGATTTTATCCCACTTTCGATTGATGCTGTCAGACAATTCAAAATGATCAAGTAACCTACGTCGTTTATACACACACCTCTATGCCGACTAGCGTCGAAGCCCGCGAAGGTGTCAGCTCGTCGCGGGAGCGCGGGGCTCTCGTAGGCGACGGAGTGTCTCTCGCCGGCCGAGCTAGTACTGCGGCCTAATGCGCCGCCGCATTGCCAGGGGCTGCTGCTAGCTTCTAGGGCATCCTAGGGAAGAAAACAGTTAAGATAAAGGATTTTTTTTTAAAGAGTTCGTACATCACAAATCGTAGTCATAGATCGTTTCTAGCGTAGTTTTATCTTAAGGTGTGTCCAAACATAAAGCGGCAATCGTGCGCGGCTGCAGCGCGCGGCCTGGCGAGCTGTGATTGGACGACAGCCGCGCGCGAACGCTTCTGTCAACCTGCAGCGCACAAACATTTCCTAACTAGAGCGCGGCAGAAATGTGTCCGCGTGTTGCCGCTCAAGGTTTGGACACACCTAAAGAATTGCAAATTTATTTCAATCCAACTAAATAGTGGGTTAATTATTTAGAAGTTAATCCAAGGTTTACACCTAACTTTTACTGGCGAAATATAAATTATTTGGTTAACCCGAAATTAGCTGTTAACTCCGAGTTATTCAGGAAAACCCATGAACGTGGAAGTGGATCTTAAGCAGGTAAAAAGACATGCAAATAAACATGACATACCATAACAACTTTGCAGACATCCTGCCAGAGCGCGTACTTATCAGCTGACGGCGCTGCCAGACGCACGTAGTCGGGAAATACAAGCCCCGGAAATGCAGTGCTGCTTCCTGAATACATAACATTTTATGTTAGTGTTTTCTTCTTTATATCGTGTTGAAAAACACACTACAAGAAAGCAAGCTAAAAATTGGTTGGGATGCTCTTTAATTTTTTTTTTGTTTTTCATTATTATTAATTTCTGGATGCGAGAAACACAGAGGTCCAAGCGACGGTGCTTAGAGGCCTATGTCCAGCAGTGGACGTCTTTCGGCTGAAATGATGATGATGATCATATCCAGTGGGACAAGACAGACAAGTGACAATCGCTTCGAAAGCGTTTCGTATTTCTACAACGACTTTCAACAGGATTGACATGCTTTTCGATAGCTTATGTCAGTGCTATACATTTTTGCCTTTTACATCATCGTTATCGCTGATTGTCACTTAGTCTGGGGCCTCAGGCTGATTATTTATTTATTTATGTAGCGTTAACTAAAAAATATTAAATGAAAGGTTTCTATATTTACAATTAGCTTGGAACTAAATTCTTCTCTAACAATTTGTAAATATCTGTACTTACTCGTCCCTTTTTTTTGTACAAAATTACCTCTTTCTTGTCACTCAGCATAACAACAACGAATGATACCAGTCTTCAGCTTCCATAGCTTATCTGGACGAAATTGAAGCTACAATTCGATGCGACCCTGTTTTAAAGTGCTGCCCCAAGAAAAAAGCTCATAAAAAAGCACACACACACTGTTCCAAAGCATAAAACGAATACAAATTGTCTTTGTCAAAATGGTTTTACGGTGTTCGTTTTATGCTTTGCTAAAACAAAACACAAACAAAAAAAAAGAAATCAAAATACTAAATAATGGATCGATACTAACGCAACTGACCTGTATGTGGCAACGTAAGCCACGACTCATCCGTAATGCCCACCATTTTCCTATGTAACGTCATCTTCTCTTCCAACAGCGTAGCATGCTCCCTGTCTTTAGCTCTTAGTGCCTCTGTACCGACAAAAAGAGCAATGCATAGGTAATTGTTATTATGGGGGATCCATCAATGTAGCCCATGAATTTTTTTATGTAACGTTTTTTGCTAATTGCGACGCTATTTTACAGTGTAAGTTGAGAATTAATTATGGGGCAATTTTGACAGACTAATTACTCAATTATAAAACATCAATGTGGTAGTGGTGGCCCAGTGCTAAAGGGCGCGACTTACGAGTTGTAGGTCGTAGGTTCGAACCTAGACAGACAGGCGCTTTACTGTGTAAATTATTTCATCACCACTGCTCTCAAAACGCTGAAGATAAACATCGTGAGAAAACCGGCCGCGTTGTGGATTACGGTCCACTCCCTCTCACAGAGAGGAGGCCTGTGTCCCGGAAGTGGGAACGTTATAAGGTGATTATGGTAATATGTTAAAACATCATAAGGTCGGTCGGGAATCGAAATTATATTTGCTGAAATAAGACTATTTCGTGAAAATATGACTATTGGCATCGTCATATTATTTTGAGTGTCGCAATTTGCAAAAAAACGTAAGTGAATTTCGCGGGCTACATTGAACTTAAGTTGTTTTGTTCTTAGAGCATTTACACTGACGGGTTTCGTGCTTTTCAGTTTGACTAGAGGGTATGGAACATTTACGTGCGCAATTTTGATTTTTGGACCACGGAGTAGTAAGTAAATGGGAGTTCAAATATGCGTAAACAGGATCGAGGTCTTTCTTTATTACTCGTGTCAGAACCTGTTCAAGCTCAAAAATCGCATCGGTTTCCAATTTAAATCAAGCCTTACAAAGCGCTAGTAATCGTGGAACGGTAGATTATTATTTCTTTCAGACGTATTCGTAACGTATGGGCACTCCATTTACGTATTACTCCATATTATTAGTTTTGACTGTAATCTCATTTGGGTGCTCTAGGGTCTGTTTTGAACCTTGCAAAGTGTCGTAATATTATTTTTGTAACTATACTCCATTGGTTTAGGTAATTAACTAAAGGTAAACAAACCGTAATAAAAAGGGGTTTAGATGACACTTTCTTGTTTAAAAATACGTTATAACTAATTTTCGATTTTTACAATAGTTTCCTCTTTTATTAATATAAATGTTAACTTTATCATTTATTCATAGACTACTCTTCGTAGATGTGACTGCTTGTACACATTTTATTTAGTTACATTTATTAGAATAATATGATATTTTGTCATTTATCTATTGTAAAGAGCCCAAAACGACAGATTCTTTAAGACTCACCTAATTATAACGTTGCTAAATTTAAGAGTACAACTAAATGTGACGTAGCCTGACAACCTAAGTGACAGGTATTACGTTTAGTCGGTTAACCAGACGCCTTTGACAGATCTCTCGTCACGTGTTTTTTTTTGTTTAGCTTTAGTTCACTATCGAAATCAACGGAGTATATTCTTGGAACTAGTCTGTTCCGTCTTTAGTATAAATGCTCTAATAAATGCAATTTCTTAACATTTATACAAATGGATCGAGTGCGAATTTGTTTTTTTTTCACAAAGGATTATACACACTATTAAGGGCTAACATAGTTTACTTGTGATCACATTGAATAAAACTACCGACGAAATAAAAACATTTATACATAATCTACACAAATGGTATTTAATCGACAGTTTATAGAAAATAACCTTTACTGAAAACAATACCTTTTTTTGAATGCGTCAATCGAAAGGCTGTCGAAATCGGTAGCGGCTAAAGTTAGGCCAATAAAATTCGCCGCGATATTGTATGTATTTTTATGAAATACTTTACGTAGCTAGCGAGCGACATGTCGGGTTTTGAAGCCAAAAATACAGAAAATAGTTCTATACTTATAGATTACAGGAAAACCTGTAATAAGATGTCTTAAAATAACATGATGAATCTCTCAATATTGTGCGTACAGCCTTACATTTGCAGTTGGAATGTATGAGAGAATATGTTTTTCAACTACAATGTTAAGTTTGTTCTTAAGATAAATTCATCCCAACTACGGAACCCTTCATTGTGCGTGGTCCGACACTAACTTGACCAGTAGTTTTGCACATAAACAGCATTACAATCTAAGAACCTAAACACTTGAATAGCTCACACATTATTATTTGTTTCCATCTAAAAACTCCATATCCATTGGTATAGTTTGACCGAGACTGCTGTTCCGCGGCTTAGGAAAGCGCGGCGAGGCGGGGGGCAGCGTTGACGAATGAGCGGCGTGCGGGGGGCACACGCCGCGAGCGATGAACAATGAGCGGCGCGGAACAGCGGTATGGATCATACGACTACGAAATACTATTCACTTTCAGATATAGGAACCGCATCAATTTTGCACCGCTACCAAAGGACAACCTCTGCGTAACGCACTGTAACGTAACATGCTGTCATGCAACAGGCATATTTATTACTCAGTATTGTTATCACCTTCTATTTGCCACCACGGTGTATCCTCTGTATGATAACAAAATTTATATTCGTTGTTGTTCAAAGGGTTTATTAAAATGAAGGATCAAATCGCAGAGACGGCAAAAAGATAAGTCTCGTTGAAAAAGACGGACGTCATTTGAAATTCGAAATTAATGTTCTTGAATTAACTGGCAACGTGTCGGTCAGTGAATCAGAAAGTTGAAAGTAAGTGAGCGATCCAAACCAGATTTCTATGGAGAAGAACGGGCAAGAAACTCTATACTATGGTTACTCTTTTAAATGTCTGACTTTTCGAATTCATTTGCGTATTATACAGGGTGTTAGGGTAAACACCGTTATCCTTGAAGCCAGTGGTTTGGTTTCATTTATAGAACGTAAAATCGATGGAAGAAAGCAACTTCTTTTTTTTAAATGAAAATCTACATTTGTCTCAACACGGCGGGCGGCGGTTGGCGGGGGCGGGCGGGGCGCGCGGAACTTTACATGACCCTTCAGTCAGCTGTTTCGTAGCTCTCTCCAGCGCGTATCCATGAGTATCGGGACAGGGACGGATATTTACTTTTTAAAATATTTTAATGAAAATAAGGTTTTTTTTTTGTTGTTACTGGGTCATTTATTTTTATATTTAAGTCAACTACCCATGGTTTGAGTGACAACGGTGTTTACCCTTGCATACTGTATATTTATCACTAGCTTCAATATCGGTGAAGGAAACTGGCATGCCTGAGAGATATTTCTCGACGACATGTGAAGCCAAGTCAGAGGCCCATGGGCGGCATAAAAACTCTGACACCAGGTTAGTCATTAACCACACGAAAAAAAAAACTTTTGAATTATAGCGTTGTTCCCGTGAAAGACTTTTGGTTTGTTTAGGTGATAAGTTCCATAATTCGAATGTTGTTATAACTATAGGCTGATAATGATAAAATGCCGATTGCCGTTACTGTGATTTATCCCTAAAGTACTATTTATACAAAAGCACAGATGAATACTAATGTTTCACTCCGCAAAAACATTTAAATAAAAAGCGACTCTTGCTACGACACAATAAAGTGCAATTCAGATAGCACAGCGATAATTAGTAATTACCTACAGTTATATTCGCCTATAAGTTGCATCTCTTTCCATCGAGTAACTCTTATATCTTCTGACTACGTTACACTCACTGAATTTGCCCGACAAGACGGACCCCCCGCGTACTTGTACCTTCATACCTAAAATGCGGAGTGAACTATCTGTATTCATCTGTGACAAAAGCATAAATGGTACTCACTTTTCAGTGACTCCCCCATACTGGCTCAAAGTGGGTAAAATAAATTTGGAAGAGAAATACACTATTATATTGAATAGTAGTTGCCAATCGTTGTCTTTACGCTTTGTAGTAAAGACTAAGTTTTACGCCACAAGACAGTACAAAATAGCCCTTAATGCTAAGAAAATAAAGTACAAAATGAAAAAAAGCTCTTTGAGGATGAAACAAGTAAACAGTTTTTTTTAGTTAAAAAAATATTATAGTTGAACGTTTGCGCTTTTTACGGGTCGGAAACGGGTCAGCAAAAAAAAGTAAATTTTAAGTTTTATTAGTCATTACAAAAGTAATAAAGTAAGTATGTATTATGTTGAAATATATAAAAATAAACAAAATAAAAGTTCTCGGATTCTGAACTCGGGCAAAATCTGAAGGTAATTAATACCTTCACATTCAGATACTCAGTTTGAGTAGGTACTTATATACTGAAATATGGGTATTAGAAATTGTACTTTCCCTCAATACGCATAAGGCTCACAATAATCGAAATAAAAAAAGTAGATTTTAATTCTTGTAAAAAAAGGAGTAGGATTGAGATACAAACAAAATGAACGTTACTAATATAAAAATAAGGTTGAATACGTTCAGTATTTGAAAGTTAAACTCGTACTCTGAACTCGGGCATAAACGGGTCAGTTCACACCGAGACGCGACGCGACGCGCACTTTTTTATGATCCGATACAATATCGAATTTATTTACTATACAATAAGGTACACGCGCTGCGCAGCACCGCGCATCTCAGCGTACTTTGACACGTGTCAACACTCGCACTGAAATTATACCTTTTCGTGAAGAAAATAAATTCGATAATTGTTAAAAAGTGCGCGCAAAGTCGCGTCGCTTCACGTCGTGGTCTGAACTGACCCCTAGACCTAAAATCTGAAGGTAATAAAAGCACTGAAAGACTGGTGTTAGAAATTGAACTTTACCGCTAAACAAATAAGCCTCACAATCGTACGTACCAGTGATCAGTCTTATACTCTCGTGCCTCGCGTCGAGCTGCCGCTGCCGCTCCTCAGCAGACGGCGCCGTCGCGCCCACTTCTGCCTCGTCTATCTCGTCGGGACAGCTTTGCACTACCGCCCTGGACATGTGAGGGTATGTTAGAAGACCTTTGTAAGACGCAGTGACTAGATTCCAAGGACGCTTTATAATAGGTCTTTACCTATGAAATTGCCGTTCTGCAGTACTGGCCATTTCAAATCAAAATAATTTTTGTTTGGCTAAGAATTCTAATTTCAAATTAATTTTATTTTAAAAACATGGAATTCTTTTTTCAAAAGAAGTCATTTGTTTAATGATTAGTGTTACATTTTCATCGCATTTCAATCTTTTTCGTCATCATGGATACGTTAAAAATTCGAGTAATTATGGAATATGAGTACCGTCGTGGCAGCAACGCGGCACAAGCGGCACGCTACATCAACGACGTTTACGGAGCTAACTCTACAAACCAACGCACCACCTGTTATTGGTTTGCTCGCTTCCGTTCTGGAAATTTCGACCTGAATTAAATTAAAAATTTAAAAAACCCCCGACTAAAACAAACCATCTAAAAAGTAAAAAAATAATATCATAAAAGTTGTAGGTAATATTTTGATCCAAGCGTCGTCGTGTCAGGGAACGGCTAATGCAAACGCCAACACACACTAGGCATAATGAATGTATGCTGTTGTAGAAAGGATAGCTGCTGTTAACTTCCTATTTTCATTAGCCGTCCCCCGACACGACGACGCTTGGATCAAAATATTACCTACAACTTTTATGATATTATTTTTTTACTTTTTAGATGGTTTGTTTTAGTCGGGGGTTTTTTAAATTTTTAATTTAATTTTATTTCCAGCTTTTTAAATTTTATATTTAAAATTTTTAAATTTTTTCACTAGTAGAAACGCTACGATCAAGACGCAGCTCGCCGAAATCTGCGTAGCTGTACGTTTTTTGCCACAGTGAAGCTTGTTACCTACTAATTCACTCTCATTCATCTTTCCTACTCCATCATCAGACTTTGATCACCATCTATCTGTAACCTATTTGTTGAGACCTTTCCAATGAGTACAAACACGATACCTCTGCTGTAAGTTCTTGAGGGAGTTGGGTATCCTGCAAATTCCAGGTGATGCTGCAGCATCAGCTCAAGGTTACTACATATATTCTTTTCATATCATTGAAATAAGAGAATTCTAAATTTCCAATCGATTAGACCTGTGGAAGATGCTCACATCCATTCATCAACTAGAAAAGAGCTGATAATTTTCAAACGGCTGAACCGATTTTCTTGAATCATAGCTAAGAACACTCTCGATTAAGTCACCTTTCAAACAAAACCAAAATTATCAAAATCGGTTCAGCCGTTTGGCAGCTACGATGGCACAGACAGACACACAGATACACAGATACACACGTTAAACTTATAACACCCCTCTTTTTCCGTCGGGGGTTAATTTTTTACTTTTTAGACGCTTTGTTTTTGTCGGGGGTTTTTTAAATTTTAAATTTAATTTTTATTTCCAGCTTTTTAAATTTTATATTATATCACTAGTAGAAACGCTACGATCAAGACGCAGCTCGCCGAAATCTGCGTAGCTGTACGTTTTTTGCCACAGTGAAGCTTGTTACCTACTAATTCACTCTCATTTATCTTTCCTACTCCATCATCAGACTTTGATCACCATCTATCTGTAACCTATTTGTTGAGACCTTTCCAATGAGTACAAACACGATACCTCTGCTGTAAGTTCTTGAGGGAGTTGGGTATCCTGCAAATTCCAGGTCATGCTGCAGCATCAGCTCAAGGTTACTACATATATTCTTTTCATATCATTGAAATAAGAGAATTCTAAATTTCCAATCGATTAAACCTGTGGAAGATGCTCACATCCATTCATCAACTAGAAAAGAGCTGATAATTTTCAAACGGCTGAACCGATTTTCTTGATTTATAGCTAAGAACACTCTCGATTAAGTCACCTTTCAAACAAAACCAAAAATATCAAAATCGGTTCAGCCGTTTGGCAGCTACGATGGCGCAGACAGACACACAGATACACAGATACACACGTTAAACTTATAACACCCCTCTTTTTCCGTCGGGGGTTAAAAATGAACCTCGCGGTCGTCCGAAGACTTTGGTCGACAATGACGAATTAAAGGCGATTGTGGAAGCTGATGATACACAATCTACGGCTGAATTAGCAGCGGCTTTCGACGTTAGCGTCAAAACAATATTGGTCCATTTGCGTCAAATTGGCAAGGTAAAAAAGCTTGACAAATGGGTGCCCCACGAACTCAATGATCGCCAGCGCGAAGTACGCGTCGAGGCGTGCCTTGCACTGCTCAACAGACACACAAATGAAGGAATTTTGAACCGCATTGTTACCTGCGATGAAAAATGGATTCTGTTTGATAACCACAAGCGCTCAGCAAGTTGGTTGGATCCTGGTTCAGTACCTAAACAATGCTCTAAACGAAAACTTACCCCTAGAAAAGTGATGGTCACTGTTTGGTGGTCTAGCGCCGGTGTGATTCATCACAGCTTCTTACCAAACGGGGTGAGCATTACTGCAGATGTGTACTGTGAAGAACTGAACACAATGATGGAGAAGCTGGCACATCTCCAACCAGCATTGGTCAATCGTTCGTCTCCGCTGCTCCTGCACGACAACGCGCGACCTCATACTGCACAGCAGACGGTCTCCAAGTTACAAGAACTGGGGTTGGAAGCTCTCCGTCATCCGCCCTACTCACCAGACCTTGCGCCTACAGACTACTACTTTTTCCAGAATTTGGATAACTTCTTGGCGGGAAAAAAATTCAATACCCGAGAGGCAGTACAAAATGCCTTTGAAGAATTTGTTGCCTCCCGTCCAGCTGATTTCTTTAAGAAGGGCATCAATAAACTGCCACTGCGTTGGCAAAGATGCATTGGTTGCATGGGTGATTACTTCGATTAATACAAATAAAAAATACATGAAAAAAATTCGTTTAAATTTTCTCATACAAAATGGCAATTTCATAGGTAAAGACCTAATAGAATAAACTATTTCATTTCAATAACACTGGATTATTGTTACAATAAGGGTAAACACCGTTGTCACTCAAACCATGGGTAGTTGACCTTAAATATAAACATAAATGACCGAAAACTACAAAAAAAAAACGTTAATTTCATTAAAAGATTTTAAAAAGTTTCTATCCAACACCGTGCTCGCTAGCGAAACAGCTGACTGTCTGAGGGAGAGGTCGCGCTCGCGGCCGGTCAGATCACGTCCCGCACCCGCAGCCCGTGTTGAGACGCAAGTTCGTTGCCTAGGGCAACGAACTTGCGTCTCTTGTGGTAAAATGTACGTGTCGCGGGTTCGATCCCCGCACGGAACAAATATTTGTATGATCTGCAAGTAGTTGTTCCGGGTCTGGGTGTTAGTGTATGTGAGTTTCTATGTTTGTAAACGCACCCACGATACAAGAAGAAATTCTTAGTGTGGGGCAATGTTTAAAAAAAAAAAAAAAAAAAAAAACAATAATAATGTAGATTGAAAAAAAAAAAAGTTGTAATTTTCCATTGATTTTACGATCTATAAATGAAACCAAACCACTGGTTGCAAGGATAACGGTGTTTACCCTAACACCCTGTATGATTTTTGGTGCTGTCTCGTTGGTCTAGTGGTCGCAAGCGCTACTGCTGAGCATGAGGTCCTGGGTTTGATTCCCAGGTTGGGCAGTGTTATTAGGTTTTTCTGTATGGAATTTCTCGGTAGCAGCCCAGAGAGTCTGGATTTGTGCCCGGTTGATGGCAATAGACTCACCCCCTATTACATGGGACTTAAACATAACAGGCGAAATGTGGGTGTACTCTCGGTACACCTCTGCTTAACCCTTTGGAGAAACAAAGCGTGATGTTGTGTTAAAAAAATCGTAGACTTTAGGTTTTTATTTACGTCATTTTATTGTTCATACCTGATGGCCTGTATCCAATTGTGTATGTCCTTGGGGCGGTGCACTCGCAGCTCGAACATCTCGGGCTCGGTGGGCCCGCTGCAGATGAGGTACAGTCCGCGGCCCTCTGCGCCCGCCTTCTCTCGGACCAGTAGCTTTACTAGAGATACGACGCCGGTCTGTTGGCAATGAGAACATTATAATTTAGAGAAATAACAATAAATTGACAATGATAATTATAATGCCTTCGCATCTGGAGTTAGTCTTGCGTAGCGTTTCTATTCGTCGCATAAAAATCCCTTGCCGTGCCGCCAACGTACGCTAATGTTGCGTACATTAACGGCACGGCAAGGGATTTTTATGCGACGAATAGAAATGTACCTTAACTGTATGACAATAGAATTGAAAATTCAATGGTGATGCCTAAGGCCGTCGCGGCATGCCTAAGGATATGCCGCTGCATCGTTGCCGTAGAAATGGCAAATTTAGTGTCATACTATTAAGGTACATTTCTATTCATCGCAAGAAAATCTCCTGCTGTGCCGAGCAGCCAATGTGCGCCGCCTTATGACGCGTTTACGCGACGTACTTTCGATACGTCATAAGCGACGGCGGAGCAGGTGCAGTCGAATCGGAATTTAATACGATTCGTCACAATTATCCATCGTCTGCCTGACGATTGATGTTTCTTGAAGGATATCCATTTTTTTGTAAGATCTCTTTAAATCCTTATTTCCAATATTGATATTAGTTCCACTTACACAAAAATAAATTTTATGCAAGTATAAATAAAGTTGATTTTAGACTGACTGTACAGTTGAAAAAGTTATTAAAAAAAATGAAGTTGTAGCGCAAACCAAACCTTATGTGTAAGCATTACAGTTGTTTTTCCCAAAACACGTGTTTGTTTACATGTTTGGCAAATAAATTGCGAACGCAGAATAGACGCATTTGTTCACGTTTCGCATGTGAATAAAAGAGTGATGAATATAAATGTTGATGGATGGAGGGAGAGGAAGGCAGACAGAGCCCCAGCGCTGGTTTTCAGCGACAGCTGGCGTTGACGTGATGACGTCAAATAGGAGTTAAGTCTTATGTCTTACCTTATTATCAGGCGTAAAGAAGGTATACTTGTTGTTGTTATCGTGTAGAAAGAACAGCACATCCGTCAGTACTATCACTAGTAACGTCTGCATCTTGCTGCGACCCTGCATGAGAGTCGCCACACCTTCAAACCTGAGTTTATAAGAAGAATATTTTAGAATTGTATTTTCCGTAATGTCATAAACGCTGTAATAAGTACTTAAGGTTGATGCGCTAGGGTGGCCCGCGAAATTCAAATTTTCTTACGTTTTTTGCAATTTGCAGGTCAGTATCAGGTTGTATGTTGATCTAAATATTATTAGCGCTCGTAACAAATATGAATTTACAGAATTATAAACATTAGAATCAGCAATACAACTCTCTAAGCTCATGAAAGTGTATTGAATGTCTATTTTATGAAACCATGACATTTGGCACTTTGCGAAAATCGAATTTCGCGGGCCACCCTAGCGCAATCCCCTTAAGAATCTTATTTACAAATTAATTTACTTTCGGCTAAACTAGGTTTTTTTTTCAGAACTCTTCGGGCCGGCGCACATATGGCGTAGCGCAGCGAAGAGCATTTTTCACTATCAAACAAATATCAACGTTGCGTGCCTAAAAATTAAGTTCAGAATAAATAACCTGAGCCGCGCGCATCTTTCCACTTGGACGCGCTCACGAGCTAATGGAAATTTATTTCAATTGATGCAAGGTTGATATTTGTTTGACAGTGACGAATGCGCTGCGCTGCGTTTCGCCAGATATGCGCCGGCCATTAGAAAACTCTTTTCTAAATCTGGCTTTCAAAAGCATTATACACTCTACTCTCTCTCACTCTTTAGTCGTTTAAAAACTCACGCAATTTTTTTTTTTTCTATTACACAGTAACCTTTGAGGTTAAGGTAACAAGTCTATAATCAGCCTAACTGCTGGAACACAGGTCTCCTCTTGTAAGAGGTAGTGGGCCGTAATTAACTATGCGGGCCCAGTGCGAGTTGGAAGATGTCACTTCACATGTCTACGAATTTTTAGTTCTAGGACATGGCCGGTTCCTTCACTGTTTTGAGAGTAGTGGTGTTGATATAATTTACACAAAGTAAAGCGCCTGGGTGGCGTCTAATCTACGATATACAACTCTAACCGCCTGGATACGGGACATTCGCTGCAGCGAATTTTCGCGCGATACGAACGGCGAAGCGTCTTGCGACTAAAACAAATGAATAGAAATGTCCTACAACCCGTGTGCATTAACATGGCACCTGGCTCGGAACTCAATCCTCCCGCCGCGAGCCGCGCCGGGGCCGGTACACACGTCAGTGAGCCAGCTGCCATGTTAATGCGCACGGGTTGTAGTTATGCCGCAGCGCGCGCCGCCCGTCCCGCGGCCGGCCGATAAAGCCGCGGCCGTTACCACTGGGCCACGACTGCTCTTAAGCTAACAAGTAGGTAAAGATATTATAAATATGATGTGTGTATACTCACTTCAAACTTCTGTTCCCCTGTAGTATGTCGCTCTTTTTAAACTTGCGTCCCCTGAAGTTAGCGAAGGACTTCGCGTCTATTCGGTGGTATATCTCCAGTTTTCGGTCTTCACGCTCTTTAGCGGCTACTTGGTTGTCCACGTCGACTAAAATTTCCTGCAAAATAGTATGCAATTCAGCCGAAAGACGTATCATCATCATCATTTTAGCCGAAAGACGTCCACTGCTGTACATAGGCCTGGGATCCCCCAAGCACCGCCACTTCCACCGGTTCTGTGCTTCTTGCATCCAGCGGATTCCCGCGGCCTTAACAAGGTCATCGGTCCACCTTGTGGGGGGGCTTTCCGGTTCAATTATGTAATCGAAATCTACTTATTTACCGTAATTCTGTATTTTCACCCTCCCGCTCCGCCAAAAGCAGGAGAAGTTATGTGATAATATCCCACCCAAAAAAAAAAAGTGTGAAAAGGTAACAGACACACAGACAGTGTTACTTTCAAATTCATAATATTAGTATGGATTACAAACGAAATTAAGTTGAACATACCTTTACACCGCATAGCGCTTTCTGCAACAATTCCCTCTCATTGACGTCATCTCCCGCCGTCTTCAACAGCGGCTCCAACAGTAGCGGGTATTTGGTTAACCTTTGTGCGACGAACAACACGCATTCTGGGACACCCTGTACACAGAACAATATGTTGTTATTATAAGATCAATTACATTTGTAACTAATCAGCGCACCCTGTGAGCTATCAGCCCTACTACTACATTGCCGTCAGGTTATTGGAGTGGTGGTTTTTACCCAGTAAAAGTCTGACACGCCCTCCCGCTCCGCCCAGAACGGGAGAAGTCGTTTGAATATTTCCCACACTAAAAAAAAAAGGGCTATTGAAGTGAAAACTTCTTTAGACGCGTTGTGCGATTTTTGGTAGGGAGTAAACTTATGGAATCGCGTAGTGCAGGATTATAGAATATAGATGGCGCTAATAATAGTTTTATATTTTTAATAGTATTGTTTCTTTTTGTGGGGATAGGTATCAACAGTATGATGATGATGATAAATATTGTTTATATCACATATTATTATATCAGTTTTAAGTTTAGCAGTCACCATGACTGCTAATTTTTTTTGCCCATAAAATTACAATTTCATTTCATTTTTTGCAAATAATAGTTCTGTTTCAGGTTGTGTGTTGATCAACATAATTATGATTCACGACAGTAGTGGCAGTATTTACTGAATCACAATCAATGCACACTTTAAATAATATTCCAAGTTATAACTAAATCAGTTGCATAACGTCTACCAACACAATACAAAGCTGAAATAATTATGTTGTAAAAAACTTTTCAATTTTTTTTTTCTGAACTTTTTTTTTATTTCGGATTCACATACCTTTTTGCGGAGCAATGGGTTCTGTTGACACTTCCGTATGAACCGGGAGAGGCGCGGCTCCCTGACGCAACACTCTTTGAACACCTCTACTGCGTCGCGATGGCGGGAGCAGAATTCACCTGGAGAAAAAAAGAGCATTGGTTTCTGTACGTTCTGAGAGACTGTCCTCAGGACAGTTGCTCAGCACCCGGGAGTAGTTGGCGTTATATCGCATTTAGGGAACAGACATTCACAAAGGTACGTGTGCAGCCTTCGATTGATGATACATTCAGGGAACAGACATTCACAAAGGTACGTGTGCAGCCTTCGATTGATGATACATTTAGGGAACAGACATTCACAAAGGTACGTGTGCAGCATTCAATTGATGATATATTTAGGGAACAGACATTCATAAAGGTACGTGTGCAGACTTCAATTTGATGATACATTTAGGGAACAGACATTCACAAAGGTAAGTGTGCAGCCTTCAATTGATGATGTGCCGGTGGAGCAAAAGTATCACACAGTATATCCGCTGTCGTAGCCACGGTTGGGTTGGATTTCTGCTGAGCACTCACTTCTAAATCTAATCTAAACTATATAATAGTATATTATGCAATTAGTGAATAAAGGACGGATTTAAAGCGAGGGCCTTAGGTGAATCACGAGTAAGTGAAGGATTCTAACGACTGAATCACGACCGGAGGGAGTGATTCATGATGATTGAATCACGACCGTAGGGAGTGATTCAAGTGTTAGAATCCTGAACGACGCGAGCGATTCATGGCCCTCAATATAAATCCGTTTTATTCAAGAGTTGCATACTATACTTTATACCATGACTACGAGAAAAAGAACATGCAACTTCGAGTATGTTGATATGTCAATTTTATGCCTTGTTTTTATAGTACCTACACCGTAGCATAGAATACATACTCCATAAGGTCGATGACTTCTTTTTCTTCGACCACTCATTAAAATAAGTGAGGAAAACAGACTCTGAAAATGTGGTCAACTTGATTTTGATTTTTCCATTTACTCAAACAAACAAACAAACAAACTCACACTCATCGTAGGCTTTGATGTAAACCAGCCGTGACTCTTTGGTTAGCAAGCTTTCTACTATAACGGCCGCCCTCTCTTTCATAAACTTAGGTGTTAATTACATCTTCATCACTTGAAAACATTTTCAATCGATTTATTATTAAGTAACCCTAAACTTTTTGTTCGTACAACTTACAATATTTAAAATAGCGCCCATTTACTAATGAAAGCAAAGAACAGAAAACAGTTTTAATTCTAATGCTAAACTCCTGTTCGAAAATCAAATCAAATAGGAGTTTGTATATCATTGAGATGGAGTTCGAACAAATTGGTGTTCTAAATTCAAACACCAAAACAGTGATTAAAAGTGGCTCTAAGCTTTTTAGAGGGGGCATGGTATAAACTAATATTACTAAGAGTAAAGGATGATTTCCACCAAACGGGTCGCATCGCATCAGAAAGGATACGAATGGATAAAGGATACGCGGAAGACGCCCGCGGTTAGGCTGCTGTGCGCGGCTTGGTAATATAGACTTCAAATACTGTGTACACGATTTAATATCGTTTAAAGATTGTAAAATCCGTTCCGATTCGATGCGTTTGGTGGAAATCATCCTTTAACCTCCTTTGTTTGTTTGTACAGAAAATACTGATCCGATTATGAAATTTTCTTACACTAATGAAAAGCTACAATCTTACCGAATTGATAGGATATTTTTGATTATAGGATAGGATATATGATTTGAAATTCACAGTTCCTGTGGAAATGACGGTAGAGAAGCCGTGGCTAGTGTATTAAGTATTATAAAAAAGGGGGGGGGGGCGTCTCTTGACCTCGATCTCGCCTGGTGGAAAGCAATGGACGAGGTGGGAGAGATTTTAGTTACCATAAGAAGCCTTCAGCTTATGATGCGCAGGCGGCGCGAAGGTGTCGCACAGTATGTCGGCTATGGTGGGCACGGCCGGGCCGGCCCGCTGGCGCGCGCGCAGGCGGCCCAGCAGCGCCGCGTGCAGCGCCCACAGCTCGTCCACGCGCGGGAACATGCGCGCCGCCTGCGCGCACGACACGCCGGCGCCGCGCACCATGCCTTCTGCGAACATCTGGGCAACATTGCCCATGTAAATAACGAGGAAGATATGATTGAAGTGTGTTAGAGTGAGATAAATTGACAGGACTCGACGATTATGAGCTTTATAGGCCGACGAGAATATGCATAAAAATGTTTTGTTTTTTTTTGTTTTGAAAAATTACTGTATTTGATTGTTTTTATGCTGCTTTGACATTTGAATATGTCGGAAATACGTCACTGATTTGACAAATCGGGGCGACAGAGTCTACAACATAACCCTGGACCGGAAATAAGCAGTTTGTCGGTGGCCGTTGAACAGTGAACACGTTTAGAAACTGTTGCGCGTTCCGTATAGTTGTGTCATGTACATACAGCATGGGAATTCCTAGTGAGACCAACACTTTCAATAGTTCGCCCACAGTAGTTAAAATATGTCTGATAATAACGAAACAGAGAAGTAATATTTAGTGCTTGGGTACAGCTAATCTAAGCCAGAAAATCCGAAAAATTACATCATGACACATAGTTTTTATCACATTTCTTGTTCTCACTCTTTCTTCAATAAAATATCTATCTAACACTAACTTATGTTATGCGATGTTGAATAACAAACAATTGAATTGACTGATTGCTTCTAGAAACAAAATAATAATAATTATATTTTCAATAATAAAAATGGTAAAATACAGTATAGATCTGGGAAATAATGTAGACATTACAAAATTTAATATCTGTACTAAGATAAACCTTCTCACAACTGGTGGTTGGTATTTTGCTTTGGTTTGATTACGTACCGTATGGTACAATTTTTATACCAAGTACAGTAACTTGGTACAAAAATCGTGAATAATATTTACCTTCTGCATCAGCCTGATGGTCAAACAGTGATGTTTCTCCGTCAATATTAATTCGTAAATGTGTTCTTGTCGCTTAGTTTCTCTGTCACCGAGTTGTCTGCAAATAAGTAAATAAATTCACGGTTAACCATTTGCAGGGTAGTTGAAATACAAAAAACCTATGACTAAAAAATATCTAATTACTAGTATGCCATCGGGTCGAAAAAGGTCTTGGTAACGGTAGTACTACTGAGGCTAGAAAAAGGTAACTTACTTGGCCAATCCTTTAGGCGCTCCTGCAGCCCACGTATCCGGCTCGCAGGCGCCCAGTCCCAGACGTATCGCCTCATCTCCTAGCTGATCCGGTGTTAGGAACACCTCAGGCCATTCTGATACGCCCGCGTCGTCTGAAGCGCTAGAAACGCAGAATACAGGTTATTTAACATATGCAGTTATGCACTGTCGGGCACAAAATGTTAAGGGCCAAACCCCCACTACCCACTGTAGGTCGACCGCTTAACTGAGTCCGTTTCTGAGGTAGCTGCGCGGTGCGAGAGGGGTGACAGTTGTCACAAGTTGACGAATCGCTGAGCTCTCACATCACGACACCACACCCCTCCCGCATCGCGCAGCTACCTCAGGAACGGACTCGGTCGTTAAGCGGTCAGCCTATAGCGTCAGGTATCAGCTAACGAGGAATAAAATCAAATCTAAGTTGAACGTGTAACAAAACTTGTTCAAAATGAATTCTTCCTTGAATTATGTTCTTTGTGTGAGTTGCACTTAAAACATTCGCATTTGAAGACACCACTCGTCCTACTATATATAATTGCTTTAGAAACAGGGTATAATAATAGACAGGCCAACAGTCTGGTGGCCCACCCGATGAGACCTGTACACGGCTGTTTAAGGGTTTCGGAGACATTGAATACAAAAGTCTCATGTGCCTTATTTACAGCTATGCTATGCTGCTTTGTGGGAGATTATGCTGGTGTAGCATAGCCCGGACGAGATCTTTCACAAGTTTGTTGTTTCAAACAAGCATAATAATGTTCTTGCTGGCATAGCTGCATAATCAGCCTATAATGTTCCCACTGCTGGGACACAGACCTCCTCTCTTCGAGAGGCTGTAATCTACCAGTGCGGGCCCAGTGCGGGTTGGTAGATGACACATGTCTTCGAATTTTTGGTTCTAGGACATGCCGGTTTCGTCACGATGTTTAACTTCACCGTTTTGAGAACAGTGGTGATGATTATTTATTTAGAGCAATGGTGGCCCATTGGTAACAGCCTTGACTTAAGAGTTGTAGGTCGTGGGTTCGAACCCAGTCAGGCGCTTTACTTTAGATAGCTGATTTTGTTCTTGATTTCTTTTTTTTTTTCTTGTTTAAATCATGATAAACTTAAAGCACTTACTTGCTCTGGTCATGTTTGTGGTCGGAGCCATCTTTGTCGTCATTATAGATGTGGCTGGTGCTGCAAATATAAACATAACGTCAATATTTGTTGCTATGACGAAAATCACTATAGGGTAGCAACACAGAATAATCGAGATTTTATTGAACGAAGTTATTTAAAAAAGGAAAAATTTTCGTTGTATTCGGTTTTTAAATTATGATTAAATATGCTCAAAATTTCGGCGATGTCGTAAAAAGATGCCCATCCATAGATAAATATCACCCGTCTCTCCACTAGTCCATTGCCTAGTCAAGTATGCATATCTGGTATGGCTCGCAAATCCTTCCTTACCCTGAGGGCACGGTCTTTTCCCTACCAACGCACCACCAGGTCTACTCCTAGATATGCAATGGCCTCTGTAGCCCCATGAAACATGAGGCTCTAGGGGCTAGTGCAAATCTTGGGGTTCATTCGATTTATCGAGTCTGGTATCCACGCTGGGATCGGTGAATTTCATTCATTCATTCAAGAAATAAATAATATTGTGACTGTAGCATAGTTAAAAGTGTTACCCACTACAAATTATTCTGTGTTGCCATACAAAAAAATGCAAATACAAAGACAGGGTCAATTCAACCGACACGTGACAAAAGACATTACTGATTGGACCTTAGGAATACTCTTACACATAAATATTAATCTCAATTTATTTAATTATTATATTTATAGTTCAGCAAAGCCTAAATAATAAGAAGAAGCAGAGAACTCACAATACGTGACATGCAGAACTTTGATAAAAATAAAATATTTATATAAAGATAGCTCGTTGCTGCATCGAAGAAATTCTACAGTCTGCTCGAGGTAAAAACATGTTCTACTGAAAAGGGATTAAGGTGTTATTTTCTTTGATCAGAAGAATCGGAAGTGAAATGCTAACAGTTTTAGATTAGTACACACGGCTACACATCAAGCTATACATTTCCAGTTTACGCTGATCTCGCATTGTATAGAATTTCCGTACAATGCGAGGTCAGCTTATACTGGAAATGTATAGCTTGATGTGTAGCCGTGTGTACAATCTATTTAAGAGCTTATGGACATGATACCCTTTGCAGAAGTACGTGATTTTAATTTGATTCGCCTTGATACAGTAAAATGACTTGGTAAATCAATCACATAATAAAGGCGGATTTCACCAATGAAACTAAACGCGATCAGCAAATCTAAAGCACGTTCTAGAGCTGTCAGTGCCATCATTATTGTTGTATATTGACACTGACAGCTCTTGAACTCAGTTTAGGGATCTCGCGCACTAGACAGCCACGACCCCTAACCAGTGGTCGCAGCGACCAGGTAAATTATAGAAACTGATATGAATCGAGCTCTTGCTCCATTACAAAGCTGTGTCCCAATCTTTAAAAAGCTCAAAATATTACCACTCCCATCTTTATATATATTTGAACTGTGTATCTTTGTACGTAAAAACATAGCTTTATTTCAAGTATATAACGATGTTTTTGTAAGAAAAAGCAGAAATACGTATAAAATTTGTGCACCTCAACAAAGAATTCAACTATTTTCTAATAATGTTTACTGCATGGCAATTAAAATATATAATAAATTACCCAATGCATTTAAGATCCTTAACTTTATGACATTTAAAAAGAAATTATTTAACTTCCTATTACAAAAGTGTTACTACTCAACGACTGAGTTTTTAGATGAAAGATTTGATTCTAAATTTAAATTAGATGACTACTGACATTTGTGTGAATTGAATAGAATTTTATTATTTATTTGACATTGTATACCTCCTAACAAATAACTCCTAAAACGTGCATGTAACGGTAATTATTTTTTCCCTTTTTCTTGACATTTGTTTATTTGTTAATGTTTAATTTTGACATTGTCTTCTAATCTTTATCATTTAAATTATTTTCAATATTTGTACGCTGGAAACAGCAGAATATTATGGACATCATATTATAATTTGTAACACCTTGTAAAACAATATTCTGACAAATAAATTATTACTTACTTACTACTTACTACTTGATCGCAATGGCCGATCAGCCGCAGAACGGGCCACGGACCACTGATCACGACTGGCCGGAGTCGTGGCCGTCTAGTGCGCGAGATCTCTTGGATTTGCTGATCGCGTTCAGTTTCATTGGTGAATTTGACACTACGGGTCAGCTCAGACTGCGACGTGAAGCGACGCGACGCTGCACGCTGCACCCGACTGCCCCATTATGTTTTTTAACAATTATCAAACTTATTTTCTTCACGAAAAGGTATAATTTCAGTGCGAAGGTTGACACGTGTCAAAGTACGCTGAGATGCGCGGTGCTGCGCAGCGCGTGTACCTTATTGTGTAGTAAATAAATTCGATATTGTATCGGATCATAAAAAAGTGTGGGTCGCTTCGCGTCTCGGTATGAACTGACCCTTAATCGTAAGAGTTTATAACCCTGCAGTATTTGACGATGTTATTAGGCTCTTGTGTAGAAACTGATAGTAGATTGTTTTATACAATTTTTGAAACTATCAGATAAGTTTATAACATGCCAATTCATTCAAACGAACTTATTAGAAGGAAGTCGAAAATTGTATACAATAATCCCTTTTCAGACGAACTCATGTTAGAAACCTCTCACAGACAAAAACCTGTGACCTATAAGAAACAAAAAAAGAAATAATTCTCCAGCATAACTTGACAAATTACAATAAAAAACGTATTAAATTGAACAAGTGCTACGACAATGTCAAAGAGAAGATCAAACTACCGTCTTTACAGACAGAAAGATACACAAGTAAGGCGTCGTGGATGATTCGAGAACGTTCTAGAAGAATCTGCTCGATGTGATGACGTCATGACTTAGCGCGGTGTTCTCGCGAAAAGAAGCAAATGATCGTACGTTTCCGACTACTTACGAAACGTTAACCCGACTCATGCGCAGGCCACACTGAGAACGAAGCTAAGTTCGTTTATCTTCGCTCATGTAGCTACCTCATGTTTGCATACTTCGGTTAACACCGCGAGCTATGAACCAAAGTATGAAAAGACCCGGTAGCTACATCAGTGAAGCTAAACGAACTTAGCTTCGTTTCCAGTGTGGCCTTCGCTTTAGAACCTTGTCATATTACACGATGCGAATTGCGACGTCAAAACGTGACGCATCATCGAACGAGATTAATGTGACAAAGTCCTAAAAGTGATCAACGTTTTCGTAAGGTGACCGTACCCGGGCATTGATATAACACATCGAGGTTTAGAAAGAGATTGTTGGTGACAGAGTCGGCGCTCTACAGAGCCGCATTTTGTCACAGATTAATACAGAGGTTTCTCTCCGCAAGATCATTTAAATAAAAAGCGACTCTTGCTACGACACAACAAAGTCCAATTCAGATCGCACAGCGCTAACTGCCTCCAGATACATTCACCTAGAAGTTGCCTCTCTTTCTATCGCGTAACTCTTATATCTTCTGATTATGTTACGCTCACTGAATTGACCCGACAAGACGAGCCCGCCGCGTAATTGTATAGCTTCATACCTAAAATGCAGAGTGCGCCTTCTGTATTATTCTGTGACTGTCTAAAACTCAGTGTGAAATATGTACAGCCGGGACCGTACCTTGATCGTACTGTGTGACTTATGACCTTTTGTTTGTGCAGCAATACGAAAGTAGGTGTATATTACAATATACTGTGCCAGAAGCCCTGACTACTAAGCTACCTAAATAAAGCTTTCGGATTCCAGTGATATTTATTTCTGTTTTCAACTTTATTTCTACTGACGGAAAGATTATTATACTTTACCCTTTTTCTGTGCCATGAACCTCAAGAGCGATTGTTTATTTTGTCTGTTTGGACTTCAATCAATAAGTGTTGGTCGAAGGTTTGGACAGTACTTTAAAAGTGTTTTAATTTACTCTCGCTTCAAGGATCCAAAAATATGCTAAGTACTCAAAAGTCACACTTGACAGAAGTCCTAATAATGTTGTTAAAATTCTCAAACAGGTTGTATGGTTATATTTCTTTGACTTGCAACTTATCCTTTTTTTTTTACCTTATTTCAAATAGTTTCTAGCTGTAGTTATGTTAATAATTCGTAAACTTCATCACAAAACACAACAACAGACCCTGCAAACACCCACACCTACCAGGAACACATGACACAAGACAACCGCACATAACAAGTGAACAAGACAGAGACAGAACATTAACAAACAACGATGTATGTGAATGTATGTATGGATGAGAGAGATAGAAATATATAGGCAGCTTGTTTGCAGCATTCCCGCAACTTACTGCACGCCCAGCTTGGTTGCGACGCGGCGCCACGGCGAGTAGCATCCCGACTTCTTGCTGTGGTTGCCGCGAACACACGAATAACACACGGGTACATATGTGTGCGTGGTATATTTTGGCAGTTTTTGGTATATATTTTATTGTTGTCGTTTGTGACGCGAGTGGAGAGGTCGAGGTAGAAAACTTATGTTTTTTGGCCTTTTGTATGTAAATAACATGTCTCTATACTTACCCGAATTCTCAAACGACTCTAAACATAACCGAGCTAATCAATTTTTTAGCCTAAACACCTTTTAAACATGTCATTTTTGTATGGAGTTTGACATAAAACTGACATTAAACACGCGTTGAACAAGTGTCTAAGTTTTTGTAGTAAGGCCCTTTGACTTTCTTAAATTTTCAAGAGACGATGATTCTCAATGAGTCACGGTAAATAGATAATATTATACCGTGGCATTAGTAGCGGCTTGACAGGCAGTGACAAAGATTGTTTGAGAAATTAAACGACTTAAAATTGAGTTACTTTTGAGAATTCGGTCAAGAGTTTTAGTACAAAGCTAACTTTTTTTTTTTATGAGAAACAGCCAAGAATTTGAAACTAAAGTAAACGAAGGAGTGAGATGGATTTGACTTGTCTTTGGTCAAATTCAATTGATAAGACTATGATATTTTTGTCGCCAAAGATTACTTTGGGTATGTTAAGGCTTTTAAGATTCCATAGTATGCCACCTCAACATCTCCACAACCCAAAATGATACTTATATAAAAACCATTCCGTTCACCGAAATAAAATGAAAAAACCAACGAAAACACGAAGTATATAGCTTACAGGAAACATAACATAGCATAGAAATAGCTGACAGAAGTCGGAACTCGAAGGTATATACAAAGATTAAATAAATAGCGAGAGTACGAAGCAATTATCATATTGATAGTGTTGGCACAGATTACGTAGTATACAGATGGCTATTTGACGCCAGTCGGCTCACATTTTCAAGAAGTAAAGACTTCGAGAACAAAAGACAAACGCCTGTGCAATGTGATGAGATACGTCGGCGTTTTTTCTCGTTTTATAGACCAAAACGAGTGTAGTACAGTACGGCACAGGCAGCCGCCATCGAAAGAATGCGATCCTGACACCTGTCAGTTGGTCAATTTCTAGTAACTGTAAGGATCAGATTCGCAAAACATATTCGTTACTATGAAACTGACTGGTATCAAGAACGCATTCTCTTGACGGCCGGACTCTAGGATCTACATGAATTAAATCAGCATCCTTAATCCTTTTAAATTCGTAAGAAACGCGACGGTACCCAAGTAACACATCAAAGCAGTATAACGGCCGACTTACAGCATTTCTGTATCGTTATCGCATTTTGAGTTAGTTTTATAGTAGCATTATAAATGTCTATACGGCTACTGTAATGCTTATTTGGGCACAAATTATACAGCTTTGGATCCTAAATAGGTTCACAATAGTTGTTGAATTGCATTACAGGCGCATTATATTAGCATTATTGTGGCCAAAAAAGGTATCAATCGCCTTAAAGTAGCATTATTATTGTCAATGAAGTTGCCAACCGTATTACAAAAACATTATACTAGCAATATTATTTATAATGAAGATGTTAATTGCATTACAAAAGCATTAGACTAGCATTAGAATGTAGTATTGGAATTATTGGAGCTATTTAAGTGTTCACAGTTAGAACTTAAATAAACCCTACATCATTGCAAAAACATCTCTAATACCACGGTACAAATGTTATAATACAATTAACGTTGTAATTTAACTAATTTGCCCAGCAATATAATATGGACGAAGACGGTCAAAAGTGACACCATATTTGTTTGCATCAAAACAAAATGTATACTACTGAATATAAGTTTTTGACTCTTTCGTTATTTCATGCCTTCAAATATTACTCGCAATTTAGTTTACTGTAAATGTCTATATAAGTTTCATTGAAAATTTTCACGCGCCTCCTATATTTTGTGGTTTTGGTCTAAAATGTTATAAAAAGATATATGTGAAATAACGAAAACATTTGTATAGTCCTAGTGTAGAACGAATTTTGTATAGCTAACATAATAGTATTGGTTGGGCAGCATTAAATAGGTCTATTGCTTTTAAAAATAGGTCCGAATGATAATATTTTTAGGTTATAAAATATTTACAAAATGGTGTCGGTCTATAGCAGCCCAGTGAGCCTTTAAAAAGGCTAATTAATGCCGCTAGCTGTATAAATACTCACACGTGAACAATTATTAGGCCAGAAGCCAGAGAGAAGACTTTTGATGAACCACTGTAGTGCCATAGTCTATAAAGTGGTTCTATATGGGTTCACCGGTATACCAGCAGACTTGATGTAGACTGAAATAGTGCCATTACTTGAACGTAATTTTGGGGATCCTTGAGCAAAACAATAAAACCCATTTTAGAATTTATACAACTTGAATCCGTTTGCTAACATTTTGTGAAACAAAATGCTGCACTTATTTTTACCTATGCAATGTTACACGTACAATGAAATCGCAACTTAGTTTTGTTATTAGCGTATTATAATCGTTATAAACATACGGTTAGGCAACACCCCAGTTAAATTAATAATATATAATATCTATATGCCCACCATAAAAAATACTGTTGTTTTTTTGATCAATTTTGTGCTTTTCCCCAATATGGCCGACAAAAGGTTTTACGAATATAGTAAAATTAATGTATATTCAGCTTTACACATTTCAATAACTCACGTTTATTTGATTTAAGAGCTGTTAGCTGTACAATAGTTCAGTTGATCTTTAAAAATGCAAGCATTAAATTGATTCACATGTATGCTGTTCAGCAGTACTAGGCTTTTACTTACCACTTAAAAGTGCTATTACACAACAAAGGGCACTAAAAATAGCTCAAATCTGTATATCGGATTTACGGTGCATTATAATGGTACATGTTTATGCTATTAAGCAGCAATAAGCATTATCTTGCTACTTAAAATGCTTTTGTAGACCTTAAGGCACTAAAAACAGCTGAAAACTGTATAGCAGATTAACGTGGCATTATAATGGTTCATGTATATGCTATTAAACAGCATTTTTTTACTACTTAAAATGCTATTGTAGATCCAAATACACTAAAAACAGCTGAAAGCTGTACAACTGCATTGTGGTTTGCTGCACTAAAACTAAAGGCTTTATAAAAGCATTTTGATATGCAATTATCCAAACGTTATACAGTGTAAAGCATCATAATGGTTTTGAAATACCAATATAAAGCGTGAAGATGCTCGGTGAACTTGTATAAGAGTTTATACGGACCTTAAGTTCTACATAAGTTTACTATTTGTTTGTTATAATGCTTCATGTGTTACTTGGGTATGAACTTCAAATGTGTGTGATGTCGATAGAAATCCCGAGTTTGTCTTTGTCATTTGTCCACCAACATGATAAGGCCGTTATGAATTCCTAAGTTCGATGTTATGTGAAAGTGAAGGTATCTGTATAGTATGTAATCTGTAGTGTAAACTTAATAACACCCTGTGTACCTCTTACATTTTATGACTACATTGAGTTTTGACGAACCTATGTCCTGTAATATGTATATATGTTGCTATTTGAAATTGAGTCGTAAGGTGTTAGGGAGATTGTCTAGTTTCTTTTGGCAGGTGGTTTAGAAAAGGTATTGTAGTATTTCGTGTTATTTTATCTCGTTTTCCTTCAATAAGCGCATAGCTTTGTGAGCAAAAAATGTTCTCTAAATCTTCACAAAGTTTTGAGACAAAGCAGTCCCATAAAAAATATTGTTGTCTTCGGATGTTAAGATCTATCGTTCCCATGGACACGTTTTAACCATTGTTTTGAGTTGATTATTGATAATATTAGAAACGACTTACTTATAGTACTCGCGTTATGAACTGAGTCATCGGCCATAAATGTCAGTAGCAATAAGAATGTGCAACACCTTGCGTCTTACCGATAGTTGCTACCTGGTCCACAAACTCCATAAGTACGAGCGAGACAGACTAATACCAATGATTTATAGCCCGACGACTCAGTTCTCAACGCGGCGACTTTGACAGGTAAGTTTCAGAATTTTTTACTTTGTCTTTTCTAAATCACCACTCAAAAGAGCCGCCAACTCCCAACACCATATTTATGTATTTTATTACATTATTATCACACGCAAAACAATAAAAATGCATCAGCGCGGCGCCGACGTCGGCAATCAAATATAAAGCTGCAAAACATATGCCATACTTAGTCACTACGCATTCTGGCATAAGACTGTTTATTGATTGTATTAATGGGGATGCTCTAGTCGCTTCTCCTTACTTTATTATCCCTTCCACTGATAGCTGTCGTACTACAGAAGATGTCAGATCATAGTTGACAGCGGTTTTTCGTACCACGGCAGTTCGACTATGGTCCAACATTTTTGCGATTATATGTGAAACTAAGCGTCCTATCTCTTTCATTCTTGTGGTACAGTGGGCACGAAAGACAGAGCTAACAATAAAACACGCTTTTATAGAAGCAGAAGCGTGGTTTATGCACAGAAAATTTGTTGAGTGCGATTTTGAGCCCGTTTGAGTCTGTTTTAGTATTTATAAGCCCGAATATTGCAGAGCAATTGCACCATTTTGATCGTGTTCGGGAGTTTATCATCTCTAATTTAAACGTTCTAAGTATTCAATAGATATTAATTTTGAAGCGCTCTGTCTGTTGTCCAATTTTAAACAAGCCATATTCAAAAGCGATGCAAGAGAAATATTATGTTTAAAAAAACATTATTTTTTACAAGGTTTTGCAAATTCGGAATTAAGGACTAAGATATCTTCATCAGTTCATCCAAAAATTAATTTATGCAAGGTACCAAAAAAAAAATCTTCTAAAAAAGTGTCGAGATTTGAGAAAAATAACGTTTTATAAGGAGCAGCGACGAGACGCATTCCCTCAAGTTTTAGTTCATCAGTGTGCAGACAGATGGCGTACTTACCTATTGGTGTTTTGTGATTGGCTGGACACGGAGCTACGCTTGCTGCTCTTACCGCTGTTTGCGCTCAGGGATTTGGCCACTGAAGTCTGTGAAGATATACGTTTGTGAGTAACAACATCAAACATAACATCACGCCTTGTGTCCAAAGGGTTAGGTAGAGGTGTACCTATAGTAAGTATACCCACATTTCGCCAGTTATGTTTAAGTCCCATGTAATAGGGGGCGAGCCTATGGCCACCATAGGGCACCAATTCCAGACTCCGGGTTGCTACTGAGAAATTGCAGATGGAAAAGCCCATGTTTTCCACTTAAGAAAATCTAATCAGTCACACAGACAGACACGAAAAGCGACTTTGTTTTGTTATCACTTTGCCCGACCTGGGAATCGAACCCAGGAGTAGCGCTTGCGAATACTTTTCCGAGGGCAGTGAGTAAATGTTGGCTATAATTTCGGCGAATACAAAGGACTCTATGCCGATCGTCGGATTCCACCATAATGGTGGAATCCGACGATCGGCAATATTGCGGACGGACACGCACGGCAGACGACCACAGACCGCCACGCACCGCGCACCGAGGAACTTCCGATGTCTGCGATACCCCGCACGTACACCTTCCCACGGTCCGTCATCCGGGCTCGTCGGTGTCCGTCCCCAAAATCGCAGATCGTGGGATTTCGGTATAATGCCTTGATCGGACGGTGCGCTATATTGACGGACACAGACGAGCTAGCACGACGCACCGTGGGAAGGCAAAATGTAATAACCATTTTTTCGTGGAATAACGATTGCAACTTTCAGATGATACCTATTTCATAATAATAATGGGTTCCACAATACTATGTTCGTATAACATAAAATTACAATCAATACAGTAGGAGAAAATCGCTTTTAAAAGTTGCTAAGTGTATACATATTGGTGCTCGTGACTGTACGTGCGGGGTATCACAGACATCGGAAGTTCGTCGTCTGCCGTGCGTGTCCGTCTGCAAAATCGCGGATCGTCGGATCTCAGCATAACACATCAAAGCATGATAGCAAGCTGATTTCCTATAAACCTTATGTTCACTAGTGATATAAGAAAAACGCGCGCCGCACGCCGAAGGCTGGTCTCCGCTGAGATTGGTCGCCGTGGTCGAAATTTGGTCTGGAGGACTATTTTTTTTTTATGTTCACTTACTAACAGTTGACGCTATACTTTGGATACGTCACATAATATTGTCAGGAACCCAGAATGAGGACCAAGAAGGTTTTCTCTGCTTAATAGGTACATACCTTTGACGGTTTCGGCTTAGTGCAATCGAAGTAGTCTTTGCATACATTCTGGTGCACCGTCTTCGTACAATCTGAAATTAAAATTTTGCATTTGAAACAGCCATTGTAGAATTGTTACAATAAAGCTAAGAAGTAAACTTAGTTTCTTAAGAAACTAAATATGCGTTCGAATTTCACCTTAGCTCTCTTGCTTAGCCAATGGCGTCTTTTAAATTTCACCTAAGCTCTCTGGCTTAACCAATGGAGTCTTTCGAATTTCACCTAAGCTCTTTGGCTTAGCCAATGGAGTATTTTTATTTTTTTCTAAGCTCTCAGGGTTAGTCAATCGAGTCTTTTAAATTTCACCTCAGTTCTCTTGCTTAGCCAACGGAGTCTTTTAAATTTCACCTAAGCTCTCTAGCTTAACCAATAGGGTCTTTTAAAGATGAAGGAAATCTTAGTTTTCTCAAATTCTTCACACTCAATGCCATGGCTAATACTGGTTTTCTTTCCTTAATGAGAAGAAGCCGTTATCGTAAAGTGGACAGTTCAAAGCTGTATGATAGGGCTAATGTAATAACTCTTATAAGCCTATAAATAAGGTTTAGATTACAAAAAACTTACTGTCACAATACAAAGCAGGTTTATCAGCCAACGCCCGTCCGCACCAGTCGCAGTCGCCGCCGGAGCAAGCTGCGGACCACGCATGCGCAGTCTTACGGGATTTGTCCTAGAACGTATGAACAGACTGTACTTCCAATGGCACCGTGACACTTTATTGGTGAAGCGTTCTTAATCCGGATGTTATTTCGCGGTTTGATCTTTTGGCGAGTTTGTAATCTAATTGTCCGTTAATTTTAAATATAACCCGAAGCTCTAGTGTGTTTCTTTAAACCATCTCGACTTTACGCATCGACCGCGTTCGGCGCTCCGATTGGCCCTTCACCAGTGAAGGCCAGTGAAGGGCCAATCGGAGCAAAATGCAAATTCACTCTAGGGCCTCAGTTTAGTTTGGGGACTGCGTCAACTTCATCTAATTTTTTAAATATTATTGATGTGTAAAAATATTTGTATATAACCAACTTACAGAAATTAACAGAATTTATCAGTATAGTATCAGAAAGGTAGGGGCCATTTTGTTCAAAAAACTTTCGCACTTTTGTTCGAACCATCGCACGCTACGGGCGACCCGCGGCGAATGTTTTTGTTTTGAGATGCGATGGGCCACGATGCCGCTATAATATGCGCTAGCCTTTAGGAGTTGTCAACTTCCATAAAGGTTAATTAAATGGAAGTGTCCGTTTGTAATATCAAAATAACAGCTTTTTAATAAATGCATATGAAAGTATATAAGGAAACAATTTTTATAATTTTTGACTATCTGTCTGTTTGTTCCGGCTAATCTCCGAAACGGCTGCACCGATTTTGACAGGACTTTCACTGGCAGATAGCTGATGTTATAAGGAATTATTTTAGAAAAAATATAGAATTACGCGCGGTCGAAGCCGCGGGCAACAGCTACTTTATTTATAATAAAAGGTGTTAAAAAAATCACTTTACAAACGTGGAAACAAAAATATGCTGTCCCATACAGTTTAGAACAGTAGGTATTAAACTTAAGTATGGAACAGCTGGTTTTTTTTCGCGATTTCAATGTTCGTCCCATAGCAAAAGTTTCTCATTTTTTTTCTATGGGACAATTCTTATTTTTTGAACACCTTTTATATTTTAAAATAAAATATTGTACTATTGAGTGGCAAAAAAGCAGACTGGCAACACAAAGCTGACATACCCTTCAAAGCGTGACACAGTAACGCTGCTTGGCAACACAAATAAATAAAGTATTATAAACACTTATTACCTTTTTCTTCCTGAAGAACAAGCTACCCCGTTTTCGCCTCTTCTCAGCGTGATGATCAAAAGCCGCTCTGTGTAAAAAATCAACTTTATAAGTACAATGAAACACATAACCTCACTTTTTTAACTTCTTCCCTGATTTTAATTCTTGTGTAAAATGTATTCGTGTTTTGTTTCTGTGACATGCAGAAAAAAGCGAAAAATAACAATAATAATAATAGTTTATTTCGTAATAATTGAAAATAAGTGTAAAATCAAACGAACACATCAAGCGAAGCCTGTGCCTTTAGCATGCTAGTTTTAATTTTTTAAATGTGCTTAACTTTTTTCTTTTTATTTTTTACTTACCTACTTTGTTTATGTTGTTGTCTCTGATGCCTTAGGTTATCTGTTTTTACTGCTAAAATGAGAAATTCCCTACCATTTTGAAAAGAATTACAAGATTACGGATAGTCACGATAACCAATCCGATGGATTTATAAGATGATTATGGCAAATTGGCGATTAATGAGGCACTCACTCATTTGGCGTTCAGTCACTCATTTAATCACACATTTGGGGACTTTAATGTCTCTTTGGGAGTAAACTACTTCATTAATAGGCTTGGGTCACCTATTTGGAAACTTCAACCTCCCATTTGGGGACTTCAACCACTAATTTGAGGAACTTAAACTACCTTACCCATTGGGACTCGTGACTAACTCGACTCGTAAGCGTAACCCGAACCTTGATGTAGAATCTTTGATCCGAATGATTCCTATCCTGCCTGCGACTCTGATACTCACTGTTCCAAGAACGTAAGTCGATGTAACCCCAGCTGGTCCTGCGCGGGCGCATGCCGCGCGGGCTGCGCGCCGGTCGCGGCCGACGCGTCGTCGCTCTCCGAGTCGCTGCCCGCCGCGCCGCCGCTAACCACACGCGTATGATGCTCGTGTATGTACTGACGTGATTTAGTTTGGGGGCTTTGGGGGACATATTTTGGGATCATTTGTGTGAGTTATTTATGTTATCAGCAAAATCCCACTAAAAAATTGCATTTGTTTTAAAAAGTAATATCTACGAAAGACTGAAAAGTCCGAAAAAAAAAACAATTATTTTTGGCTTGAGGGAACACTATTATTATTTAATGTTCCTTTGCAACATTAAATTTTGTGAAATTTTAATAAGAATCAAAAGTAGCCCTCATTTTAATATTTTGAGCAGTCTTGAATATTATATAGGGAAAGGGATGGAGCCTCTTCTAGCCAAATAAATGATAAATCACGATAGTAATACATGATAAGTGCAAATAAAAATGTAAAAAAATCAAACATTTGTCTGTGTACTGATTCAGAAGTGCTATCAAATTCAACCAGAGCAAAGCAACAGTGCGACAACAAATGAAAAACATTGACTCACACATGCATAACACCATCATAATAGAACCAACATTGCAAAATAAATGGGATTAGAAAACCCACGCCCACTTTTGTTCAAGATATTTCTATCTCGCTTGCACACATACTTTGTAAGCGAGAGGCAAATAATGGAACTGTGATTTCTACACGCGAGATGACACGACACTCGGTTTTTGAAATGCGTTACTAAATATTCACCGTCCTTCTCGCTCGTTTTATGACCGCTAATAAGTTAGGTTAGGCTAAATGTTGGTCTACTACAACAGACGGTTGTTCATTCAAAATGAGCTAAAACAACGACAAAAAATCATCAAAACTGGACAATTTCACTACAGGACATGCACAAACTTAATATTCTATGAACGTGATTAACATTCCTAATAAAAACAATAATTATACTGTGCCTAAATGGTGGTCTAACTGTGACATTACTTTTCTTAAATAATATTTCTAAAGTGCCACAAAGATTTTTTGGCACTTGAATGACATTGACAAGGGGGCGTTCCTGGTTAACATTTTTGAAATCTTTTTTGTCAATCTGTATTGAAAAAACAAGATGGCGGCCTTAGTTCCAATTTCTGCCACGCGCCAAAAGATCCCTGTCCAGTTGTGTACTGTGTGTCTGCTTGTGACATTACAATTTTTAAACAGTTCTTTAAAAACATGTTGCAGGTGTTATTTATACAGGGTGTTAGTGTAAACACCGTTACCCTTGAAACCAGTGGTTTGGTTTCATTTATAGAACGTAAAATCAATGGAAAAATACAACCTTTTTTTTTAAAGAAAATCTACATTTTTCCACAAGAATATTTCACCCTACACGCAAGGGCAACGATCGGCCGCGGCCAGCGGTTGGCGGGAGCGGGCGGGGCGCGCGGGACTTTACATGACCGGCCGTCAGCTGTTTTGCAGCTCTCTCGAACGCGTATCCATGAGTATCGGGACAGTGACGGATATTTACTTTTTAAAATCGTTTACTACTTTTAGGTTTTTTTTTGTTGTTACTGGGTCATTTATTTTTATATTTAAGTCATTTACCCATGGTTTGAGTGACAACGGTGTTTACCCTTGCATACTGTATACAGTATATATATATATATAGCTTGCATACTGTATACAGTATGCAAGCCTTTGTATCTTATAAGATACAAAGGCGGACAATCTCTTGAGCCCCCAATACGCGTTGTCCGAGCGCGTTTTTGCGTGATTTGCCGTTCGATTTTCATTAGTCGACCAATGAAAATCGAACGGCAAATCACGCAAAAACGTTAGCCGAGAGACGGGCTCGCCCAACGTGTACTGGGGGCTTCAGGCATTCTCTTTAGGCAGTCTCTACCAGTCACCCAACGGTGGTGAAGAGGGTGAGGTCTTTCTATCTCAAAATATGTTTGTAGCCTAATGAGGTCCTAGTTAAAGTGTCGGGGAACTAATAAGTATGGGGAAGATTTCTACATTTACATCTGTAATTTTTATGGATTTCATAGTAAGGAGTATTCTATCTAAAATCGGCACTGAATAAATATAGGATTTGTATGTATCGTATCTCTAAGCATGTGAAATACAGGGTCACATAAAATTAGTTAGCAAAACTACGCAGACGTAGTGGGTGGGACAAAAAAAAAAGATTTTTTGGGATCAATGACCGCTGGTATTGTTGTTAAGAAGTGTGAGTTGATAAAATCTGTTTTATCGTGTTGAAATTTCACGTCTGTGAAGATTACACAAAAAAATAAAGTCTGTTGTTTTAATCTCGTACACTAATTTGACATTTCAAGTGATTGTTGTTTGTTTTTTCAATTTGGAGTTTGACATTTGCACCTGTCAAATTAATCTCTGAGATTAAAAAACAGACTTTGTTAGTGCCAAAGGAGGTAGATGACCTCAAAGAAAAATCATCTAATGATTTATTATTTGTTTTATGATGTTTAGATATCGAGGAAGCCTAGACAGACAAGATGCAAGAGAGTAGGCAGCGATAGTATGGTCACGTGAAAAGGAGGCCGCCAGAATACGTAGGGAACTTGGCGCTACAACTTTCCATTCCCAGTTCAAGACCCAGAGGCAGACCCAAAACAAGATGGAGGGCTGTAGTGCTAAAGGCCATGAAAGAGTGTCAGGTATCCGAAAACGATGTCGAGGATAGAGCGAAGTCGGATAGACGCCAATCGGCTATGATGCCTTCGCATCTGGGGTTAGTCTAGCGTAGGAAACGCAACATTGGCGGCACGGCACGGCAAGGGATTTTTATGCGACGAATAGAAATGTACCTTAACTGTATGAAAATAAAATTGAAAATTCAATGGTGATGCCTGAGGACGTCGCGTCATGCTTAAGGATACCGCTGCATCGTAGCTAAGAAGAGAGAGATGTTTAGATATCGATACCCGTCACATCTGCATTTTCGATTGGTAATTTTATTTGACCCTGTATACCAGTCTAGTTTGATAAACATTATGTTTGGGCTCAATATGTGTCATGCGCGATCGGGTTTTGCCCTTCAACTATAAGAAAGGTTCAACTTTTGATACGGGGCAATCTACTTTATGATTTTAAGTCAAGTCTATAGCAATCAAAACAATATTGATGAAAGAACGTTAGATTAGTATTTTATTCAAAGTTACTTTTATTAAATTAAATGTATTGAATATCCTCAGTCTCGATATTTTTTTTGTAATCTTTACATAGATAACATAATATCGCGCCTGAATTCCCCGAAGGGTTAGGCAGAAGTGTACCTACAAGTGCAGGCACATTTCGCCAGCTCACCTAGTGCCATCATCTGGCCACAAATCCAGAACCCGGGCCGCTACTGAGAAATTCCAGATGGAAAAGCCCAATAATGCTGCCCGACCCGGGAATCGAACCCAGGACCTCATGATCAGCAGTAGGACTTGCGACCACTAGACCAACGAGGCAGTAATTTTTAGCCATTGATAAATACTGAAACTAGTCCACCAATCAGAATTTTCCAAGCGTTATTCTCTGTTTATTAGTTCCTTTTAACCATTTTCGATGTTATCAACCATATTTTAATATGTGGCTACAATTATGATGAACTATATATCTGCTGTTGCCTACATTTTGACGAGCTAAGCGAACATAAATGTAGGGAACAGCTGTTTTTTTTTTCGCGATTTGGTGTTTGGTCCCATAGTGAAAGTTGTTCATAATGATGAGTACAATGACCCCTTAAAAAGATGCCCATGAATTTTAATTTCACCCTGTATGTAGCTTTAAGTAAAAGCTGACCTATACTTGTTTCATGAACAAAAAATTGCTTCTACTTTATGTTATCAACTGTGTCACAGAGGTGTACCTACAGTCCTACACTTTAGCTTTTACTTCCCCGATACAGGCCAACACGAGTCTCAGAGATCTATAACCGTTATTTTTAGCTTTTACTTCCCCGATACAGTATGGATGCTCAGAGATCTGTAACCGTTATTTAGCATGTACTTAGACTAAGCGTTATTTCTGTCACTGTCGCCTTACTATCAAATAACCAGTGCAAGATAGCGACGGGAAGTCTAAGTTAAACCACAAGGTAACTAACGTTCGTAAAGCCACAAGATAAAACCATTTGTGAGTCATTACAAAGTAAATCTTATATCATTGTAATAAAGTATAAATTAGAATGAATTTCGTCACTCTCTGTATTCATTCTAATTTATACCTTACGTAACGGAGATAAGAGTTACATAGCAACGACTTGCTACTAATGGCTTTACTTCGACCGCGAATGAACTACTTTAGGTTCTCAAAATTGAGCATAAACTACACTTCTTAAAGTCTAAAATCGTTTACAAGACAAATAATAGAGGGTCTTAACCTTAACAGTACGTACACATTAGCGGGCGGCTGCGCGAGGTGCGGCTGCACCGCGGCCACGATGCTGGGCGTGGACACCGACTTCTGCAGCGGCAGGCGCGCCGCCAGCCGCGCGGCCTCGCCCGCCGCCGCGCCCGGCGCCGCGCCGCCCGCGCGGAGGGCCGCTGTTACTTTCTCGAAGTCTTTCTGTGGGGATTTGAAGGTGTGATTTCAGCTATGATGTAGTGTTCATTTTTGACAGCACATTGATACTTGCCCGGATTCTAACCCACAACTTCGTGCACGAGAGGCGAGGCCACACGCCACTGCACCATCACGACAATATAAACATAGTGGCCCAAATAACCTCCTTTCTCAATATGGACAAATGATCATCCTAAATATTCTTTTTAAATTCCTTCTAAATGCCATGTAGCCACAGAAGAAGCCGTCGGAAATCCACCAATCAGATCTCAGAAAAATCAGAACCTCCATATTGGGTAATCAGATCAAATAAAAAGATGGAGCGCTGCGAACAAATACAGTAAAGCATACCAAAACTACACCACCGCTGTGTGCATACACGCTCACACGCACAGTTTTGCAACCATTTACAATCAAACTACTCCTCACTAAGTACACACATGCTTACGAAACCGGCCTCACTTCACTGTTGACAGCACTCTGTCTTGGTTTTTTATTTGGTCTGAGATTGGGTAGTAATACTTACAGCGAGATCATTGTCGTTGAGCGAGTGTGTGGAATGCCTGACTGGTCGCGGCACCTCGCCTTCTGATTCCATGGATGAGAGCGACGCGCTATGACCGTTTAACGCACTGAAATGTAAAGGACAATGTTATTAGGGCCTAGACAAGTGACATTCGCTCGAAAACGTTTCGTATTTCTACAACGACTTTCAACAGGATTGACATAAGCTTTTCGATAGCTTATGTCAGTCCTATACATTTTTGCCTTTTCCATCATCGTTATCACTGATAGAATGTCACTTTGACTAGGGCCTCAGGTATTGATTATTTATTAAAAACTAGCTGCGCCCCGCAGTTTCACCCGCGTAAGTGTCGATCTCGGGGGAATATCGGGATAAAAAGTATCCTATGTCCTATCCCAGGTCATAGTCTACCTATGTCCGTTCAGCCGTTTTAACTTAACAACAAATAAACTAACTTTCCCATTTATAATATTAAGTTAAGATTAGGGCCCAGATACATCAACAGCGACATCTTCGATGCCCTTTACAACCGGGCCTTAGTATAATGTACGAGAAAGAGACAAAGCTATACTCCATTTTAAATACGATATATATATATCTGCCTAGCCTTTTCCCAACTATGTTGGGGTCGGCTTCCAGTCTAACCGGATGCAGCTGAATACCAGTATTTTACATGGAGCGACTGCCTATCTGACCTCCACAACCCAGTAACTGGGTAATACGATACCCCTTGGTTAGACTGGTTGTCAGACTTTCGTGCTTCTGACGACTCGTAACGACTGTCAAAGATCCACAAATGACAGCCGGGACCAACGGCTTAACGTGCTTTCCGAGGCATGGAGGAGTCTTGATATGTTAAAATGGTCACCAATCCACGGAACAACCCCGGCAAGCGTAGCTTAACCTGATGGATCGGCCCGAGCGGCTGTTATTATTTAGCCACGAGCTCCTCCTCCATTTTAAATACGATCAGACATTAAAACAAATCTTTTTACAGTCCGTTCAACCGATGCTGACTTCTATACTGTAGGCATAAGGATGGCATTAAAAGCAAAAAGTTTACACAATACCAACTGTCTACTGCAGCTGCCATTTGTCATGCCACCAACGCAATAGAAGTCAAAATCGGTGGAACGGACTGCACAAAAGGTTTATTCTAATCTTATTTGAAACGGAGTATACATACTTGCGCTGCCTGTGAGAGTCGTGTGTGCGTGGGCCGGGCTCCAGCGCCGCCCAGCTGCTGCGACGGCCCTCGTCGCGACGCTCCCATAGACCCCATTGTCGGGATTCACCTATACAAATTTATAATAATTAGAAATGCACGCTAAATCATAATAACGATGTTTCCATTGATGCTTACTTGTTGTAAATATTCGCAGAAGAAAGTTCACACATTTGAAATTTTACAAAAGTTCATCATCATCTGCCCAGCATTTTCCCAAATATGTTGGACTCGGCTTCCAGTCTAACCAAATGCAGCTGAATACCAGTATTTTACATGGAGCAACTGCCTATCTGACCTTCACAAGGGGTATTGTGTTACCCAGTAAGTGGGTACTGGGTAACACGATACCCCTGCCTTGGTAAGACTAGTTGCCAGACTTACGGGCTCCTGACGACCCGTAATAACTGTCAAAGATCTACATGACAGCCGGGACCAACGGCTTAAAGTGCTTTCCGAGGCACGGAGGGTCTTGGTATGTAAAGATGGTCACCCATCCACGGACCAACCGCGGCAATTGTTGGGAAAAGGCTAGGCAGATGATGTGACGATATTTCATTTTGGGGTTCTCTAGACAGTCAGCCCCACGACCAACTTTGTTGTTTGGCTATTTATTAACCACGGCAAAATCTCCTATTCATTAAATCTCAACACTGACCTTCCGGCTCTGTGGGTAGACGTCGAGATGTATCGGTGATGAGCAGTCCACTTCCACCGCGCCGTCCTTACATAGTAAGGAACATGACGTGTCAAAACGACTGGTGCCTGTCGCCTGAGCATTGAAGATGTGTTATAACGTAACTCACCGCTGCCCTTCCGGCTCTGTGGGTAGAAGTCGAGATGTGTCGGTGACGAGCAGTCCACTTCCACCGTGCCGTCCTTACATAGTGAGGGACATGACGTACTGAGACGACTGGTGCCCGTCGCCTGAATAAAAGAATAACAGGATTTAGGAATGCTGTCAAAAGTCAATCATTATCATTATTATAAACAACCAACTTTTGCCGGCTTTGGAAATTATTCCACGAAAATGTACTACCGACATAAAAAAGTATCATATGTCTTAACCCAGGTCATGGTCTACCCATGTGCCGAATTTCATCCAAATCCGTACAGCCGTTTTAGCGTGAAAGCGTTACTAACACACCACCTCAAATTCTCTCTCCCTCAAATTCTGCAATTTATCCTTAATTTAATCAAAATCAAAAGACAGTTATTCAAACTAGGCTGAGAATCAGCACTTTTCGAACGTCAAAATTACATAAGACCGTCCCTCAAAACGCCCACCCTTCAACACTTCCTAGTGCTTTAGCTGAGAAGAAGAAGTGGCGCAACAAACTTCCCAGCAGCACAGCTGTCTGTTCAGTTAGATTAATACGCCTTGTTTTTAACAAACACATCTAATACTACAATAATTACCAGTAATGGCAGTGGCGCAGTTCTCATGCGCTGCACAGCCGCATGCAGTCGTCGCAGCTGCTGCAAGCTGTCTTCAAGTAACCCCGGACTGTGGGGCGTTACGCTTATCGTTGGCACCTGGAAGGACATAATACAGTTGCAGTCATAGCTCATACATTATAATAGGTTTACAATATGAGTATTTCTGAAAAATAAGCAAGGCCATCTAAGGGGCAGCTAAGGAGCTCTAAAGACCGATGCAAAAAACATACAGACTTCATGCGAACTCGATCCGGAGACATGCCTTAAGTTTTAAGTCATGGCCAATGATAAAGGTCTACTCTAGTATCAGCATCAGGCTCTTAGTAGTAGTAGTAAATATTTGGTCCCCACCTATGAAATTGGCTTTTTTTTTTCTCACAAATAGAAAACCTCGTCACTTCTATGATTTAAAATATTCATAATGACCATCATCGACAACTACCAATTTTATTGTAAAAAAACCTTATTATTTCTAGTTTTCTAAACATAAATAAAAAATACCTTAAAAATTACTCCTCATTTTGTTAGCAGAAATTACCACTATTTTTTTTTTAACTTAGCCATATCTTGTTTTTGTCGCTTAATCTAAGTGGCATTTAAATTACGTTAGTTAGTAAACATTAGTGCATAAAAGTTTAAAACATTAGTGTTCATGGTTGTTATAAATTTAAGTATGAAAAATGCATTTCTTTAAATTCCCCGTACAAAACGCAGATTTCATAGGTCGGACCTAATACAAGTACATTATATTCTTTGGGAGAAACCCTTGAATATATTTTTCAAAATGCTTCTACAGAAGTATTGTTGACAACAATGCCATCAACATTGTCGTTCATCGATTAGCGACAGGATGCCTCTACTAGCAGTTGACAGGGAATTAGGAAGAAGAAAGTTCTCATTATTCTGTATTATTCAAGATTTACCGTCAGTTTTACCTGTGCCCTGGCGGCGGCCATGTCTGGTGGCGGCGTGGATCTCGTCACGTGCTCAGTGACCTCGTCCTCGCTGCTGTCGGAGCGCGAGTCCGAACTGCCGCCGCCCTCGTCTGGAACCAAACAACAGCATAATGTTATAACAAGGAAAAAGCAGTGTTTGAAAATCCCGTTGAAGTTATAGACATCTTCTTGTTATCTTATTACAATTAAGTGTGGCACAGTATTCTACCATACATCTGTATTATGGTGGAATCCGACGATCGGCAATATTGCAGACGGACACACACAGCAGGCGACCACAGACCGCCACGTACCGCGTACCGAGGAACTTCCGATGTCTGCGATAGCCCGCACGTACACCTTCCCACGGTCCGTCGTCCGGGCTCGTCGGTGTCCGTCCGCAAAATCGCGGATCTTGGGATACGGTATTAGACGTCATCCTTTTAGACAACGCATTTTGGAAGACTTCATGGACGCTATTGTTTCTTTTCGTTTCGTCGATTGAAGTGATGCGAGTCTTCCTTACAGGAATAACAAAGCTGTGGTCTGTACTAATAATACGAGGAATAAGTAGCCCATTTCAAAATACCACGAATCTGAAACATGTATCTAGATAGATGCAGTTCAGTCCATACAGGGTTATTGGATACACGTCGGCAATCCGTTAAGTCAATGTCTAATGACTCAAAAATTGTTTGACATTTGCATAGGAGTCAGAAGCAATAATTTGGTGTTAAATGACCTCTCCTACATCTTAATGGATTGCCGACATAATTATAACCAATAACCTTGTATAGATACAGGAAAGGTACAGTACATTCTTCTCAGCGTATCGGTTCTCCCAGTACATTGATATGCAGCTAGCATCATTATCATCAATTTTCAATGCTCTTGATTGAGATAGACAAAGCAGCCGTATCTTACGTACTTTATCATTGGCTAAAGCTGCAAACAAACTCTTTGAAGCAACCGCAACGCATAAATTTAATGAAGCAATAACAACCAAAATACTGTAACTCTGTGAATCGTCAGCAACACCTGCAGGCGTATCATGAGCACCGTTTTGTCGACGGAAGAGTAGACCAAAATGACGTTTCCTGTAGGTAGACAGTAGACAGTACGAGACGGCAGCAAAATAGAAAGAGACAACTGCACTTTTTACGAAATTCACTCTTTTACATAATTAAACTCAGAATTCTTTGTTTTATCGTAGGATTTATCGGTTGTCAGTGTGATTTTGACAGTAAGGATAGAAAACTTTCTTCCGAAATAGTCTACATCTATAAAGACCTAGACAAAGATGAAATACAAAATGACACATTATAGAAAGTTTTCTACGTTGGATGTCAAAAATGAAGAAACGAACTGTAACTCGTATGTAACTTTAATATGAACGTATTATACTTATAAACCTTCCGGAATAAATTCCCTAAACGATGGTGAAAACCTCATCAAAATCTGTTGCGTGGTTTAGAAGAACGCGGACATACAGAAAAAAACGCTGCCGCGCTTGGGATAAGTGCAGTAAGTATGCTTGGCATACGAACATACTTACTACACTTATCGCTTGGGATAAGTGCAGTAAGTATGTTTGGCATACGAACATACTTACTACACTTATCGCTTGGGATAAGTGCAGTAAGTATGTTTGGCATACGAACATACTTACTACACTTATCGCTTGGGATAAGTGCAGTAAGTATGCTTGGCATACGAACATACTTACTACACTTATCGCTTGGGATAAGTGCAGTAAGTATGCTTGGCATACGAACATACTTACTACACTTATCGCTTGGGATAAGTGCAGTAAGTATGTTTGGCATACGAACATACTTACTACACTTATCGCTTGGGATAAGTGCAGTAAGTATGTTTGGCATACGAACATACTTACTACACTTATCGCAAGCGCGGCAGCACGAAAAGCAACTTTAATTACCCGACTACGGCGAAAAAAAAGGAGGGTTATGATTTTGACCGGTATGTATGTATGTATGTATGAATGTTCATCTGTTCCCTCCTATCTTCTAAGCCACTCATCACAATTTGACAAATGAGATATCGTTGGAAGCGTCTTGATTGTCCGCTGGTTATAGGCTATGTGACGTCACATTAAATTAAAAATGGCGCCCTCTAGAGGAAATAAAGTAAGGAACTAAAAAAAAAAAATCGTTTAATCGTACCATGTTGGGTATCAAATAAAAGGGCTTAATGAGCACATTTCAAAAATATATATATTATAAACCCAAAAGAATTTAAAAAAAAATTAAAGAAATAAAAACTAAAACCCAACTACGACTAAAAAGGTATAAACAAGACACAACAGACAGACAAATTAAAAATCCGGAGTCACACGTAATCTGTTCGATTTATGCCACGTGTGACTCCGGATTTTTAATTTGTCTGTCTGTGGTGTCTTGTTTATACCTTTTTAGTCGTAGTTGGGTTTTAGTTTTTATTACTTTAATTTTTTTAATAATATGTATAGATGTTTAAACACTCACAATACTCTAGATTTAGATTGACAAAGAGGCCATTTCTTCTGTTCTTTATCATTGCCTTAAGCAAACAAACTCCCCAATAGAAATAAAACACATTAATTCAAGAAGCAATAACAACCAAAATACTCGAAATCTGTGAATCCTCAGCAACACCTGATCATCAGCACATCGTAATGAGAATAATTTTGTTGTTTACATTAGCAACATCTTCGCGGTTACCGTAAATACGTTAGACGAGGTGCGTTTGTACCTCAATCAAGTTATTAGATTTGAGTAGATCGTTGTTGTAATTACACCAACAAAACACCTTTTTTTTTAGGGTGGGAAATCATCAATTGACTTCTCCCGCTCTGGGCGGAGCGGGAGGGCGTGTCAGACTTTTACTGACTAAAACCCACCCGTATTCCTTCAGCTGCCTGTTGCCAAGGGCCCCGGTATCCCTTTCGGACTTTCCCGCATCCCGGCAGTCCAACACAACACCTATACTTTGCAAATCAGTAGAAATAGGTGTGGTGGTACCTAGTACTTCACCGAAAGAATCTTCACAAAGTGCTTTAGGACTTCTACAGCATTATTTACTACTCCAGTGGCTATAGGACACACAAAGGTAGTCTGGTCATCAGTGGCGAAGGGTGATTTTTCGGGGGTGGGAAAAAAGAACAAAAAAAAAATAACTATAGTGACGAATTGAGAACCTCCTCCTTTTTGAAGAAGTCGGTTAATAATACTTGTTATGATGTCACCTCGGACCTTCCTTGTGGCCGCGAAAAGCTGCTTCTTGTTGGTTTACCTAACAAAATAACGGTGTCAACATTCAAAAAGCCCGCTTTCACAAACCACGCACACTCACACAGTTCAACAAGTGATTTCAACCGCACTACCGCAGATCTTTACTAAGCTCCTACGCTCCTAATAGCGCAACGCCATCTAACGAAAATATCAGAAATGCAATGCATTTTGTCAGTACAAGAACGAGATATCTCCATTCAAAAAATTCACAAAATAATTAAACAGAGGGCGCGTTTAACGAGGAATTTTTAGGGAGTGGCATTTTACAATTCAGAGTTTTCGCTCACGGCCACTAGAGGGAATTGGCCGCGCGAGTGTAGAGCTTCAAACGAATTAACGAAAAATCGTCAGATTATGAATGTAAAAACCCCTTTATTACCTAAACAACTAGAATCTGAGAAAAGTAAACAAGGGGAACAATACATTTTATTTTATTTACAACTGCCAGTCAGCTATTCATATTTATCGTAAAGGGAAACATTAGAATGTTTGAAAAAACTATCACGTCGTTTGTAATTTATACTTATATCTGAGCGAGCACGGCCTAACTTCATTATGTGTTTCTTATTTTCAAAACTTAACCTTGGAAAGCATGTTTCCTCACAAAGAAAATAATCCTAAACAACAATGTATAGGCTACCACTAAGCTACCAGATGGGCCGCACGCGGGCCAAAAGACATTGTAGTTAATTAGAAAGTCCTTGACGAATTATTGCCGCCATCTTAATCCCACTGATCGTATTAATAACTTTTCAAATCTATTAAGAAATTTCAACTTATTAACTATCTACTTATCCCAAATACATAATTACAACGTACACTTTCACTAAAGTCAAAACACTTTAATCACTAAAATACAATAGACGCTGATATATTTAGTAACCTATTCCGCTTGACTATTCTTCAAGAGTCATAAAAACCCTGTAAGAAATCGACACGTGTTTCACCTCTCAACGAGGCATCTTCAGGATGACGATTGACCAATTGCAAACCAGAACGCGACGTGTTACCACACCGAGCGCTGGACGCAGAGACTCTGCGTTCTCGTTGAGAGGTGAAACACGTGTCGATTTCTTACAGGGTTTTTATGACTCTTGAAGAATAGTCAAGCGGAATAGGTTACTAAATATATCAGCGTCTATTGTATTTTATAATGGATTTCCGCAAAGTCACGCCTGAATCAATTAACTACTTTAATCACTGTTTTATACCAACAAACTAATACTACTACTACGATTCTCGTACTGATAAACTAACGAATTCAATAAATAATACGAACAAAATGCTAATTAACTGCAAGTTTAAACAAATTATAATGCGATTACGTCAAACAGCAACCACAAAATAGCGTCGTCCTGTCCGAACTCCGAGCCGAACGCATTACGAAATTCAACGAAAACTACCGAACCGATATCGCCGCATCTCGTTCACGCGCACGCAATTTTAGATCGCTTTAGGTACCATAACTCGTATTTGACCGGCTTGCTTGAAGCGTATGAAACCGGGGTGTCACGTGACCGAAGTGACGTCATAACGCCTTGATTTTTGAAGGAGCGATAAGCCAGCCGCGCCGCCGAGTTATTTTAGAGAAAATTTTTTAGCTGTTGGGAGACAATAAAGACAAAACATTGAATTTAGACGTTTTGTATAGTTTTAATGATATGGTGTATTAAATACCTATAGTGTGATTACTGAACAGGCATTTTAAACACTACTGACTGTGTCATTTTTTAATGACGATAGAGTGGTTTTGTTTCGAATTCCAGAAGGGAAACCGATAGGAATCGGCTTGTAGGGCAGCTTCGTCCCTGCTGTTCATCGCCACTCTACAGAAAGCTTCTAAAAATACCCATTCAAACTATTCCTATCTGCTCCAAGCACAAAACTCCAACCTCATTTAATATCAAAAAGGTATTTCATTTCGTATCTCGTCCATTAAAAGGCGTGTTCTGAAACTGAACACAAATGTTTATCAAGCGTAACTTCCCGAGCGCTGGCAAAAGCCTCACAAGTGAACTGACAACTTTGCCCTCACTCCGGAAAGGAATTCAAGCAATGTACTTTTGATACGCCAGGGTATTTGTAACAAATCGACCCCTGGTTGCATGCAAAATTTTAAAGCGAAAAGGTATTTAGAACAGCGTGGTGCTTCTAAATCTAGCTCGGCTAATGGTGTAGCTCGTGGCTAAGTAATAACAGCCGCACGGGTCGATCCATCAGGTTAAGCTACGCTTGCCGGGGTTGGTCCGTGGATGGGTGACCATCTTTACATATCGAGACTCCTCCGTGACTGGGAAAGCACGTTAAGCCGTTAGTCCCGGCTGTCATTTGTGGATCTTTGACAGTCGTTACGGGTCGTCAGAAGGCCGAAAGTCTGACAAGCAGTCTTACCAAGGGGTATCGTATTACCTAGTTACTGGGTTGTGGAGGTCAGATAGGCAGTCGCTCCATGTAAAATACTGGTATTCAGCTACATCTGGTTAGACTGGAAGCCAGTTGGGAAAAGGCTAGGCAGATGATGGTGCTTCTAAATCTATACATATCACAAGTTAAAGTCGCTTTTCGTGTTTGTCCGTATATCCGCGTTGTTCTTCTAAAGCACAGATTTCGATGAGGTTTTCACCATCGTTTAGAGAATTTATTCCGGAAGGTTTATGTGTATAATACGTTAATATTAAAGTTACATATAACTAAGAAATCTCGATGTTTTTTCAAGTCGTGCGAAGCAGGAGCTGCTCGCTAGTTACGTATAAACGTAAACATGCTCGGAATATTTAATGCCGGGAGAGGATGCATACATGTTTAAACAGGGACTTAATTTCATGTTGTCAAAGACACTAAGTCTGATCAAAGCAAAAGCGGTGCTTTGTTTTCTAGATTCGTTGGCTGTACCCTACCTCAGATTTTATCTTGCTCGCACCATGCTACTCGCGACCTGAGTGGGAGCGAGACGGAGTGGGGCGCTAGCGGCTCTCAAGCCTCGAAAAGTGTAAATAATTGCTTTTTACGGTGAAAATAATCGTAAGTAATAAAAAAAATAAAAAACATAGGACCTGCTTTATAGACAGTTCAGTTATTATGAAAAGTTTCATGATCTAATTTGAAGTATTTTTTTAATACCAGCGGTTTATAGGTAGTTCTGTTTAGACAGAGGTAACTTTGGTTTTTTTTCTATCGAGAATATGTAATCGTGTTTTCGCCAAACATAGGACCTAGCATCAATCCTCAACTTTAACATATATTTATTTCAAAATTAATGCTGCAGTATTTTTGGCATAACGTAGGATCATGCTAAGCAATTTGAGGTAGGGTGCGCCCTTTAGGTTCTAAAAACACAGCGACAATTGTCTTATATTGGCGGGGGCTACTTCGTATATCATGGAACGCTATGAGAACGAATGAATCCATACAAAGAACTCAACATCACCAAGCGGCTATCTATATGCCAGGAGCGTGCTCCCAGCTTTTTCGGACATATTATGCGTACACCTAAGCATGGTCTGGAAAGGCTTATGATACTGGGACCTGAGTGGAAGGAAAACGCGTTCAAGGCAGAGCACCGGCAAGATGGGCAGACGCGATCAAGAAGGCTGTTAGAGGCATTATGTACCGAGCAGTTCGCATTGAGGGAACGACGAAGAAGAAGAGATTTGTCTTGAGGCAGTGAAAAATACGCGGTGCTTTGGCAAAGTGTAAAGCGATGTCGCTGCAAATGCTATTGCTGCACTGACTTTTTCCAATATAACTGGAAAAACGAAGAAAAAAAGCTGTGTGAACAAGCCTTTTGCCAACTTTACAAAGAATTCTGAAGAGATAGAATCTCTCCTTTCGTTCAATATAACATTGTTGTACCGAGAAGTTGTACCTTGTACAAAGAACAAGACTTTTACGGCTTCATAAAATTGCAAATGTATCACATCGTCTTCGTCTTTGTACTTTTAAGAAGATACTTTGTGAGGTGCTCCATGTAATGTAAATTGAATTTTAAAACGTCACAGTCACTAAACATGATTTCTATTCGTCCCTCTTTCTTTATCTTCTTTTCCACTGGTGCATGCCAAGTTTTTGAAGTTCAGAACTGTGATTCGACTATTACTTATCTATTTCTTGTTCACAAACTAACAAAAATATTTATTTTATTCTTTTCGAGAAACTTACAGCAAACTTAATACAGTATCGTTTATGAAATTTTAACATATATCAATCAATCTGCCTAGCCATTTCCCAGCTATGTTGGGGTATGTTTCCAGTCTAACCGGATGCAGCCTTAATTTTAACATTATAAAACGTATACAAAACAATATTTACAAGTTTCTGCTGATAAACACTAAAATAAAATCGAAAACGGTCGGGAAAAAATAACTATAGAAACATAAATTACAAAATAAATATTAGTAATTTAGTACACAATCGATTAATATAAACCAATAATCGTTTAGACGTAAAAAGTGTACTGTATATCCACCTAATAACACTATCGAATAGATAAACTCCGGTTAAAATACCTCAGAAACTGGAAACAGGTTCATCAAGCAACAAGAAAAATCTTTACAAATCTCTCCAACTTTTCTCACAAATCTATCAATATCAAACACAAAGGAACAACTCCCACAGCTAAATACGAATAAATCCATCGCGTGGAAGTTATCAGATGCAGACAACGGAAACGGATATTGGTTGCAAGTCGGACATCCCTATCGGAGGGAATATGAAAAGGTTGCCAGCTTTCCGATGCATCGACTACTCGAGTTTCATCGGAAACTACGCTTTGATTTGATCGTATGTTATTATTGGAACTGCTTATAAACATTCGGTACGTAATTTCTAATTTGGTACGCGTAATGTGTTATTGATTTGGGGTTTACAAGCGATTGGGTTTAATAGTTCCGAGTTGGACAGTTTTGTCGGTGGTTAATGCTGGTACTTAAAGTATAAACGACTCTCGAATGCGACACGTGCTGAAAAATACGATAAGTTTAAATGGGGAATCGGTGGCACGTTAGAAAACCATAGATCGGTTACTTAAATCAACATCATCACCTCTTAAAACGCAAACAAGCACCGTATAAAAATACCAAAATCCTATACTCAAACATGAACACAACACCATCCTTGTGAAAATCACGTACAAAACATTATTCTCACGCAGAAAAAAAGTAAAACAAAGGAAAACACACAGCATATATCCCCATTTAGCGCCATACAAAATGCATAATCATCCGGAGACGGGGCCGCCCAGCCTGACCCACTTTCCTGGAGGTCAAGGCTTAGAATACAACCCTGTTGAACGCTAAGCTGAACCGACATAAGTAGACCCACCGCGCTGTGACACCCAAACAAAAGGTTTGGAAGAACGGAAACTAGCAGAATGGCGACAGCTCATCTAAAGTTGGACAGATCCCAAATTGTAACTGTCTGTTTCACTTGTCATGCTTTTGTTGTGCATTCTCGTGATACAAATGGCTGAATGTGTTTTGAGAGTGAATTGCTGGGGTTATGAATAGCCAGCCCGTTTTGCGTGGGCAGATAATGAATATAAAGTACCTACTTAGATTTGCAATGGCATATATATGGACACTGATTATACGGCTTTCTATTTCTACTGCTACGCTTCACTTTGTATTTGACATCAAATGTTGCAGAAATGCTTCAGAAATATCCTAATCGCCATTATAAGGACTAACTTCTGCCCGGGACTAGGGGGTCAATGCTTCGACAGAAGCCATTATGCATCAAGCTGGTCTAAATTGACGATCATTCAGGTGTACCTAACCCGTCAGGGCTGTAAATTAGCCTCATGCAGGACGCGACGCGATACCGGTAATTGTTATACCGTGAAGTATAAAAAAAATTGTTTTGTTAGAGTCGCGTCGCGCTGTCGCGCCGAGCCAGTCTTCTCGAGGCTTTAGCCCGCGAGTTCCACGTGAAATATCTTGTTCCCCCGACCCAACCCGTCTCATCGCATCGCCTGCCTGCGTTATTACTTCGTTTTCGCTTAGCGTCCTTTCTGACTTTTTTTTCTTTTGTCTCAGCTCTCATGGGCCCTAGAGTGAGATGTCAAATGCAAAAAGATTTTTTCAATTCCGAATGGCAGTTCCAGAGATTAGCGCGTTCAAACAAAAAAACAAACTCTTCAGCTTTATTATAGTAGGTACAGATTGAAGATATAGAAGACTAGCTGCGCCCCACGGTGGATCGAAAATCGGCTGTAGAAGACATAGGATCTCGATTTCTTAAATGTTATTTTTTTTGCTGGAAATGACTTCTGCTGATCATTACTATGTACAAAAATGACACCCGAGTTAATTCTGCCCAAAAACGAAGGAAATATAATTTTTTAACGAAAAATTTGTATGGAGCTAGTATGAAAAATCGAACTATCTCCTAAACGGCATGTTTAACCGTAATATCCTTGAAGGTGGTCATAGTGCTAATTATTTATGATTTTTTGGTTGCCGATTTGACGAAAAATTTGATGCCGTTTTTTTTAAAAAAATCGTCAAAATATTTTTATTTATTTTTACATGTAAAACGATCCCTTTTAGTGTCCAAGTTAAAAATTTCGATATGTTATTAACCCAAATACTAAGAACACACAAAACAAGAAAAAATAAATAAAAAAATTGCTGTTTTTTGACACATTTTTACTAATTTAAATTAAAAAAGATTATCAAACTCTTATTTAAGTAACATATAAAGTTATATTATATACAAAATAATTTAATTTAAGGAATTAATACTAAGCATTTGTAAAATAAAGTAAAAAAAATAAAAACAAAAAAAATATATCATTAAATATTACAAAAAAAAAACCCAAACAGACTCAAATACAAATTTACAAATAAGTACATATATAATTTTTTTACAAATTTTCCTTATCACTCTCGTTGTCAGACTCCAATTCTGAGTCAGCATCCAGATTGGATATATCCCAAAACTCGAACTCAGTTTCCTGAAATTGAATTAAGTCGAGAGTTTCAGCAAAAAAGCTCTGCTTTTTCTTGGCATCTAACTTAGGCCTTTGTGCACTTAGCAAAGGATCCGAAGAAACAACAAGCATATTTAAAATGTCTTGATTGGAATCCTGCCTGCTTCTTTTCCGCGAATGATGTTCTCGAAACCTCCTAAAATCTTTGTTTCGAGACTCTGAGGCTTCTTCCGAGAGAGTTCCAATCGGCACAATATTATTTTTCTCGATTATGTCAGCCCCATGGATTAATAATTTATGAACGGTTGACGACATGTAGTACCAGTCGTATAATAATACGTACTTTTCTGCTGTTTTGCGGGCATAATCTCTAAATTTTATTATATCGACCTGCTCTCCAGATGTAATTGCTTGTAAAATTACAGCAAATCTTTTGATGAGGTCTTCATCCAAACCGGTTATAGCTGCGGTTTTATTAGGAAACTCAAAGAATTTTCTTGCAGTATTCCCGTCATTGGTGGTTCCCGAGCCTTGTTTTACTATGTGTTCTTAGTATTTGGGTTAATAACATATCGAAATTTTTAACTTGGACACTAAAAGGGATCGTTTTACATGTAAAAATAAATAAAAATATTTTGACGATTTTTTTAAAAAAAACGGTATCAAATTTTTCGTCAAATCGGCAACCAAAAAATCATAAATAATTAGCACTATGACCACCTTCAAGGATATTACGGTTAAACATGCCGTTTAGGAGATAGTTCGATTTTTCATACTAGCTCCATACAAATTTTTCGTTAAAAAATTATATTTCCTTCGTTTTTGGGCAGAATTAACTCGGGTGTCATTTTTGTACATAGTAATGATCAGCAGAAGTCATTTCCAGCAAAAAAAATAACATTTAAGAAATCGAGATCCTATGTCTTCTACAGCCGATTTTCGATCCACCGTGCGCCCTGCGGTTTCACCCGCGTAAGTCTCGATCCCGCTGGAATATCGGGATAAAAAGTATCCTATGTCCTATTCCAGGTCATGGCACAGGGGTAGACCTGTGCCAAATTTCATCCAAATCCGTTCAGCCGTTTTAGCGTGAAAGCGTAACAAACAAACAGAAATACAAACAAACTCACTTTCGCATTGATAATATTGGTTAGGATATATAACAGAATATCTCGTGTTCTAACACAAAAGCGATATTGGCTAGTTTCTATGCAAAGTACGCTTCGACAACAGATTGACCAAAATGCTAGAGTGAAGTGTATGGTCGTGAATGTTTAAGGTGAAGGATAAGACTCGGAGCCTTTCTTAGGCGCAATTCGTGAGCCAGGAAATATTATGCAATTAAAAACAATGCCAACAGCACAGTATTAGGTTTCTTAGTAGTAAGGAACTTATCAAGCAAGATCTCCTGTAGTGGTATTCTGTAAAAATATCTCCGTGAAAACTTATGTGAAGTCAGCTTAAAGTGAGCTGTCACTCCGACTGACGCTAGGGATTGACAGCTCACTTCACAGTATTCACGGTGAGGTGTTTACAGAATAGACCGGCAGATGTCTCACAATACTTTTAAGATCTCTTAAGAGTGTTTACGAAAGTTACCTAAGAGTAACTCCAGTTGGCAACAGTAAACATTTACGTCTAGGTATTGACAGCTCACTTCATCTAAGTTTTTACGGTAAGCTTTTTTAACCGACTTATAAAAACGGAGGTTATCAATTCGACACGTATTATGTAATATTATTGGAACTGCAATATATGCATTCACAATTCACATACAATAACCTACAAAGGGCTACTAAACAAATATAAAAAATGTAGTAAGGTATGTTGTTATGTTTGTAGCTATGTACCAATGTTATGTTTGTTTGACGTGACGTGGAAAAACGGAACTATAAAAAAAAAGTTTTTTTTACAGTATAGATCGGCTGTATCTTCTTCACCACAGAAATATATTTCATTCAAGAATGCCAAATAATATTTTCAGTAGCGATAAATGAACCCCTTCACCTAGTTTCGAGTGTCGTGAGTTCACGTTAATTGTCATTCTGGTACACGATAACAATGGTTCATTCCACTCGGTTCTGCATTCTAATTAAAATATTCTAGTAATTAATTGACGAGCTACCGCCCGCGACTTCATTCGCATACAAACTTCAATACCCCATGCATTACCATTAGACCCAGACTTTCAACCCTTGGGTTCTAAATCCTTTCTTTGTGCACCTCTAAATGTGTACGAAACATGTGTTCTAGCTTTTACCCGACTATGGCGAAGCAAAAAGGAGGGTTATGGTTACCGGTATGTATGTTCATCTGTTCCCTCATAATTTCTATACTACTTATCATAATTTGACACATGAGATATCGTTGGAAGCGTCTTGATCGTCTACTGATAGGATAGCCGTAGTCGGATGCCACCAAACCCAAACAATACAATGCATTCTAACAGATGTAAGCGATCATAAAGTGTAGGGCAAAATGGCATGTGACCACGGCTATCCTCTGAACATCACTATGAATATATTTGTATTAAATACATTCAAACATATTACGTGTAATGTTTTTATTTACACGTAATACGACTCAGTTGCCTATATTGCTTATATTAGAAACCTCATTCCATCATCGACTAAAGGTGCTCCCTCACCGCGAGCATTCGTCTGTAATGTAACCGTTCAAATTCGAGCATTATCGATTGTAATGCTCGAATTGTATCAATTCAATTCGAGCATTACATCAGTGAGGGAGAAAAACAGAGCATTAGGTAGTGTGCAATGTGTGTATTATTGTGTAGGTAATGCTCAAAATCGAATCTGAATTGTTACATTACAGACGAATGTTCGTCAGTCAGGGAGGCAGTATTTTAAAGTGATGCTCAAAATCGAATCTGAAATGTTACATTACAAGCGAATGCTCGTTAGTCAGGGAGGCAGCATTGTAACGTGATGTTCAAAATCGAATCTGAAATGTTACATTACAAGCGAATGCTCGTCAGGGAGGCAGCATTGTAACGTGATGTTCAAAATCGAATCTGAAATGTTACATTACAAGCGAATGCTCGTCAGGGAGGCAGTATTGTAACGTGATGCTCAAAATCGAATCTGAAATGTTACATTACAGACGAATGCTCGTCAGGGAGGCAGTATTGTAACGTGATGCTCAAAATCGAATCTGAAATGTTACATTACAAGCGAATGCTCGTCAGTCAGGAAGGCAGTATTGTAACGTAATGCTCAAAATCGAATCTGAAATGTTACATTACAAGCGAATGCTCGTCAGTCAGGGAGGCAGTATTGTAACGTAATGCTCAAAATCGAATCTGAAATATAACATTACAAGCGAAGTCAGTCAGGGAGGCAGTATTGTAACGTAATGCTCAAAATCGAATCTGAAATGTTACATTACAAGCGAATGCTCCCGGAGGAGCACTCTCACCCAGACAACGCCTAGCACGGAAATGTTTATGTAAGAGGCGGGATAATTCAAAGATGTAACCATTCGTATTCGTATACCAGCCTCACAATGGGCACGAGGCCAAATCCGAGCCCAGTAGTTTTATCGCCACTTTGCAATGTCAATACGACTAGGTATCAGAACTTTCACAGACGGACTTTTCTGGGTCCGTATAAATGTCGCCAGTTCTATATTTATTTACGTTGTTGTTGATCCACACACAGCTAGCTGCTCTGGGAGTATGGGAAGGAGGATCGATATAGGCGTTATTATATAACACAATAAAGAATTGACTATATGTGAATTTCTATTGTAAGTATATCTTTTTGTTAAAGACTTTAATAAACATCCAATATTCCTAGCCTGTTCCCAAGTATTTTACATGGCGCGACTGCCAATGTGACCTCCACAGCCCAGTAACTAGGCAATACGATACCCATAGGTAAGACTGGTAGTCAGACTTTCGGGCTTCTGACGACCTGTAACGACTGTCAAAGATCCACGAATGACAGCCGGAACCAACTGCTTAACGTGTTTTCCTTGGCACGGAAGAATCTCGGTATGTAAAGATGGTCACCCACCCACAGGCCAACCCCGGCAAGCATAGCTTATCCTGATGGATCGACCCATGCGGCTCGTTATTACTAACTACGAGCTCCTCTAATCAATATGGGGGCAATTAACACATAATCTTAATCCCACCAGAAGTTATACAAGTTTGTCTTGGCTTTTGGTTCTCCAAGATGGTTCTGCATGTTTCCTAACGTTGTTCCATCATTATAACCCAAGATTACATCCACAAACTCCCATGTCTGTATTCCATGTATAATTTTCTGCTACATGCCCCTTTGTCTTGATCGCAAACTGTTTTCATTAAATTAAGACGCTACACGTACTTTCCCAACTTCAGAAGCGACTTTATAAAGTTTATATACATTTGAGCACATACATAGCTTACTCCCGACTACACACATTGGACCCAACAAACGCCAATATTGGCTCAACTCAAACTACTGCGCAGCTGTTGCGAACGTTGTTTTTCGTCGATCGACACACACTGGTCCCAACTTTACGGGTAAAGCTAGTTTCAAACGTAATAAAACCCATAGGATGAGACTGTACTCAGTTAAATCCAGCCAGATTTCCTGTGAGCCCGTAGTTTCGACTCGAAGTCACTTCACAGTCGATACGCGGCCATTTGGCCGATATCTGGGTCATGTTTGACGATTGGTTGTTTGCACTACACGTGAATAACGCATCCTGCATATACATATACAGGGTGTTTCAGAAAGGTGTGGTCATATTTAAGGGTACAGCGTACAGACCATCAAAACTGAACAGACTGATCTCCATGGGACCAACATCGTAATTGCGAAAAATTATCAACCTTTCTGATACATGTTGTATACTCCTAATATTTATAAATGTTATTTAAAATAAATAAATAAAATAAAATATGTATAATAGTAATGATCTCTATCTACTTAACCATTTTTGTCGTTTAAACGACTCTTAACTTTAAGCAGTGATAGCCAACTGGTGTGACAGTTGGACTGCCAAGTCATAGGACTCGAGTTCGAACCTAGACACGCACTTCTGACTTTTCGGATTCATATGCGTATTGTATAACAAACTTCAAAACACTTCCTTAAAACGATGACGGAAAACATCTTGAGGAAACCGGCATACCTGAGAGATATTTCTCGACGGCATGTGAAGCCAAGTCAGTCAGAAACTCTGCCACCACGTTAGTCCCTAACCTCACGAAAAAGAAAGAAAAACTTTAAGCAACGTTTATAACCAATTTTAGCTTTACTGTGATATCCGGTCACAGATTTAAGCCCCTAAAAGCAGTCTCCTGGGATTTTATTGAAAGACAAGGTCTCGGGGGTTTATACCAAAGACAAAGGGCCATCAGTGAACAGACAATATCGCTTAAAGCTTTTGATCCCCCTTGACGTTATCTAAGACTATTCGTGAATGGAGTAAGATGCTGTGAAGTGTTTAAATATCTCTAGAGATATTATCAAAGGGATTTCAGGAGGAACTTTAACATTTTGAAGAGGTGTAAGGTATAAAACCTGGGTAACACTAGCCTGAAACTTAAGACCACCTATTGACCCATGGGTGTTGTACGAGGTCACTATAATGTCATTATGTAACAGAGCTTGCCGTAATATCTATCGAGAAAACAAAGAGGTATAGGTTTTGGTAATATGTCGGCAATCCATTATGGGGATGTAAGAGAGGTCATTTGCAACCAAATTACTCCATAATATAACCCCTATGCAAATGACAGACAACGCACTGCCTAAACCACTGAGACTAGAAGCATTTTAAGCGCAAGAGTTCCAAAAATAACGAAGGGTTTTAGACGGACTAAGGAAGAAGCACTTTTTTTAATTCGTCTCTTAATTTTTCAAATAGGGGACGAACGTTTTTATGGAAGTTCGTCTTTTTCGCCGATAGGAAATCTCATCGGGCACACGGGTTGTTTCTACTATACAGGCTTATTGGTAATATGTCGGCAATCCGTCATCATCAATTTGAAAAATTAGGAGACGAATTAGAACAAGGGCTTCTTCCTTAGTGCTTCTAAAACCCTTTGTTATTTTTGGAACTTTTGCGCAAAACATGCTTCTAGTCTCAGCGGTTTAGGCAGTACGTTGTCTGTCAGTGAGTGAATGAATTTATGTACTTAGATTTAGTAGGTACTGATGGACAAGGTGGAGTGTGGACCGATGACCTTGTGAAGGCTACAGGAATCCGCTAGATGCGGGACCCCAGAAACGGTCGAAGTGGCGGTGCTTGGGGGCGGCCTATGTTCAGCTATGGACGTGTTTCGGCTGAAATGATGATGATGATGAGATATTTATGGACTTTTAATACTGATAGAATTAAGCTATGATAAGGACCAGAATCTCTAAGCGACTATAAATACCATATTCTGAAAGCTAGCTGTATAAGGAGGACTAACGCGTCGAAGCGCAAGATCAAAACGTTACGTTTTGTCAAAGAACTCAATCATACTAGGATACTAGGTACTAGGTAGGATCATACTAGGTACATAGATTTATCTGGAATGTACAGAAATACCGTACAGGCACATTTTTAGTTTTCTTGTGGGAAAGTAAACTGGATATCAGATAACGAGATTCCCAGATATTGAATTTCAAGTCGAAGCAATCAGTTAAGCGTGGAGGCGAATAAACAGATAAACATTATCGCTTTCTTTGGCGTATAACTTTTAGAAAACTGATGATAGACTGAAGATCATCGGTCAGTAGGGCAATATAGATAAAAGATAGAAAACACGTGTTTGCGAGATAGCATTGCAACATTCCTGTAATCTAGACACAACAAACTTAAAAATCTAAAACTAGTAGCTTCTGCCCGCAAATTCGGCCCCCCCCAACCCACCGCGTCCAATCGCATCGCCCGCCCGCGCTTTTATTTCATTTCTTTCTTTTTGCTCAGCACCTAAGGGCCGTAGCGTGATGTTAAATATCCTATAACCTTCCTCAAGAATTAGGCTATAAAACGCAATAAAAACCGACTGATGGTTCCAGAGATTAGCGCGTTCAAACAAACAGGCAAACTCTTCTGCTTTATCATTTTAGTATAGATACTTGGTGTTCTTCCAAAAGGTGATTTAAAGCTCCGTTTTGATTTTCAAAGCCGGAACAGTCGGGTCAATAGGTACCGAATGTTTTTCGAAGTCTTGGCATTCTTGGAGCTTTGTCGTTCCGTATTCAGAAATCACAAAAGAGTAATTGCCGAATTAATTTTAACTTCATTTGGGCATTTCGCATTCTTCAACGTAGCAGAATGTTTTATTAGAAACGATTTGTTATAAAGGAGAGAAAGAATTGTTTTGTGTTAAAATTCATGAATGTATGTGCACCTCTGCCTAAGCCTTCGGGGAATACAGGCGTTATGTTATGTTATTCATAAACAGGTGAGCTTCTGGCTAAGGCGCGGGCGAGGCGACGGCGACGGCACGGTGCGGGCGTTGCGCCGCTCCTTTCATATTTGGCATGCACCGCACCCGGGCCCCGCTGCCTGTGTATGATCCGCGCCTGGCCGCTCCTATACATTTTGTATTAAATATGAAAGCGGTGGCGCAGCGCCCGCACCACACAGTCACCACACCCGCGCCACTCGCCTCTAGTGTATGTCTCGCGGCTTACCCTTCGGGGAATACAGGCGTGATGTTATGTTATTCATAAACGCTCTTGAAGAAACTTAGCTTATCCATAATGCAAATTTTGCCACACACCACTTCTAATCCTAAACCCTTAATCTTAAGTCTGCTCACTTAAAGGGCTCTCCGAATACTCCTCACTCAAGGGCAAAAGGCTCTAATTTTCCGATTGGACGATATTTGAGGAATCTAATTAACACCACGTCATATAACAGGATTATGTCGGCACGTGCCGTTGGTTGTGTTGTGGATATAATACGCGTTTATTGCATATCCCCATATTAACGACCGCAGGTTTACGGTTTGTTTGTAACAATGTCTTGGTTATTATAGGCGATATAATAAAGATTACTCAAAAGGTCATGACTATGATTATAGACTTACAAGAAGAATTTTCGAGAATCATTTTAAATGGAGTCTATTCGACTCCACAAGTAAATTGCTCTAGTTTGTCCCGACGAACGGTACTGAAAAGATTTTCTGCTACACTCGGGCGTTTTCCGGCCCCTTTTCCAGGTTTCATATTGCTCAAAGAAACTGTCGGGATGCCCATTAAAAGCGCACGGCTTTTCCAGCCAGGATATTGCGACGTCCTGAAAATATAAAGAGTTTCTACGTACATTTAAACTGTGGCTTTTAGCATTTACTTTCTTTTATATGCAGTTTAACTGCGCAGTTTTATATGAATAAAGTGCTGAATGTATTAATATTTTCGAAAATCATGTTAAATGCGTGTTCAGAAAAAAAATTAAGAAGCATACTTGCAAGAAAAAAAAAAAATTAAATCATTCGAAATGGATGAAATACGCGAAGTAGCGATCCCTAATGGAAGAGCGAAGTTGTAAGGACAAATTGGAAAAATTGGATTAATCCATTGCCTTTAGTCAATTTGGGGTTCGAAGAAAATATAGCCTACTCTAACTTCAGTATTGAACTGAGTTATTACATTTCAAACATTGCTGTTATTGACGATATTTCGAATTTTATTTAACAACGTTACATTATTTTCTGGCTTCGGCTCTAAATCAGTTACTTTTAGACCAAGAACCTGGGGGCTGACTATGAAGTATAAATGCCATCATTATTACACTGCGAAAAAAGGATGGGGCTAGCGGCCTTGTATAGCTCCGTCTCTCACTAACACTGGAAAAATGGTAGCATTAATACGTCGTAGTATATAGGTGCTGGTCTGTAAACTGAACATCGTTAACATTATCTAACGATTGCCGGGTATGTTTGGACGAATATGTTTCGTCATTATAAAGATTAGAAGGACCAACTTTAGTCACGACGACCTCTTAAATTCGCCACTCTAAAGACACTGCAAACATTAAAGTCTCGTAATCACGCGTAGGTGTTTTGTTTACCTTTGAGGTTGAAATTGTGTCTATTTCGTAAACCAACAGACATAATATGGTCAGTAACAAATCGTTGGAACGCATTAGTACAGAAACAGCACAACGTATCAGTATGCGTGAAGCACGTTAAATCCAGCGAGACGAATTTATAACGTTAACCAAAGAGTATTACTACAATTTTCTCGAATATCACATACTTTATTTGGTTTATGGAGTGATATTTTAACAACCTTATTAGTGATATTTACCCTCCCTCTGGGGAGGAGTGGAGGGTTATGTTGGACTCCTACCGACTAAAACCTCATTGTTTCTTCTACTACCATCCGGGAGATACTTGTACATTCGCCGCACCCCCAACTGGATCAAAACTCAAAAGTCATTTATTCAAGCTAGGCTGAGAATCAGCACTTTTCGAACGTCAAAATTACACAAGACCAAAACGCCCACCCTTCACCACTTCCTAGTGCTTTAGCTGGGAAGAAGAAGTGGCGCAACAAACCCCCAGCAGCACAGCTGTCTGTTCCGTTAGAAAAAAATGATTCTATACAAAGAATCAGAATCATTTACATTACGCAACGTATATCATAAATCGAATTATTAGCCATATGTCAACTAGCACACGCCAAAATACCAACCAAAAAAAAAAAACTGAATCAACTTACGAACTCGCACAGATTTTCAATAGTACAAAGGCCATAACTCCAGAAAATATTCCCATGCAAAAGACCTAGTAGAGAGAATAGCAAAATACCAATAATCTTTATTATCATTATTTTCATTCGGTAACCATTTACTAATCTTTTATTGCCGTACTTAAACTGAAATCTGGCAGAATTCGATCATTATGTAGAATCCATTACAGACATAATAGCCAAATATAGTTTTCCCGCTACGGTTCCACCGTGCGCGTGCGATGGACAATAATCAAAAGCGTATCTAATTAGTTCACGTGAATTATGAGAAGACTGATGTTCTGTCCTTCTATTTATGGGAGACAATGAGTGGTCCTGATGTATTCCGCTTTGGGATTTAAGTGATGTACGTTAAAATTGAACTGTTTGTTTTTCTTCTTCTTTCGATTCGACATGATCTATCTGATCTTCTCATCTGCCCAGCCTTTTCCCAACTATGTTGGAGTCGGCTTGCAGACTAACCGGATGCAGCTGAATACCAGTATTTTACATAGAGCGACTGCATATCTGACCTCCACAACCCAGTAACTGGGTAATACGATACCCCTTGGTAAGACTGGTTGTCAGACTTTCGGGTTTCTGACGACCCGTAACGACTGTCAAAGATCCACAAATGACAGCCGGGACCAACAGCTTAACGTGCTTTCCGAGGTACGGAGGAGTCTCGGTATGTAAAGATGGTCACCCATCCACGGACCAACCCCGGCAAGCGTAGCTTAACCTGATGGATCGACCCGTGCGGCTGTTATTACGTAGCCACGAGCTCCTCCTATCTGATATCTTCTACCTAATGAAAATCTTAGACAACGCAATGCTTAAATCGCTGTGTATTAAATTTTGCCCAAGAGTTCCTTATTATGGATATCCCAAAAGTCTTACAACCAAGTCTTACCAAGGGGTGTAGTATTCCCCAGTAACTGGATTATAGAGGTCAGATAGGCAGTCGTTCCATGTAAAATACTGGTATTCAGCTGCATCCGAGTAGACTGGAAGCCGACCCCAACATAATTGGAAAAAGGCTAGGCGGGTGATAAGTACCGTGATCACTAACGAAGGATTTTTGAAAACTCTCACCCCAAAGGGGTTAAATAGGGGATGAAAAATTTGTATGGAAGTTCGTCATTTTTTCCCGATAGGACATCCCATCGAGCACACGAGTGTATAATTAGGGTTGTATTTTATTATACAAATACCCAGGTTATCGTGGCAAAAAGATTAGCCTCTCAACAAGGTAGCGGTGCTGAGCATTCAGGGCGCGCCGGAGGTATTTAAATTAAGTATCGTTAAGTATTTGTGAAGGCTGTTTTAATGCATCCTCAATCCTAACTAATATTATAAATGCGAAACTGAGTTTGTTTGTTTGTTTGTTGCGCTTTCACGCTAAAACGGCTGAACGAAATTTGTCACAGGGACCTTGACCTGGAATAGGACATAGGATAATTTTATCCCTATATTCCCACGGGAGCGAGACTTACGCGGGTAAAACCGCGGGGCCCTTCATTACTGATCTTTTGAAGTTGTTTTTATTTTCAATGCTGGCTTGAATTGACTGGTCTTAATGTAATTTCATTAAAGTTGTGTTTGCAACTTCACAGTCTGCCAAACATTCGGAGCTAAGGTTCGATGGATCCCTGAGGTGTACATAAAATGGTCCTTCAAGAATAGTGACCGCGTGGGCTTGGTCAACCCCTGATCTATTTGGGGACCTAAGGAAATGTGCAAGAACCATAAACCATCAGGAGTTATTGCAACGGTCAAAGTGTAGTATGGATCTTCTAATGTCAGTGTAAACAGGGCGGAGCACAAAACGAAAAACCCAAATACCCTCCAAAAATTCTTCCCATATTCGTTAAAAGATTATCCGGTATATTAGACTCCAATTGGGAAGTAAATTCAGGTAATGTGACGTAGATATAAGCCCCGTTCTTTTCATAAGAAATATTGCACGTTAAGACGATCGTAAAACAAGACTGCAGACGCTTAACCCCTCAAAAGGTCCTTTGATACGTGACGAAGGTCACAGGTATTTGTTTTTATTTGGTCCTGGGCGAGTATAATTGAATTCTACTGTTCTCGGGGTATCGTTGACTGTGAAAGGTTTGGGATGCTGCAAAGGTGTATTTGTGTAGTTTTTAATTGACATGTTGTTTTGGTTGCGTGCATTGCCACACCCGCGGGAACAGCGAGTAGTTTATTATTCTTGAAAAGGCCTTTTGGAAAGTCTATGATCTCTAAAGTCTGTGTAACCTCTCCCTTAATATATTCTACAATGTTTGTTTTTGCTGTAGGAAGAAAATATAATTTATAGATCTCAAGATTCTCAAATCATTAATTGATCTGCAAAGTGTTGTACACGATAGTGGCGCCCAACTGGGACTCATTAAAAAACCAGCTAAACTACATAATAATTCTGCCCAATTATAAAGTAAATATTATTTAACAGTTCTCGTTAGCAGTAAAACAAGATGTCGCTACCATTTTATAGACAGCAGGAAATTTCAACAACAGTCAGCGAATCACTTAAAGTTTATAATGTCGCATTACGTAATCCGTACATTAAAATCAAGCGCAACAAGTAAACGAATGCTACAAGTCTCATACATACCTACACAGCAAAAACCGAACCAGCTACATTTTTGTACGACACCACTAATTCAATTAACTGTCGAACACAAAAAGACACCATCACATCAAAGATTAAACATAACAAATTAAAAAATTAAAAAGTCCAAACTAAGAAACTGGTATCAAAAACCGAAACTTAGGGGACAACTAATCGTTTAATACTTTCAAAGAACATTTTGAGTTTGAAGTGAAATTATTTTTTAAACAATATTTGAGGGGCTCGCGTGCGAATTTCACTAAAACCGTGTATTATTTTGACAGGGCCAGCTTGCTAGGGAGCAGCCTTGCCTTTGTACGGGCGAGGGCGAGGGCGCACGCGCGGCATCGATCCCTCTGAAGCCTTCCAGTGAGGCACGAATGCACAACCACTCAGATATTTCACTACCCAAATTCGTCACGCATCGCACTCACACAAACGCAACGGTATTTTACATAGAATTCTTGGTTGAAGTCATGAAAACTACGAGGGGGTCCCACGATTCCCTGTTAAATTCTGTGCGAATAAAATTTGCATATATGTGTGCGTAGACATGCGAAGAATGGTGGAAGTCATTTGGTTAAACAAATGGTTATATCTGACTGAGGCTAAAGTATTCAACACCCTCAGTGGATTTAGAGGAGTCCACAAGACTGGTATAAGAAAAACTTTTGGAAACATGGATGAAATGATTTAATGAATTATATCTCTATGGTTTTAAATTGTTAAAACTGTCGAGATTGAGACAGATTCTGATGATTACTATATTATTGGTTTCGACAGGCATTATCATTGGTCATTCATAGCTAGCTGATATATAGCGACACTAGTCTCGGGAACTTAGAGTTGTATTGCTGATTCTAATGTTTATAATTCTGTAAATCCATATTTGTTACGAGCGCTAATAATATTTAGATCAACATACAACCTGATACTGACCTGCAAATTGCAAAAAACGTAAGAAAATTTTAATTTCGCGGGCTACCCTAGCGCATCAACCTTAAGGGCGCACCCTACCTCAGATTTTATCCCGCTCGCACCATACTACTCGCGACCTGAGTGAGAACGAGACGGAGTGGGGCGCTAGCGGCTCTAAAGCGTCGAAAAATTTAGGTAATGGCTTTTTACGTTGAAAATGATGGTAATTAAAAAAAAGTGACACCCATAAGACCTGCTTTATAGTTAGTTCAGTTATCATGCAAATTTTCATGATCTAATTTGAAGTATTTTTTGAATACCAGCGGTTTATAATTCTGTGCAGGTAACTTTGGATTTTTTTAAATTTAGGTAATGGCTTTTTACGTTGAAAATAATGGTAATTAAAAAAAAGTGACACCCATAAGACCTGCTTTATAGTTAGTTCAGTTATCATGCAAATTTTCATGATCTAATTTGAAGTATTTTTTGAATACCAGCGGTTTATAATTCTGTGCAGGTAACTTTGGATTTTTTTTCTATAGAGAAAATTTTATGTAATCGTGTTTTCGCCTCACCATACACACCCCCACAATCCTCAACTTTAACATATATTTATTTCAAAATTAATGCTGCAGTATTTTCGGCATAACAGAGGATCATGCTAAGCAATTTGTGATGGATGCGCCCTTAATTTGAACTCCTGAGTATAGAAGCCTAAGTAGCTGCTACAAAGATACAAGAAAATCTTGCAACAACGTGAGAATTTAACAGTAACATAGTTATACTTACGAAACAGTCTCCATTGTAAAGTACTACCAGAGTAGGATTCTCTAAACACCTCATTTATTTTACTACAATCGCGACACAGCTATCAGTGTACCACACGCGATTTTGAACTTAAAAACTCACGAGATAGTGGCTTTAATTGTTTGGATATGTAAAAACTAATTAGTTTAGGACGTGTATGGATGCCGTTAGACAATGCATAGCTAGTTGATAATGACAAGTTATAATTATTGTTTAAAGTTGGTAGATATATTTTTACACTGTCTTTTCTATGTAAGTGTCTGGTTCACACGGCTATGGGTTGCAGTTAGGTCTAAATTAGCTGCATAATGTTTGAGAATTTGTTTTTTTTTAAAGTCATTTTCGACATACAGCTTCTTTTGTCTAGTGATGTAGGGCGTAGGGTCCTGACTGCGATCACAGGGCAGAAAAACTACAGTAGACATTGGTCTACTGTAGTTTTTCTATTAAAGAAATCGTCAGTCGAACCCTAGATTTGTGCCCAGTTATTGGCAATAGGCTCCCTTTACGGGTGTCCTGAATGGACGCAAAATGGGTGTACTAACCACCTCTACGTACACCCTTGCGGGAAATACAGGGGAGACTTCTTGAATTGATCATTAATAATGATCAAATTCTAGATTGTTCATCACCCTTGCACGATTAGACATTTTTTCGAACCGATGCCAATTCTGATTGATCTTTTATTATGCAATAAGGTAGCAGTAGAGCCTTGATCAATAAGATATTTTCTACAGTGATTGATTTGTGGGATTAATAAAGTAAAATGTTCTTACCTGAAGAAAATATATTCTCCAAAGGTTGTAAATTCATTGTAGCTGTGGTGGCTTCCATGCTGAAACATGAAAATGAAGAATTAAAAAAATATATGATAATGCAAAAGAACAAAAAGATCTCCAAAAAGCAGAAACAGAAAATATTATTATAGTTATTTTTGTGATTCAATATGACAATGTGACACAAAATAAACTAAAAAAAAATCGTTAAAAAAAAATCGGACCGCTCATTAAAAAGTTATGTGTGGTCCTACATAAAAAAATAAAAAATATATATGGGTCGACCTGAACACCTCCGTTTTTTTCCTCTAAAATACTTAGTAAATACTTAGTAAGTATAATAAAAGTCTAATACTTACAACAAAACAATACTCAATTAATCAGTACAAGTTCTTTTATGGTTACATTACAAACAACTTTTGAATTATTTTCTCATAATAAAAAAAATAGACATAGCACCCGAGGTTCCCACAATAATAAAAACAACGGTTAGGAATTTATAATACAGGTAGTAGTTTAACAAGCAGAATCAAATTAACAAAGCAGTAGTGAAATCATCATCATACTGCACGATGGTTATGGGGAAGTATCATTGCGCAAGTAACAATCTAGCGCAATGATTATTCGTTCACTTAAGCATGGTGTGGAAAGGCGTAAGATACTGGGGCAGGTGGAAGGAAAGAGCGCTGTTTTGTTGTTGGCAGGGCTTGTTCTAAGTCTGCCTGGCTACCTACCACCATCTTATCTAAGTCTGTCGCCATAACAACAATGTCAACAGCATTTTTGTGTTTTGGCAGTTAGAGGTAAGATAGCCCGTTCCTCTGGGGTTGATGATTCCGGGTGAAGTTCGCTTCCTTTCCACCTTCGGCCTGATCATCACTTACTATCAGGTGAGATGCAGATCAAGAGCTTACCGGTTATGGATAAAAAATGTAGGGCTTGCAGCAAGTTTTTATTTATTTTATTTATCATCATACATCTACCCTTACAGCTAACCAATGCGGTAAATGTGCCTTAATTAATACTTTAACATTCCACTCCATACAATTGTTCCTTATAACTAATACCTATAATACCCTAAGTTGACTTGCGGTGATTGTTTACACAGTGTAAGTTGGTTGCATCAGCTTGTGCAATAACACTTTCTAGAACATTTTAAGGCTTAAATTGTAAAATCAAATAATTTGTTTCAAATTGGCACATAAAAGGCACTTTTGAATGCCTACAAAACATCTAGTCAGTTGATACTTTCAACGTGAGATTGTCAGTAACACCAAGGCGTTGCTGGTCTTCTTGGAGGAGATGGGGTGGATCGAATAAGCGATTTCGCATCCGTACGCAAAATACGCGCTTTGACATGGAGTTGCGGATAGCAGCCCGTATTACCTACCTACCTACCTTCAACGTAATCATTATTATTTTGAATTTCAATTCGGAAGCACTTTATGGCTAGGTTTTCTAAAATTGTTTTTTATATTCTTCTTCAATAAATTAAAATTTCGAATAGTTTATAAAATTCCAGAGATAAACATTTAGTGCGGTTAATTTGGGAACCTCCTACTTTTAACCAGACTGTGTAAAGTTCAATAGTAATGTAATATTTTATTAAAACCCCTTTCAATCTGCTAGAATTCATGCTTGTGGCTCCAGTTTTTATTTTATGCAACAGGTGTGACTATTTCCTACACAAGATTCATATGTTTTAAGCACTTACTTTTATAATGGTGAACAAAAATTGTATGCAGCATTGAAGCAGTGAAAAGTTATACTTTTTACTCTTTGCTGGTTACAAAGGTTGTTCCTTGATTGACAATCATGACATTTTGGTGCACTATTTTTATACATATTTCACGAATATTTTTAACATTCAACAAATGATTTGAATCAAAAGTTTGATTTTTTGAGACATAGGAAATCACAGTATATTGAGGTTTTGGGTTGATAAAGTGGAGTGTTTAGAGTATTTCGAGTGTGTTTTAAAGAATGTCACGTTTGAACACTTACCAAATTTTAAATTCAGTGGTTAATCAGAGTTAAACACTAAAATAACACACATTTCACCAATATTAAGCGACGTCTTACGCAAGTCGCACTTATTAGCGTTTTTCCCAGCGTATACCCGGAAAGATTGAACAATGGTATCTGAATTTTATGCCAAAACACTTTCACATTGGACCCGCTACAACAGTAGGTAGCCACCTACATGGGCTACATGAAACAATACAGTTACACAGCCTTCAAACATCACATAAACAAACTTTACATTGATTACACACCATTTATTCACTTTACTAAGATAAACAGTTGCCTCAAAACACAAGATTACATGCACAAAGTAACTTTTGGATTATCGTAAAAACTTTAAAACTTTAGCCGTGTCGACAACTAAACTCTTGAATTTTTGACTGATAGACAGAGATAGCACGATATGCAACGCAAGCCGGTTGAAGTAGTTTCAACACGGTAAACAGGCACAGTGTCATTCAATACGTACTGTGTGAAAACCTCAGGAAATCAAATACCTTTTCTGTTTAAAATAGAGTTCATAATTGCTCGTTTTGTGACTCTTAAGTTATCTGTACGCGTAGATGGAAAACACGTTGTGGCTGATGCCAGGTTCTATAAAGTTTCCCCATATATGGGGAAAATCAAATACGTATGTTGGTTATTGTTATTGTTATTGTAGGTAGTTAAAAAATAAAAATGGTTCAAATTAAAATAAAAAACTACAAGATGCCTAATGCGAGGGTGGAAATAAATAATATTGTAATATGTATAGGTAAAATATGTACAACAATACAGGGAATAATATAAGGAATAGGGACCTACACACAGAAGTTAGAAAAAAAAAAGGTAACATCTAGGGAATTTATTCTTGGGAATCTTCAAAATATTAATTTCTTGTCCTATGATTTGTTTTCCTGTAAAGTTTTGCAGAATATGCTTTTGTGCATTAGCGTGGCTTGGAGTCCGATTAGGTCATTTATCAAATAAATTAATATTGTTATATATGAACAAAGCGTTATAATTTTTATATAACAGAGAAAGGTCATAATTTTATGTAAAACAGGTTTGCATCATGATCCTTGTTTTAATGCTAAACATTGCTAATACAAAAAGACTGTAGCTTGACTTTTTCCGGAACATTACGCCATAACTTAATGTTGAGACAACATAATCGTATTATATTGTTATCAAGAAGTCTATTTGTTTACACAATTTAATTTTTCTGTTTTTTTTTTGTATCTTCTTACTAGCAATGTTTTCTTATGTCATTTATTTTGATTTCATGCAAACACAGGAGAATAAACCTACTTACATTATTTTAATTGAATAGAAATGCAAAATAAAAATAATAAATTGCAATTTACTAAATGAATGGTAGCAACACTGATGCTGAAGTATGGCGTTTAGTTATTGCTTTTGTTTAGGTTGGTGCGATGTTGAGGAGGCGTAAATCGATAATGGGTTTTATTTAACAAGTTTGAATGTTGCTTGCGTTAGGTGTTGAGTTTCATTTCATTTCTTACTAAAGTTGAAATTTATCGATGTCATTATTTTATTGCAGTGCCTGACTAACTAAACGTTTCGATATTTTAAATCAAAATGGAAACATTGAAACAAAGGCTTTTGAGACAACTTAGTTTTAACAACATTTTACTGCTCAACATCGTAAATACCATGTTTTAAACAAGTAAATACGCTACCACGCAAATAATGTTGTTGAACTGTCAAAATGAAACAACATATTGTGATTGATCGTATTTTCGCAATTATGCGGGTATAATTATGCGCAATTTTAACCGCTCGCTTCGTGCGGGTATGGGTGACGTACTGACTTTCAGTATAGTATAATGTACTCTGTGGTACTGACGACTGAGGTGTAACTTCATTAATCGGTCTACATAGTCAGGGCGAAATGACTCATTATCTCCTACCGCCACACGGGCTTGGTCTGGACTCTTCTTAAGGCTGTACCCTACCTCAGATTTTATCTCGCTCGCACTATAGCACTCGCGACCTGAGTGAGAGCAAGACGGAGTGGGGCGCTAGCGGCTCTCAAGCCTCGAAAAGTTTAGGTAATTGCTTTTTATGGTGAAAATAATGGTAATAAAAAAACAAAACCTGCTTTATAGATAGTTCAGTTATTATGTAAAGTTTATTGATATAATTTGAAGTATTTTTTTAATAACAGCGGTTTATAGTTATGTTTACTTTGGTTTTTTTTCTATACAGAAATTTTATGTTAATGTGTTTACGCCAAACATAGGACCTAGCATCAATCCTCAACTTTAACATATATTTATTTAATAATAATAATACTGCAGTATTTTCGGCATAACAGAGGTAGGGTACGCCCATTATTATTCTAAGGGTACGCCCTTAACTGGCTTAGTAATGAGTGTAAAAAGACGAAGTCACAGGTTATTCCCGTCATTGTGACCATTTTTTATTCTGGACCTCACCTGGGAGATATTGAAGGTCAAAGTTCCAACATTTTCAGACGTTTTTTTAAAGAAACCAAGTTTTAAGTGTTATAACTTAATTTTAAATACCCCCATGAACCCTGAACTGTTGCAAGCACCCTTAAACCCAATGTTTTGCCTGTGTTACGTTGCGCACTGCGTTGGAAACAGCAATTTATCACACCAAAAATTAAAGTCGTTTCCCAGCAATTATTTTTGTGCAATGTTACACAGTTTGATGTACACACGGCTACACATCAAGCTATACATTTCCAGTTTATGCTGATCTCGCATTGTATAAGATTTCTGTACAATGCGAGGTCAGCTTATACTGGAACGGTATAGCTTGATGTGTAGCCGTATGTACAGAGTGCGTAGTTGACGGCTATGATGGGTCTTTTTACACCTTGTATATTAAGTTAACTGGCGATATTTATTTATTATTTATTTATATATACTTTATTGTACACCACAAAAATATATAACGAAAGAAAAAAAACAAACACTACAAAATATACAATGGGCGGCCTGATATGAGCATAAAAACTCTGTCTTTTTAGTGTGAGAATGAAAAAATAAACAAATGAAATTTTTATACAAATTCAATTTATTGATTCAATTTATAAAAGGTAGTGACTGATTTCATGTTGGTTTACATATTCGTTATCTTAGAAACCTACTTATTTAAAATTAACTGTATAATACCTTTGGTTAATTAGGTAACTTATCTAGCTATAAAATAACACTAAGTACTTTTCTTACATTGATTCAGATTTTCAATACACTTTTATAAAAATATCCTATTTTTCTGAATAATATCTAAAAATAATGTCTCTATTGGAATTGCATTAAAATTGCTAATGTTTTAGCTTTTAACATTATTTAATTATTTTGGCTGTCTTTAGAAGCATAAATCCAAAGGATAATCGGTGAAAATATAATGTTTACAATACGGGATCTCGCACACTAGACGGCCACGCCCACGACCAGTGGTCGCAGCGCCCACGTAAACTATAGAAACCGATACGAATCGCGCACTTAGTCGCAACGACTTGTTGGAGCCGCAGACCATACAATACAACCAGTACCTCTTGTACCACTAGTGCGTTGTACCATTAGTTTTTGTGTACCACTAGTCTAGTGCGCGAGATCGAGATCCCTGGCCTAACATTTAATTCTTGCTCATAAAGACAGCTCACATTATGTATCATTGTAGATATTACTAAAACCTCCTTTTGGTCCTCGCCGTAGTTAGGCACAAATAATTTGTGATGGTAATTATAGTTTCCTACAATGCTACATCCTTATATTTAGTCAAATCATCCGACTCATTGCCTACAGAAGTATGACTGTTACGTAAACCATAGAAAACTCTTTCTCTAGATCCACTAAAATGATACGGTTCATGTCTGAGCAGATTTACCCCATACGCCGCATCCTCCCTTTTATATTCGGGGTAAAATCTCGGGTCGTAATCTGGAGGGTAAACTCTCGGGTCGTAAGAATAAGAGGAGCGGTAGTATGGGTACGCCATTTCGCTTTTGCAGTCCATTCTGTCTTCGTATTCGTATCCTTTTGGTGGGTATTCATCTGTTTGGAAGGCACCGACGATGGAGTGTCTTCGTTTGTAAGGGTTGTCGTACGGCCCTGATCTGGGTCCTACCCAGGTGCCGTACATTTGTGGGGACTGGAAGGACTTGGGGTAGCCTCTAAGGCTAGCGGCGTATTGTCTGTCGGCAAGGTGTTGCCAATATGCTGGTGGGGGCTGAGGTAGCATGTGCGGTGGGTAGCCCATGTTCATGGATTGGCGGCTCGCGAGATGACGACGGAGATCCGGCATGGAGCCGGATTTACCTGGAAACGAAAATTATTATTGAAACATTGCAAAGTGAAAGATTGATGAAAGTTGCAGAAGTGCAAAGGAAATGGGAGGGTCTGAATGGTCAAATTCTCAACAAAAAAAAATTGGTCCGTCAGCGTTGTTTTTATCCCAGTTTCCTAACTCTTAGTACTTATTATGTACTAGCTTTTGACCGCGATTTCGGTAACTTATTACTGACGGTGACTACCGGGATAAAAAGTACCCTATGTCATATTCCAGGTCATGGTCTACCCTTGTGCCAAATTTCATCCAAATCCGTTCAGCCGTTTTTGCGTAAAAGCGTAACAAACAAACTCACTTTCGCATTTATAATATTAGTTAGGACAGTTAAGATTTAATAATTCATGAAATTAAGAATTAAGAATGTGTCAGAAATTCTGACTATTCAAAGCTCAATATGAACCAATTTTGTGGTTTACGCGTAGTTCTGCCAGCTTTGCTTAGCAAACCATAATAATCTGCAATACTCAGTTCCGCATTACCGTTGTCTTGCAGGAAGCCGTCGTTGGTGAAAGCGTTCGGCGCGTCGGGCACAAAGTGACTCGCATCGAACTCGCTCCCGCTCACCGCTCCGCCTGCGCTGTAACCGGCTTTCCTGGAAAAGAACGAGGAAGTAATGTGTCAGTTGGTTTCTCTGGGGAATTTACGCTGGGAGTAGGTTTTTGTTACTTGTTGTGAAACTGTGTATATTTATACAGACTTGCAGAACTTACAAGCTACGAAGTTATAGTGTGATCACGATCAGTACGTCGATTCTATAACAGTCAAACAACAACTCGCATCTCACATCACTATTCACTCTCACTTCGAATTTTGAATCGGTTTCGAGTGCGAAGTGAGCGTCGAACTGACGGAGGAATTACCACTGACGGGGGAATTACCAATTAACTTCTTACGTCATCTCATACGACATTATCTGTAAAAATCTCACGGTCAATTTAGTTCAACTCGCTGACACGATCGCAAGGGTAGCGCTAGTGTATCAACCGAGTTTTTAGAATGCCAGTAAAGAAACTCACAGCGGATTCAGATTCGAAGTTTAGAATGAGGTCTTACAGAATCACACGCCCCAGCTATTTGCGTAACTTATTTTAATTTTTTTATTTTTATTTTTTATTTCGTAACTGACTAAGACTAATCTGTTTCATTTTGACAGTTCAATAACATTCATTGCGTTATTTACGTTGTTGAGCAGATTGTTTTTCGAACTTAGGAAGCAATGGATTAAACATTTTTTTCAAACCTATTAGGGTGCAGTTCGTAGATTTGATTCAATCTACCTATCGTAGGCCACTGCTAGAAATATTCCTCTCCCAGGCTGCGCTACAAAACCCTGTCCTCCGCCTTCCGCAGTCAGTACCAGTGTCGTCGGTCCATCTAGCTGGGGGACGTCCCGCACTACGCTTGCCGATACGCAGTTTCCACTGGACTCGCCTACTCCACCGGCCATCGGTTCTTCGACAAACCACTTCAGCTTGCTTACTTTGCAAGCTATGTCGGTAGCTCCGGTTCTTTCTGGATAACTTAATTTCTAATTTTATCCGAAGAAACTCTCGAGCCCCTTCAAAGAAACGCTATGTGCCCGCCCCATATCGCGCTGAGCGACCTTGAATTTGTGGACCAGCCCGACTGTTAGTGTCTACGTTTTGGCACCGTATGTCATAACGGGGAGGACACGCAGGTTGAAGACCTTAGACCTCTTTAAACATTGCGGGATAGGCGACGAGATTTGATTATTAGATGGTTATTACTGGCCCAGCAAGTTACAAGTTACTCTGGCGTATTTTCTTTCTCACCTAGCTTCCCTAAGGGCGTATGCAGATTGCACGAGTACAACCCCGCACACGATGGCAGGTAGCCGCGCCACGTAGCACGCCAGCTCAGCACCGCCATACACTCCTTGAAGACCCTGGAATCATGCGCAAAACGGGTACAATTAATTGTCTTTACCTCATATCATGACTAAGGACGAGATCGAAAGTGCATTTCATAAAAGATACATCCTCGAAGCATTCATTGGGCCAAAAGTGAGGCAAGGAGAAGCAATGCTATCTTGCCTTAATAGTTGCGTAAAAAGGCAAGTTGAAAAAATCGAACCCGTATCTACGTTGACGGACTTAGAGAGTAGGCACTACTCAAACTCAAAGCATTTATTTCAAATAAACCAATTACAGGCACTTTTGAATTGTCAAAGGGTCGGTCAGTCAGAAAATATGAAGCTAGTTGCCCATTCCAAAGCGTAGTAGGTTCCTATGGAGAAGAACGGGCAAGAAACTCCACGGACACTCTTTTAAATCAGGATATTGTTACAATATGTTGTTTACATCATTCATGTTGGAATCATACATGTGAGTACAATGTAGAAAAACGTGCAGGTTAAAAGCGTCCGTAAATAAAAGATAAAAAGATACAAAACAATTCAAAAACTAAAATAAATCAAAATAAGCCGTGGCAGCTAAGAGATGACCAGTCCTTACTGATGGCGCCCGTTCACGAACATGACGCATGGATCAGCACCATTCAGCTCAACCATTTTGAAGGGAACTTAATGATCCAACACACACGCCACCACCAGCGAGACATTAAAGTGAGCATGACATTCTTTCAGCCGCCAGGGCACATTCAAGTCAATGAAAGACGTACCTAGTAAATGGTAGCTTTAAAGTACTTAGGTAAGTACATAGTGCTCACACACATGTGCTATGCAGTTATACAGTACTAGGAGATTGAATTTATACAATGTAAAGATAGTTTTTACAATCTTCAGCAGCTCCAACAATATTTTCTTATGCTAATCAATTAGTTGTTGCGCCCTGTGGAGCTGGACCAGCGCTGAGCCAAGCATTCTTGTCAGTGATGTAATCCCCCAATTTATAATATGCTTGGCGGTATAGTGTGCGTTTTATACAAGATTTAAATTTTGTTTCATTCAGTTGGAGTATGTGGGGAGGTATTTTATTGTAACATTTTAAACAGTACCCCATGAAGGATGAGTCTACTTTAGCCAGTCTGTCCCTATTCCTAGTCCTATAATTGTGTTTTTCACCTCTTTTACTAAAAAGACTTAGATTTTTCCTTACGTACATGATGTTTTCGTAGATATATTGACAAGGTACCGTCAATGTTAATATCTTTAAACAGTTCCCTTAGAGAATCGCGCATACGGAGGCCATATATTGCTCTGATAGCTCTTTTCTGCAGAATAAAAATAGACTCGATATCTGCAGCCCGTCCCCATAGTAAAATACCGTAAGACATGATACTATGAAAGTAACTGAAATAGACTAGCCTCGCGGTATCTACATCAGTGCTACCTACCTTGATTCACAAATAAACTCTGGAATCCGCACAGACCCCACGTGACTAACAGTGTGTTTATTTTGGCGCGACTAGCTAAAGGTTAATCGTTGCAAAAAGTTTCTGCTCGCGAGGTCTACTGTTCGCAGAACTAGGTACTACTTATTTAGCTAACTAGAAGTTCCTTACAATTTTAATGGTTTTAATAAAGACCTGAAAGTTGAAACTTACCCAATGACTTATAGACATGTAAAAGACTAGAGCGCATTCTGGTATGAGAACTAGTATGACTGCTATCAACCACGCCAGCAGGCATCTGTTGTTTTTCTGCGGAAAATAAATAATTTGAATGAATACGCAATTACTCTAATTAGTTCCATTGCCATTTTGTAACTGATCCCTAATTTGACATTGCATTTTGTAATAGATCCCTAATGACAAATTAGGGATCAGTTACAAAATCGCAATGCAATGATATGGAAACTAAACAAAGAACATACAGCACCCGATTTGTAAGCAGTATCGACAGTTGGCATATTGTGTGCACATCACTGTTAAATGTGAGCCACATCACTGTTTAATTCTGTCGATATATCGGGTTCCGGTTGAAGTTTTTTTTTTGTTATTTTCTAAATCCGTATACTCAATGAATAAGAAATTTTGTACTAAGTTCTAATACTCACAGATATAAGTCCGTGCACCAGCACGACCGTGGCGGCGATGACGATACAGTAGCACACCATGAGCAGCGCGGACGCTAGCGGTAAACCGCTCTGTGATTCCACCACCCACACGATCTCGTAGATCAACGCGATCGCATATGCCACCTGGAACATAATGGTGAAACATGTTTTAACTGATCATCTTTGGAAAATAGTCTGTGTGTGAAGAATTATCATGTTAAATGTTTTTTTTTTTTTTTTTCTTCTTCTTTTTTCCATCTACAATCGGCTATTTAGCCATAATTAGATTTGGTCTTGGGTGAGACTTGTTTGGTTGCTATTCCAGTGAATAGCACCATCTATGAAAGGAACACTCCAGTTCCTTTGGTCCAGTTCTAATATGTGCCATCTTTTAAGGCGTTTTATGTGGTCTCTGTCTTCAAGTAGGTCTCTAGCTAGTGTGTTACTATGGTTGTTCAGTCTTTCTTTGTACTTTTTGCTGTTGTTGTTTACTTCTTCTCTTAGGGTCGGCATTTCTAGATATTCGTGTATTTCGGAATTTCTTACAAACCAGTGTGCGCCGCAGATCATTCTTAGAGCAGTGTTTTGGAATCGCTGAAGTATCTCTAGGTTGGAATTGCTAGCAGATCCCCAGAGTTCCACGCCATAAGTCCAAATTGGTTTTATGATGGCCTTGTAGACAAGCAATTTGTTGCCGAGAGAGAGTTGTGATTTTCGGCCTAATAGCCATGAGAAGTTCTTAAATTGTATATTTGCCTCTGTTCTCTTGGCCTTAATGTGGTTTGCCCATGTCAATCGTCTATCCAAGTGCAAGCCTTAGGTATTTCACTGTGGTGTTCAGGGTTCCTCTTTCCATGCGGACAGGTGCGCGTCCCCTTTTCTGAGTGTGAATGTGATGTGGGTGGACTTTATGTTAAATGATTTTATTTCTGTAAGTAGGTTTGTACAAACACTTGTACACGTCAATCACATTTTTAAAACTTTTAAAACTAGTTGAGGTCGGCGTTTCCTAAGCCGAAACAAACTCAGAGGTCACAGTCTCTTTTAAAGTCCAGACATAATCTTGGTCAGATTATGTGAAGACCATGTAGATTGGTGTCTGAAATGGTCTTTTGAGGAAAGAACCACACAGTCCAACCCGTCAGTTATCGTGCAGCTCAACTCCGAATTTAAGGAGCTCAACGATTTGACAAACAATATCAAATAAGGGACATTTGGTTAGGCCCCATAAAATACTTATTAGTTAGTTCGAAGTTAAACGTCTTATGTGAACCGCAACAATGAAGGCGTAAAGGATCAGATACTTTCAAGTAACCGGAACCTGTTTCAAAGATAAGTTTTGTCATATGAAAATTTTTACCCTGTGTAGGGCGTGGTATTGATAGCTATTTTCGGCTACACACGATTGGGACAATATAAGCCATCTAACATCATCATCTAACAAGGTAAACTTACTGAAACCACACGAAGGCCATAGAGCTGACGAAAATATCTATAAACTTTGGTCAAACTCCCTCAGATCAAGTAATTTGCTTTTCGTAACGATTGTAGGCAATAAATAGGTAGGTACTAATTATAGCGTGTACGTGTAATTTGGTTAGTGCGCGTGTGGGCGTAATTGCAGCTACGACAACGGAAATCCTTTGAGAGATCGGAATGGTGTTTTACTCAAGGAACTACATTCTATAATCTGACAGCCTGGGAAGAAACCATTTATGGCGGTGGCCTCTTAGCTACGTGTCGATCATGGGAAGCTGCAAAGATCAACGTTAATTCCGTTGGACCCTGGCAAAGGATACCGGGACCTTGGCAACAGGCAACTGAAGGAACACCGGTGGGTTTTAGTCAGTAAAAGTCTGACACGCCCTTCCGCTCCGCCCAGAGCGGCAGAAGTAATTTGATGAATCGAACCATCAAAAAAAAAAAGGACCCTGGCAAAGATCAGGATTACTAAGGCCCTGGTATCTGCTTAGGTAGGTACTCTAACGTAACATCTTATCCCCTTGTGCTTAATAGGAGATCATACGTTAGTTTTATCAAAAGTAATCCCGTGGTCATAGAAGAGCCAACCTTCTTGTTTTATCTTCATCATCACCATCATTAACCCTGGGATGTTCGCCTTAAGTGAATCTTGTGAAATATCAAATCACGAGGAACACGACTTGTCCGTTCACTAGTCACTAAGAAAAAATCTGTATTCGATAAACGAACAAACTGGTTTGCATACAGTCCTAATGTACCATTTCGCAGAAATAAATCAGGTTGTAAACACGCTGACACCCAATGGTTTTTGTCATTTTAAAATATACACCTTTGGTGTTCGTACCTGCCTGCTATCATTATATTTGCCTTTATAAAAAATAGAGGATTTGAAACATAGTGGCTGGTTTTTTATCCGTACCAAATTAGATTTAGGTGTACCTACTTGGTGACCGTTAAGGTACAAGTCGGTAGTTGACTGCAGGCAGCAGCAGTAAAAAACGTGTCGCCGCGACACTCTGGCCTTTACCGTCTTTTACGGGGACCATTCTCATCATCATCATCTGCCAACCCTTTTTCCAACTATGTCGGAGTCAGCTTCCAGTCTCACCGGGGACCATTCCTTCTACTTGACTAAAACTGACCGAAAAATAGGTTGCTCCTTACGATATTTTCTTTCAAGGTGGAGCAAGCAGCCCTTCTTTTAGTATTTGTAATCATTTCCTCTATAGATAGATAATACCCAAACCCCACCTTACAAACACATCATTATAATGACACAACTCCGAGTCAACATCTAGTCTCAGTTCCAGTAAGTTTACTCTCACTATTGCGTCGTCATCTCTCAAGATAAATGCACGGCCTTACAGTTGACCAGCCTAACTGGACTGAGCTTTGCATACAAAGCCACATACCCTCCGAAACAAATGACGTGGTGACGGATCAATGAAATTTGGACAGTTTCGTCTTGTACTTCCTTCGTGAGACGTCGGGTGAATTTTAAATAACTGAATGGTTTTGTCGTAAGATAAGTTTTGTGTCGCGCATGTTTTATTGAAGATGGAAAAAGATAGGAGGATTGCGATGTATCACTTAATCATAAATGTATTGTGACCTCAAGGTAAGAGGAGGTTAGATATTAAATTAGTTACATAGTATTATCCTGTTCTATAGCTGCGATTCAAGATTTGTTCGGTACTTATAGATTTCAGAAAATAAGTATACGCTTAACCCTTCAGCGAAACAGGCGTGAAGGTATCAGTTGTACTGAGCTGTAGAATAATAATTATTGTGTACATACATATACCTACAACTAAGCTTCTATCTATGAATGGTCATGCAACAGGTGGAATCTATAGACTCAAAACCTAACGTAAACCGCTGGTCAGTAATCAATATGGCTAGTAAGACTTACAGACACGCTATATATAAGTAAGTATTATCGAACAGTCGGTATCTTACTAATGACCACACGTCAATACTCCCTTCCCTTCAGCGGAAATTACATGATAAGACATAAGATTACCTTAATGATGCGTTTTACATACGCAAAGGCTTTAACTATCAGAAAAAGACCTTTAAGTCAATGTTTTCTAATTATATGGATAAGGCCAAAGATAAGTCCCTGTGGGACACCATGATTTGAAAGTATCCAAATGTCTGAAATTACTAAAATAAAGTACCTACTTAGTTCAATTTAATTTTGCAAAATCTTCTTAACCATAAATTATTAGAAAAATCCTATATATTTTGCTTTTTCCATAACGAAAGTTAGTTACTTACCAAAGCGTAAGCTGCAACGAATCCGGAAGCAGCTGTCACACTGCAGCAGAATATCCTGCTTATCGCCGGCTTCATTCGAAGCTTCGGCGTCTCCAAGTCACTCAGCTCGTTACTCGTCGACATCTTGGAGAATTACTTCTATAGCAACCTTTTTACATTCCTGGATATCTCCCGAATGCTCTAGAAATGTCGATATTTCTCATTATTCTTCAGTAAGTACTTTATTTCGTTTCTGGTGATCTGGCAAGTGGTCTCGAACTTTCGTTGATTCTCATAATTCTTTGTGATCTATTATTTTGTTATTTTGCCTAATAATTATCATGGTTTTAGTTGGACTGCTTTCTGGATGTAAAAGGTTCGAAGATTCTTTAGATTTGAAATACTACATCTTCTCAAAAGAATGAGAAGACGGTTTTCTGGATGTCTTCAGTTGGCGGCGATTATCTGGAAAAGAAGCAAGTGATGAGTACTAAATTATTTTAATCTTCACATAAATCATGAAACGGGTAGTTATAATCTTGCCAGAAAATGACAATAATTTTGCAAAAATGTTTAGTATTACAGAAATCAATTCCAGTTCTACAAGTTGCAATATTTAACAAACATTTTAACTCTGAGGCTAAAACATAACTTGTTCCCAACAAATTAGGTTCTAATTATCGCCTAGACTTTTTATGACGGAATTCAGTGTAGTAATGGATATGTTGGTTGCAATACTGCAAAAAGTGCAGCAGTAATGTTTGCAACGTCTATCTATTTCATATTTTTTACCGCTCCCAATAATTCCATGTTTTTGTTGTAGGTAATAAAAACTAGTAATTTGTTTAACGTGGCCAGTCATCCAATAATAATTATTACCTATTTGTAAGTATTAAACACAGAATTAATTTCTATTTCGAAAAAATATGCTTCATTAATTTTCTGTGTGTTTTCTAATATGTACGAGTATTATAGAGGTACCGCCATTATTAAACTGTAGACAAGTTGAGTTTGGATCAACCAGACGTAGAAATATCAGTGCCAACTTCATATATACCTAATTCATTCCGATATAAAGCCAATCGCTTCTTTTAATCAATAATGACTTTCCCATAGTATATTTAACTCTACACGATTTCCAACATTTGGGGATGGGATCATTCTTTTGCGCAAACGACGTCTTTTTGCGTCTTAATGTAGTTCCGAGATTGTGAAAAACTTGTCTGTTGTTTTGCAAGTCTCAAATTATATCTGTATGGACAATAAGGATCAAACAATAATAAGCTAGATAAACTGTGGGAGTATACCTGACTGAACAAATTACATAGACTTATACTTATTTTCTTCGGCAAATCACTTTACAACGCTATCATATAGATCTTACCAAACATAAGGAGTGAGAGACGGTGAGCTAGTACACAGTGGTCGACGACTGGTAAGACGGAGATGGAATTTGTCTTATGAAAGAACTGGCTGGGCCCTGCGGTTTCACACGCATAAGTCTTGATCCCGTGGGAACATCGAGATAAAGTTAGGATTAGGATTAGGATACATCTACGTATATATTATGTATTTAGGATATGGCTAGACAATTATTTGGATAAGCAATAATGATTGGCAAAAGCAAAACACCAACTATTAAATGACATGCTTGATCGTATAGCTAAACACCATCCGTCTCACGCTCCACTTAATGACTTCCTAGCCAATTAAATTAAATCACACAAGAAAACAAATGCAAATAATCGCAGAGCAATAGCCTTAATACATCCCGATTCAGTCAGTGCAAGGGCCGAATCATTGACTCCATGGGAAACACCAGTCCGCCATGAATGGTGGGAACCCATCTAATTGTGAACACAAAATGGTATCTACCACCAACCGCTGTAAGGCTGGGGTCTCTAAAAAAGCGGAGAAACTGAACATAACATTGAATTGTTGTTTTATTTCAAAGGAATGGCAATCTCTCCTTTGTGTGTTTATAGAAATTCTCAGGGATGTTGTTATTGGAGTTCATATTGATTCAAGTGTGTCTAATGAATATTAATAGATAGGTATAGAAAAGGGAGGTAAATAAAAACAAATATTGGTCACGCACAATGGCCCACCACAAGGACTGAGTGCGGAAACCAAACCCCATAACATAGAACAAAATATCTTTAATTAATTTCTCAACAATCAGCAAGTTTATACATCGAATGCCTCGGGATTCGGGAAGGACAGTCGCTCGCGACAGGCGTTTAGAGGATGAGTGAGGGGCGACTAACAAAAGGTATTTTACCAGAGGGCCTGGACAAAGTGGCATTCTATCAGCGATAACGATGATGGAAAAGGCAACAATGTATAGGACTGACATAAGCTATCGAAAAGCTTATGTCAATCCCGTTGAAAGTCGTTGTAGAAATACGAAACGCTTTCGAAGCGACTGTCAATTGTCTATGCCCTCTGGTATACCTCTGCCTAAACCTTCGAGGATTATAGGATTATATATATATATATATACAAACTTTGGATTCTGAAAGACGACGTTTTTTTGAATATACAAAACTTAATTTTGAAACTATATCTCGTAGAATGACCGTAGACAGGCCTTCATATTAAGCGATTGTGTAGGTACTGATGACTTGAAAGCCCAGAACTGAAATATATCATTGAATAACCTCATTACAGCCTGTGAACCCTGTGAACCGATCAACTCTACAGTATCTCAGAAAGGACAGTTCATTTCACAAGGATTAGTTGCCTGCCTTGACATACTTTTATGACACACTATGTTTTAACTACTATCGTAACAAGTTCTTAAGATAATTATTTCGCACAGGATATGAGCATAATCTTAAGCATTAAATTGTGGTATTTATTAAACCGGATGGCGTTCAAGCTGCAATATATGCATCGTAATAAACTTAATTATTGTCTCTAGAGAGCAGTGGTGGCCCAGTGGTATCGGCCCCGAATTACAACTGATTTCATTTGATCACCACTGCTCTCAAAGCGTTGAAGGAAAACATTGTGAGGAAACAGGCGAAAATGCAGCCCCGGATCTAGGGGGGGGCAAGCCGGGGTCTATGCCCCGGGCGGCAAGTTCAGAGGGCGGCAAAATTCACACTTTACAGACGAATGGACAACTATCATCATTTACTTAACTTTGACCACAGAATAAATAGTAGTACAAGTACAGAAATTGATATAGTACCGTTTCAGCTCTCCTTAAAGTGACTGACGATATTAGGCGGGGAATGGAAGACACTAAAGTTACAGTCTTAGTGTTAATTGACTTCTCCAATGCTTTTAATACCGTCAGTCACGAAGTCCTTTTATCCATTCTTTCCTATCTTATGGTCTCTCCGGAGGTATTGGAATGGTTTTCTTCTTATCTTCGGGGGCGTCAGCAGTCTGTTCACGCTGGAGACTCGTCGTCGAGTTGGTGTGATCTTGCGGCTGGTGTCCCTCAAGGCGGTATATTATTTCCTCTTTTGTTCTCCATTTTTATTAATCTCATTACCACCGTGCTTTCAACTGCGTATCATCTTTATGCTGACGATTTGCAGCTTTACTGCCAGGCAACCGTTGACAACATTTCCGATGCCATCGAGGAGCTGAACCGGGATTTAGATATGGTTAAAAACTGGTCTGATCGATTTGGGGTGGCGGTTAACCCTACCAAGTGTCAGGCCATCATAGTAGGGAGCCCCTATAACATGAGGAAGCTGAATGGCATAACTGTTCCGCCTGTAATTTTCGACAACTCTGTAATTCCATTTAGCTCGGATGTAAAGGATCTTGGTCTGCATGTCGACACTTGTCTTGACTGGCGAAAGCAGGTCATGACAGTTAGTAAGAAAGTCACCGGAACGTTGCGGTCGCTCTATCGGTTGAAAAACCTTCTCCCATCGCACATAAAAGCAATGCTTGTACAGTTCCTAATCTTTCCCATAATTGATTATGGTGATGTGTGTTACTATGACCTGAATGCAGATCTCCTGAATAAACTAGATCGCCTTCTCAATAATTGCTTTCGATTCGTTTTCAATCTTCGTAAATATGACCATGTATCAGCGCATCGAGTGCTTTTGAAATGGTTACCCATTCGTCAGAGCAGAGAGTTAAGGGCTTTGTCTATGTTGTTTTCTATACTCGACAAACCCACTTCTCCTTCTTACCTGACTTCCCATGTTCAATACTTATGCTCTGCCCATAGTAAAAATCTTCGTTCTACCAACAATCGTCTTCTACGATGTCCTTCTCACCGCTCTGGTTTCATCCACTCTTTTTTCTTCGTCCAAGCGGTCTTTCTTTGGAATGCGCTCCCTCTGGACATCAGGACGGCAACTAGTCGCTTATCCTTTAAAGTGCAGGCACGTGAACATATTCGTAAGAAGTTGGCAGAATCATCCCAGCGTTAATTTGCTGGATTCGTTTTCTCCCCTACCTGTCGTTATTTCTCCCAACTAAGTTTATTTTGTTCATATGTATGTATCTATGTATGTTTATTATGTTTATGTATGTATCTATGTATGTTTATTTAATTATTATTCATTATTTTCAAGTTATATGTATTATCTTATGTTGCACCTGCCATGTCTGTCTCTGCATCACCCTAAGGTTGACTGGTAGAAAATGCCTCAGGCATTAAGTTCGCCTTTGTACAGTAGTTTTTTACTTGTGCATAAAGTTTTAATAAATTTCACTCTTGTTTTACTGTGGCCATCGCAACTCGACCGATACCTAGGGGCTTAGGTACACACGGCTACACATCAAGCTATACATTTCCAGTATAAGCTGACCTCGCATTGTTCGAAAATCCTATACAATGCGAGATCAGCATTAACTGGAAATGTATAGCTCGATGTGTAGCCGTGTGTACTCTACGCTTCCTACTACATCCGCAAGCTATGAGCGAAGTTTTAGCAAACTAAAACTAATTATAAATTATTTGCGATCTTCTATGAGGCAGGAATGCTTATCGAGTCTTTGCAATAGCGATAGAAAATCGAATTGAACAAGAGCAAAATTATGACAAATTATGATTTATTTGCAGAACAAAAAGCTCGAAGAGTAAAATTGTAATTTCAATTCAATTCACAAATGCAATATTTGATTTTTATTTTAAATCCTATCCTGTGTTGTTTATAAAATATATATCCTACAGTGTAGGATATATATCAGGGCCGCAGCTACCGTACAACTCGATTCCTATCGGCTTCCCTTCTGAAATTCGAAACAAAACCACTCTATCGTCATTGAAAAATGACACAGTCAGTAGTGTTTAAAATGCCTTTTAAGTAATCACACTATAGGTATTTAATACACCATATAATTAAAACTATACAAAACGCCTACATTCAATGTTTTGTCTTTGTTGTCTCCCAACAGCAAAAAAATATTCTCTAAAATAACTCGGCGGCGCGGCTGGCTTATCGCTCCTTCAAAAATCAAGGCGTCATGACGTCACTTCGGTCACGTGACACCCCGGTTTTATACGCTTCGAGCAAGCCGATCAAATACGAGTTATTGTACCTAAAGCGATCTAAACTTGCGTTCGCGTGAACGAGATGCCGCGATATCGGTTCGGTAGTTTTCGTTGAATTTCGTAATGCGTTCGGCTCGGAGTTCGGACAGGACGCTATTGTGTGGTTGCTGTTTGACGTAATCGCATTATAATTTGTTTACACTTGCAGTTAATTTGCATTTTGTTCGTATTATTTATTGAATACATTAGTTTATCAGTTCGAGAATCGTAGTAGTAGTATTAGTTTGTTGGTATAAAACAGTGATTAAAGTGTTTTGACTTTAGTGAAAGTGTACGTTGTAATTATGTATTTGGGTAAGTAGGTAGATAGTTAATAAGTTGAAATTTCTTAATAGATTTGAAAAGTTATTAGTACTATCAGTAGGATTAGGATGGCGGCAATAATTCGTCAAGGACTTTCTAATTAACTACAATGTCTTTTGGCCCGCGTGCGGCCCGTCTGGTAGCTTAGTGGTAGCCTATACATTGTTGTTTAGGATTATTTTCTTTGTGAGGAAACATGCTTTCCAAGGTTAAGTTTTGAAATTAAGAAACACATAATTAGGCCGTGCTCGCTCAGATATAAGTATAAATTACAAACGACGTGATAGTTTTTTCAAACATTCTAATGTTTCCCTTTACGATAAATATGAATAGCTGACTGGCAGTTGTAAATAAAATAAAATGTATTGTTTCCCTTGTTTACTTTTCTCAGATTCTAGTAGTTTATGTAATAAAGGGGTTTTTACATTCATAATCTGACGATTTTTCGCTAATTCGTTTGAAGCTCTACACCCGCGCGGCCAATTCCCTCTAGTGGCCGTGAGCGAAAACTCTGAATTGTAAAATGCCACTCCCTAAAAATTTCTCGTTAAACGCGCCCTCTGTTTAATTATTTGTGAATTTTTTGAATGGAGATATCTCGTTCTTGTACTGACAAAATGCATTGCTTTTCTGATATTTTCGTTAGATGGCGTTGCGCTATTAGGAGCGTAATCACTTGTTGAATTGTGTGAGTGTGCGTGGTTTGTGAAAGCGGGCTTTTTGAATGTGAGTTTATAAATAAGTTTGAGAAAAATAAATCAAAATAGGAATTTAATGAAACGGTTTATTGATACCGTTCTTTTGTTAGGTAAACAAACAAGAAGTAGGTTTTCGCGGCCACAAGGAAGGTCCGAAGTGACATCATAACAAGTATTATTAACCGACTCCTTCAAAAAGGAGGAGGTTCTCAATTCGTCAGTATAGTTTTTTTTTTTTTTTTTTTTTTTTTTTTTTTTCTTTTTTTTTTGCTCCGGGTTCCCACCCCCGAAAAATCACCCTTCGCCACTGATATATATTTGAACGTGTATTGACTGTAGGAGGTACCTACACATTCATGTCTATACAGGGTCTAAGGGTAAACACCGTTGTCACTCAAACCATGGGGAGTTGACTTAAATATAAAAATAAATGACCGAGTAACAACAAAAAAAAAAGTTATTTTATGAGGGAGGGCCACATATGAGGGGCGTTGGGCGCCACATATGAGGGAGGTTATCAGAGAAACCACCTTTTCAGTAAAGAGTATATTGAGTATCAACACTAGTTATCATTAACACAGTTGTACAGAACATTGGGATTGAAAAACCCTAAATTATAATAATCAGTTCGCGTAACAATGGCGGCACGAGGGAGGCACGTGGCGACGTTGCGCGGTATCGAAATTACGCGTCTACGCAGCAAGCGTGTGGGCGGCGGACTGGCGCGAATCGCGAAGCTCCTTCCTCGCAACGGCCAGGCGAGAAAGGGACAGACATCATTCTCTGTATCGTGCCGGCACGCGACCGCGGGACGCTCGCACCGGAAGACATTGTGTCTGTGTTTGGTTTGCTATAATTTACATTAAAAGATTTTAAAAAGTTTCCATCCGACACCGTGCTCGCTAGCGAAATAGCTGAATGACTGAGGGAGGGATCGCGCTCGCAGCCGGTCAGGTCACGTCCCACGCCCCCCACCCGTGTTGAGACGCAAGTTCGTTGCCTTAGAGCATAGGGTGAAAGGGTAATAGTATAAAATAGTCTTGTGGTAAAATATCCAAGATAAGAATGCTTGGAAACATGCTGGTCTTGCTCCATAGGACGATTTAGTGTCTAGACAAAATCAAACTGATAGCTAATTTAGTTTTTTATTTTATTATTTGTATGTCATACACTTTTACACTCTGTCAGTTTAAGTAAACTCACGCACTGACTTATTAGTACTACTTGTAACAATGTTAGGACTATTGTTATGTAATATCATATACTTTTACAATCTTTGTAAATATGTGAGCACTATGTATCTGGTAATTAATTTATTAATTATTGCTCCAATTATAATTCTTTTTACCTTTTGTGGTACAGTAATCTTATTGTAGGTGCATCGTCTTCACATATAAATTATATAATTGATGTATACAAAATTTTGTAAAACATTTTTAAAAAGAGTAACGGTGGAGTTTCTTGCCCATTCTTCTCCATACGAAAACTACCTTTTGGAAGGGGCAACTAGAATCAATTCTATTTCTTTGTTTTGACGTTCAAAAGTGCCATATATGTGCCTATTTGAAATAAATTATTTGACTTTGACTTTGAATGTAATTAAAATAAAAAAGTTGTAATTTTCCATTGATTTTACGTTCTTTAAATGACACCAACCACTGGTTTCAAGGATAACGGTGTTTACCCTAACGACCTGTTTATCTGTAAATAAATAAGCTTAAATAAATTATAAAGATAGGTAAAAATAAATATAAGTGGGCGGGGGCGGCACTTTACCAGATTTTGCCCCGCCTAAAAAAAATTGAAGATCCGGGGCTGCGAAAATGTCCTAGAATCAAAAATTCGAAGACATGTGACATGTACCAACCCGCACTGTGCCCACGTGGTGGCCCAGCCTCTCTCACTGGGAGGAGGCCTGTGTCTCAGCAGTGGGAAAATTATAGGCTGATTATGCTAGGTATGCATTTAGTTGCCGTCAACGCCTAGCGTTAGTAAAAAACGGCAGAAGACTTTGAAAATTTAAACCTTTGCTAAAAATAATTCAGTCTTGCTATTTTTAGCATAGCTCCAAATATAAAATTTGAATGTTGGAAATTCCAGTCATATCGTCGCTCGCATCGGAACCTGTACTTTATATGCGTATGCAAATACGTCCATTGACCTCGCAGCACACGCATTAACAATTTCAATTCTAGAATATATGTCGGATACCTATTGTAATTATTGTTTTGGTAGTGAATTTGTATAATATGTAGGTCATTGAAGTTGTGTATGAGTGCAGAAAGCGAAGTTAACGTATCGCGTTCTTGTTAAGTTAGTCAAATTGTTTTATTTTAACTACTTGTTAATGGACTAGTTTTTATTTAGAGTTAATTAACTTCAGAAACTGGATGATTGATTTCATCTAAGTATGTTTTATTAGTGATTTCGGCTTGTTTTGCATTCAAGTTCAACCTCTAATTAGACAAACAGGCGAAGACTTTCAAAGTCCAATTGTTTCTTTGTCTGCATAGGCAACATGAGATCCTTCTGTTTTACTTCAACTTTTCTTGAGTAGTTTAATCTATGCATTACATAATGCTTTTTACAAACGATTCTCACGTTCGATACGATTCTACCAATTTGTTTAAAATATTTTTTAATGAACACTGTCGTCGTCAATATTTTATTTCCTGAATATGTATTGCAAAGTCACTGTTGTATTTGTGAACGTGAAGTGATGAAATATAATTGATTGTTTTCATTGGGAGCCATCCATGAGCCATCGTCAAATTGGTTTGCAATGCAAGCAAATATGGCTTATCTACGAAACCAAATTGAGCGTTAGTTTTCGTTTCCCAATGTTTCTTTTAAATTCAAATGCTATACTTGCTATAATAGGTACTATGGGGACTAGGATATGCACTTGTATAGTATAGCCGAAAGGAACTCAAAAGAGCCCACATTATGCACTTTGGAAGCATGTTGCATTGGTACTAGGAATCCAGGATCCACCAAAAATACAGGATTTCCTTTCCTTACACGTATGTACCTACTTAATGCTATTTCCATAGAACTTTGCACTTTAACTTCAAACTGCGTGCTCTCGGAATGTTGACAATTACCCCACTTATGACTTTGGGAACTCAAAGATAATGTCTCTATGAACCGTTACTACAGGTAGGTACTCATCTGACCATTACGTCTTTTTAATGACAATGGACGTAGAAGGTACTCAGGTAGTACTGTAACATAAGGTACTGTACATAATATAACCTCGTTAGTGAGACAGTTGCTTCTGATTATTACTGTGCCGACTTTTGTCCCGTTCATTCAAGACCGTTTGTATCTACTAGGTTTGCGGAAGATAGTAGTTATGACGACAAAGCGGTAGGTGCACAAAACCGGTCAGAATGATAATGATCATGAATGATGACGCGTCAAAATATATCGACTCAAGGGTGAAAGGATTTTGCGGGAAAGTCCGAAAGGGATACCGGGACCTTGGCAATAGGAAACTGAAGGAACACGGGTAGGTTTTAGTCAGTAAAAGTCTGACAAGCCCTCCCGCTCCGCCCAGAGTGGGAGAAGTCATTTGATGACTTCCCAACCTCAAAAAAAAAAGGGTGAAAGGATTTGTTAAGGCCCTACCGACAATATGTTCAATCAAACTCAAAGATAAATAGGTACGTAGAGCGCTCCCAAATCATATCTATAGGGGATCTCTTATCTTCTACAATACTTCGCCTCAACGTCACTCAACCTTCGATCTCTCTACGAAGTATTAACAAGCACACTATATCTACATGCCATATCTCCATAATTACAAGCATATTCAAAGGAAATCGCTTATACAATCAGCAGATTGACTGTGCCAAGGTTGGTAGGCAGTACATCATGACAAGAAGACTTATTACTGCACACGCCTTCGCCATATTGTTTCTAAGTATTGTGACTCCTACAGTGATTAGTATCTAGTATTTAATTCTCCTCGGATTTGAAAATGTACGTATGTGTTTAAAATTTGTCGAAGGTGTAGCCAAGGTTCCTTGATGATTAAATATGATCTGAGTGGGATTTACTTTTCTTTTCAATACTGGTGTAGGTTGCTTTTTGTAATGATGCATCTGCTTGTAGGTTTACTCAATAGCAATTTTTTAATTTGCAAATTCAGTCAGCAGAAGCTTTTTCAGGAAGAGTGGTGGAGTTTATCAAGAGAAAAATCTAGGTTCTCAGCAAGTTTAGCCAATAAGCAAAACTCATCATCGTCATCATCATCATCTAAGGGTTTACAGCCGCAGCCGCTTAGCTTGGTCAAGTATATTTCTCGAACTTGATCTTTTTGCGGCTTTTCTCTCCATTTTCTCACTCCAACAGTTGTTACGTCTTGGTCTACGCCATCCAACCATCTGAGCTTGGGCCGTTCTCGACTTCTACGACCATCTGGTTTACTATCCAATAACCGTTTGGGTGCTCTGGTCTCGTCCATTCTTGCGACATGTCCAGCCCATCAAAGACGACCTATTTTGATGGTTTTTATTATGTAAGGGTCGCCATAAATCTCGTAGAGCTCATGGTTGTACCGCGTTCGACATTGCTCGTTTTCCAGCAATGCACCGAATATGCGCCTGAGGATTTAAAAACAAACAAAACTGCTCTCATAAAAAACAAGACACAAGCTTTGTTTATCCTTGTGTTTTATTGCTTGCTTTACCGATCCGATTGGATTCAGAGAAGTTCACCAAGAAGACGTTAATACGAAAGGACGGAAGTGTGTGAGTGCGTCTAGTATATTCTAGAACAACTTCCTGCAACCACCGATCGTGGTGGTTAGATAATTATGATGATCTTTCTCATTACAATAAAAAAACTGTCTCCACCTCATATCCTTCCGTCTGTGACCCAAAACATGCAGTGAAAATGACCTCTGCGCTGCCACCGACGACGCTGCCGTGGCAAAGTGTTGGGCCAACAAGATCCGAAATAATGTAGTGCCAACGACACCAAAAAGAATAAGACTGGTTAATGAGAGTCTTCATGAAAATTCAAACCACCAGTTGGCTCCACTTTGACAAGAGGTCTTCCATTTCGACAATAATACCTAACTTATATTATAAATACGAAAGTGAGTTTGTTTGCTACACTTTCACGCTAAAACGGCTGAACGGATTTGGATGAAATTTGGCACATAGGTAGACCAGACCATGACCTGGAGTAGGACAAAGGCTTCTTTTCATCATGGATCACAGACGAAGTAGCGGGCAATAGCTAATATAAATTAAATGATGACTTTCATCATTCATTCAACAGGCACGACTATAAAATATATAGGCGCTTTAACACTTTTGACAGGTGCCTGGACCTGACGTCTCAGTGCTTCCACCTAGTGAACGTCATTTCGGAAAACCCCCATTTATTCAAACTGTAATATCGATTCTAGATCGATCGGTAGTTGACACCTATTCATTATTGTTTGTACTCATCACGTTGTACTAAACAATGCAAGGGCGACTGGGACGTTCAATTTGTCACAACAAATCAATGGCCGTGAAAATTACTGCTTAATTAACGCCTTCGTTAATCAATTTGGAATTCGTTTCTTTTAGAGTTCACAGTTCCGATCTTTTGTTCCCATGGTTCTTTCCGGTATGATTAAAAACGAAAGATTCATTCATAGCAGCAACAGCCCTCCTGTCTCCCTGAGGGGCTTGTGGCTAAGTATAAACAGCCGTACGCGTCGATCGATCAGAGGGCCTAGACAAGTGACAGTCGCTTCGAAAGCGTTTCGTATTTCTACGACTTTCAACAGGATTGACATAAGCTTTTCGATAGCTTATGTCAGTCCTATACATTTTTGCCATTTCCATCGTCGTTATCGCTGATAGAATGTCACTTTGTCTAGGGCCTCAGGTTAAGCTACGCTTGCCGCGGCTGGTCCGTGGATGGGTGGCCATCTTTTCATACCAAGACCCCTCCGTGACTTGAAAAGCACGTAAAGCCGTTGATCCCGGCTGTCATTTGTAGATCTTTAATTGACAGTTGTTAGGGATCGTCAGAAGCCCGAAATTCTGATAACCAGTCTTACCAAGCGGTATCGTGTTACCCAGTAACTGGGTTGTGGAGGTCAGATAAGCAGTCGGTCCTATGTAAAACACTGGTATTCAGCTGAATCCGGTTAGTCTGGAAGCCGACCCCAACATATTATTTGGGAAAAGGCTAGGCAGATGATGACTCAATGAAACTCCTCGTACCAACTGTAGCTCCACTTTTCCCTACTACACGTCCTCATTCAACCAATCACAGGATGTAACTAAACGAATCAACCTCACCCGTCTTGCATACTAATCCACAATCATTACTTCCACCATACATAACAATATATATTGCTTACCTTCCAAAACTGTTGGTACAGTTGCTTGTCTGTATACATTAAAATTCAATGCACGTTTTATAAAGAAGCGTCTACATTGATCTGTTTTGCTTTCCCGGTAAAGCATAGACAAAGAAATAGTACTTAGTATACCTATAGATGAGCATCTCGTGGCTAAGTAACAACAGCCGCATGGGTCGATCCATCAGGTTAAACTACGCTTGCCGGGGTTGGTCCGTGGATGGGTGACCATCTTTACTTACAGAGACTCCTCCGTGTCTCGGAAAGCACGCTAAGCCGTTGGTCTTGGTAGTCATTCGTGGGACTTTGCTGTTACGAGTGGTCCAAGCCCAAAAGTCTGACAACCATGCAGTCTTACCAAGGGGTATGTATTTGGCGCAGTCAGTGCCAGAATCATTAGTTCACGTCCGAATAAGGACATGTACTTAATTCCAATTCCAGTATTTTCAGCCTAAGCACTGACATATTTTTTTGTCAAGTCCTACACAACTTCTGCATTAGGTAACGTGTTACTTTGTAAGTAAGCACTTCTAACTAAATGCTGGTCTTAGTTAAGTCTTAGGATCCAAGGACCAGCAAGTGTGTTAAATTGTATTGGAACTTAGTACACTGTTCCTACCATAGAAACATAAAAAAACAGTTCTTATATACCTACTTATAACTGACTTACATGGTTCTTTAAAAATGACAATAAGTCTCTCACGATTTGGTGGACGACCAACAGAATATCTCGAGGAAAACCTGGTCGAAACTTGTAGGCACAGACCAGGGAAGCATGGGACAAAAGGGAGGAGACCTATATTCAGCAGTGGGTGGAACAAGGCTGCCAATAATGATGCTCAGAACAAATAACAAACCAAGACTTAGCGCTGCGAACAATCCAGTGAAGCGTGCCAAAACTACACCTCCGCTGTGTGCATAGGTGCATACAAGCTCACACGCACTCATTTACAAACATTTACAATCAAACTACACCTCATTACGTGCCCACATAGCCTCATGCACGTCACCGTTCTTGACAGCGCTCTGAGAGCGCTGTCAACTGCGACACGCTCTGTCTCGGTTTTTTATTTGGTCTGAATAATTGACGATGAAGTCACAACTCGCAGCAAACAACGTCGACTTCCACATGTACACAGAGATGCGTCCTCTACACTTACCACCCACTTAGCACCAATAAACATTGTCCGTATCAATTATAGCACTCCATCGCTCACTAACGATGCAACGCCACAAAAACTAAAAGAAATGCTTTAATTACAGCCAACACGGAAGGATACGCAACACGTTAATGATTAAATAACTAACTTTTGTTATTAAACTTGGTTGCGTCGAGAGAGCGATGCTCGAATACTCGATGTTCCATTGTTTGAGCATTGAAGTTTATAAGTAGGACGAGTGGTTTAGTTTACACAAATGGTATGGAGTGTCTTTTCCTTAATTCCGAACCCTAATGTTTTGTCGGTTTGAGCAATAGTGGCCTAAATAATTACTGTGACTAAGTATAACATAGTCAGCCTATAATGTTCCCACAGCTGGGACACAGGCCTCCTCTCGGTGAGAGGGAGTGGGCTGTAATCCACCACGCGAGCCCAGATGCGGGTTAATAGATGTCACATCTCTTCAAATTTTTTTGGTTTTAGGACATACCGGGTTCCTCATGATGTTTTCTTTCACCGTTTTTGTGACCAGGGATGATGGAATATTTTACGCAAAGTAAAGCGCCTGTCTGGGTTCGAGCCTACGACCTACAACTCATAAGTCGCGGCCGTTACCATGGGGCCACCACTGCTATCTGACTAAGTGAAATGTTATTTAATTTAACTGCTGAGGTATAGTGTGTTCCAAAAGCATCTTATGAAAATGTAAACAACTGGATTGCAAAACGTTGATTAATTTTCTAATTTCAAATAACCTTATAAACAACAGAAAATACTTTTATTACATCAATTTTGGTCGATGATGTCGGTTAGTCCCCCTATGCTCTAGTCCCGCTATGCTCGACTCGAAAAATACCTATTAAAAAGTTTCGCTATGCACGAAATTCTTCGATTCTTCGTAAACAATGAAAGGTACAGTTGGAAAGAAAATTGTTTGAATTATTTATTTTTTTATAGCGCCATTCGTCTAAGCGTAAGCGTCTGTAAGTTAAAATTGGTTTTGTCTCGTTCTGACAATTAAAAAAGTCAAAATAACGGATATGGACAACCGAGTTTCAGAGCAATTCGAAATTAAGAAATGTTTATGCATAGAGCTGTAAGTAAATACTGGACCCACACGATTTAACGAAGTCTGTAGGCTTCGTTACATATCCTATCTTACTAATTATACCAAATATAAATGTGAGCAGAAAACTAGTAAAATATAAAAGAGTATAAATAAAAAGTCCGTTCTCAAAGTCAAATCACCTGTATTCAAAAAAATTCAGTCTTATTAATTACACAAATAAAATACAAATAATCAACTATTTAAAAAATAAAGCTACGGTATCTGTCAATAGATATGTTAAATCTGCCATTCCTAGATTCAGCCAAGTTAGTTGTTCTGTGGTGCTTAAATGGTAATAAAATATTACACTGTAACAGTTTTCTTCATCACTGCCCGCGAATGTGATTTCGTGCATAGCGAAACTTTTTAGTAGGTATTTTACGAGTCGAGCATAGCGGGACTAGAGCATAGGGGGACTAACCGGATGATGTTTCTATTACAATTTAATAAACAATAGTTTGTTTTAAACAATAATTGTTCGAAGTTTTAGCTTTAGTGAGTGATTGCGTAATTGCATAAGAATTTTACCTGAACCGGATTTGTTTATATAGGTACCTACCTACATAATTATGTCCATCCGATATTGTTGGAACAGATCACAAGTACCTATGTCATTTATCGCCCTCACATAAAATAAAATAAAATGATCATAACAAAATAAGAGCAAGGACCTAAAATATCTGGTCCTTCGAGTTGGAAAGATCCTGTATTAAGTTAAGATCGATGTTCTGATTTACATTTGCAGATTTGAACCACCTCTGTAATCAAAACCGCACAAGAAACAACAATTAAATCAATATCTCATTGTATTATCAAACAGAAAATATCACAAAACAAACCACAGTATGCAGTTCGTGCAGCCATAACAGTTGTCAAACTCAAACTCAAACTCAAAGCATTTATTTCAAATAAACCAATTACAGGCACTTTTGAATTGTCAAAGGGTCGGTCAGTCAGAAAATATGAAGCTAGATGCCCATTCCAAAGCGTAGTAGGTTCCTATGGAGAAGAACGGGCAAGAAACTCCACGGACACTCTTTTAAATCAGAATATTGTTACAATATGTTGTTTACATCATTCATGTTGGAATCATACATGTGAGTACAATGTAGAAAAACGTGCAGGTTAAAAGAGTCCGTAAATAAAAGATAAAACGATACAAAACAATTCAAAAATTAAAATAAATCAAAATAAGCCGTGGCAGCTAAGAGATTAATTGTATAACAAAACAACATTCCTAGGACAAACAAAGTAATTATTTTGTTAATCTATGTACCAGTTGAAGTACCTACTACATTACTCGTTCGTAATTAGAGTCTGACCAAGAACAACTCTTGGTGTCAACAACTCGACTGAAATGAAACGCGAAATTCGGCCTGATTTGCTTTTTCGGCCGAAATCCAAAAACGAAAAGGTCCATCTTTTATCACTATATTTAACCGTTTAAACTTATACGACACAAAACTTTATACTTTTCTCAAACACATAATTATTAATAATCAAACAATATGATGTTTTAGGCGATAAAAAGCTTTTTTCTGCAGTTTCACAGTACCTAATCATTGTGTTTTTAGTTGTGGTAACCATCCATTGTCTCTGAATAAATGAATTGAAAGAATTATATATATCACTAATTATAAGCACATAGTTATCTTCTCCTGAAAACCCGAAATGCCGAAAATGCATATTTCGGCCAAAAATTGCCGAAAACCGAAAACGAATTTCGGTCGGACTCTACTCGCAGTCGCAACACACGGTATTAAGGTGAGCTCCAAGTTCTGAGAAAATTACATTAAAACTTGTTAGCGACAAGTAAAATTGAATTTTCTTGTTAACTTCTCTCTACATGAAAGTTTCGGATGTGAATTCGACAGACTGCTTAGTGTTAAATCTAAGAGGATGTTTGAGTACCTATAGAAATAAGAATACTAGCGCTTTTCCGGCTTCGTCTGCCTGGACTTGGGATTTTCCAATACAAGCAACCCATTATAACCATTTACTTGATACGTTTTAAAACTGTACCTATCACCCGCGTGGACCCTAATTCTTTTTCTAAATTAAAAGTAGGTACCCTAAGTTACTCCATAAAACATCATCAGCTATCTGCCAGTGAAGTGCCGTAAAAATTGTTCCAGCCGTTAATATATAGTAAAAAGTTAAGTAATAATTTCATATAGTAAAAAGCTGTTATTTAGCCATTACAAATAGATACTTCAATTTTATATCTATAATACTAATATTATAAAGAGGAAAGATTTGATTGTTTGTTTTCATTGAATAGGCTCCGAAACTACTGAACCGATTTGAAAAATTCTTTCACCATTAGAAAGCTACATTCACCCTGAGTAACATAGGCTATAATTTATAAAGATTACACGCGGGCGAAGCCGCTGACGGCAGCTAGTATTTTATAGATTTATTTGTGTAGATGAGAAGGTATGGATATTTTAATAAAGTAAGTACAAAGTAAACTTGGGAAGTTGTTATACAATACAATACGAGTTATGAATTAACCAGTTATCGAAACAATCTAAATGGCTGTTATATAATGTAACTGTAAAGAAATACTTATAGAATAATATTCGATCCTTTCTTCGATAACAGCTGGATCAGACAAAAACAGCCCTAGTTACAAATGACAATGCTCAAAAGTAAGAACATTTGGTACGAAATGTATTATCAACACCATAAATCAAAACTATTGAAAAATACGATAACTAAGGTATTGTTTATAAATACCTATTTGTTTACATGATTGGAAACTAAATCGCGAACGTAGTGTAACAAAAACATAATTAAATATATGACCTAAAAGGACACAAAAATCAAATACAAATTCAAATCGGAAGCAGATAAACCCACTGCACCACAATAACCTCAATAATCAACCTACTTCCTACAAATATAGAGTCCTTTTCGCATTGCCGGTCAGTTTACAGTTAGCACCGTTTCTGAAGGCGTGATGATATGGCGTGGTGCGTGAGTTGGGTTGAGGAACAGTTCAATGGTTGGTGCCTCAGGGAGTAACGCGGACGGAATGTAGATGTGAGGAAACAATTTGAGCTTCATTTTGAAGATCTAGGTTGTCTATTGCACTTGGATAACGGGTGTAAAAAGACACTTAACGAAGCCGAAAGTCACTTGTTATTCCCGTCATTGTGATATTTTTTTGTTGTTCTGGACCATATCGTTTAAGATAGTAAATTGATTTAAAACACAATAGAAGTAGATATATTTAGTAACCTATTCCGCTTAACTATTATCTAAGAGTCATAAAAAACCCTATAAGAAATCGACACGATTGACCAGTCGCAAACCAGAACACGACGTGTTGCCACACCGAGCGCTGGTTCTGCGTCCTTACTAAATATATCTATAATAATATGTCTATTGTATTTTATTTTACTTATTCGTTTAATCGAGAGGCAACGTTCTTGCAGCAAAACAACGCTTATGATTGTTTTGTGTGATTAACATTTTGTCTTGGTGTAGTTATTGAATACAAAACGGCCAGCTATTTGGAATTCAGCTTAAAGCTAACGATTACGTGTTGCTTGTTTTCTGGTCTATAAAGCAAGATTACAGCCGATAACCATAATTCTTGGCAAGGCGAGGCAAGACGCTTTCTTTAACCTGTTGTGCTACGATTACTGCCTGTTTGCCTTGAACATTTAACCAGTAGGTATTTGCACTTTCCTGCTTTTCTTGTATATTCAACTAGCGACCCGCCAAGCTCTTGGCGAAACTTTTATTGTTATATTATAGTATAATATAACATTAAAAGTTTCGCCAAGAGCTAGGCGAGAGAATATATTCCGGAAGTGCTAAGGGTATAATAATTATACCCATAACACTTCCGGAATATATTCTCTTAATGATGGTGAAAACCGCATCAAAATCCGTTGCGTAGTTTAGAAGAACAACGCGGGCATAATATAGACAAACGCGAAAAGCGACTTTGTTTTATAATATTTAGAGATTACATATGAATGTTTTACTAAATCGTCATTACGGATTATTTTAAAAAAGTTTCAAGGACCAGTATCTTCATTCTGAAAGAAGTGAAGACTCCAAGGACCAACTTAGTTTAAATAGGAACTCCGGACTTTTTATGCACTATCAACTAGAATTGGAATCAGTTTGAAACAAATGTCTAATCCACTGCTTCAATATGTTCGAAAAAAAAATATGTTCAACAAAGTAAACAACACTATGAATGTTTTTGAACTGTCACAATTAAACAAATTAGTCATAATAAGTTACGGAAATAAGTTACGCGATTCGATAGCAGAACTTAATGTTTTGCATAATGATTTACTTTGTAGTTTCACTCTATCTACTAATCGTCAGTAACTTTCCCGGACATTATCACATTTCTGCACAAAATACTGTAGAAAGCACATAACTAAATATTTAAAAGCACATTGTCGCCTTATCGCAAAAAATAGTAATAAAAAGTATAGTAAGTAATATTTTACCTTCCTTTTAGCGCAGCAGTAAATGTGAACAGCCGTATAAAACCTTTAGTTTAGCTGCGTTTTTATGCAACAAACTGCGAAAAAGATGGGGCTGATAAAAATGTTTGTTCGTCGTTTTATGAGAGACCGGTTCCACTACATTCTGGGTATGCAGATGTGAATAAAATGATTATGGGATACGAACAATATGTGTGTGAAGGTATATTTTCTACTACTTCGGTTTTCTACAGAATGCACCAATGCACCATGCATGTGCACACATACACCGTGTATTAGAAAAGTGTGGTCATCTTTCGCGATTACCATGTTGGTTCCATGGAGAAAGTGGTTCAGATGGATGGTCTGTACCGTAGGTGCCACACCCTCCCTGCCAGGGTTGCGGGTTAGTCCGAAAGGGATACCGGGACCTTGGCAACAGGCAACTGAAGGCACACGGGTGGGTTTTAGTCAGTAAAAGTGTGACACGCCCTTCCGCTCCGCCCGGAGCGGGAGAAGTCATTGGACGATTACCCATCCACAAAAAAAAAAAGGTGCCATACCCTTAAATTGGACCACACTTATCTGATAAGTACATGCTGTAAACAGGACGCAAGGACCAGACAGATGTGTATAACTACATTTTACCAGTGTATACAAGTGTAAGGGAAATCGATGCACGCGCAAACTGTCACCATGAATTCATTACATGATTCTAGAACCACCAGCATAATATTGCACTTTTGTATGAAAAAGCGGTTTTTTTTTTTCATAACTCCCGACAATATCTATGGTTGGTTTGCGCGTCGATGTCCGTCTATGGTGTTCGTCGATGTTCTTGTGTATTTCTATGGTAAGGGGGCGACCCTATTGAAGAGAACAGGCTCAAATCCAGACTCTGGGCATGCAGGTGAGAACTGCAGTATGCCACTGAATAACCCCTTGCAACAAACTTAGAACAGGCAACAATTTAGTTTGTTCAGTCAAATAATCAACATCAACGTGTAAAATGTCGGCATTTAATGTGAAACACAATGTAATCGAATGAATTTATTGTAGCATGCGGGTCGTAAAGTAATGTAAATTTCTGTATTTTGCAGCGATAATAATAATAGTTTTTGTAAAACGGAGTTGGTGTGTTAAACTTTTGAACGTTTTATTTAGCATCAAAAGGATAAATAAAGATAACACATGTACTTTTATCTGGTTGACTGTTTTCTCTGCTCTGCACCAAGCCACTTTGCATACGATTGGTAAGCCATAGTTTTATAAACCAAGCTTCGACCATGGAGCATTTTATCTTTAAATCAGCAATGAATTAAATCGTAGAATGTCCATTCGACATTGGCAGTCGGCACCAGCTGAGCCATACAAATAAAGATACCAGCCAATAAATATTTCATCGAGCAACAAGCGAATAATTCGTAATGCAAGTAATAAAAGGAGTTTATAATGGTAAAATATTGTTGCATTGCTTCGAGCCAGTGGCCAGTTTGACGTGACCCGTGGCAGAAAAGGGAACTAAGCTAAATTGTACAGGGTTTTGAAGGGCCCCTTTGCAAGCAGCGCCACAATGGAATGTCAATATGAATTGGGCACGCCAGTGTCGCCTACGCAGACAGCATGCTAATGTAGTGAGTCAACAGCATTTACATTTACTCAATATCATACAGCGCTCGTTCGTGTATTACGTCAGTTTCTTTTTGTTTTTACTAGAATACGATGTGTTGAGGAAAAACTACGATAGTTTGACATGAATGAATGGTCCTTCTTGGAAGCTTCGAATATATTTACGATGAGCTTGGAGAGTTGAATTTTGATGATTCTTGAACTTAAGTGAGGAAGCGTTATAAACAGAGCTCAGCCAGAGAATTTCATAAACAGATCCCGATTTTACGGGCATGCTACTTTTGAATATAGTTTATTAATTTCTTTGGGACAAAAACTACGTGAAGAAAAAGGTTTTATATTTTTGGTACTTCCCAGAATAAGCTATTTTACAAGTGACTCTACTACTCCTTTGTCCTCGTTGGTCTATTGGTCGTCAGCGGTACTGCTGACCTGGTGGTCTGGGGTTCGATTCCCATGTCTGGCAAAGTGTTATTTAGGTTTTTTTCCATTTGAAATTCCTCAGTAGCAGCCTATTACATGGGACTTAAAGATAACTGACGAAATGTGGGTGTAATAAAGATAAACCTCTGTCTAAACCTTTGGGGATTACAGGCGTGAAGTTTAGGCTGGGAGGGGCTGGTACCAACGCGGTACTTGCTACATTTATCGCTCTGCTGAAATCCTTACATATTATAAAAAAAGTCCTCGACCGCGTCTGTCTGTCTCTTCGCGATAAACTCAAAACTACTGCACCGATATTCATGCTTTTGTCACCAATGGATAGAGTGGTTCTCGAGGAAGGTTTTAGTATATAAAAACCAATATCCACGCGGGCGAAGCCGCAGGTATCAGCTAGTCTTTTATAACTTTAACTCTATATTGACATACGAGGCTTCCCCCTCTTTTCCATTTTGAAGGCTGACTAAAGCATGGCCATTTATAACTTGTGAATGGTCCCAAGACTAAAGAAAGAATTGATGTAAATTATTGGCTAACGGTACACGATTGTACGACTACGAATTGGTTATTGCCCATGAACTTAATGATCGCATGGTATGGTTTTATCTATGTGGCTTATTTCCGTTTTATTGTTATATGGTCTCAATATTTCATTTAAATTTTTTGTCTTTAGTTTGTAGCATTTAACATAAGATCACGCTTGAATTCCCCGTAGGGTGAAGCAGAGGTGTAACTATAGTTCACCTACATTCGCGTAGGGTTTATTTACAGGTATTTTATTACAAGAGCTTTTGAAAAACATGTCTGGTCTTTAGAAATAGCTCCTTACTTAAGTTTTAACTATTTGTGAGACTTTATTCTTTTATGAATGACACATGAAAAATTAAGAAACTATTGCCCCTGCTCATCCTCCTGGTCCTGGAGTACTGCCCTTACCTCATGTTGAAATTAGTTTATTGTAAAACAAACCATAGAAAGTTTCAAGTGTAATGACAGGTAATAAAACTGTCGTCATATCTTGTCTACCTTACTGACTTACAGATCAACCACCTCCGATCATTCTTCAAGTCACCCATTGCCCGTGCCTCAGTTGTAGTTGAGGGCTATGTACTTACAAAGTTATTACACGCAAAATGTTGAGTCATAATTAAAATGATAATCAACGCGATGACTCATGTAGACTGAGGGGCACGAAAACAGCGGCAAGGAGCTGTGGTCGAGTGGGGCGACGGAAATGGTACAAAATTGTTCCGTCGCCACCGCCTCGCTTGGCTACCACTCCTTGCCACTGCACGCTGGTTTCGTGTCCGCAGCCTCAGACATTGAGGATCAATAAAGCGACAATAATGAATCTTACAGGTCACTGAACATTATAGAAACTTGATGGGTAGAAAATGCTCCTTAGATCCTTAGCCTGTTTTGACTAACACCAGGCGAATATTATTATTGCACGTTCAATTTTCAACTCTCGAGGCTAGCATTAAATATCCATCAATGCGCTTTTCTATGCCCGGAGTTAGATAAAACGGGTGTTAGAGATTGGAGATGTTGCAGATGTACATGTACCTACTGAAGGGGCTTGCTTGTGGCTAAGTAATTTAGTAAGTGATTTAAAGTAAGTGATTTATATTGCATTGTGCGTGCATAATAATGCACTGCTAATACGATGCATTGTCTCGCATAAAAATATAGTCACCATAATCATCACCTATTGTATTAAACTATTGATGTGTCCTACCAAACATGGCCAAACCATCAACCGCGGTCGTACTAACCAATGACAGCCATGATTTTTATTACGATTAAATAATAACATAACTTGTCGCCTGTTTTCCTGAAGAGTTAGGCAGAGGTGATCAGGTGGTATATAGCACCTACCACCAATGTTTCGCCAATTATGTTTCAATCCCATGTAATAGGGTGCGAGCCTATGCCATCACCGTCCACCACCATCAACTATGGCACATAACCAGACTCCGGCGGGCCGTTATTAAAAAATACTAATGGACAAACCCAATAACACTTTTTCCGATATCTGGGAATGGAACCCAGGAGCTTGACTATTTTAAAATTTGTTATTTAATACCAAACCTACCTTTACCGATTTTATTTTTGCCTACCTTTATTTTTTTTATTTTTTGCTATTTTGGTTTTTAATTTGGTTTGAGACTTATTTGTTTTTTTAAGTTCCGTCCCAAAGGCTGAAACGGGAAACTATTACTTAAGCTCCGCTGTCGGTCCGTCTGTCACTAGGCTGTCATGAACCGTGATAGTTCAGACAGTTGTCACAGATGATGTATTTCTGTTGCCGCTATAACAATAAATACTAGAAAACAGAATAAAGTTAATATTTAATAGGGCTCCCATACAACAAACGTGCCTTTTTTTGCCGTGTTATAGATAATGGTACGGAAACCTTCGTGCGCGAGTCCGACTCGCACTTGGCTGGTTTTTTTTTTTTGGTGTTTTTCAACACGTTACCTATTTAAAGAATTAACCAAAAGTTAACACATTAATGTTGAATGTTAAGTAAATAAACACTAGGTTCTATGGTTTAGCAATACTATTGAATATCGACACTCGACACTTCAAATATTGACATAAGAAGTGAATACGACGCGAACGTAATGTTTGTTAGATCTTCCACTTAACTACGTGATCATTGTATAAACGGTTAATGTGTGGTGTGTGTTAAACTTAGATTGTATGACACAATTATCCTTTGCCCCCCAGTTTGAACCGCTCAGGGGACAGGCTTATCAAAAGAACTAATCAAGAAATTAATAAAAATTGATAAAATTAATGTAATTCATATAATCTAAATTGATTATATGAATTACATTAATTCTGTCGTTGTGAAAACTTAGGTCACAGATATTATAATACTACGTCTTAGGTGTAGTGAGCTAACAAATCCTTAGCATCAGCAGGCGTAGCATGAGCACCGTTTTGTCGACGGAAGAGTAGACAAAAATGACGTTTCCTGTAGACAGTACGAGACGGCAGCAAAATAGAAAGAGTCAACTGCACTTTTTACGAAATTCACTCTTTTACATAATTAGACTCAGAATTCTTTATTTTATCATAGGATTTATCGGTTGTCAGTGTGATTTTGACAGTAAGGATAGAAAACTTTCTTCCGAAATAGTCTACATATAAAAAGACCTAGACAAAGATCGTTAGAAATGAAAGACGGATGGTGGATGTCAAAAATGAAGAAACGAACTGTCACTTTGTATAGAAAAAGCTATGTCTATTCTTCGTAGAGATAGAAAGCGCCATGCTACGCCAGCTGGAGGCCAAGTCTACTAATTTACAAATGTATCAGTGGCCTCACAATGATCAGCTTTTGACAGGTTAGCCATACGAAATCTGTCAAAAACTCATCATTGCGAGACCACTGACACGTTTGTAAATTAGTAGACTTGACCCCCTGGTGGAATGACAGCTCACTTCACATACGTATTTTTTTTTTTAAATGTCTCCATGAATAGTGATAATGAGGATGCTAAGGATTGACACTAGTGACAGGTTTTTGACACCAAAGTTTTCACTACGATTTTTACTGAATTAAATTATTTAAATTATTTAAAATATTTAAATTATTTCAATCAATTAAATCGGCATGTGTCTATCAAAGTCAGGTACGGAATTGTTGTCATAATTATGTTTAGAAGAGGTAGAGGGAACAGTCAAAGAGATTAGAATATCATCTAGTGCCTTTCAATAGTTACCTACATAAAAATAAGTACGCGCATTCGTCAAGTGACCAATAGCTGTTACTGGTTTCATACTGTCAGATAAACAATAAAGGGTGTTTTATACGTTATGCCTCATATCCACGCCTCCTATATGCACCACAAACGGCCTTTATAACAAAGTATAGTGCATAGAAAGGGCAGTTGTTATAGTACCTAACTACTAAACGGAGCAAAATGAAGGCAACGAGCTCAAGGATGCCACAAGAGAATTGTGAACCTTGGACCACGTAGTGACATTGGATAAGGCTTGGTATTGTATTAAATAGTGGAATGGGTATCAGAGGAGCTCGTGGCTATGTAATAACAGCCGCACGGGTCGATCCATCAGGTTAAGCTACGCTTGCCGGGGTTGGGTGTGGTGGGTGACCATCTTTACATACCGAGGCTCCTCCGTGCCTCGGAAAGCACGTTAAGCCGTTGGTCCCGGCTGTCATTTGTGGATCTTTAACAGTCGTTACGGGTCGTCAGAAGCCCGAAAGTCTGACAACCAATCTTACCAAGGGGTATCGTATTACCCAGTTACTGGGTTGTGTTGGTCAGATAGACAGTCGCTCCATGTAAAATACTGGTATTCAGCTGCATCCGGTAAGACTGGAAGCCGACCCCAACATAGTTGGGAAAAGGCTAGGCAGATGAGTGGAATGGGTATCAGGAGTTACAAATTGTAATTAAACCAGCTATCTAATTGCGTTACAGATTTTCGTAAACGATTAAGACTAATCTGTTTCATTTTGACAGTTAAACAACATTCATTGCGTTAATTACGTTATTGATCAGATTTTTTTTTCCGACTTATGAAGCAATGGATTAGCAAGCTGTTTCAAAACGATTCAGATTGTGATTGATCGTGTAAAGCAATTAGGGTGCTGGTAGCAAGTTGGTAAGAAATTAAGTCTTGCGGGGTTGCCAATCACTCATAAATCTCTGTTTAATATTAGTAGTAATATTACATCAACATAGACATAAGGAATTGTGGGTCGATCCATCAGGTTAAGCTACGCTTGCCGGGGTTGGTCCGTGGATGGGTGACCATCTTTACATACCGAGGCTCCTCCGTGGCTCGGAAAGCACGTTAAGCCGTTGGTCCCGGCTGTCATTTGTGGATCTTTAACAGTCGTTACGGGTCGTCAGAAGCCCGAAAGTCTGACAACCAGTCTTACCAAGGGGTATCGTATTACCCAGTTACTGGGTTGTGGAGGTCAGGTAGGCAGTCGCTCCATGTAGAATACTGGTATTCAGCTGCATCCGGTTAGACTGGAAGCCGACCCCAACATAGTTGGGAAAAGGCTAGGCAGATGATGATGATGAGACATAAGGAATTGTAATACTGTCACTATGGGTTTCATGTCTGAAATATTGTGTTTTTTCTATCAGAACTTTCTCATCTTTCTCAGTTGGGACATAAACAGAACTGGCGAAATGTGGGTGTGTGTTACTATAGCTACACCTCTGCCTAACCCTTCGGAGATTACAGGGGTGATCTTATGTTATGTTCAATACATAAACATAATCAGCCTATAATGTTCCCACTGCTGGGACACAGGCCTCCTCTCTGTGAGAGGGTGTGGGCCGTAATCCACCACGCGGGCCCACTGCGGGTTGGTAGATGTCACATGTCTTCGAATTTTTGGTTCTAAGACATGCCGGTTTCCTCACGATGTTTTCCGTCACCGTTTTGAGAGCAGTGGTGATGAAATTATTTACACAAATTAAAGCGCATGTCAGGGTTCGAACCTACGACCTACAACTCGTAAGTAGCGGCCGTTACCACTGGGCAGCCACTGCTCTCTTCAATACATTGTGAACATAAAATTATTCGGATGGCTTTGCGATCTTATTTCCAGCCATTTATTTTCTGGTTTTTGCCAGTGTTAATCCGGTGTGAATTTTGCACTCATAAAATAACATGTTCCATAACATAGTGCGGGTTTGCGGTACCTACCGTATCAACCGTATGGTACATAACATACGGTGTATGGTCCGCTATACTTCTAGTACTGTTAATACATCTTATACTTTCATCAATCACGCACGCCTCTCCTGTTTTATACTTAAAGATTTATTTTCTTTTTGATTAAATTCTTTGTAGATTGGGAAACGGTACCTTTAGTGTAGTTGCTCGGCATATGGCGAAATTCCTAGCAAAGATAAGCTGTCTTGAAGAAGTAGTCGAAACCGACAGTTTGTTTGTCGAGAATATGAAACATGCCGCAAATGATTTCATGCATTCCCCGAAGGGTTAGATAGAGATGTGCCATATTGGCATCAACCGGGCAGAAAATAAATCCCGAATGAGAAAATTCTTAATGGAAAACACACAGTTTACTGAAGAACAAAACCTGAACCCCACGCCACAAAGATAACGATTAATTTTGTCTTGTTAACAAACTGTTATGCAAACATAATCTGGTGAAATGGGGTATTACCGATTCATCCAACGTCCAGTGCAAGTGCGTTGCTCCTGAAAAGACTATGCCCCATCTGCTAGAGTGCCCCAAATGTCCATTCACCTGCACCCTTGACGATCTGAACAACGTCTCAGACGCAGCAATAAATGTGACCTGCTGCTGGGCCCAAACAATATAGAACGAAACTACGACTCTTCGAAACGAAGAGAAGATGGAGAACAAACATTAATATGCCGCTCCCTAATTGCATAACACACCATCAATCAGAATTGGAATCGGTTTGAAACAAATGCCTAATCCATTGCTTCATAAGTTCGAAAAAAAAATCTGCTCAACAACGTAAATAACGCAATAAATGTTGTTGAACTGTCAAAATGAAACAGATTAGTCTTCATCATCAGCCTACAGCAGTCCACTGCTGGACATAGGCCTCTCCAATTGCACGCCATTCAGCTCGATTCTCGGCAGCTCTCATCCAGTTGCTACCAGCCACCCTGCGAAGATCGTCACTCTACCTAGCCTGAGGGCGTCCTACCTTACGTTTTCCGATTCGCGGTCTCCACTCAAGAACACGTCTACCCCGACGGTCATCGGTTCTACGGCTAATATGGCCGGCCCATTGCCACTTCAGCTTGCTTATTCTGTGAGCTATGTCGACAACTTTGGTTGTCTGCCGGATTACCTCATTCCGGATTCTATCTCTCAGAGATACTCCAAGCATAGCACGTTCCATAGACGACCTTGAATTTATGGACCAGCCGTACCTGCCTGTGATGACCTATGGAGCCGAAACGTGGACACTCACGAGTGTCCACGTTTCGGCTCCATAGGTCATCACAGGCAGGACGCACTGATTGAAGACTTTAGTCTTTAGGCTCTGCGGAAAACGCGACGAGAAGACTCGACGGAGCTCTTCCCAAAAGCTGCCCAGCCCAGCTGAATTCTTCTGTTAGCCTCCTTCTCAAAGTTGTTCTGCAGAGTTTGACCGAGGTAAACGTATTCACGAACAACTTCGAGAGCATCGCCATTAACAGCAATCGGTCCCGGACTAACGTGGTCGTTGAACATAACTTGGGTTTTGTCCAAGTTCATCCAGAGACCAATGCGTACAGAAGAATCAACTAGGCCGTCCAGCATCTGCTGCAAGTCATGCAGCGACTCAGCCATTATGACGATGTCATCTGCAAATCTCAAGTGTGAGATGTACTCGCCGTTGATGTTAATGCCGCGACACATCCTCTAAAGCGTTAGAGAACAATTTCGGGGAAAAAGACAGATTAGTCTTAATCGGTTTCTAAAATAAGTTATGCAATTAGATAGCAGGCCCCTAACATTTTTGTTTAAAAGCTTTTTTTCTAGATATCTCAAAATATATTTTCTAGTTTTCTTCGGTAGTCGACAAACGTGTGATCAGGGAGTGATGTCACGCATTGCCTCTCGACCAGAACTAATCTGAAAAGTGTTACGTTGAAAGTTATAATTTACGACGATACGATGTACTTTAATTAATTGTTTACAATCCTAACATAACATCACATAATCGTCACGGTTATTCACTTAACTGGTTATAATACTATGTATATACAACTTGAAACAATAACTTCATGTAAGTATGTAATATTTTTACTCGATACTATACATATAATTTTAATTTCGCGGCTGCAGATCCACTTTAGGAGCCTACCGCAGCTCAAACTGCTCGCAGAATGAGTGAGTGCGAGACGAAGTGGGGTGCTGGCGGCTCCAATGCTCGAATAGTTTTGATAATTGCTTTTTACGATGAAAATAATGGTAATAAAAAAATAAAAATAAAACATAAGACCTGTTTTATAGTTAGTAAAGTTAATATGCAAAGTTTCATGATCGATCTTAATTGAAGTATTTTTTTAATACCAGCGGTTTATAGTTCGGTTACCTCTAAACCTTGGATTTAGTTCTATAGAGATTTTATGTAAGTTATCGTGTTTTCGTCTAACTTAGTACCTAGCATCAATCCTCAACTTTAACATATATTTAGCTGCAGTATTTTCGGCAAATCGGAGGATTGTATAGGTTCTTAATTATTTTGCATACTATTGTATAGAATCAAGTTCTTCTCTAACAGAACAGACAGCTGTGCTGCTCGGCAATTTATTGCGCCATTTCTTCCCAGCTAAAGCATTAATGTTTTTTTTTTAAAGCACATAATTCTAAGACAATATGTCTTTGTTAGTCAAACAAAGCCTGCACATATCGTCAATGTGTAATCTATCATCGTAAACACATGTTATTACGCGTTATTGCGGCCAAATAAGTAAATAAATGATTTATAAGTATATGGTTGTGTTTCTTACAACATTGCTTTGTTGATTTAGTGGTTACAAGTGCGACTGCGTATAACCGTGAGGTCCTAGGTTCGATTAGTAAAGGTAAAGGCTATCCGTAAGAAAGGCTAAACTCCTTTATAGTAAGGGAATTATACAGGGTGTCCTTGGATATATGGACCAAATCGAATAGGAGCGTAGGCAAGGGCATTTCAAAACGTTGTAACCCTGAGAAATTTTTTTCGCTAGTGAAACTTGTTCTCATGAAAATAGCCCGAAAATTGAGTAAAATTTTACCCAGATCAAAGCTTAGGATCTCCTTGTGAAGGCTGCAGGAATCTACTGGTTGCGGGAAGTACAGAACCGGTTGAAGTGGTGATGCCTAGGGGAGTACTATGTCCAGCAGTGGGCTTCTTTCGGCTGAAATGATGATGTTGATGATGAAATGTCATTATGGACGATGTGAATTCCCATCAGGCACACGGCTTGTTTAACCCTTATACTGCAGTATACCGAGACACAATAGAATTAAAATCCTTACATACATATCATAAAACAAAGTCCGCCGCGGGTGTCTGTCGCGATAAACTCAAAAACTACTGCACCGATTTTCATGCTGTTTTCACCAATGGATAGAGTGGTTCTCGAGTAAGGTTTTAATATATAATAACCGACATCCACGCGGGTGAAGCCGCGGGCATTAGCTAGTCATTAATAAAAATTAGTTCTTGAACATTTTTAATCTACTTCTTAATAAATGTGTTTGTTGCTCGTTGATGTCTTTTGTATGTAAATAAATGTGTTGCAACAAATTACATCGTTATGTTGAAAGAAATGCCCGTTTATATTCATAATTAGTTAATTATTCAAATTGTTATCTAGTAGGCATATGTAGCTACGTACTTTGTGTACTAGGTCAAGTGACTCAAGTAAGTGTTCAGCATGTAAAGTGCGTTTTGAAGTTGTATGGGGTTTAACTTTTGAAATAAATTAAAAGCTGAATTTCCTAAGTAACAGTATCATGTATATTATATTTATAGTATTATAGTATATTTAGTTAATATATCACATAAATATTCCTAACTTTCATAAATATTTCAATTGTTCGTCACAAAGAAACTGTCGAAATCTTACTACTAAGCTACAAACGAGTCATTTATATGACTGACCCAGACTGGTATCACAACAAAAACATTTCGCAACATGATTGGAGTTATTTATTATTTACTTAGGCCTTACCTCACTCAAACCACAAACAAAATTAACTTAATAACAAACCTTCAATTAGAAACTCCAATTCCGCTCAACCAAAGAGGTTCAATATCCACTGATATAATTCATAAAAAAAATAAACACTAAACTTAACACTATTTCAAATAACACTGGCTGTCAATTCGAACGTGATTTTAAATTTGAAAGTGGAACGCGCGCTCGCGCACGCATTCAACGCGATACTGGCTGCTGATTGGCGTTTGAAGCGCGGGAACGTATATGTCAAATGACGTATATTAACAGGTTGACTATGCAAATGCATGGCGCAATATTTTTTTTATTAATTTATCGTTGAATGCAATCGCGCGCTGTATTACTTTGATCTAAATGGAGCGTCCAGTGTTTCAGTTTTGTAATTATCGATCTACAAGTGTCGGTTCGGAATGCTTTGTGAAGGCAGCGAAAGTGACCGATATTCCTAGTTGTTGCGCGACTGAGGTGGATGCTATTTTTTAGACTGATAAGTTAGTGCACATTGCTTGCAATGGGAATCGTCGAAGATTCCAAAATTACCTGTAGTAAGAAAAACCTACTGACTTTTTGTCCTTTAGGGTCATTAAACGCACAATATTTTCAGAATGTTTCGTGAAGGGCAATTCAAAAATTGCAACTAACTAAATGAACATAAAGTAATGCTTTTAAAGCCGACCTACTTTGCAGCAATTCGAAAAGACCCATGAAATACTTAAACACGAATTTAGAAAGATTTCTTTATTAGAATTAAGTCCGAAAAAAGGAAAAAACAGGCATGCAAGAGATTTGTATGCGAAAGAAGTCACAGGTTATTTAGGGGAGACCGAGGGGTTTTGACACAGAGGTGATTTGAAACAGCACTGATTTCGCGGAATTTAAAACCGTTATCGAGCTGACACCGACTCAAATCAGCCGCTCCCCACCACCCGCAGGGCCCCGCAGTTCGCGTCCGTGCCTCTGACGCGCGGTTTTGTCGTTGTGGCTGCCACGTCACAAAAATCGTGAAAAGTAAGTTTTAAACGTTTTTTTAAGATACCTGTATTTTGATAATAAGTTTGTATTTTAGCTTGGGTTTTATATGTTTCGAAAGCTCATTAACTAACGATTGAAACCATGGCGCTGGTAAAATAAATTTCTTTGTGTTTCTCTTCTAGATTTTTGTTTGTATAAAGATTGGGAGGATTTTTGTCACTGAAGGGATTTGAAACAGACTGTTTCAACTCACCTCGCTTAAGTTTTGTATGGGGGATTGCCAATACGATGTGGTTTACTTATGTTTTTTTTTTTTTGCTTGTTTTGTTTCAATATGCCTACTGATTATAAAAGGAAGACTGATAGACGTATGGCGAGTCGCGAAATTTACGATCTCGCCGTAGAAGAAGTTACAATGCGTCAGAAAAGTCTCAGTGATGAGGCTTCGAGCTACAACCTCAAGATTGTTTAAGATTTAATTAATAGTTCAGTACAAAATATTTTAAAATATATTAGATTTTTTTATTTTAATAAATTCCTTCAAATTGCATCGTCGTTTCTACTTTAAAACCCTTAATTCTACTCAAATATCAACTGTTTCAACTCTCCTTGACTCTTGTTTCAACGTGCCTCGGTATGAAGGGAGTTGAAACAAAATGACATTTTACATTCAAATTCATTTTTCACCACAAAATTCATACTTACACGTTCTTGGTGACAGGTATTTGAAAGTGTAAGAAATAAACTATCGATTGGCACTAAACTCATACGGTTAGTGTTTGTAGAATTTTGTGTATGAATTAAAATGTGAAAATTGTTTGAACTCCCCTCGGTCTCCCCTATATAGTTTCGAAGATACCTAATTACCTATTCCACTCCTTAAAAATACAAACTATATTGCAGACAAAGTGACGCCGCCCCATGGCGCACCCATTTATGTTGGTTCATACATAAAACATAGATTTGCAATAAAAATAGCAACAGTTTGATTTATAGCAAGCCCGTTGTGTCTGGCTGGTTAATATTCAATCAGTGAATCATTGACTGAGGCAAGAGGTTCAACTGTGCTTCATGCCTTGATGACTATGTTACTCTAGTTTTGACCGTGCTAGAACTAGGAATATGTTAAGCGGAGGGCCTATATAAACAAGTGACAATCGTTTCGAAAGCGTTTCGTATTTCTACAACGACTTTCAATAGGATTGACATAAGCTTTTCGATAGCTTATGTCAGTCCTATACATTTTTTCCATTTCCATCATCATTATCGCTGATAGAATGTCACTTTGTCTAGGTTAATCAGAAACAATATAAAACACGCCGACTATCTTTTATGGCAAACCGCCGACTATTTTTATCTATTGGTGGCAAAGTCATGTCTGCTTCACTTCACCTGCTATATGTTAGAAGGGAAACGCATTACCTTCTGCTTGGGAGTTCAAGGCGACACTATATGACCCACGTCCTCGAACTCATACGTACCATGTCAGGGGAGCTAAAAGTAACTGGACCGAAGCATGCAAAAAACGCAGTTATTCCGGTCTGATCCCAAAATCGGACCTAACAGTGATCAAAATTTACGGGATCGGATGAAATTTGCTCGAAAAACGAAAGAAAGAATTGACTTTGTTTCCCCCAAGAACTGCATAAAATTGATGCAATCAGACATCGCAAAATAATGCATACATGACCGCATACCATCAACGATATTTGCTGAGAAAAATATAAAATTCTTTTATATATTTATCAATTGCAGGAAAACGGCAATCCTTGAGCCTTTATGGTTAAACAGTACCTCTGAGGGTAGCCTTCCTTACAAGCAGAGCAATGACTCAACAGATTTCCCACGACTTTAGAACAATACATCTCCTATCCTTATCTAAAACCTACTACAGATAGAGACAGAGCGATTGTAGGACATCGTTACATAGAACGTAAAGCCTTGTAACGTAAAAAACATTCTCATCTTCACTTTTGAAGTGATTTACCGTGGGATTTCGTTTGCTTATGTCGTGTGTATTACATAGTTTGCTTCGTAACTAGAATGGGACATACTTTTACTTTAGCGAATGGCACAGTAGAACGGATGCTTGGTAAAGGCACGTACCTACCTACATGGACTGGGTAGGAACATGTAGGTGCCTATTTTGTATCTGAAGTTTCGAATCTTGGACATTGAGTAAAGCTTTTCCGTTTGGAGAACTTCTGCCAAGGATTAGTGATACCTCCAATAAATTAGTTAATTAAATCTAATCTAAATAGCAATAGGTTTGCCCTTCAGGATTCCAGTAGTTTTGGTTCCTTACTTCGGTAAATAAGGCCTGGGCCCAGTTTATCAAAAGTTACAAGTCTTCACAAGTTACCTAGAATGTTAATTTTCGTTAAATTCATAGCATAGCATAGCATCCATATTCATAACAAATGTTCCCACTGCTGGGACACGGGCATCAAGTCATCTCTCCCTTTTAACCACATAAAAAAATGAATTTGCGGTACTATAAGCACAACACTTGTAAACTTGTAAGACGGAATAGAGAGTCGCCGGACACTTTCAGGATTTGTTATGATTTTCTACAAGTTGTAACTTTCAAATAATTTTTGATAAACAAAATCACGAATAAAAGTGAACTAAATAATGACATTTGGTAATATACGGCTTGGAACTTTTGATCAGGGCTTGAAATACCGTTAAAAATATGGTATCGTTACAGCCTTTTAATGCAGATATCGTTATCTAATAAATAACGTTATAATTTTTACCGGTATATCTGGCACATTTTATCGTTAAAATATGTAACGATAAAATCTACGGTACCGATAATTTTACCGTTATGATTTGGTTTTGTTACCGTAGCTCTCGTCCAATCGCAATCAACGGGGCGTATGTAACCCGAAAAATTCTCCCGTCTATGAAATTTGGTATATGATGAAGTTAGGTAATACAAAGTATAGACGTACAATAATCCAACAAATTTTGTTAGGTACGAGAAGTTATTTTTTTAACCTAAATATGAAAATCGCTTATAGCTCTGTGAATACATCAGACTAAAATACTACTTTCTGTATACGTACGCATGTACTAGTTGGAATAAGTATTAAAAAAAATCCAATATTTTTTCGATTTCAGAGATAAGTACTCCAAATTTAATTTTTAACATTTTGCACTATAATTTCTACTGATAAATTGCTCGGCGAATTGTTATTTTATAATATGGTTTTATGTCCTTAAATACACAGCATTGTTTAGTTATTCAAAATATTTTCCTTTTTAATTTTTTTTTTTCGATTTTTGCTTAACTACGTAATGTGGAAAATCACTTCGTCAATTTTTAGACCTTTATTAGGCTTATGGTTATAAATTAAAAAAGATTTATCAATTTTCGAACGTTCATATATATTTTAGGGTTCGCTGATTTATGCTAGACCGAAAGGGTTGACCTTCACTTGACCGCTCGGAGCTGCGATGCCACACACTTTTCGTGAAGGCGAGTTTGGTGGCCACCGTTATTACAATTTTATTTTTTTATCTTAAGGTTACACTAGTCGGTCATTCTTCCATACAAACGTAGTATGTTGATTACTCGTCTGTTTGACGGTGTACGTTCCAAAATAAAAATTATATCGGGGGGCACGGCAGTGCCTCCGCCAAGCCGAGCAAAACAAACACAAAGGCACAACCGTACCATCTTCTCTAGAAGCCATTCAGAACATTTTCGACTTCCTGTAACTTGGTTGTGGATAAAGCTAAGAGCCAGTTCAGTTACCAAGAGGGCTTAGTTTAACTAGGTATATTGCCAAATTACATTCAATTTGAACCTGTAGTTAAAGAACTATTGCAGGTCAAAGTTCCTTAATTTTGTCACTGACATTCTCTCACCGATTAGGTATCAAAAGTTCACCGTTATAAATGTGTGTAGAGTCCGCGCCACCACTGAAGTCCTATTGACCCGGCGTTAGTGTTTTTGGATGTGGAATCTGGAAGCTGATCTAAATGATGCAACCAGGAGGTGGATAGTGCAACTCTTCAGTGGCTACTAGTAAACCCCTCGAGTTTGGGCTCATATGATTCATTTTCACAAGTCCAATAGATTGACCTTGGTAACGAGTATCTGGTTATGGAGCCAAGAGATCGATACTGGTATTCTTTAGTGGCTACTAGTAAACTTCCTAATAAACTTCCTTAAAATATTGGATTCCTTTACATACTTATTCTAAATAGTACATATTTACGTACACAGAAAGTATTTCAGTCTGAGGAAATATTCACAGAGAGTTATAAGCGATTTATATATTTGAATTATTCGGAAGTCTCCAAAATCATTTCCTCGTTGAGTGGACTATGCATCGACGCTCAGACTGTGCCGTACGACTATTACGTGTTTAATATTCTCTTTGCTATTCTGTGTTTATGTTCATTTATTTCAAAATATCTATAGACGACATTTCTTTTCGTAATCGTGACTAAAACAAGAACTAATAATTCGCGAATACCTAATAATTCGCGAGCGTGTTCTGTAAGCGCGAGCGACTGCCGTGAGATTATAGAAGACGACAAACGAAATGGCAACAGCGCCGACAGCGTATAAGAGGGGCGCGCGCCGGCCTCCTTTGAGAAAACGGGCAGGCAACGTCGCATAAAATAACAAAAATAATACCGGTAATTTGTTACCGCTATTTTTACAATAACGTTAAAAATACCGGTAATTTTTACCAAGATTTATAACGTTATTATTTTGTTATGCTACTAAGTAACGCTACCAAATCGTACCGATATCGAAGTATCTCTACGGAAATACCGTTACTTAACGTTACTTTTTATGTGAATTGGTAACGTTTTCAAGCCCTGCTTTTGATAAACAGGGCACTGGTATCTAATCCCAAAAGAGTATACCTGTACTTCGTCTGCAATCAGTAGCACATGGTAATAGGAAGCATTCTTCGTTGCTTAGTAATACTAACACAGTTTAGCACTAACGGTTTCAAGTCGACACAATATTATTGTCGTACGTGTTTTCCTGCTTTGTATCCACATAGTATCTACATACATACTAAGTAGATTACTGTTTGAACTTTCCCCTATCTATAGGTTAAAAGCGAAAGCGACACACACATCTCTGCTTTTCAAACACCATCATGGGAGCATCTATTACGTAGGTCGTGTAAGTCCTGGCCAAACTGGAAACACAGTTTAACTTTGAATCCTGTAGTGTCCAGGGCTTGAAAACGATACCAATTCACATTAAAAGTAACGTTAAGTAACGGTATTTCCGTAGAGATACTTCGATATCGGTACAATTTGGTAGCGTTACTTAGTAGCATAACATAATAATAACGTTAACATTTTTGGTAAAAATTACCGGTATTTTTAACGTTATTGTAAAAATAGCGGTAAAAAATTATCGGTATTATTTTGTTATTTTAAGCGACGTTGCCAGCCCGCCTCAAAGGCGGCCGCGGCCGGCGTGCGCGCGCGCCCCTCTCACTCTCACACCCTGTCGGCGCTGTTGCCATTTCGTTTGTCGTCTTCATATCTCTCACCGCTCACGGCAGTCGTACGCGCTTACAGAACACGGTGGACCAACCAACCAAGTATATTCTCAAGTACAAGCACAACACAGAATAGCAATGATAAGATAATATCTATTAAACGCGCAAATAGTCGTACGGCAGTCTTAGCGTCGATGCAATCTGACATTCTTTTGCAATTGGACGAGAGCGACGGTAACAAAACTAATTATAACGATAAAATTATCGTTACCTTAGATTTTAACGTTACGTATGTTTAACGGTAAAATGTGCCAGATATAACGGTAAATAATATAACGTTATTTATTAGTTAACGATACCCGCATCAGAAGGCTGTAACGATACCATATTTTTAACGGTATTTCAAGCCCTGGTAGTGTCTCGATTTCTCGAATCGGGAACTATCTTCCTGATGGTTCCAAACATGCCTGGTGATAAGCCACGGATAAACACGCCTTTGTCCCATGGTGTGGTGGTAGGCAGAAATTGCAAAACGCCACCTGATTCGATCTAATTTCTTAAGTCTACCTAACCTTATGTACTAAAAAATAAAAAAAACTGCCTTAGGTTAGGTTAGGTACTGGTCCAGTCTACATAAAAATCGGCCAAGTGCGAGTCGGAATCGCGCACGAAGGGTTCCGTACCATTATCTATAAAAATGAGCAAAAAAATTACGTTTGTTATATGGGAGCCACTTAAATATTTCTTTTATTCTGCTTTTTAGTATTTGTTGTTATAGCGGCAACAGAAATACATCATCTGTGAAAATTTCAACTGATTACGGTTTATGAGATACAGCCTGGTGACAGACGGACGGACAGCGGAGTCTTAGTAATAGGGTCCCGTTTTATCCTTTGGGTACGGACCCTAAAAATGAAAGCTAATCAACATAGCAAGTACTTCTTACACACTCAACCTGACTAGATGGGCAGACGACCTAAAGAAATTGGCAAAATCGACGCGAAAGGCAGAAATACAGGGTGTGTGACAGCCAGTTGGGTTCCCACGGAGAGAGGAGATGAGATATCCTTGATTTGATAGCAAAACCTTTGAAGCTTAACCAAAAAATCTACTTCATCATCAACAATAGACCGACCCACAAACTGTCTCTACACTTAATCTCAGTTAATAACTGTATGTTATAACCTTAACCCGTGGTTAGTGGGCGCATAGCATCACGTAATGAACATTACATTGACGCCGTTGACTCATCTTGACATGCTGAGGTTTTGGTAGCTGCCAGTAACACGCCTACCAGTAATAATTAAAAGTTAAAACAATGGCATTACGAAATGTTATCATTGGAAGATGATTTTGACAAAGCTGAATATGCTGCGAGATTTTCTGGGTCCAATTCCACACTTTCAATAACAATCTGAGTGATTTTGAAGGATATTGCTAATCTATTACTTCGTTAGAATAATTTGTCTGCTCACCAAGGTAAATAACGCTATGAATGTTGAACTGTCAATATGAAAGCCATTAAATTGCTAATGTAAGTATTTTGGAGCTCGTTGCTAAATAATAACAGCCGCACGGGTCGATCCATCAGGTTAAGCTACGCTTGCCGGGGTTGGTCCGTGGATGGGTGACCATCTTTACATATCGAGACTCCTCCGTGCCTAGGAAAGCACGTTAAGCCGTTTGTCCCGGCTGTCATTCGTTGATCTTTGACAGTCGTTACGGGTCGTCAGAAGGCCGAAACTGCCGAAAGTCTGACAACCAGTCTTACCAAGCAAGGGGTATCGTATTACCCAGTTACTGGGTTGTGGAGGTCAGATAGGCAGTCGCTCCATGTAAAATACTGGTATTCAGCTGCATCCGGTTAGACTGGAAGCCGACCCCAATATAGTTGGGTAAAGGCTAAGCAGATGATGATGTAAGTATTTTACGCAATTACCACCCGGGTCAAGTGTTATTGGGCTTTTTCATCAGGAATTTCTCAGTAGCAACAGCAAGTAAAGTCTGGCTCTAGGGTGCCTTTCAATCAGAGACGTGCTATATGCTTCGATAGTGGAATAAGGCTCGCCCCCTCTTACAATGGGACTTAAATTTAACTTGCGAAATGTGGGTTGGGAGGAAAGTCTTTGGGAGTTCCCATGAATATTAATTACTCCACTGTATTCGGACTATTTTGGAAAGGCTAAAAGGAAGTGTTTAGATCTTTGGCAGGAGTATTTTGGTGAAAGATCAAAAGAAAAAGGGATATGGTATCGAACTATCCAGCCGGAGATTTCTCGGGTTCCGTGGATTGATTGTGACCTCAATAAAAACCTAATTACTATAGCCTTAAGACTTCGTTCCGGATATTCCATCAAATAAGTTTTATTACTTAATGAGGAAAGTTTTGTCTCCAAATTATGATGACTGATGATTGATGATATCTTCCATATTCTGATGGAATGTGTTCGGAATGAAAATACTAGAATTGACACTTTTGGACGTCATAAAAGGTATGATATTGGCCTGTGTAATATATCCTTGCTTTTCCAGTGTCCGATAAGGCTAAACAATTGTACAAGTTAGTTATAAGGCAGATGTAATTTACAATTTTGTGATTCTCTGCACTAGGCGATGTGGTCGGTAAGCGACAAAGATCTTTAAATAAAAAAAGACATTTCAGGGGGCCTACCACCACCGCTTACAGCTGTATTATTTTAATCTTACTTCGTGGGGGAAAGAGATGGAGCTATACGTCCTGTAGAGCATCATTTCTTTCCTACACTAAAGTAATATTAAAACTGCTGAATAAAATAATAATAATAATAATAATTGATGCAATAATATTAATCATGCCGGTTTTGATGTATTCTTTCGGCATACTCAAATGGACTCAGACGGAACTTGACGCCCTGGATAGGAAGGTCCGTACACTACTGACAGCAAATCGGATGCATCACCCACGGTCATCAGTGATGAGACTGTACATCCCGCGGAAGTGTGGGGGACGAGGTTTCTTAAATGCCAAAACCCTCCACAACCGCGAGATTTGCAGTCTCCGGGAATATTTCCTTCAAACTGACGTGGGGATGCACCGAGATGTGGTCGCAGTGGACAAGGGCCTTACCCCGCTCTCCTTGGCGAAAGAGAACTGGCGCAAACCTACAGTACTTGATACTAACGATCGTAAGGAAGTATGGCAAGGCAAGGAGCTACACGGACGCTTTTTCCGGGTCCTCCATGGGCCTGAAGTAGACTTTCTGGCGTCTGTATCCTGGCTACGATTCGGTGACCTCTTCGGGGAAACCGAAGGTTTTGTCTGTGCGATTATGGATGAAGTCATCATGACGAATAATTACCGGAAATACATTGTCAAGGACGGTACGGTTGACATCTGTCGGGCATGCCACTGTCCCGGTGAATCAATCCGACATATTGTTTCCGGTTGTTCTCGTCTTGCTAATGGCGAGTACTTGCACAGACACAATCTAGTAGCTAGGATTATCCACCAGCAACTTGCCTTGCAGTACAACCTTGTAGAGTATGAAGTACCATACTACAGGTATGTGCCCGACCCAGTTCTCGAAAATGGTCACGCCACATTGTACTGGGATCGATCTATCATCACTGACAGGACTATTGTAGCCAATAAGCCTGATATTGTGGTGGTAGATCGACGAGAGCGCCGTGCAATGATTGTTGATATCTCTGTCCCTCATGACGAGAATCTCGTGAAAGCTGAGAAAGATAAAAAAATCAAGTATCTCGACTTAGCACACGAGGTTGTCGACATGTGGGACGTGGACTCTGCAATCATTGTACCGATAATCGTTACGGTCAATGGCCTAATAGCGAAGAGCCTCGACCAACATCTCAGGAGGCTCTCATTGCGCGGCTGGGTCAAGGGCTTGATTCAGAAAGCAGTACTTCTGGACACGGCACGCATTGTGAGGAGGTTCCTCTCCCTAGAGCCCTGACCACCGGCAGCCTGGATCCTGAACCTGATGCCGATGGGCTACTAGTTTTTATATTTTTAAATGTTTTTTTTTTTTTTTTGTTTGTTTGTTATAAAAATATTTAAAAATGTAAAGATTGTGTATTTAAAATGAAATAAAGAAAGATAATAATAATACCCCCACCGCCGTATCTCTACGTTGACGTCGTGGTGGGGCTTGTGCGCTCCGAACTTTAGGTCTGTGCCGGCAGAGTTTACTTTGCCGTAACGGGGCTAGGGTGAGGAGCCAGACCAAGAGAGATACAAAAACCCGCAGGGCAGCTTGTGGCGAGCTGTTGGGCAGTAGCGACCCCACGGACCCTACCTCCCGGGAGAAGTCTTGTTCCTCATCTCTGGCTTGCCTTTATTGGCCGGCTGGAGTGAACACTGACGAGGAACAGAGTTCCCACCTCATTCTTGCCTTTATTGGCTGGCTTGAGTGGAGACTCGCAAGAGCAAACGTGCTCGGAGGAAGGAAGTATTCCAGTAAGTGCTCGTAGGGATCTTGACCATCTTCCGGGCTCTGGGATTGTTCTGAAAGCCGTGGGATACCTCTCCACTCCTCAAGCACCTCAGAAAGTGTTGCCCCCTTTTCGCTACGTCACTATGTGCTAGCAACTGTTTCTGGGGGCCCATTATTGAGTGTGCAAGTCACCCCCTGCCATCTTATCCATAATATATATTATATATCATTGGTCAGGCAGGGGTCATAGTCCTTCCATAGTTCCTGGTAACCATTCCACTATAGCCAGCCAAACCCATAGCCCAATGTTTTGTTTCCATATTCTGCAATAGTCCTTCACCAACCGGGGATTGTCCTTGGGTGCACTAGCATAGTGCGTACAGAGATAATCGTCGGTTGGTGCCTCATTCCATTTAAAATTGTCTAAGGGGCCTCTGCGAATTGGCTTCGGCCCCTCGTACGCCTTTCAAAATACCGGGACCCCGATGGTCCCGAGATATGCAAAATATATAACAAATAATAATACTGCTGTAAGCGGTATTGGTTGGCCCCCAGTTTTGTCTCTGAGATGGCAACGCTTCTGCGATGTTGCTGGTATTGGAGCTATCCATAAGCGACATTAGCTTGTTTTCTATCCAAGTCTCGACGTTTTGAACTAAAAAAACCGGCCAAGTGTGAGTCGGCCTCGCACAGAGGGTTCCATACCGTAAACAAACGCCGAAAAAAACACGTTTCTTGTATGGGAACCCCCTTTAATTAAGTATTATCTTCTATTAATTTGATTATTTATTGTTATAGCGGGAATAGAAATACACAATCTGTGAAATGTTTCAACTGTTTAACTATTACTTACGGTTCATAAGATACACCCCACTGACAGACACACGGACGGACAGATAGACAGCATTTCGAGATAAGTGTGAAATTATTACCTAGTACCTACCTATTATGAAACGTTAATCACAGTTTATAATGTCATAACATGATAATCGATTTTATAGCATAATCAATTATTATTAGGTAACTTGTACCTATTACTGTTTTTGTGTTTGACCATTCACTGGACACGACTTCTGAACAAGAAGTGTTCGGGTCAGTGACGATTTATGAATCTGCAATTATGGAGCTTCCTACTTTTTCGGCGGGTCGTACATAAGTATCGATATACTTAAAGACTTTCTTAGAATATTGACGTTAGACTTCTATGATAACAGTATCGATATTTTGCAATCCTAGTATCCAGATTTACATAATTTCAAACGTATTCCGAATTAACCAAACCATTTAGTATCATACTTTCGATAAGATACAGTTAACCCTTCCCCGGCGTTAATTATGGTACGGCTATATTGTCGCGATAAAGCGAACTACATTTCGAGATCTCAGCAGGACGTCGCGTCGAGCGGTGTGCGAGAGATGGTGCGACTGCGAAATGTAGTTCGCCTTATCGCGACTATATGGCCAGAGCATTAGGCTGGCCGCATAGGTACGGTTTCCAGATTAAGACGAACGTCAGGTTTTTTTTTTTCGTTCGGAACGTGTCGTGTTGTGATCGCTGAATAAAATAAAACAAAATAATATAACTACTACACATGAATATTTATTTAATCGTGAAATACATATTGAACAGATAAACATACAGAATGTTCATTCAATAGTAAGTACGTGCCTCCCGGTGCTATTTCACATGTTTGACAGTTTTGATAGGACATAGATTAAACTTGCATTTAGTCAAAAATATTATTAGCAGACTTGTTTTTTATAAAAAGATCATTTAACGTATTTTTTTAATATATTTATAGTTCTTAAATAAATTAAAGGCAGTGACGACAAAAAAAAAGTTAGGCGTTAGGTTATAACTGTCAAAACATGTCGATATTTCAATTTGGAAAATGTGATAACGACCATGAATTTGTATACTTACATACAATATTACACAGAAGTTTGCCTACATTAACAATAAAAGCGGTGGAGAGGCGTCAAAGTACATCACTAAATGTCATAGACTATTAAAAAATTCAATTTATTATTTCATGCAAAAGCTATGCAATTACACATTCCATAGAAACGATTAAATCTGAAAACATTTCTTAGACATATACATAGACTTATAATATTTATTAATTAAAAAAAAAAATGTAAAACTTTTGACACAACATTCAAAGACACAGAAATAATCGGATTAATTATTTAAACTCAAATAGACTCTCAAAATAGATAAAAATATTCAAGGTCCGTTCAACGTTAACAAAAACGATCATCAAAGAATAAAACAAAATGGACCTCACACACAACTGTTATATCACTTCTTTCTTCTTCCGACATTCCCTTTAATTATCACTATTAGATGGATAAGTACAAACAATTCGTCTAATTCTAGGCAATTCGGTTTAGCGATAGAATGCTACAAGAGTGCGATTTCAAGCGACACTTTTCTATGTCAAGTACTTCTAAAAAACCGTTAGTACAAGAGTGATGAAAGAAATCGCACTTTGTACGCCTAAATACACGAAAAGTTACAAATTCTGAGGCGAATTATAACCCATTTATGGGATGATTTAACATTCATTATTTTCTATGTATATTAAAAATAATACCCGCTGTATATAAATGGCATTTTTTCAGTAACAAATGTCAGAGTTTTTAACTCTCCGTGTAAGATAATATGTTACAATGATTATTCCCTATTATATAAATTGATATTTGTTCATCATAAGATGCCAAACCGATCAGTTGTTTCACAGCCTTATTGAGTCTTGGTGGTATAAAAATTGATAATTGAACTCTGTCCTCATTAAAATACTGTTTATATTACTTTGTAAATATTTTTGTTACCAGACAATCTCTGGTTAGGAAGGTCAATTATTAATGCTATAAAGATGGAGGATTTAAAATCCATTACAATAAATTTTGAGGTTCTTGTTTTCGTTTATTTGTTAACAATTTATATTACAGTGCCGATAATATCGATACTTTTCATTCAACTTGTACAGTATCTCCAGCGATAGGTATACTCTGCTATAAAAAATATTATCTGAGCAGAATATTTTGCAATCGCAGCTGTTTCGGCAGTATAATATAAACGACTTAGATTTTTTTCGATCACAATATTGAATACATTCTATGATAAAAATATTGAGCAAGTCAAAAAGTTGAAAGTAATTTTTCGAACCGTCCATTTTTTGTAAGTTTATTATTATCACATACAAAAGAGATTCATCGTAGGACAGAGTTAAATAATAATGTTATCAATAAACTAAGAGGCGGGAATGAATAAGATGCTCAGTAATTGTTTTCAGTACAATACGTGACGATATTATTACAATAAAAAATAAACACTCAACCTTTGTGTTGTCATTATAGTTCTTAATATCAGACCGTAGGAAAAAGAGTTACCCGTTTAAAAAAAGTTGTTCATCGTCAAACTACAGCATATAAAATGGAGTTTCTTGCCCATTCTTCTCCATACGAAACTACCTTTGGGAAGGAGCGGCAAGACTCAATTATATTTTCTTGTAATTATTGGCGTTTAAAAGTTACTTTGGACATCTGAAAATGACATTCTAGCGTTAGCACTTTTACCCCTTGGCCAAGACATCACCGCTCGTGCAACCTGCGTCTGCGACCGCGGTGAGTAAATGTTAGAAGTTATTTAGAGCGTGACATGAGTCCCTGCGCGACTTGCGGAGAGGAGAGCTGCCCCGCGCCGCAAGATGCAAAGCCCTATGTCGTGGCCCGGGTCTAAAAACGCACGAAGAGGTTTCTAGTGCTTTTTGGCATCCTTTTATTTCGAACATACTGCCTACAGGCGTGGATCGCAGTTGGTATTTATCTAAATACGACCACACTAGTTGTCCGCTATTTTTTTTTACTAACACGTGTTACGAGATTTATTCATGCTCATTTCCATTTCACAATTCAACAATATTCGTATTCGTGCAGACGAATTTTTAGCAATGGTTTATGAAGTTCCTTCAAAATCCTTAGGATTGTGATAGAAAGTGTGTTACGCAATAAGGGTGTAGTTTGAACAACCACTTTTCTCAGTCCCTCTTGTCCATACGATCTGAATTCTTAATATTATTTTGTTTTTTATATTTATAACGTTGTTATTATGATCTTAGCCTCTTCTATGCATTTCTCAGTCTCAGGGAATGTATGTTGGTAAGTCTCTTCGTTGCCTTACAAATTATGCGCATACGCATTCGAACTTTTATAAATTTCATAAAAATATTTGAAGGAAATTATTTTAACCTTTTTTTAACATAATTTTTATCGTGCTCTAAGTTTAAAGAGTACTTAGTCCTACAAACTATTTGAAGCAATATTTTATTGGCCTCTTATATTGGCCTATTTGCCTTGTTTAATTGAGACAGGAACGTGATATTTGCCACTAGTTAAAAAATTGCAAATACTTCGTGAAAAAAAAACATTCTCCACTGGTACAAATAAAAATGGCTTCATGAGTACCTATCCTAAAAGAGAACGTGCTTGCCCTATGACAATTTACAGAGCTTCAATTGCAATTTTTATTTTATTGACATTATAATATTGGATTATATTAATGTTATCTTTCATATCATGGCAGACATTTTGAGGTGACATCACTGACATTAAGAGGGAACGAAGGGCTCTGTTCGTACGCGCGAATTTGTCTACGTTGTACTGCAGACGTAAAGGGGATGGCCGGACCTCTTATGGAGCCCTTACGCGGCTTTATAACGCATTATCAACACTGAGGGACACTATACGCCTATAGGCGTTATGACAATAAAACTTATATTGGGTCACGTTCAGTGTCTTTGAATGCGTTTGCTAGTTTGTGCTTGGTTACGTCGTGTACGTACTGCTATAGAAATACTAGTGCTCTGACATTCTGGCTACTCATTGGCGCTTTGAGTTACTAACTGGATACTTTTGAGTAGTGTCATGGACGACGGGCTTAACACTTAGGTTTAAGAACATAACAATATTCTTAACTCTTAACGACAACTAACCCGATACGAGTCTGCTCGAAAAAAAGATGATAGAGTGCGCGCCACGAAAGAAGGCCGGCGAAAAATTGTGGAACTACATTTTCTTTAATGCAATGTGATGCAATGACAAAGACACTAGCGCCGCGTCAAAAGGTCTTCAGTGGTGGCGCGGGCCTTATTTATTGTTAGTATAACACTGTCCCAATCAAACAAGACTTCACTATACTAATATATTATATTCTAAAATTGAAAATATTTTGGAATTTCGAATGTTATAGTCGTAACATGTTATACTATAAAGGCATATGTGAGAGCTTTTGTCTTTCTGTTCGTTATTCTTTCACAAAGATTGTGCGTGACTATATTTTTGAGATTATTATTAACTTCGACTTATTATTTTGATTATAAGAATCGGATGTTGTATTAGGATAATATATTAATAATATCTATTCTGGAAGCCTGATCTTTTATTATATTTACTGTGTTTTATAAACAATATGAATAATAATTAAGAAATATTAGTTATTAAAACTAATTAATCAGGCTGTCAGAAAGAGGGGCTAAAACTACGTTAAATTAAGTTGTTATAGAACGGCAGCGGTCTTAAATAGAGGTTCATTTAGGTTCGTCGAATCACGCATCTACATTCGCTGAACGAGGGGTGTCAGTCTATACTTTCAAATGCATTTGAATATAATGGGGGACGGAGCATTATGTCACTTCATCCGGATATTGTGAAGGTTTATCGCGAATTTACGAACATAGGCGCAACTTGGGAACCCTCAATGAAACAGTAGCAGTAAAATGGCCAATTATAGTCAGTTGAAGTAAATGGGTTGTAAGACACATCATCAAGATTAAATGCTTTGGGAGCTTTGGCAAGACATTTTGAAACTTTCAAATATGTTTTATGGTATGGTATGTAAGTATCGAGACGAACACTGGTGAACGCACACTTATCCAAGCTGAACGAACCGAACGAAACGAATTTTAGAATTCTTTATATGAAATTCTATGAAACCTCGCGTCGATTCGTCCGAATCTGGAAGACCGTTCCTAGGGTTCTCGTTGACTTCGATTCGTTCGACGCGTTCGGGTCGGATAATTGTGCATTCACTTTTATAGAGAAGTATGGAAGAAAAAGATATGTTGCGCCGACTCCAAATAAATTGGGATAAGCGCCAGCGGATGATGATGACGATGGTATGGTATGTAAGTATGTTTACAGCAAATCATTACTATATTTGACGTTGCCAGGATTTAAAAAAAAAATATCCATCTACCAAATAATAAAAAAATATTAGACCCGTATTAGATCATGTTTCGTTTTCATATTAATATAAAAATAAAAATTGTCAACATCTCAATTGTAAACTGAAAGTTTGTCAAATTTACATCGATATCGATAAAACCCACATGCAGTTCGAAATTTCGAACCAAGTCACGCCCATGCCGTCGAATATTATGTTTCGTTCGTTCTTATCGTTACTCTTAATTGTAAAAACGCTTTTCGTCACAGCGAACTACTGTCTCGTCAATCTTTTAAAAATGCATATTTAATATTTCGTTTAAACTAGATTCTAGCTGCATTGGTTCGTAAGTCCGCCTACATTGTCTAATAAAATACTCCTATATTCGTATGTTTTTTAATACATTCTCAATCTTGTTTACAGCTTATTAGCAGTGGCACTTGTATAATAAAAATCACTGTATTTGATACAGTATCGCGAATTTTCGCTTAAAGCTCTAAGTTGATATAAATTATGTATTTGTAATACTTTGTTATTCGTTTTGTGCAATGTTCGTGAACCCGTTGGTTATCATCTGTTCTATATGTACAATTTCTACGGGTCCTTTGACTAGATAGATGTTTTACGTTCGTTTGGATACCCTCCCGGATTCCTCAATCGAGCCACTCTGCACTTATTGCAAAGAAGTCTGTAACTTTTTAAGGCTGCGGTGAGCGTCCGTCACCGACGGCCGAATACTGTGTTCGTGAGCACGGGGGCGCGGTCTCGCACGCACGTCGCTCACAACGGACTGTTGCGACGCCGTCGGTCATCTGTCGTGACGTCACCGCAAGCTGTCGATAGCTTCTGACGTTTTAAATAGAACTCTAGCCTATCGTGAATTCAAATTCGGAACGATGACGACACCAAAATGATGGCCAGTATGTCTGCACTGAATGCACCAAACCTGCATAAAAACTTTTTGTTTATGTTTTAGGCCTTTATACCTTACATGGATTTGCACAGTGGCTCGATTCAGTAGTCTGGGAGTGTATTTATTATCATTTTCACTTTACCTCACACCAAAAGTACGTATGACTCGCAAAAAATGTTCTAAGTTTCGTCAATGTCGCTATGATGTTAGGATTTGTGCGATTTCTAGTTCGGCGACTTTGATTTTGGCGCGTGAAGACTGTCGAAGCTGTAATGAAACCTGCATGTAATAATAATACTTTTTAGATATAATAAGTTTTGTATTGTCTTGTACCGTGTACCGCATCAAATAAGAATGTGAGCGCGCAATAATTCTTAATAAAAACTACCTTTGATTCAGGGCGAATTCCACCAATAAAACGAACACAATCAGCACACCTGAACCGCGTTCAAAAGCTGTCAGTGTCAATTTTCCTTAACAACAATAACACTGACAGTTCTTGAACTCGGTTCAGTTGTCATGATCGCGTTTAATTTTAATTTCGAAATTCGTCTTCAGGAATGTTTATCAAATATTTATAAAATCTTCTAATATTGTAATCAAACAGATCTATATTTTATTAATAACTTTCTGCAGGTTTCATTACAACTGTGACGTGTTTTAATTGAAAAAAAAAACATTTTTCTCTAACATTGCAATTATTACAACTACATGATAAATTCGCGATTTTTGAGAGATGTTGCCAGTAAACATATCATTCGGCCTTTCTCTATGTTACCTATATTATTACAGTTCTATTACTAAGGAAAAAAAATTAAAGCAAAATTGTATCGAATCAAATTACTAAATGTTCATTTTAGGCAAGGTGGGGTAGTATAATGGTACTCTACACTAGTCGTTTTACTGTTAGGACTAGTAACTATAATATTTTATACAAAAATGCGGTAGGTCAGTCATGCTGGGGCCACATTGTCGCAATAAGGCGAAATAAACTTCACGCGCTCTTTCTCGCACACCGCTCGACGTCTCACTGAGCAACAGAGAGCGCGCGAAGTATAGTTCGCGTTATCGCGACAATGTAGCCTCAGTATTTCGGTCATTTTCATTCGGGCGGCCTATTCTATAAAAACCTCACTGTGAAAATACGTCGTGTCACGATTAGCGCACTGAAAGTCATGTGATTGGTAGTACTGTTCTTTTAGTCGCCATTTTGAACTCTATTACCATTGAAACTAAGACTGCAATATTCAGTGTTAACAATCGCGTCACGGGTCAAGTTATAATGACCGTACTATAAGTTTTCACAGTGACATTTTTGACACAGAAGAGACAGCCAGGTATAATACGTAAATACCGCGTGATGGAAAACAACGATAAACCGACTGGCGTAAATGCACCATAATATAAGTAGTAAATGTCTTATAAATATGATTACAATATTTCTGATTAGAATTTTGGTATAAACTTTGTCTGTTCATCTTTTATAGTACAGTAACGTCTTTTACATATTATTATTATTACAGAAAAAATCATTCTGTTAATACTTATTAGAGAGAAATCTACATTTAGAGCTTATTTACAGCTTGTTGTTATTTTTAACACATCTAAATTAGTGTCCGACCGAAACACAATTTTTAGCTGTTAACGAAACCGTAACCGGATCTTCGGCTCTTTGACTAGTTTCGGCTGAAACCTAAACCGAACCTTCGTTCGGACACTAATCTAAATACACCAGTGATTGTAAACAAATCGTTTTATTAAAAATTATAATCATGCCATTTTTGTATTCGAATCAGGAACTTTTTATGTTACGGAATATTTCGAATGTATGTAAAAAACAGTTGGTATACCTCTGAAACCAGTACTTTTGATCAGGTACTTATTTAAAGCCTCGAATACATGAGGAGAGTTACTCGACCTTCGAGAAGCGAGCGTGTCCCTGCGAGACTAGAAAACGTCTCCAGACGAGAAACAAAAACTCGAATATGATAAGAGCATTCGAGACTCGCCCAGCGAATTTCTCGATCTGCGACTCGAAATCCGATTTATTGTTTACACGAATACTACCAATTTCTAAATGCGAGGCCAATTAACCTCTCAAGATCTTACGAACAGTTTACACGAGTCACATTTTTATCTCCTTTGGATAATCGCTTACTCGAGCCGCGAAACTCTCATCATGTGAACGAAACTAAAGCGGTAGAAGAAAAAGTTGAATACTACGGTGCGTTTAAAGAGATCACAGAAGCAATATTTATAATTTTGCTAATAATAAAAGTTTATATATTTGTAAATGTTTAACAATACGCCCGTGCTTCGTTCCAATACCGCCTCAAATACTGATGACAGCGGTATAAATATTTATAAATGTATACAGATCGCTTGCATTTTGGTAACAGATATTCGATATGCGATCATATTCATATAAGATATACTTTTACACCTAGAAAGTAATGATCATTGACACATTATGTCAAGTAAAGAGATTTTTCCCGACAACTTTAGGCCGTCAATTTTGAGTTATTTAAACTTTCGGCTCTAAATTCGATAAATTTTACATTTATAGAGCAAAAACATTTTTTTTATACTTTTTATATTTTCCCTACAACTACGGGTATAATATTAAAGATATATAGAAACTATAAAACTTAGAAACCCCATGCCATTTTTGTCTTTTTTTATCTAAAGTCGGTAGCTACTTTCAATATTATAATAATACAGGGTCAAATTAAATTAATTAGCTAAACTCCGCACACATGCATTATTATTATTTGAATAAATAAATGTTACAAATGTTATCCATCTAAACACAATTTAAAAAAAAGATTCGATGATTTGAATTTTTTTTTGGAATTGAATACCTCTTTTCTTTTCAAAAGTGGCGGTTAACTCAAAAAAAAAAAATTCTGACAGAACTGTTTTGTTTTATCGTGTTAAGATATTGAAACAAATTAAGTCTGCGAAGTTTACTAAAAAAATTAAACTAATATTTCAAGTTACTACTACTAACTGCGGTTGATGACCCAAAAAAAAAACTCATCAAATCATTTTTATTTTATTTTATCATGTTTAGATATAGATACGTCATCAGGTCTGTGGAGTTACGCTAGCTAAGTGAATTTGACCCTGTATAGCGTAGAATTATTTATAGAACATATTATTTATTTTTGTCGTTCGTTGCTTTATCAATATTATTGAAAGCAACTCGTTATACCGGTTGTATATTTGTGTATCAAACATTTTAGGATTCATCTAAATTGGATTATTTGTTTTTAGTACTGTGTGAGATTCTATATTTTTGTATGAGCATCAGTCAAAATAAATAGTTAAATATATAACGCAAAAATATATTATATATTTGTCAAACGATATGCAAATGCTCGAAAAATCAGTCAAGAATAAAAACAATAGCATCAAAAGCCTTTTCTTAAGTAGTAATCCAACTTAGACTAATCCAATACCCTCCCTTTACCGTAATTTCGACTTTATTTCAGTTATCACAAGGTCTTTTATCGAAATATAATACTTAGCAGATGAGTCTTCCGTATTCCGCTGTAGCAGTTCACCAATCGTTTTCAGGGCAACCTGTACAAATGTTAAGCTAAAATAAACTTACAATTATAACATATAAGGTGCATATTTGAACACAAGCAAGCTTAAATGATTTTTTTGATGCTATTCGATTCTGAATGTAACCCATTATGATTACCCATTATGATTACCCATTATGAATACCCATTGGATTAGTTTACACAAAATAGATAAGTGTGGCCACGAGCAAAATATATTACTATGGACAGTTCGGCAATAATATTATAATAATAATAATATTGATTTCATGATTCATTCATTAATATTTGTTTTCAAGAAGTCAGCAAATATACGTGATCATCTGAGGACGGCAAATACAAGCAGCGGCACAAATACGGCTTCATTCAACGAATAAGAACGTGCACACACATACACGCTCCACGTAAAACGAGTGCAAGCGCACTCGCGATTGGTATTCCACTCAGATCGCCATAAATACTCGCCCGTGTGCGCTTGCCAGTTTTCACTGGTTATATGAGGCTGACTTTCCGTAGGTTAGGTACTATTCTGTGATAATACTAAAATATATCGAAATATTTTCCATTAGATTCATATCTTTCATCTGTAATGCTAAATTCTTCACCATCACATGCAAGTAAAACAGAAAAAGTATGCGCTTCGGTAATCTTCGTGTTTCCGTATTAGCACGAATGTCACGCCACTGATTAATTCCCCCCCACAGAGGCAAAGCATTTTTCAGGTAACCTACACCGGTCGCAGATCGTCATCTGTCACTCAAAAGTTTTTTGGAATTTCATGGAGTTGTGAATCTATAATATTGTAATCATGGTATCATACGAAATGGGTAAATTCTTCCATGGTTATAACAGCGCTATATTAGATCTCATCATAGCGCGTTTGTATTTCCGTAGATAGCCGATGGTTCTCACCGTCGGGCGGCGCGCGGCGCGCGTGGCGCAGCACGTAGCGCGCGCGCTGCGCGGGCGAGGCGCGCGCGCGCAGGCCGGGGTGCAGCTCCGACCAGCGCGTGGGGATCCACGGGTACTCTATGAACTCGTTTACCTCCTGTAATGAAATGAGAGGTTCTTTGTTTATCTTAGCCCCATATGCTTGCAAAATATGGAGCCTCACTCTATGACTCTTAGAAAGACTGGAAATGGAATCCCAGGTTTCCAATTTTATTAATAAAATTGAAGCTACTAAGCCCACTTCGAAAGTGTAGTCCGAAGTGTGTAGTCTCTTTAACCGACTTCAAAAAGGAGGAGGTTCTCAATTCATCTGTATGTTTGTTACGCAATTACTCTGTGGCGGTATCTACATCGCCACATGCGAACTACGCATCGAAGACCTGACGTCACACAAAAATCCTGACGTCACAAAAATCCTGCATCGCGCAATTAGAATTTACCGTGCAGTGGACATATACAGTATGTTAACTAACAAAGGGCGTTCCCGTTAACCTGCAATAGTATAGCGTCTATACATGCTAAACAAAATATAAGACAAAAAAAAAAAAAAATTGTGTCGTGAAATGTTAACAAAACGATTAAATTTAAACGTAAAAGAAACACTCTGTACACGCACACTTGTATTTCAACGTAGAAAAACAAGTGTGGCAAGTGGGCGGGTACAGAGTTTATTTTCTGTAACAATTTAATATTTTTTGTGAATATTGTACTATACAAAAACAAAAAAAAATACATTTTTTTTGAATGGTAATATTTTTGTTTATCATATGTTGACGCTATACTATTGCAGGTTAACGGGAACGCCCTTTGTTAGTTAACATACTGTATACAAGAATCCAGAATTAATCATTGCGCAGTTGCCCGCCAGACACAACACCCGTCTGGTCGGAGGATCCTCCCTTTTCTATGGTGGATGAGTGAACTTTACACCCTGTTCCTCATACCCCTAAAACTCCACCAAATTTTTCTACAATTATATCTGTAATGCATATGGCGTAAAGAGAGCCTATTCCATGCTAATATACTGTTTATATTTAGAGATCACCCTGATCACAAATTATGATTATGAATCTGTCAATTTGTCTAATCATCCGTCGACAAAACCCGTTTCTATTGTGGTCAGGCTACGCGTGCTATAATAGTTACTTGAAAATTATGAGCTTAGAAAAGTAAGGTTAACTAGGTATTATTATAAAAGGTTGTGTAATCCGACCTACTGATAGAATATAATAGTATAACTCACACGTATATGTTCCGCGTCGATGGGCGGCGGCGAGTCACCGCACAACACTCTGATGGCTCCCTCTTCGCTCGAGTTGATAAAGTTCTGGAACCTGTCCTGCCTGTAGTATATCGCTGACACTTCTAGATGTCGCAGATCTTTGCGCAGGCGCACGAAGCCGAGGACGTCGTATTGCCATATCCAGTAACCTGAAATTAGAAATAGTGTAAATTACAAAATTATTGTTTCGTTGTAGATTTATGTTTGTGCAGATAATTGAATCAAGTTTGTCGCCATAACAACAATGTTAACAGCATTGCTGTGTTTCGGCAGTTAGAGATAGCCAGTTCAGAGATAACTAGTCCGGGTGCTGCCACCTTTGGCCTGATCATTACTTACCATCAAGTGAGATACAGGCCAAGAGCTACCTTGTTGTGGATAAAAAAAAAGTAAATACGACGGACAAATGGTCAACGTGCTGTCCCTCACAGTCTGCGGCCCCGGGCCGTACGGTAAATACGTCACTGAGAGTGAAGTTACGTTTATTTGAATGAAACATTCCTGTCAAATGCTAAAATTAAGTATGAACAGTTGACTAACTCACCATGTATGACGAGCCGCTGTAGGCTAGCGCATTGCCAGCACATTAGCACGAACGGATTCACGTGTGCGTACGTGTCGGCCTGTGACACAAACATAAATAAGTAAGCGTTATTTTCTACACATGCATATCCGGTAGGCTCGCAAGTCCCTCCCTATCCCTAAGGGCACGGTCTATCCCTACCATTACCCGCGCCCCCCGGTCTACTCTTCGATATGCAATGGCTTCTGTAGCTCCATGAACCATGAGGCTTCAGGGGCTAGTGCAAATCCTGGGGTTCATTCGATTTATCGAGTCTGGTTAAGCCACGCTGGGGTCGGTGCATTTCATTCATTCATTCATTCATTCACATCGAGACATATAAACATTACTTAGCAAAAGAAAGAAAATACGTTGACATGTCGCAAAGAAAAAAACTCGTCACATACACGCAAAACGGCCATCGCTCAGCATAATGCTGCGAATGTATGCAAGAACCCTAGCAAGTACTTCAATGGTTGTAACACCTGATGTCTATGAATATTAGATTTCATCATCACCCGTTCGTATTTCCGAAGATATACGATGATTCCCGGAGATCTGTACATAAAGTTTCAATCAACATGGCTACCTGATTCTGTCGCATGGGCCTGACGATTCTGTGGTAGGGGTCCGTGGAGTCGTAGGGACTGTCTACCCACATCACCTCCCGCAGCGAGTTTTGGTACAGACGCGACACGTGCGATATAAGAGGCGTGTATAGCTGTAACATAAAAGTACACGTGTATATAGGATGTTAAAAAATTAACCTTTCAAGAGGTGCCTGAATAACTTTTAGTAAGGGACAAAACCTAACTTTCAAATCGCGTTAAAAAATCAGCTGTTCCATAGTAAAGTTTAATAATTCAGTAATTATTAAACTTTACTATGGAACAGCTGATTTTTTTAACGCGAATTTGCAAATCCCGAAAAAAAAAATACTGTTGTCAGTATTTTTTTTTTCGAGATTTGCAAATTAGTCCCATAGTATAAGTTATTCATATCGATGGTCTAAAGCACCTGTTAAACTCTGGCGTATTTGTGTATGTGCCTATAACAGCTGATCTCAATATAATTTAAATGTTATAATAATTTACTATCATATTTTATTTTTTTAAATAAGAGTAAATAATTATTTACTTAATTAATGTAAATAAATGCTGCTGCTGTGAATGTGTGTAAACACAGGAACTCTCGGTATCGTCCGTACACGAGTGAACTCGGAAGTATGTGTGTTCGTGTGCGTAGTGCGTGTTTAGTGTGTTATGTGCTGACGCTACTCGTCTTCAAGCACACATTCACATGGTGTTTGTACAAGTGTATAGTGTGTGTGTTAGCGACACGCGCTTTTACTTGTGGTAACAATGTTGTTACCACAAGTAAAGCGCGCGTTGAGATAAAAATACTATCCATGGATCTAGTAGGCGACCGTTTTACAGGTTAAAATATGTTATCGGTAACAAGACCTACACAATAACCTCACGTTACTCAGTAGACAGGTTTCAATCACCCATTTACGTAAAATAAAGTATTAAATGTTACTCACAGATTTACAAAACATAACTTTCAGCGATATTAGTGTCATTCCCTCCACTAGAATTTTCTGTATAATATCGTCGAATCTCCTGTATGGCACCCCAATCTGTAAGTAAGGAAAATTTTATTTGCTTAAACATGGTGTACATGATACATTGCATGCAAGATAATAACAGATACAGAAGTTCTAACATGTTCAGCCGCATATCGTGGCGTACAAATTGGTAGGAAGAGATGGTGCATAGACCGTGATAACAATATTTAAAATTAAAATTACAAAGAAAAGCCGAGCCCTTAGACTGAAAGCCGACACCAATCATCATCTGCCTAGACTTTTCCCAACTATGTTGGGGTCGGCTTCCAGTCTAACCGGATGCAGCTGAATACCAATATGTAGTAAAATACATAAGAGTAGCTCTTTATTTTCTGGCGTTCGTATTTCCGAAGATAGACGATGATTGCCGAAGCGTGCACTTCTGGTATATTGTAAGTACTTACAATATTGACAGCAACTCTCAGCGGAGTCTCGTAGAAGTCTTCCAGACCGATCCAGTCGATGCCATGGTACGGATCCGGCAGTTTCCTGTTTGTGATGTTGATTGACAGATAGCTGAGGTTGCCGAGACCGGATAGCGTCTCCAGTGAGCTTGTATTTATCTGATCGATGTCTGCTATTATATGCTGGAACAAGGATTACAACAGAGGGTTAAAAGTAAAAGTCATAGAGACTGAATCACAGATGAATACAGATGGTTAAGATGGTTCACTCCGCATTTTAGGTATGAAGCTACAAGTACGCGGCGGGCCCATCTTGTTGCGCCAATTCAGTGAGTGTAACGTAGTCAGAAGATATAAGAGTTACGCGATAGAAAGAGAGGGACTTCTAGGTGATTATAATTATAGGTAACTAGCGTCCGCCCGCGGCTTCGCCCGCGTGGTATGTCTATATTCGAATTTATAATATTAATATGGATTAGAACTGTGCGACGTGAATTGCACTTTATTGTGTCGTAGCAAGAGTCGCTTTTTATTTAAGTGATTTTTCGGAGTGACCTATCTGTATTCACCTGTGATTGATTTAAAATACTGCCACCAGTAATATTGTTATATATTTTATATAATAACTAGCTATACTTACACGGATTTTCGTGAACTGCATGACGCATTGGTTGGCTCTTGTCAAGATTTTGTCCGCTGGACTCGGGATGCAGTCAAATTTCAGCGCTCGCGAGTATTGTTCCACGGAATTGTGCTGTGAATAACATATTTGTTGTCAATCGAGGTATTTTGACTTATTTAATTACTAGCTTCCGTCCGCGGCTTCGCCCGCGTGCTTTGTCGATAAGAAGTAGCCTATGTCTTTTCTCAGGCTCTAGACTATCTGTGTACCAAAAATTATTAAATCTGTTTAGTAGTTTTGGCGTGAAAGCGCGGCAGACTGTCAGACAGACAGAGTTGCTTTCGCATTTATAATATTAGTAAGGATCGATAGTAAGGATAGGTCAATGTCATACATGTGACAAAGATCAAATTCCATTGCAATAAAAATCAATTCATCATTATCATTGCAGTCAAATGACGTCAACTGCTGGACATACACCTCCCCCAATCCATCCCATCCGACCTTCACAACCCAGTTACTGGGTAACAAGATACCCCTTGGTAAGACTGGTTGTCAGATTTTTGACTATAGCTTGTCTACCCTGAAATGACGCGTCCCGCCACCGCATTTTACGTAAACGGCGCCGCGGCTTGTACGAAAAATAAAGTGGGACGCGTCTTTCCGAGTGGACAACCAATACCCGTAACGGCTGTAAAAGATCTACGAATAACAGCCGGGAGCAACGGCGGTGGCAATGCTTTCCGAGGCACGGAGGGGTGTGAATATGTAATGGATGCTCACCCATCAACGAACCGACAAGCGGTGCTTCACCTTCAATCGACCCGTGCGGCTGTTATTTATAAGCCTCTATCTATACTGTAAGACGCACAACCGCTTTTAAAACTAAGAACTACAACTACCTCATATCATAGTCAAAGTCAAATAGTTTATTCAAATAGGCACATAAAAGGCACATTTGAACGTAAAAATTTACAAAAAAATATAATTGATTCCAGTCGCCCCTTCCAAAAGGTAGTTTTCGTATGGAGAAAAATGGGCAAGAAACTCCAACACCATATTCTGTTTACATAACATAAAATAATCAGCCTTTAATGTTCCCACTGCTGGTACACAGGCCACAGGGAGTGGGCCGTAATCCACCACGCGGGCCCAGTGCGGGTTGGTAGATGTCACATGTCTTCGAATTTTTGGTTCTAAGACATGCCGGTTTCCTCACGATGTTTTCTTTCACCGTGTATTATATTCTGTTTATTTTGAAGTAATTGGGTTAAATCATTTAATGTAAACTAAAACGAGGAATGGACACAATATCGAACCTTGAGGAACGCCCATTGTCATGATCTTATCAATAAACTGTATCCTAGAACTCACTTCATTTCATAACAACACAAAACAAGTTCGAGTGGTTCCGACATTGAACACGAAGCTTCGACCTTTAAATGGCATGACTCTATGACGCAAGAGGAAGAAAGCAGTTCTTCTGAGTTCGACTTATGACCTTTATAGTTCAACCTCTATGCTGTCAAGTGAAGGTTCGGTTTAGAATGTCTGATAGTTGCGTTGAAGTTCCGAAAATAATTTGCATATAAATGCTCTTTATGTGTTTTCATTTTTACTTGTAATGGCCAACTCAAAATCAATGTGTTACCAAGGACGTACGGTCGACTGCACCAATGAGGCTTAAATGAAAATTCACGCCACTAGTTGGCGCCACTTTGACAAGAGATCTTCCATTTCGACAATGAATATAAAATATATGATGACGATGACGTTCATCATTCGTTTCATTCAGTCACGACTAAAGAAAATATAGGCGTTTTGACACTTTTGACAGGTGCCCGGACCTGACGTCTCAGTGCTGCCACCTAGTGAACGTCATTTCAGCAACCCCTCACCACCACACTGGAGGTACCACTTTTTAACACGGCATGAGCTAAAATCGATTTCGTATCCACACAAGAAAAGGAGAGGTTGGGGTATTACTTACTAGTCTCTCATTTTCATTCTTCGGTGTGCCCAAACTGCATCCCATAAAGCCCAACTTCTGAAGACTGAGCGTGTTCTTATATATCAAACTCTCGATTTGTATCCTGAAAATAACAATTTTAAAATGTCAAAGTATACGTAAAAAAAGGTTTCATATGGCTATTTTACCATAGTTATATTTTAAAGAAACCTTAGAAATGTTCTAGAATTCGAAGAACGGTTATTTTGACATGCTTTTGAAATATTGGTCCTGCTGTCCTGCTTCAAAAGAGGCGTTAGGTACAAACCCGTGCGCATTAACATGGCACCTGTCTCAATGACGTTTGGAGCTCCCCTCGCTTCCCCGCACGGCGACGGCCGGGCGCGGCGGGTAGCGGGGGGAGTATTGAGTTCCAAGCCAGGTGCCATGTTAATGCGCACGGGTTGCGTAATTCTGGTAGTAATTCATTTCAATTGATTGTATTTTTGACAGATTGCGAATGACATGCGAATGTTCTTAAAAAATACGGGAATTGATAACTATCCTTACCTCTTCAGTTTTATAAATGGCACATGGTTACTTTGCTGTACGTAGCTTGGTCCAATGAATAATAGCTCTTGTAGACGCGATGTGTCAAAAAATCTGAAAAAAAAAAAAAAATATTTCAAGCGCGGCTATTGATCGTAGATGCCTTTTTTTTTGAGGGTGTGAAATCATTCGGACTTTCCCGCAACCCTGGCAGTGATCGTAGAATTCGTAGATGCCTGGCTTCGATTCTCAGATGCCCCGGCATTGGGTTTGTCCATGAGGAATTTCTCAGTAGTAAGCCGGAGTCTGAATTTTTGCCCAATGGGTAGTAACGGTTGTTATTTGGTATGTGATGCGAAGGAATGAGGGAAATGTCATCAAGAAAGTTTTGAGTATGAATGTGGATGGCTATACGAGTAGGGGAAGACCAAACAAACGATGGATGGACTGTGTGAAAGATTAAGGCTAGAAAGGTTGTGACTTCCGATGACGACTAACAGAGAAGTATGGAAGAAATAGACATGTTGCGCTGGCGCCGACCCTAAATAAATTGGGATAAGGGCAGGAGAATGATGATGAGCAGTATAAACGCAGCCTTTTTTTTATTCCATTTCATTTATTTTTTTATTCCATTTTCATTTTTATTCCACCGAGAGCCCATGCACTTAGTGCATTTACCACGTAACCTTTCAATTAAAACAAGCAACAAACTGCTCTATAGCAAATAAAAATACCTATATGTATTCCGGTTTGTTGAGTAAAAGAACAGCATTCCTTATCTTTAATTCATATATTTATACAACATGTAAATTGCATGTTTCATAACTAAATGCAACATTGTATAACTGTTATTACGAGCAGCCGTACATTCCCATAACCAAGACTATCGCAGTAACTGCTGGGCATAGGCCTCGGCAAAATTCGGCCACTCTCCGCATATAAACAGTAGACACTTCGAATTTCTTTAGAAAATTAGGTGTAATTTATGTATGTATGCACATACTTGTACCAAGAACGGCGAGTTTTGGAAAGTTTTCGTATGACGCTGTGTTGCTAAGTATTGCGTTTGTTTCTAATACATTTTAATGTATACTTATAAAAGGAAACCTTCGAGTAGGTTGGAAGTGGCTTGAATTTCTAAAAAACATTAATTGAGGATCTTAGGTTGCGATTTTCAGCCCGTTCAGTGTAATTTGGTCCTTAAAACAAACGTAAATATTCTCTTGCTTTTGTGTTTCATTCTAATCTACCTACTCAATAAAAGTCTTAACCTTTTGTTCTCACTGACAGATAACGCACAGTCCAAACCGTTTGGCCTATAAGCAAAATTTTGCAGAACGCTTCCTTAGATAACAAAAATGTGATGCTAGTGTGAGATGAACTTTCAAAAACCATCCTTAGTAGGAAGGATTTTTGAAAGGTTAAATAGAAAGAAAGTTTGCATGCAAGTTAATCCCATCAAGCACATGGCTTGTAACTTGACAAATATGAAATTGAAATAGGTAACATTTTCAGCCGGTGAGCACGACATCCAAGTGGCGTAAACTCGAACCTGAAATTTAATACTACCTATTAAAATGATCATAGTCTCTGCCTAACCCTTTAGGGATCACAAGCTCGGCGATAAATAATTAATTTCTCATTAAACATTTTAACAAGTCCCGTTCGCTTCGCTAATCTCGGGCGCGTATTATATCGAACCAGACGAGGCTCAAACTTCCACGGTCTTTACAGACGCGTCTCTGACCCGAACTCCACAGTAACCGGCATTCATTGTTATATTGTTAAACAACAATAAACCATGAACCCTTTTGTTATATTAGTTGAAAGGTCGCACAACCAACTGTTGCTGTTCTCAACTTTTTATAAATCTTAACTTACCTCAGACTGGCTCTGACGAATGTCGACGTTATATAATTTTGTAGGTTTCTCTAAACTTGATCAAGGTTAGGAGCATTCGTAAGAGTACGGAATAAATACATTCTATAATCTAGAAATATTGGGGAGATTCCAGTGAGTTCCTACATACATACAAAATAGAAGAATCATGGCAGTTTCGCAGCTAGCAATTTCTACCTGCGCAAAATCATGTTTAAATCATCAAAGAAGTAGGAGTAGTTTCGTAGTTTCGGCCGTAGTTGCTGGCGATAACTACTCCGTATCACCTAAGCACATAAGATTAGCTCAGGGCCAGACCTATGAATGAATGACCCCACGGTTTGACAGTTGTCCCTACTTCCGATGTGTTTTTGCCCAGCCAAAAAGGTAATTAATCAGGTGTAGGATTCACTTTTCGAACTACTTTCGAACGGGCCTGTATCTGCGTTGACGGACTTAGAGAGTAGGTTTAGGAGAGTAGTCCTTCGCTCCGCACAATTGTTCCTCCGACTTCCGTGCGACAAATCACATGAGAAAGTCAAGTGCGATCAAATGGAACTGGTTTATATATTTTCAACATTACGAGATGGTTTCGTAAACATATATTGTGCGTTGTGCGTAGTTGTGTCATTGTTACATCACTTGTAAGACGGCGGCGCTACGAGACCGCTGATATTGATTAAACACGTTCTAATATAAGACTCAATCGATGTGCAAGTTTAGAGGAGATATTGACTTTCTGGTTGTGTGTTACATAGTTGTATTCAGGGACTTGAAACGTTACTCAAAATAGGGGTATTTATATAATAATATCGATATGTTCCAGTAACCATTTTCGAACTAATTTCTTGGCAATATTACGAAAATCTATCGAAATGTAATATTCAACTATTAATTTAGGTACGATCCGGGTAGACGTGGAACAGTAGAAATTATCGTTACTGGAACAGAACGGTATTTAAACGTTATTTTATAAAGTCCCTGGCTGTATTAGAGCGATCGTTAGGCTGAACTATGTCAGGATTTAGTCCATTTGGAGCAAGACGGTCAGATACGTCCCATTAAGTTTTTGGTCCCGTTCACAAAGGACATAATACTCGGCTAAAGTACAAAGATTTTGACTACGTTTGAAATAACTATCTAGCGCTAATAAAGTTGACTACATTGCATTTTTACGTCCTTTCTAACGTTCGGTTTTTATATCTTGCTCCAGATTTTCAGATTATATTTAAGCTATGCTGCAGAACCGCACCCTAATTGAGTAATACACGACCAATCACAGTCTGAATCGTTTTGAAACAGATTGCTAATCCATAGCTTCATAAGTTCGAAAAAAAATCTGCTCATTAACGTAAATAAAACGCAATTAATGTGAAACCGTCAAAATAAAACAGATAAGTCTACGAAATCTAAATCGTTTACGAAATTGTGTTATGCAATTAGATAGTTGACTCGGAATTATGTATCTTTACAACTTGAAATGTATCTACGTCGTTATACGAAGCGAGTTTTATGAAAAGGATAATATTAATAATGAACAGCATTGTTCATATAAAAGCTGAACTTGAACCCACTCCCATCCTTACATATTATAAAACAAAGTCCAAAGTCTGTCGTCCTGTGCGCGATAAACTCTAAAACTACTGCACCGATTTTCATGCTGTTTTCACCAATGGATAGAGTGGTTCTCGAGGAAGGTCGGGGGCATCAGCTAGTAGAAAATAATTCCCAATAATAGTTATGAAATCCCAGGTAAATACTCTGACTGCGAATTTTTTCAAGATCAATCCGTATGACGCGTGGGTGTCATTCGGAGTAACGGGCTCTATTTATAGCCCCGACGAGACCCCCAATCAATATTGCAGAACCGTGTAATGCTATTTGGAGAGCACACCTATAAATAAGGTAGGTGTGCTTACCAATAGCATTAAATAAGGTGTGGGAGGCCCGTGGAACCGCAAGGGTCGATCAATGGTTAAGTTTCGCTTGCCGCGGTCGGTTCGTGGATGGGTAGCCATCTATGAATGGGAAAGCACGTTAAGCCATTGGTTCCGGCTGTCATTTGTAGATCTTTGACGGTTATTACGGGTAGTCAGAAACCCGAAAGTCTGACATCCAGTCTTACCAAGGTATATGGTGTTACCCAGTAATTGGATTTGTGGGAATTAGGACGCTTCATGTAAAATACTGGTGTTCAGCTGCATCCAGTTAGACTGGAAGCCGACCCCAACATAGTTGGGAAAAGGCTAGGTAGATGGATGACCTATAAATAAGGTCAGGGTTAGGACATCAGAGACTGAATAAATAATTTCGCATTGAATGACTGTTTGCTATTCAATAATTTCAATGCTCATTGAATTCCACAGTTGTTACTGCCGAGCCTATTTTTTTAACAATAGATCGTCATCTTATTACGCATCTGCAGAAATAATCCAGATAAGATACCTAGTACTTAGTTACTCACATCTCACACCACACACACCACCCATATCACTCACATCTCTTATCTGCTCGGCATGTCTTAGAACCAAAAATTCGAAGACATGTGACATCTACTAACCCGCACTGGGCCCGCGTGGTGTATTACGGCCCTCTCTCTCTCACAGAGAGGTCTGTGTCCCAGCAGTGGGAAAGAAGAATGGCAGGCTAGTATGGAAGTTTTGTACCGCTGTTAATTTTCGTGTTTTGTATTGTTTTTATATTTAGTCGATAGATAATATCATCAATAAATAGATTATAAATTATCCGATTTTTAGAAGTTAGGGTTCAAAAGTTATTTTACTTTATTTTATGTATGAGAGGTTACATTTTGAGGTAGATAAGTAGGTATATTGTAAGATGACAGTTGATTGTCAAATGTGATTGTTTACAAACTAAAACCTACTTAGTCACTATTATACCTTTTATTCCTCATATTTAGTCTGTGGTTGATCCTGTCGACGTTAAGAACAGCCAAGATGCTCACCGAGTTTTATAGACTATTGCTAATAATCCCTTATCATTATTCATGGGTACCTCGAAAATGCATTCATATTTTACGTAAATAACGTGCATACTATCTAAACCTTTTTTTAATAATATGTTGTATAGTTTTCAGTAAAATAAAACAATAGTTTTGTTTAAAAAAGCTTTTATTTTAATGCATTCAAAATGTTCGCAAAATCACTTCATCTAAGAAGGGAGCAGGTCGCGTCATACCCTCATGGCTAGCATAACTCAAGTAGGTACCAAATGATACTCAGTACATGCGAGCAGCACCCCACAGTTCTTAAGCCAACGATACAATTACAGCAATAACTTAATATTGCTTCCCGACCATTCATATTATTTCCACAATCGGATAGTGTTGACCAGGCCCTCACTCTCGTCTCCTAGAGCGTGCCGTCTCATGCGAGACAAACTCAGGTTGCAATTAATGTGTGTATACTGTACACTCGACATCTCGTCGAAATCCAACACACTATGCACAAGAATGAAATTGAGCGTCCTTTCACAATTGTCACAACAATACCACTTATTAAGCGTCCATTCGCAAAATAACGCCAACAATATCAATCGCTACGGAGGACAAATGCTCAACTCAGCGTATCAACGTAATCAAAAAGACTTAAAAATGCATAAACGGATTCACACACAGCAATTCAATAAAACAGCAAAGAAGGCATTGACAAGTGACAGATGATTTTCTTGAAATATCATTTCATCAACCATTATATGGTTTTATTTTACATATGGCTAGTTTTGAAAATGTGCATTGCGTTTTGTTGTCAATAAATTAACGTTTAGTTATTTAATTGTTATCATTTTTAAAATCCATTTTTTTAAACGTTTCCAAAGTTCTAAAAATATAATAAATACGTAAAAAGAATTACTTTAAGGTCCTTTATAAGTGCTGAATGTCTTATAGCGAAACACCAACTAAAGTTGGCGGTACGAAATCTGTCGTTCTCCTTTATAGGCTGATTATGATGGCTTAGCTACTCATAGTGTTATTGAGTTTTCAGGAATATCTCAGTAGCAGTTCGGAGTCTGGATTTGTGCCCGGTTGATGACAATATGCTCGGCATATAAATGCGAAAGTGAGTTTGTTTATTTGTTAACGGATTTGGATGAAATTTGACATATTATGGGTAGATCTTTGATCGCAGACGAAGTCGGAAGAAACAGCTACCAAATACTAAAAGGAAATAGACTTCCCCTCCTATTCTGTAATCGGATAAGGCGTATCTGTATGTTCAGCCTGTGTGTGAATTTTACTTACTTACTTACACATTACTGTGAAACAATGTTATAACTATTGAATTATTTTTCTTGGCTTCTATAAGCCTGCCTTTAAAATGCTTTGAGCACGTGCTTAGATTTGTGTCCGTCAATTACCTACAGCTGTCTTCATTTCTGAAACGATCACGTAGGGAAACTCAGGGAATGAGGCGAGACGTCCATTAGGTATTTCTTATATAGATGAAATATCTAATATCTTAAAAAATAATTAGATGAATCGTTCGTTAGTGCGATTAATTTTAGTTTAATCAACATAAAGTAAGTTAAACAGTAGTTTTGAGTCAACCAATATGCGTTATGAACATATGTGAATCAACCGTCGTAGTTATCTTGAAAATAGTTAGAATAAAATTAGGCATTATAATACATAACCCTCCAAGCATAGCCCTCTCTGTTGCCCTTTGGGTGACTTTCAGCCTTCTAATGAGGCCATTGTGAGCGACCACGTTGTGCCACTAAATAAAAAAAAAGGTATACTCACAGTGGAAACACCAGGTTCATGAATTTCTCGATTTCTGGCTCATTGCAGTCTATGTAAAGGTGTAGTCTTCGCACGTTCTTCTTGAACAAACAGGCCAAGAACTTGCATTTCTCAAGCTGCTTGATGTTCAGCTTCAGTGTGTCCCTATGAATGATAGAAAAGTTGAGAAAAAAAATATAAATAACGGGTAACGGGTACTTGTACTCCCCGTCATTGTGATAATTTTTTTTGTACTGGACTATACTTGGGAATCTTGTGGTTACGGAAATATTGAATGTTCCAACTTTTTCATCCCCTGCTACGAATTTACTCTGAGACTAACAAGACTTAAAACCTTCGGGTTGCAGACTAGACTGGTAGAATATTATTCGGCGATTAAAAATGTTTGTATCGATATCATCATCAGCCTCATCTTCAGCCAAAAGACGTCAGCTATGCAGGGCACAGGCATTGCTTTTAATAAGAGACTGCAATACGAATACATTATTTTTATCTCACAAAGCGACGCGCGCTTTACTTGTGGTTACCAAGTGTACAAACACGCTGTCAATGTGTCTGTAAGCGCAGCGGCTCTCGGTACCATCCGTGACAACAAGTCGGCAGTGTGTGCGTTATGTGCTGACGCTACTTGTTCTTCACGCACACATTCACAGCGTGTTTATACACTTGATAACCACAAGTAAAGCGCGCGTCGCTTCGTGAGATAAAAATAATGTATCTGTATTACAGTCTCTTACTAAAAGCAAGTCTATGCCCTGCATAGCTGACGTCTTTTGGCTGAAGATTATTATTTAAACTATAATGCTGTAACGTTTTTTCGATATTAAACGTTTATTAAACTCCGTTATTTCGCGATACAAAGCAATGTAATCTATTATTTACATTAAAATAATAGCTCTAAAGTGCAGCAGTTTCAAGAATATTGCACATTAACTGTCGTTAATTTGCCGTTATTTTTCTTAAGCTGTAATAAATGTAGTATAAATACAGATGAATGTGGTACCGGTGTCAGTGAGTGATTGCGTAAGCATTTTACTTGGGAAGGGGTTTGTTTACACTTTTATCAGATAGGTACTTTTGGAACGGACGGACTATACATACCTAATGACAATGCTATAGGTACTTAATGATGATGATGATGATGATAGGTACTTAAGTAAAACTCACATTATTGCTGGCTAAGCCAAATATAGTAAACAATGAAACACACAAGTGTGACCAATGCTTATTATTATGTTTATGGAGCATTATAAGCGGAATTTGAATGAGTTGCAATCAATAATAAAAATAAATTGCGCGGACAGTTCTTACTAATCACTTTCACGGAATAATATGAAAGATAAACTATGTTGTGTGTGATGATCATTTAGATTTTTCTCCATTTCTTGTAGGAAGTAATTATACATTCTTAATTGCGGTATATATAAAAAGAGATAAAATAAAATAAATTATATTAAATTTGGGAGTTAATCTTTGGCAGAAATTACAGTTACTTTCACTCATATGACGTTATAGTTGAGCTAGCATATCAAAGCACACCCAGTCTAAAAAGACCGCAAAATTACGGCCGGGTCACCCCTCACTATATGGTGGCCGTTAATTTTCGTCCGTTATATGACGGCGCCGCTTTCTGAGAAAACCTCCACTCACCTGCGTCCTTCGTATAGCAGAACAGCATTCCGCCAATGTCTGCAGGTTGACATCGCCTTGACAGCATCCTCCGGGCTGAGGTAATCCAGAATACACCTCAGAGGAAGAAGCGGCAAGGTGCTCCAATCACTCATCTGTTGAGATGTTTTAATGTTAGATGTTTGACTTATAAGTTGAGAGGTTTAATGTTAGATGTTTCAAGTCCAAAAGTTGAAGGGGACTTTTTTTTTTGACGTTGGGAAATCATCAAATAACTTCTCCCTGCTGGGCGGAGCAGGAGGGCGTGTCAGACTTTTACTGACTAAAACCCACGCGTGTTCCTTCAGTTGCCAAGAGCTCCGGTATCCCTTTCGGACTTTCCCGCAATCTTGGCAGGCATCGGCCCTAGCGGACCCCGTCAATTGTGCTGACATATCTTTGAGGCGCGTGTGGAACACAACGCGCTGTCGACCCAGGCCTGGTCCTTATCGGACGGTGAGCTACCCATCGCTCGCCATCCGCACGCCCTTGAAGGGGGTCTGGGTTGGTCATGTTTGCGTTTGCCGTATGCCCAATGAGTTGTGGGCCAAAATAAACACTAGATACAATTTCTAGGCACTTTTGAAATCACAAGGAGTCGGTCAGCCAGAAAGATGAAGCTAGTTGACTATTCCAAAGTGTAGTAAGTTTCTAAGACCACCCATTAGAACCCTCCCCTCCTCCACCCTCTTATTGTAGAATCCATTCGTTCTTCCCTTTATTCGGTATACAATACCTACTTAGAGAAAATTCTATGTATCAATCTATATTTTACAAAAACAAAAGAATTGTTGATAGCACCATTTGTTTGTAAATATAATTAAAAACATAATCCGCCGTACTGCGTGGATATGACGCATATTTTCCTCCAAATTGTTATTTTTTTGTGTTTGTGTTCTTTCTTTGCGTCATGTTTACCGCCAATAACCGTATCTTTTGTCTCTTTTTTTCTTTATAATATGATGTTTTATTGCTTATGGCTTAACACATCAATCAATAAGTTATAAAAACTAGAGTATGGAAATAGATACTCGTGAGATAAGCAATCATAAAATCAAGGTCAATTAGGTAACAGGTTTAGTTGTGGTGGTATTATACCATAGAATTATTCCACTATCTAATCTGCTATTATGAAAAACGATCAGGGAGAAAATGCTTTGATTCTAAGGCCAACAAGTTAAGGTGGCATTATACCATAGAATTTTTACAAAACATATTCTGCTGTAATTAAAATCTATTGATGAGAAAATGCTTTGATTCTAGCCCAATATAATATCAGAATAATTTAAATTTTACTATAAGCTGCCTATAGCTTCTGTCCAATGTTGCATTCCCTAAATGTTATGTATAATGTTATGTTATGTATAACCTATAATTTTGTGTATACATTAGCAGTAATACCTTTCCTAATTATTATTTATTTTTTTAACAAATGTAGAATGTATAATTATGCTGTTGGTGTTCCTTAATCCTCACATATTATAAAACAAAGTCCTCCGCCGCGTCTTTCTGTCTGTTCGCGATAAACTCAAAAAATACTGCACTGATTTTCATGCTGTTTTCACCAGTGGATAGAATGGTTCTCGAGGAAGGTTTTAGTATATAATAACCGACATCCACGCGGGCAAAGCCGCTTAATAAAATAAGAATAATACGGTGAACTTAGGTAAGGTTTACTTAATTTGACATTATGAGTTTAACTGTCACTAACCAGACACAATAGAATTTTTATTGTTATCAACTTCTAAAGGCTTAACAAAACTTGAGCGGATTACCATAGAATTTTTCCACAACCTTATCTGCTATCATTAAAAGCTACTGAGGACTTCTCATCAAAGTGAAAAGCATATTCATGTTTTGATTCTAAGCGCAAGATAATATCAGCAGGATAATAAGGTCCGGAGTCCAGATGGACTTCTGGTATTAATAAGACCTCTTTAATTATTATGAGAGGCCTCCTTAAACATTGGACATAGGAACTTTCAATTGATATTAAACCGAGATAATTAGCTAGCTGAATAAACCTCATGTTTAAAGAAATACGTCTCCCTGCAAAAGCATTCAAAATAAAATTGGCTCTGAACACACTATGGGACCCAGGGTTAACAACTTAACTGCAAAAAGTAAACCGTATTTTAGTGTTATCTGTATATTATACATATATAAAATTATGTAGAAAATTAATGTGAAGTTTTGAATCAAAATAAAATATTACTTGATAAATGAAATGAAATAAAATTGTTTATTCTGTAAATAGGATATTGGAATCACTTTTACATGCCATATTAAAAAATTATAAAAATAAGCTAGATGAGGTCGGCATTTCCTATCCGACTACTCTGAGAAGGAAGGCCGAAACAAACTCATCAATCCCTGTTAGAAAGCTGCAAATATAATGTTGTCTTTAAAGAGTTTGATACTGGTACTGGTTAAAGTAAGTAAGTATTTCTTCTTGTGAAAATAGCAATCAATCATTTCTCCAAGCTATTGAAGGACCTTGTTGATTATTTTATTAAAAAAGCCAGGAAATATAAAGTTAAATAAAAAATAAAGTGCACAATAAAATTGCTAAGTCTCTTTTCAAGGCAAGTAATCCTACTAATATTATAAATGTGAAAGTTTGTGTGTTTGGATGTTTGTTACTCAATCAGGCCAAAACGGCTGAATGGATTTGGATGAAATTTGGCAAACAGATAGCTTATAACCTGGATTAACACAGGATACGTTTTATCCCGATATTCCCACGGGATCGAGACTTACGCGGGTGAAACCGCGGGGCGCAGCTAGTAGGAAATAATTTAAAACATGTCCAGCTTTAATAATAAACAGGAATCTATTAAGAACATATGTACTTACTTCCGTGTTTAAATATTAGTACTTACCTTCTTAAAAAGTAACTAAGTAAATAAATTATTATCTTTTTTGTTGAACCATATGGAAGGAAATATTTCAAGCTGGATAAGTACACGTATTTATGATGACACAGCTCAGCTGTTAAATATTTAGTTTAGGCGTGACGACTTAACAGCTGTTTTTTTTTTGTGAAAGTGGGTTATCACAAAAACAATAAATACACCTCCGAAAACATAAGTAAACCGTTTACTTCCTCTCAGCCAGACACTTTACAGCTCAGATGTACAGTTTCACACCAGAAAGTCATTGCAGAAATGTAATTTTAGAAAATTGCGACGATTACCTGGGTACAAAGAAAGGTCATAACGAATACAGGTTTACGTACCTTGTATTTTTACAGGCTTTCTATCAGGCTTGGGACTATTTCTCCTTCTCCGTTGCGCGAATGTTGTCGTTTAGAACACTTCTATTACAATTAAGAGAAAGTCGCGACGTTATGTTCGTTTACACGTCCATTGTAACTTGTATTATCGCGCAAATTAACGAACGTTTACAAATGAAATGACAGAAAAGGCGAATATTTTAACTCGTTCGGATTATCGCAACGGTGTTTACAAACTGCCTCGTTCATAAATTATGTTTTCATTTCGTATAAGCAAATTCATGATAATTAATAACAATTAAGCCAATATTAAAAAAGCATGGAGAAAAATACGCCGCTTTAATGTTTTTCTGTTACAATTTGTTATTTTTATCGCCTGTAAAATAATATTATTTTATGTTAGATCTTTTTTAGATGTATCCGAATGGATATCTTGACAACTTGTTTGACGTATGCAATGTTGCTAGTTAGAAAATACAAATACGAAGTTCAATCTTCAATGATTGGAGCAGTGGTGTAAAATACCACGATAAAATACCTACTTCTACTTACTTCGTCTCATTTTCATTATTATTTCAATACTGTAGTTTCTTTTTATTTACATTTCTTTAGATTGAACTAGTTTTTTATTTTGCAACACCAAATTTAAAAAATGGCGGCCAAAAATCAATTTTGAATTGTGACAGCCGCGATCTCAGTTTTGCCACAAAATAAATTATATATCAAGTAAATAAAGCGCGTTCTCGGCGTTAACAACTGAAAATGTTAGTCGCCTTTGTTCGCTTAATGGGGCGTAACATTTTCTCTGTATAGTTAGATGCAATAGTTCCAACATATGATCGTAGTTACTATAATAGTCGATGATGTAAGAAACTGAAGGTCTCGCTGATCTTGTGAGTTATAGTTTTATTGTTATTGTCTCGAGGACTGTTTCAAGAGTTTTCGCCATGGAAGGTGAAGATGGAAGTGTGGGGAATCCCGAAAAAGAAGATAATGAGAGTAGTTCCCATTCAACTCCACAAGAACACAGGTCTTTCGCTGAGTTCGCAAAAGACAAGCTGGATAGCGGTGCGTATTTTAACTTTGGGAATTTGTAAACAGCTGTCCTTCTGTGTATTAAGTATCCGTAAACATTAAAAAAATAATGTTCATGGATAATTCCCAGTTGTAAAAATGGATTGTATTAGTACAATAATAATATTTTGTGATGTAGAAACAAAGCTATTGGTAAATTACAGGATTTACCAACAGCTTTGTTTCTACATCATATAAATTATAAATATATTAGAATAGTTTTAGTCAGTAATTTTCTGTATTTAATTTAAAATACACTTTTGCTAATAGTTCTAAATCAAGATAAAATTGTTAAAAAAATACATTAGGCATATACCCAGCTGCCCAAATATCTGACTTGCTGCTACTGCTGGGACAGGAAGGAATATCAACACACCACTGCATCTAAAAAGTTTCAATTCAATTCGTCATTGGCCGAATTGAAAAGGAAACAACTTCCTGTACCTGCCAATTTTGAATATATGAAAAGTTGTATATATTTTTTCATGAATTAGATGTTTATTTATTTATTATCTGCTCAACTGTCGATTGGCCTTTAGGAGGCGATAAAAATTAAAATTCTATTGTGGCTTCTTAGGGACAGTTATGAGGTTTATACATCAGAAAAATACATAACAAAAAAAACACTACAAAACATAGAATGGGTGGCGTTATCGATTTCTGCAATCTCCTCGGCAACCTTGGAATGGACAGTGATTGCCTGAACATAAAATGATGCCGGTTTATTATTAATTGTTTATTAATTTATATTTTGTGTTTGATCAGCTGGTCGGGAGCTTCGGCGACGTCTCCCCATGGCTGGACAGCTAGGTGCTCATCTGATGCATCCTCGGCGCCTGCTGCTGCATTCCACACCAACACAGCATACCGATGTTGTTTTGATATTCCCTAAAGGTAAGATCTTGGCAACTTTAGGGCTTAGGTTTAAAACATTGTTTCAAATATAGTCCAAAATTAAATCTATGGATTTGTCAAATTGTCATTAAAAAATTCTTTAAAAAAAAATGTGCAAAGCAGGTTTTAGTCTATGTACCAAACATGCATTCTGGTTATGGTATCAGAATGAAACTATGAAGTTTCAGTGAATGATAAGTAATTAAAAATCAGGTTTTCAGAGATTACCTCTGCTGCTCTAAAGAAGGATATAGGTATCAGATTTAGGTATAGGATATAGGATGGATATATATTATTAAGACGCTTAAATTATTAACTTCATGAGATATTATTTGACAGGCAGTAGGTATGTCCCCCTCCAAATAAATAAATTATCTGCATTTGTAAAAAAACAACAATGAACAATATTTTTTATACTTCGTTTCTGTAATATTTTTGTAATGTGTGTCTTATTTGTGCAGATTAACAATTTTTTTTCTTTCTGTCATCTTCTCTTTTTAACCGACTTCTTCAAAAAGGAGGAGGTTGTATGTTCGTCTGTATGTATTTTTTTGTTTTGTGTATGTTCATCGATATTTTCGCCAATTGTGAACCGATTTTTAAAGTGGTCCCAAATTAGGCACCACAACTAAAAAGTGAAAAATAAAAACGTCAACAGTAAAAAATTTAAATGTAAACAGTTCACATAGAAGTACTCTGTAAACATTTCTAATTCGGCTTGCATGTCTGACATGATAATTGATCCAATTGACTCCCAAGTTACGTCATTTCGTGAAGGTATTGTGATAGAATAGAGTAGAGGCATAGTTCATTATTCAGTAATGACTTTTCAATGTACTAGGAATGACCCTTTGTTTGCCATATACAACATAATTAATTATGAAAGTGAAAACAAACAGTCTTTATAATATACAGGGTGTAAGGGACAGCCCTCCGCAAATTAACAGGGGCCTTTCAGCTCCTTATTTTGAATCATGTTCCACTGCAAATGTTCTCAGTAAAGTTTTCATTTTTTTATCGTTTTTTCAGTTACTATTCCTTTATTTCAATGTAAAATTCTGTAGGTAACACTCCATTAACGTAAATAATACAGTTAAAATCGGAGTGTGGCTTCGCGGGTTTTGCCACTGTAACGAACGATACATTGCGCGTGAGGTAATAATACAAATCAGGTTTATGGGATTCCCATAACGTTCCTGAAATAATTTCATGTACCGATCGTCTTAGTATGATATGCTGAATTCATCCCATCAGTCTACGGAGGGTTGTCCCTTACACCCTGTATAGCCTATACAACGTGCCGCTACAATGGCGACATTAATTTAACACACGGGTAGGGCTAGTGGCCAGTAACCATAAAAATTATAATAAAATAAAATAATTCGTAAATTGAAAAAAAATCATTTTCAAACAAACTAAATAATGAAAACATAACCAACATTGAGATCACTCTTTGTAAAAGATTCATTCATGTAGGTTGTACCTACCAGCTGGCTTACGTTCCATCGGTCAAGATCCTTTGTCGGCATAATTTCTAGGAAATTGCGCGGCTTTCCTTTTATTCGCCTACATATGATCCGTGATCCCGGCAAATGAACTCTTCGCTACAATTCTTTAAGTACAGGTTGCTCCAGGATGGTAATTTAGAAAATTGTAAATAAATCAATAAATAATAACATTTAATGAAATTAAAATATTTTCCTAAAACGAATACGCGAAATCGGATACGTGTGTTAAATTAATGTCGTCATGGTAGCGGCACGTTGTATATGTAATGTTATAGCCAGCCAATTTAAGTAGCAAGTTCAAAATAGTATCATGATGTATAAACTTAATATGGCAAATTGTGTAAAGTCAGCGACAAAAGTTCATACTTATTTGGAATATTTATGTTTGATATGATACAAACTAAATAGGTATTGTAAATAAAATAAAGTTTCTACTCATCAATTACTTGTTCCAAAGTTCCAAACCAGTAGATAGGTACTAATAATTAGCAGCAGCATTGACCTACTTTTGATTCTTACTGTACATGTTCTGGTTTCAAGTTATCACAATTTTTTTCAGAATTTCAGATACTATTGTCGGTCGCATTGCAAGCGTGGAATTACGATCTGTTTTATGAGACACATTCAGCGTCAATGTGCCATATTTTATGTATTTCAACATAAACCATTGCATGTTATGGTAGATAGTCTGACTGTCACAATGTAGTGCTTATGCGATTCGTACAAATATTGTCTATCGTGCACTGCAGTCCAAAATTACGTACAGTTTCGTTTGCATGGAACGTTAAAGGCAGCGCAGGGTGGTACACTACAAATAAACACGCTTTTCCTCGTTTACCTAGCATCAAAATTCAATTGATACCAGTAATAATTAAAATTGGTATCTCGTTAAAATATTGCAGTATAATAAACCAATAGAGAACTAGGTATTTCTATTCCAAAGGGTAAAGTAACATCCGACGTTTTTCCTGCTAATAAAATTACAGTAAAAATGCAAATATGTGCGCGAGCATACTTTTACCCGACCTAATGTACTACGATATGACTGAACCGACCCTTACGCACACATACTTAGCTTGCATTGTGTATTACTATTGATATATGGTCTACATTAGCATGTTGGGATGTTGCCAATACATTGTACAGTTGCTGAGGCCATTTACCTACTTAACTTCTGCCTATGTTTTGGATTGGTATTATTATATGAAATTATACTATACTTATGTCGATGGGATTATGTAGCCAATTATTGTCAGAGGCGCCTCAATTAAGATTCTTTTTGATAACAGCTGGCGTTTTTCGGCTTGTAATACGTCTTCGTTTAAACGCTGTTCTTTGACTCTAAAATTGACTTAGGACAGATTTTTGAAGAGACAGATAATTTTTATTTGAAGTATAAATATTGCGGTTTGACATATTTTCTATACGAAAGCTGTCAATCTGCAGTTTAAATTGCTCAGATAAAAGTTATCTATCTAAAATTACTGAAAAATCAGCCCTTAAAAGGTGTATATAAACAGTCGGAAATTCCAATCAAGAAATCTTCATCTTTCGAGTCTGGTGGTGCCGTTCTTGATTTAGCTCCAGCTTTCGTCAGGGTCTCAGACTAACCCTGACGAAAGCCCCTGAGAAAATACTTAGTAGTAAAAAAATTGTTTGAAGTTGCAGTATGTAGCTGTGCCCAGGGTTAAAGGGTTATTGTAGCTATAAATGTCTTATCTGCAACTGATGCTAGGCAAAAAGCTACTTTTCTGCGACTTATGAGTAAATCTACAAGTATTTAGGTGATCAAAATCAAATCAAACCGAATCTAATAAAATAAAACGTGAGTGGTGTGATCCAGTAAATGGATTCAGTCTATTACTTCAACCACTAAAATCCAAATCAATCAAGAGACGCTGACATTTATTAATGAATCTCTTTGATAGAGTAACGATCTAACTTGGCAAGACTTTACTGTTTCTATGAAGACATATTTAACGTTGTAGGTATATCTTAATATTTAAGTAACGGTCTCGCCTATACTCCCTTTAGGGAATACCCTATCTATAGGGTAGGCGTCGGATTTATGACTCTACACGTTCATTTCGCCGATGAAGATATGCCTCATATGTTTCTTAGAAGGATAGGAACTTATTTCACTATATCGGGCATAGTTTTTCATTAAGCGAAAAAAAATTTCATCGGAATAATTTGGTCGTAAAAGACAATTCCATGAGAATCATCTAATATGAGCATTGTTTACTTAATTTATAAAGTTCGATGAAACGGAGGTCATAGTCTATTGTGTACTGGAGGTATTTTATCGAAAACTAGCTTCTGCGCGCGACTTCGTCCGCCAGAAATTTCATGTTACCCCGACCCACCCCGTCGTAGCGCATCGCCCGTCCGCGCTAATACTTTGTTTTCGCTTAGCGGTCTTCTGCCTTTTTTTTCTCATCTCCTCGGCCTACCCCTTATAGCCTTCCTCAAGAATTGGGCTATCGAATGCAGGAAGAATTTTTGAATTGTAGTTAGCCAGAAATTAGCGCGTTCAAACACACTCCTCAGCTTTATTATTAGTATAAATATAGATAGACAGGTAAAGGTATTTCCCTCCATGCAATTCCGAAGGCCGATCATCGATCTTCGAAACATTTGGTGCGGCCTTGAAATCCGTTCTTCAATAGCTTTTGCACATGACTAAACGTTTCGATTAGGTAATCTAAACATAGAACGCTGTTAATTAAATACGTGAAGTTGCTAATAGGTACGAACCTTTTTTCACTGTATACTTACCCCTTTATCTATAAACGTTGCTTTATAAGTTAAGTAATGATTAACGTCTGCCTAACCATAACATTTTTGACGTTTTAACGTCTCTTAACTTTAAGCAACGTTATAAATAAAAGCCTTAGTTAATTGTAGAAATTAAAATACTTGTACTAACCTGACCCATTTCATAAATACCTGCGTATTTACTTCTGAATATGATTAGGTGGTTTTATAGCGCGATAAAATTAATCAAACAGGTTTTACTCGACCTCTTTGACCCACTCAGCAAAAGAAATAACCTTTTCTTTGTTTAGTAAGCGGCTTGCTCGCTTAGAAGAGAGAGGTCAAGCACCGGTCGATTCATGTCAGCTTCAAAAGCATTAAAAAGAAAAGAAAAAAATGCGAAAACGACCGACTCGACGAAACTGAAGTACTTTGAGAATTGACAGGCGCTAAGTGGGTCCCGATTTCCCGAAAAGGACCACTTTGCACCTTTTGGGAAGTCTCTCACTGCACTTAACTCTGACACGTAATATAATCCAGCTATCTGTCAATACCAATCTTAAAAAAAAGCCTTTGACCTTCGAGCCTCCTCATCCTCCTTTTCGTATAAGAAAAAAACATATTAATAACTATCTGCGTCCCGCGGTTTCACCTGAGTAAGTCTCGATCCCGTGGAAATATCGGGATAAAAAGTATCCTATGTCCTATTACGGCTCATGGTCTACCCCTTGTCCAAATTTCATCCAAATCCGTTCAGCCGTTTTAGCGTGAAAGCGTAATTGCCGGGGTTGGTCCGTGGATGGGTGACCATCTTTACATACCGAGACGCCGTTGGTCCCGGCTGTCATTCGTGAATCTTTGACAGTCGTTAAGGGTCGTCAGAAGCCCGAAAGTTCGACAACCAGTCTTACAAAGGGGTATCATATTACCCAGTTACTGGGTTGTGGAGGTCCAATAGGCGTCGCTCCATGTAAAATACTGGTATTCAGCTGCATCCTGTTAGACTGGAAGCCGACCCCAACATAGTTGGGAAAAGGCTAGGCTAGGCAGTTTTTTTTTTGAGCAGTCTACTATAATTTTGTCCATAAATCACAGCTACCATCTGTCCAATAGCTGGAAAGAAAGACGTCACACTTCTCAGAAAAATAGCGTTATTCATCCTAATCCTTATAAACTTATGTAGGTTGGTTCGTACTTAAAGTAAAGCCTCATACACATAGCTGTCATACTACGCGAACGAATTATAAAACGGAGTCTTTACTGCTTCCATTAGTAAACGACGTTGAATTGATTCTCCAGCTGTACGAATTGATACAGTAATAGGGTCTGCGGTGTACCTCCATGAATTTATTAATGTTAAGCACATGTTTAACTTCGAAACGTATTGTGAAGGGGAAAGGTAAAATGTGAAATTAATGTCTTGCGCGTTTTACGTTAAAGGTCTATGTAATTGTAAAAGAACACGAATAGGTAAGCCACTTGGCATAATCACAAGTAATAATGATTTGATAGTTAATAGACTGGATTGCCTGCAAATAATGGCTATTTGATCCAAGACGTCATGTCGTGGGTCCAATATCACCAATAATGTTACTATAGTTGGCACGTTATCTACACTAATATTATAAAGAGGAAAGATTTGTATGTTTGTAATGAATAAAATCAAAAACTACTGCGCCGATTACAAAAATTCTTTCACCATTAGAAAGCTACATTCACCCTGAGTAATTAATAAAGATTACATGCGGGCGAAGCCGCTGGCGGCAGCTAGTAGTTTATATTGCTATTGTGCGTTTTTGTATTTTCTAACGTTACGATATTATCGTGGATGTCCACGACACGGCTTCACGATAAGGGCCAAAAAGATTCCTCAGCTTTCATGACGCGACGACCATGCATCTTACCACGATGCGACGTCGTTTCGTAATTTTTTATGATCCACGTTGTAGATTCCCACGACACGACATTGCATCGTGACACGTCGTCGTATCGAGTGGTTTGGTCCTAATCCTTACTCAGGGAAGTAAAATTTATGGAAATATTTATGAAGATGCTGTTCCGTCCACGATAAGGTTACAACGTTCACGTATATCCATACATTTTATGTCGTCCACGATAATATCGTCACGATAGAAATTATAAAAGCGCTTATTCGGACACACTATGCCCGCGATATCGGGCAAGTTTGCACGAGGCTTTATTCTCCTGTTACCCAGATTATAATGGATCCAGGATTTAAAATGATTGCAGGCAGCAATTTTACATATTTATTTTTATGAAGACTTACCAACTAAATACATATACAGATCATTAACCCACAATCTTTGTCATAATTAACGTATTTAAATAATAATAATAAATAAATAATAATAACAAATTTATTCAAAAAATAAAAATTGGTAAAATACACTAATATTATAAAGAGGAAAGATTTGTATGTTTGTAATGAATAAAATCAAAAACTACTGCGCCGATTACAAAAATTCTTTCACCATTAGAAAGCTACATTCACCCTGAGTAATTAATAAAGATTACATGCGGGCGAAGCCGCTGGCGGCAGCTAGTAGTTTATATTGCTATTGTGCGTTTTTGTATTTTCTAACGTTACGATATTATCGTGGATGTCCACGACACGGCTTCACGATAAGGGCCAAAAAGATTCCTCAGCTTTCATGACGCGACGACCGACGACGTTCGGGCCACAACACTGCGTTGCGGCGTCGCATCGTAAAAATCTTTTATCATCGTAAAAAGCATTGTATTGCTGTGAGACGTCATTTTTGCGATATTTGAACCCAATTTAGCAGTCTTATAATTAATATGAGAATGAAAATCAGCACCCTAATTGCGGAAAACACGATCAATCATAACCTGAATCATTTTGAAGGATATTGCTATGCTATTGCTTCTTAAGTTCGAAAAATTTGTCTGCTTGTCGGTCGTAAATAACGCAATGAATGTTGTTGAACTGTCAAAATGAAAGCTATTGCTACTGTTAGTATGTTACGCAATTAGACCACAGGGGGCTGACTATGAAGTATTGATGCCAATATTATTCCACTGCGAAAAAAGGATGGTACTAGCGGCCTCGTATAGCTCCGTCTCTCACTAACATTGGAAAAATGGTGGCATTAAGGGGGATGCGCTTGGGTGGCCCGCGAAATTCAAATTTTCTTACGTTTTTTGCTATTTGCAGGTCACTATCAGGTTGTATGTTGATCTAAATATTATTAGCGCTCGTAACAAATATGGATTTACAGAATTATAAACATTTAAATCAGCAATACAACTCCCTAAGCTCATGAAAGTGTATTGAATGACTATTTCATGAAATCATGATATTTGGCACTTTCATGCACTTAGATAGTTGTATTGCTGATTCTAATGTTTATAATTCCGTAAATCTATATTTGTTACGAGCGCTAATAATATTTAGATCAACATACAACTTGATACTGACCTGCAAATTGCAAAAAATGTAAGAAAATTTGCATTTCGCGGGCTACCCTAGCGCATCAACCTTAATACGTCGTAGTATAGGTGCAGGTTCTACGTCTCAAACCCTTAGAGAACCGTCCACTTCACTAAGTATCTATCGTATCGGAGGGTAGATCGACTCATATCATGTGATTAAGGTCGCCAGTATCCAACTAGACAGTAATTTAATTATAGATCTATTTTCATCTGCCCTCCCTTAGGGTTAGGGGCGGTCAGACGTCTCCTGCCTTGGTATCTAGATCTACCAAGATAGAGTATAATTTATAACTTTATTGTTCACCGAGTTTTTATTACTTATTATTATCCTGACGTATAATAAAGAAATCTCAAATTTTTCTTCAGAAAAAAATCAAGTAGGTAATAAAAAATCAAGTTATAAAAAAACTAAAACCCAACTACGACTTAAAAGGTATAAACAAGACACCACAGACAGACAAATTAAAAATCCGGAGTCACACGTAATCTGTTCGATTTATGCCCTAACACGTGTGACTTTTATTACTTGATTTTTTTTTTAATTCTTTTGTGGTTATAATATAATATATATATTTTTGAAATGTGCTCATTAAGCCCTTTCATTTGATACCCAACATGGTACGATTAAACCATATATTTTTTAAGTTCCTCACTTTAAGTCCTCTAGAGGGCGCCATTTTTAATTTAATGTGACTTCACATAGCCTATAACCAGCGGACAATCACGACGCTTCTAACGATACCTCATTTGTCAAATTGTGATAAGTGGTTTGAAAGATAGGAGGGAACAGATGAACATAAATACATACATACATACATACATACCGGTCAAAATCATAACCCTCCTTTTTTCTTCGCCGTAGTCAGGTAAAAACTTGATTGATAAAATCAAAATTAAACGTTGGTCTTCCTAATCCTTACCCCGCGTTTACACCAAGATATAAAACATGTTCCACGTTTTGTGTCTACTAGTTTTGTTTATCGTTTAAACCTAAAATAAGTTGTCGAAACAAGTATCATAACTTGAATATGGGTGTTATGCGACTTGATTATTTATGTCAGCTATACTCTAAGTGTGTTCCGCGGAACCCTAGGGTTCCGTGATACCTCTGTCGGGGTTCCGTAAGAATTTAGAAAAAAAAAACAAAACACCTCTCTCTGGTCGCTCCGCGGCTGCGCGGACTCCGCGGCCGCGCGGACAAATACACTTATAAAAACAATTGTTTTATTGTAGGGTTCCATCAAGTATTTTGCTTCCCAAAAGGGTTCCGTCATTTAAAAAGTTTGAGAACCACTGATTTATGTAAATCGAAAAATCTTCAGAATAAGCAGAAAATATTTGCCAATTCCTCTTTAGTTAAATAACTTTATCACCACTTCCTATACGCGTTGTTTGCTTTGAAATGCGTCCAGAAATGCCTTCATTTCATCTTTGAAACAAATGTTAGTTTAGATACCAAGTTGGCTGGAATATCTTTCAGTATAAAACTTTTGGCCTAACGCCAGACTTCGTATTCAGCAAGCCTTTACATTTGGTCTGATGGACGCTATTCTGGGTAGAAATGTTCGTGTTAACTGCTTACCGTTTTATTCACTTTGAAAGTTAACTTCGTACACACAATTTTCACGTCAGGGCTTTAAAATGTAAGGTGGGGTGGTCGCCTTTAAAGGCGTTAATGGTTTATTTAGAACGGCCTGCTCAAACTCTGAAAGTTTTTAATTTTCCGGAGTTAATTAGTGCAATGTCCTTTTCAGCGTTTCAAGTAGGTAACTATGCTGCCAAAATAACGGCCCTCAACTATTATTGAGACAAATTGGCTAAAGTTGTTCGAGTTGGCACGAAATTCATTGAAATATTTTATGATGTTCTATACTGTATCGTTTTTGGCTACTGTCTGGCCATAGGCTACTATCTTCCACTTACGAATTAACGACATCAAATCTCGATTACGGTTATCTACCACAATTACGGTAATCTTTACTCCTTAGATATGTACTAGCGCATTGCCAAATCCCGTTTCTTTAAAAGGAATACGCAGTATTACGGATGAACGAACTGTTCGTGAACTTGTTAATGAGCGCTCGATCCTATCCTCTATGTTAAGCGGAAACTGGCGAGACTCCAACAAATCGAATCGAGAGAAAGAAAGATTTAGTATGAGCACGCAGGAATAAACGACCTTACGTTTCCGTAAAAATACTACGCGAATTTTCGTCGTATTTCTGATAAGGATAAGAAGCAGAAATCCGATGGTAAAACGACAAGACATGGCTGTAAATCGTGCCGTATCCAATGATACTGCATTATCCAATCCAGCCAAAATGGACAGACCAATGATTTTGGCACTCCCAAGATTCAGTTCGTTTGCCCAAGTAGTCTCAGGAGAGCCTTCTTTATTCATAAGGTGCCCTAGGGTCGCATTACTCGAGATCACGGTCCACACAATGACATCTATGCTTCGAATCAAAAGCAGAAAGCCCTTACGATTGTATGTATTTGAAGAAAGCCCATAATCTATTGAATTTTACGGTATACTCTGCCCTGACGTCCCCTGATACCGCGGACGATTACTGATACTGAATGGTCAACAACTATCAGTCTCTCGTAAAGTGGGCATATTGATAATGATCATCATTAACCTGCAGTTTTTTCACAGGTCTCCCCGACAGTATGCTGCTATGGCTACTGCAGAAGTTGCGCGGGAGTAGGCCTCGTTTGCGGGTGTGCGTTCGACAACACGCTTCGTCACAATGCTCCGCCTTCTACATCACAGCTGATGACGATGTGTGAGTGAGATATTGTTTTACCTTTCTAACTTAAAGCATTCCTTAAAATCGTGATTGTCATTAGCGTATAGCAGTCACTGCTGCGCATAGGCTTGTCCATTGCAAACGCACGCCGTTTAACTCGATTATCGCATCAGCTACTCAGGAAAGTTTTAAGTATGAACGTGGATGGCTATAAGAGTAAGCCAAGGAAACAATGGTTGCACTGTGTATTAAAGATGAAATGGCTATTATAGAAGAATGGAAGAAAAATACATGTTGTGTTTTGGGATAAGTAAGGGCAAGAGAATTATGACATGCAGCTACCAGTCTGTTAATGTGTCAGTTTTGTAACAATTTTTTATTTATTGAAAAGCGTGTCCGTAACAATTTTTTATTTATTTAAAAGAGAGTCGGAGAAGAACGGGTTAGAAAATCAACGCTACTACACTTTGGAATGGGCAACTAGCTTCATATTTCTGACTGACCGATTCCTTGACAATTCAAAAGTAAATGGTTTAATTGAAATAAATGCTTTGAGTTTGCGTCACCCGAATATCGTTGCACCAACAGCCCTAATAACGTAATACACAATGAATCAGAATTGGAATCGGTTCGAAACAAATGTCTAATCCATTGCTTCATAAGTTCGTAAGTTACGTTGTAGAGCAGATTTTTTTTTTGTACTTATGAAGCAATGGATTCGACATTTATTTGTTTCAAGCCGATTCCAGTTCTGACCGATCGTGCATTATGCAATTAGGGTGGTGGTATGAGGCAGTCCCTTTTCTTCCCTTGAAGTAACAAATGTATCATAAGAGAGACTGGCGCAAGACCTTGACAAGCAAAGAAAGACGTTTGCCCAGCAGTGGGATGATAATCTGACTTTAGTTGATGTTTTTTTATGTAAATATTGATATTATTTATACGTAGTGTTGTGGATGCCTAATAAATGTCGTTCCTGATTATTGTTTCGTAGTAGTCATTTTCACCGTGTTATCACACGCAAATCTGACACCTCAAACACCAGTTCGAGGTGTTAGATTGATTGGCGTGCGATAAAACTTAGTGGTTTCGTCTGAGAATTGGCGTGAAATGGAGGCTATGGCGATTAAATATAACTGATTTCTATCAAGTGAATGGGCATGCAGGCTGCCCAGAAGTCTGATTTTTTTTTAAACATTAATGTTATACCAACTCGGAACGCAGTTTACGGAAAGTAAACTTAGTATGCTAATAAATAAAATATTCTGGCAACAAACTTTCAAAATAAACACTGCCAGCCACAAAAAAGACCTCTGAATGTCGCAATCGCAAGGCCGTAGCGCAATGCTTACAAAACTTTTAACGAGTACAAATAGGTACTGTTTAATTTTCTTCGTTATTTATCTAGAATTGGAGCAGTTTAGACTATAAAAACCTTTTGTACAAAAAAAAACATCCGACTTCCAAAAAAACACTATAAAGTGAAAAATAACTTTAATTTCGGAAGTCGGTGGCAAAAAACGAGAATTCCAAACCAAAGACACCGACTTTATTTCTCGCTTTTTAGTGGGTCAGTTTGTAATTTATCTAAGTTACAATAGTCAAATGTCAACTACTCGTCAACTTTTACAAAATATAGCTTTTCCCGATGCAGGGACGCTAATCGTTGAGTTCTCCTGGCACTTCATCATCAGCTTCACTTACCAATATACATTGTGACGACCATAAATTGCTTGGCAACCATATTAAAGTAATCGAATCGCACCCCGTGAAATACTTATTATTGATTAGTTCCGGTGGCCCTAAATGGTGCTTTCCGAGAGCAACTGCAAGAGTTACTATAAAAATTACCCAAATCGCTATAGTTGTGCCTATAATATTTGAAGAGTTCCCTCGATTTCTCCAGGATCCCAACATCAGATCCGGATCTGATGACAATGGGACCACCTTTATTTTTTTTTCACCTGATTTATACAAGAATTTTGCAAATCAGTGTATAAATGAGGGACTTATGCCCGGACATACATTAAAAAAAAATAGAAACTTCCGAATTGATAAACTCCTCCTTTTAGAAGTCGGTTAAAAAAAAAATAGTCTGAAATGCCCTACTCCAGACTTCTATTTGCTGCAAAAATGCGACAGTCCATATTCATTTGCTCAACCTCACTTTTACTATTCCACTGTACCTACCTATGTTATTTAAAAATGCTAATAGGTATTATGAAGTCATCAAATGATTCACCTGTCCGTCAGTGTCCGTAGACTGTATTCATGTTTAATTATGTGACGTTTACGTAACTGTTTTAATTAAATACTTATGGTGTGTGGTTGCTTAAGGGCCACCGCACATCTGGCGAGGCGCATGCCAGCGCAGCGCATTCGTCACTGCTAAACAAATATCGACCTTGCACCAGTTAAAATAAAGTTGAAAATAAATAAACTTGGGAAAAGAGACACGCGTCTCAGGTTATTTATTCTCAACGTTATTTTTAGGCACGCAACGTTGATATTTGTTGGACAGTGACAACCGCGCCGCGCTGCGCCTCGCCAGGTGTGCGCCGGCCCCTATGTAGCGATTTCATAGATGTTATGGAACTGTATATCATGTTTAGATAATCGATCGATACCAAACACATGGTTGAAGTTTCGCCAATTTATTTAATTTGTCCTTGTACGAGTATGGCGATCAATTTCTACTGCTTATTTATAACGCCATTTTATATCACTTCCCTTTGATGAATAACAAAGCCTAAGTATTTCCAACAACTGAAGATTATAACCTGATTGTATTTAATTGAATGTACTATGAACTTCGACTGATGTATGAATGAAGCAAAAGGAGTATGAAATGATCGTAGCAGGACTGGTGTTCTGTAATTTCTGCCTACTCCGATGGAAAGATGGCGTGATTTAATGTATGTAGTATGTTACTAATAGCCAAAATGTTTCCTATAGCCTTCTCCAAACTGCCGAAGAGATGCATCTTCCGAAGCAGTTGAAGCCAGAATTCGGTGGTGGATACAAGGAGTTCACAGTTCGAGACATGCACTGTTTTCAAAAGGTAAGGTATTCTTAAAAATAATTCTTGTTAGTGAATTACGGGCAATCATTATGTTAGAGAGGAGGCCTGTGTGACCTATGTCCCAGCCGTAAGTCCGCTTCAATGAAATAATTTTAGTTGTGTGAACTACCTACAAGGTGTAAGGGTAAACACGGTATCCTGCCTTTTCGCCGAAAATTGTTTGGCAGATTATCACTTGCCAACCAACGTTTCGCCGATGTTTCACTTTGACAACTAACGATTAGCAAATTTTTTTTTGACAACGTTTCATTTGGTAGGATTATTGGTAAGCTGATTATTATAATGACACAAAACGTTTGGGACATTTATCATTTGTCGAACATTTCAATCTTAGGTTACGATTGGTTAGATTAGGTTAGAGTATGACAAACCAGGGCTTGAAATACCGTTAAAAATATGGTATCGTTACAGCCTTCTGATGCGGGTATCGTTAACTAATATTTACCGTTATATTATTTACCGTTATATCTGGCACATTTTACCGTTAAACATACGTAACGTTAAAATCTAAGGTAACGATAATTTTATCGTTATAATTAGTTTTGTTACCGCCGCTCTCGTCCAATAGGGAATATGCATGTTATTCAAATATGGGTCAAATATTTTTTTTCATAAACTATATTACTTCAGAATTATGTCTCCATCAATATTTTTGAATAAAATTTCATTTTGAGCGAGTTTTTTTTTTTTTTTAAGTCCCAAAAAACTGTGGGTAATTCAAATACTTGAAAAGGCTAAGAGCGGATGTGACGTAACAATCCGATATAACAATCAAAATGTCAATGTCAAGTCAATCAACAAGTGTCAAGTCAATGTCAAACGTTCATAGAAAAAGGAGTGTTTGATGTTGACTTGACAGTTGCTTGTCTATTTTCACGGACTGTGACGTCACCACACCAAGCGCGCCAAATGGAGGGCGTTTAAATAGCCCGGATCGGTTGGATATTTTTAAACATTTTTTTAACTACTTTAAATTGCTTTTTTGCCGTCGAATTTTTTAAAACTATTATTTGACGATGTAAACTATCGAATAAAAATATTAAAAAAATACATGCATATTCCCTATTGCAAAAGAATGTCAGATTGCATCGACGCTAAGACTGCCGTACGACTATTTGCGCGTTTAATAGATATTATCTTATCATTGCTATTCTGTGTTGTGCTTGTACTTGAGAATATACTTGGTTGGTTGGTCCACCGTGTTCTGTAAGCGCGTACGACTGCCGTGAGCGGTGAGAGATATGAAGACAACAAACGAAATGGCAACAGCGCCGACAGGGTGTGAGAGTGAGAGGGGCGCGCGCGCACGCCGGCCGCGGCCGCCTTTGAGGCGGGCTGGCAACGTCGCTTAAAATAACAAAATAATACCGATAATTTTTTACCGCTATTTTTACAATAACGTTAAAAATACCGGTAATTTTTACCAAAAATGTTAACGTTATTATTATGTTATGCTACTAAGTAACGCTACCAAATTGTACCGATATCGAAGTATCTCTACGGAAATACCGTTACTTAACGTTACTTTTAATGTGAATTGGTATCGTTTTCAAGCCCTGTGACAAACAACGCACGAGCCGAGCGAGCGTGCCGCGGCAGCGGCCGGCGAAGTGCCAGAAGCGAATCGCTTTTGTAAAAGGAAACAGTTAAGGGCGGGTAGGAAGCAAAATTGCCTGTCTTCAATTTGATTTTTCATGAAATTGATAAGACTTAGGTGTAAAATAAAAATAGTATGAGTAACTACATGATATTTCCAAACTTTTTGTGGAACAGAAACACAAAATATTAAAATTTTCTCGATAAAAAAATATCACGAAGTTACCTCTAATTTTCACGTATTTTCGATTTGTACTTAAAATGCTAATGCCTATTATGATAAAAATTAGATGATTATATGTATTAAAACAAGGCAAAAAAAATTGTGTAGGCTTTTTTTTTATTCCTTTTATTTTTGGTTTTATTACGAATCAAAGCTTGTAGGACTTACGACGTTCATAGTTCGTGGAAGAAGCCATCTTCCGTCGCACATTACGGGAACTTCAAGCATATTTTTGTTTCACAAATCAGTCGGCGTCGCTCTGTTGAGACGAGAGGACTACGCTCAAATTTTTAGCTGCGCTAAGATATTATTTATTTTCGTAAATAATATTTTCGTAATTTATCACATTCCACAAAAGAAACTGAGACATAGAAAACATGAAAAAAACACTAAAACCACTTCCAAAACGAATATTACAAGTGTTATCGATTGATAAATAAATAAATACCGAGTCTAAATAAACATATAAAATTCAATGTTGATATTTGAAAACTCAAGATGACATACATTTTATTTGACAGATTTTTGACTGGTATAGTAGCACGGAGTATAGAAAGAAGTAGGTAAAACTAGCGCCATTGCTCTGTATTGCGGTGAATTTTCTTGCGGAGAAAATTTACAACATAGCCAACGAGCCCATTCCACGTTCATTTGAAAGTTCGCACTGGAGATTAAATCTTATTGCGATATACTCAGGATCCAAATTCGTTTACTCTCACTTTTTTTGACAAACTTCTTGTAAGGTCACCCTTAGAAGAACAATTGGAGCGACTGACCGCCCCTAAATAAAACTTGTTTAGAATAATACCTTTATTCTTCGGTTATTGGTATAACGAACGAACTCGAACAGATTCCGTATGACTCCGGATTTTTAATTTGTCTGTCCGTAATGTCTTGTTTATATCTCTTTAGTTGACTTTTTTGTCGTAGTTGGGTTTTAGTTTTTACCTGACTACGGCGAAGGAAAAAGGAGGGTTATAATTTTGACCGGTTTCTATGTATTTATCTATGTCTGTTCCCACATATTATCTTCTAAAAGACTCATCACAATTTGACAAATGAGGTATCGTTGGAAGCTTCTTGATCGTCCGCTGGTCATAGGCTATAATAAGACACATTAAATTGAAAATGACGCCCTCTAGGTGACATATCATGAACAACAAAAAATATTTTTTAATCATACCATGTTGGGTATCAAATGAAAGGTTTTAATTAGCACATTTCAAAAATATATATTATAACCGCGACAATCAAGACGTATATTGCCATATGTTTATGTTAACGCGTGGGATGATAACTGCCGCTTCACGCGCCGCCGCACCGTAAACAGAAAAAACGTCAGACGCGCCGCGTGACGTCACACTGCACGCGACGCGCCACGCCCCGCGTCTCCGTAAATGAGGCCTAAAGTTATAATGCAACTTGGCATGTTTTCAAAGCTACAATTTCAACAGTTACAAAGAGGGACCATACTAAACTTTCTACTAAGGGACTAGTTATAACAAGCGCCCGAAACGCGCATTTTGAACGCTGCGTTTCGGGCGCTCAATAAAATTGTATGAATTCCTATGTAACGAATTATATCAAGCGCTGCAGTCTAAGCGAGCGCCCATGCCGTGCGCCGTTAGGCCTGCACATATCGCAACTTGCCACTCTCAACTTGCATCTCCGTTGTGCGATTTACAAATAAGACTGGGAGAAGGTATGCCGCGGACATTGCTGCTACATGCGCCGCCGTGATGAAACGCCGCGTGTGACGCGGCTATGCCATATGCTATGCGCTATTCGCGGGCTCCGCCGCAAAAAACGCTCCATTTCAAACAAACGCGTGTAAAATCGCGTCTCCGTAAACGCACTCATACAACGCCATATGTTTGAATTCAGTGCGAGCCGCGCTGCCCAAAGCCACGCGCGACTCCTCGCGTCTCCGTAAATGAAGCCTAACCGTGCCCTTGACGCTTGGACGCGAGTTCCTTTTTCACTATTTTTCCTTGTCATTTTCTCCGCATTAGTAATAAACTTAAAAGAAACACGGTTCTAAAGTTACAACAAAATGTGGAAATCTTGTTGCGTTTGACGAGCTTCCAAAACGCGCCGGGCGCGCGCCCAAAACACAGCGCCGCGCCGGTACTGAGCGCGTACCTCGGGCCTTTGTTATAATTAGTCCCTTTGGTACTTTGGCACCCATTTACATAGATGAATAGATGTCAATTCTTTTAGTGGTGAAGCCGACAATCCTACATTTATTTCTTTTGTACAGAACTCGGCCTCTTCTTCACATGGTTCAAAGGATTGTTCGCGTTTGGCGCAGGAAAGGTTTTTATGACACATGCCATATTCGTTGCACAATACAGTGCAAAATTCATTATACGAATATTATTTTTTACTTGGGTATCACTTTGCACGATCCTCCAAAGAGAGAAATCCACGATATAGCATTATATTTATTACTTGGTAACACAGTTTTCCACTAAGACGTCATTAGGTACAAATTGTACAAGGTCCTAAATAAAATTTGGTAACATTTAAATTTGAACTTTTTCACGTCAACGTTGAGTTTCTAGTTCCAAAACATGAACATGATCTATAGAACTGAATTCAAGCTTAGCGTATCGTATAAGCAAAATAAACTACAGAAGATTGAAATTCGAATTCTATAAACGCCAGACAAAAAGTTTCTGCTGGCGGGAAGACATTGTGTTTTGTTTTCGTCGTGTTTAATGAGAGGGGTAGGTAAGGGTTGCGCGGGTGAAATATGATTTTTTGCTGTCAAACTACTCCCCCTTAAGTTAGGTTAGGTCACATTAAGTAAAGAACACTCACTCACTGAGCACTCTTCAATACACTCGCTCATTTTAATAGAATTCTACTTGAAAGTTGGCATTTATAAAAGTGTCATTATGAAAAGCAGACCAAACGTACAGTTGGTAGCTGTGAGGTTGGGAAATAAAACAAAATTATATGATAAGTTGGCAAATGATTATTCGGCGAAATAAAATTCTGCGAAACGTTTGATGCCAAGTGAGTTGCCAAGTTTTCGGCGAAAAAGCAGAGATCTGGGTAAACACCGTTTTCACTCAAACCATGTTTACTCAAATATAAAAATAAATGACTGAGTCACAACAAAAAAAATATTATTTTCATTAAAAGACTTTAAAAAGTTTATATCCGACACCGTCCGCAAATTCATGGATATGCGCCCGAGGTCGCCGCCCCTCTACCTACCTGCACAACAGATGAATAAATACACAACAGGGGTCGCGCTCGCAGCCAGCCAGGACACGTCCCGCGAGCCCCGCCCGTGTTGAGACGTAAGTTGTTGCCCTAACGCGTATGGTGAAATACTCTTTTGGTAAAATGAAGATGTTCTTTAAAAAAAAAAGTTGCAATTTTCCATTAATGTTACGTTCGAGAAATGAAACCAAACCACTGGTTTCGAGGATAACGGTGTTTACCCTAACACCCCGTGTAGTACTCGCATTATAAACCGAGTCTTCAGGCCGTAAATGTCAGTAGCAATAAGAATGTGCAATGCCTTCCATCTTATCGATAGTTTGCTGCCTGTTCCACAAGCTCCATAAGTGCGAGCGAGACAGACTAATAACAATGATTTATGGCCCGACGACTCAGCTTTATGTGGCGACTATAGCTACTGTTCGCCTTATTTTTCACAGACTCGACTTATATGCAACAAAGGCCCAGAATCCGCTTAAAAAGTACAATAAAGCACTAATATAAGCAAGCAATAAAATACATCAAAGACCTGATGTCACACAAAAATCCTGACGCCACATAAATCCTGCATCGCGCAATTATAGTTTACCGTGCAATAGACCAGGGCCGCAGCTACCGTACAACTCGATTCCTATCGGCTTCCCTTCTGGAATTCGAAACAAAACCACTCTATCGTCATTGAAAAATGACACAGTCAGTAGTGTTTAAAATGCCTTTTAAGTAATCACACTATAGGTATTTAATACACCATATAATTAAAACTATACAAAACGCCTACATTCAATGTTTTGTCTTTGTTGTCTCCCAACAGCAAAAAAAAATTCTCTAAAATAACTCGGCGGCGCGGCTGGCTTATCGCTCCTTCAAAAATCAAGGCGTCATGACGTCACTTCGGTCACGTGACACCCCGGTTTTATACGCTTCGAGCAAGCCGGTCAAATACGAGTTATTGTACCTAAAGCGATCGCGTGAACGAGATGCCGCGATATCGGTTCGGTAGTTTTCGTTGAATTTCGTAATGCGTTCGGCTCGGAGTTCGGACAGGACGCTATTGTGTGGTTGCTGTTTGACGTAATCGCATTATAATTTGTTTACACTTGCAGTTAATTTGCATTTTGTTCGTATTATTTATTGAATACATTAGTTTATCAGTTCGAGAATCGTAGTAGTAGTATTAGTTTGTTGGTATAAAACAGTGATTAAAGTGTTTTGACTTTAGTGAAAGTGTACGTTGTAATTATGTATTTGGGGTAAGTAGGTAGATAGTTAATAAGTTGAAATTTCTTAATAGATTTGAAAAGTTATTAGTACTATCAGTGGGATTAGGATGGCGGCAATAATTCGTCAAGGACTTTCTAATTAACTACAATGTCTTTTGGCCCGCGTGCGGCCCGTCTGGTAGCTTAGTGGTAGCCTATACATTGTTGTTTAGGATTATTTTCTTTGTGAGGAAACATGCTTTCCAAGGTTAAGTTTTGAAATTAAGAAACACAATTACGTTAGGCCGTGCTCGCTCAGATATAAGTATAAATTACAAACGACGTGATAGTTTTTTCAAACATTCTAATGTTTCCCTTTACGATAAATATGAATAGCTGACTGGCAGTTGTAAATAAAATAAAATGTATTGTTTCCCTTGTTTACTTTTCTCAGATTCTAGTAGTTTATGTAATAAAGGGGTTTTTACATTCATAATCTGACGATTTTTCGCTAATTCGTTTGAAGCTCTACACCCGCGCGGCCAATTCCCTCTAGTGGCCGTGAGCGAAAACTCTGAATTGTAAAATGCCACTCCCTAAAAATTTCTCGTTAAACGCGCCCTCTGTTTAATTATTTGTGAATTTTTTGAATGGAGATATCTCGTTCTTGTACTGACAAAATGCATTGCTTTTCTGATATTTTCGTTAGATGGCGTTGCGCTATTAGGAGCGTAATCACTTGTTGAACTGTGTGAGTGTGCGTGGTTTGTGAAAGCGGGCTTTTTGAATGTGAGTTTATAAATAAGTTTGAGAAAAGTAAATCAAAATAGGAATTTAATGAAACGGTTTATTGATACCGTTCTTTTGTTAGGTAAACAAACAAGAAGTAGGTTTTCGCGGCCACAAGGAAGGTCCGAAGTGACATCATAACAAGTATTATTAACCGACTTCTTCAAAAAGGAGGAGGTTTTCAATTCGTCAGTATAGTTTTTTTTTTTTTTTTTTTTTCTTTTTTTTTTGCTCCGGGTTCTCCCACCCCCGAAAAATCACCCTCCGCCACTGCAATAGACATAATATACAAGAACCCAACATCAATTGTTGGGCAGTTGCCCGCCAAACACAGCACCCGTCTGGTTGGAGGATCCTCCCTTTTCTATGGTGGATGAGTGAACTTTACACCCTGTTCCTCGTACCCCTAAACAAAAAATATCCGACAAATATAATATTAATTTGCGAACCTTGAGACGTCCCAAAAAACTTTTCAAATCAACCCCCATTTACCTACTTATATAGCAGTAAAAATCCGTGTTCAAATATTATGGGTCTGGAGTATACTTACACAACGTTTAATGCCCACTTCTCCCTCTAATGTGTTCCCGGCCTATTGTCACAGTTTGCGACACTTGAAGTAATGGCTGCTCTCTCCTTAGTGAGTGCTCTAATGCTTCCATCCATGATACGACGAGAGGTTTATGGAAATATGCTATGTGTTTTGTAGCCAAAACAGGCTAACCGTACACGATTGAACAATTCCCATATTTTTAAGAACATTCGCATTCAAATTTCATTCGCAATCTGTCAAAACTACAATCATTTTACCAATATTTTTGACAAGTTTGATAGATTGCGAATGTGTTGGCCGTCAGTAACGAAAACTGAAGTTTCATGCGATTTTGTACCATTTGCACACCATACCATGTACAGTCACGGACTTTAATTGATGAGCCAACTTCAAACTTTTCAATTTTGCAGTTTCATACATTCACGAGATTACACGAACTCAAATCGCACGCTCGTAAACAAGATGACAAATAAATTACTTTTAATCGGAAATATCCATAGAGGTTGACTTTATTAGTTAACCTCTATGGATATTTCCGATTAAAAGTAATTTATTTGTCATCTTGTTTACTTTCTTAAATTCACGAGATTACACGATTAAACACGAACTCAAATCGCAAGCTCGTAAACAAGATGACAAATAAATTACTTACAATCGGAAATACCCATACAGGTTGACTAATAAGTTCTCAATGATAAAAATAAATACAATGTTGCATTAAGTTTATCCAATCTATTTGATACCGACCTCCTTTGAATCATAGCTCATTAACTCGATAATTATGAAAACATAACTGAAGACAGTGACAGTTGAAATATCAAGATGACAAATAAATTACTTTTAATCGGAAATAGTCTTATCCATAGAGGTTGACTAAAATAAGTTCTTAATGATAAAAATAAATACAATGTTGCATTAAGTTTATCCAATCTATATGATACTGACCTCCTTTGAATCATAGCTCATTAACTCAATAATTCCGAAAACTTAACTGAAGACAGTGACAGTTGAAATATCGATGTCAGAGAATTTCTCCGTACGCTAACGTTACTATGCAGCAGTAACCTAGCAACAATTGTTTATCGTTGCTAGGTTACTGTTGCTAGACCTGCAATTGGTTGACTTTGAGTAGTCACTGTTGTCAAGTTTGTAGTTCTGCTCTCAGGTTAGCCAACCGGTAAAGATATGAAACATAATTTTCTTCTTCTAATACGAAGACATATGACTTTGCGTGTCGGGAACCGAATAAACCCGATTTGCATTACACGGCTAAAATGCGAACAGTACCAGGTGGCTCATCAATTAAAGTCCGTGACTGTACCATGCACATGATTTTGGTACGGGCCAGTGCAGTTTATACGTCAAACATTATTTTCTGACAATATCTTAAGGTAAGTAGGTCACCTGGCGAAGAATGACGAGGAGATCCGACCCCAAATGAAATTTGATAACGCTAGGCAAAGAGAGAGGGAGAGATTAAGGCAGTATTTAGTAGGTAGCGCTTCGAAATAAATTCGTAGTATTCTAGTCGTATTAATTTTCTCATAAAACTGCTATCAATCACTACTTTTATGACAGTATTTTTTTTTACGAAGGCCCATTATGCAACTCAGACAATACTCATGAAGTGTGAACTAAGTTAAGAAAACTTTTCACAACAAAGACGCGTTCAGACAAACGACTTTTCTACGACAAATCTGCGTCTTTACGACAATATCATAAAGAAACTTCTAGAAAACTCTCAAAGTGATAAATAGCGTCTGATAAGACCAAATAGCTATTTTTATCTACCACTAACTGATTCCCGCGGCTTCGCCCGCGTGGATGTCGGTTATTATATACTAAAACCTTCCTCGAGAACCACTCTATCCATTGGTGAAAACGGCATTAAAATCGGTGCAGTAGTTTTCGAGTTTATCGCGGACAGACAGACAGGGGGCCATGTCTACTAATTTACCAACGTGTGGTCTCGCAATGATGAGTTTTTGACAGATTTTGTATGGCATATGTGTCAAAAACTGATCATTGTGAGACCACTGACGTTTGTAAATTAGAAGACTTGGCCCCTAGAGGGGGCGCAGGACTTTGTTTTATAATATGTAGTGATGAAACGCCAGTAATAGTACTTCAAAGTACTCGAGGTTTTCGCTAAAATATGTAGTAGAACTAGAAGTAGATATTCGGCGATAATTAAATTGAAAGCTGATGGCTAAATATACGGAAGCGACTTCTCCCTTGTCTGATTAATAAACGGATACCTGTCTCAAACTTTATCTGTGATACCAGAAAATGTTGGAATGAAACCAAAAGCTGATTTTCAGCTGTTTTTGATTCCATTCCATATATTTCAGTCGAAACTTAACCTAGTATGTTTTTACCTACATTATGTAATGAATAGCTGTCACATATAATCCTCAATGATATATTACCTTTCACGTGAGATATTTCGTCTATGACCATAGGTAATGTATTAAGTACATAATGGCATATGAATGAGCCTATCATTATTCATATTTACCTATTCCAATACAATACAAACTGTTGTCCGCGGTTTCACGCGCCAGCGCAACCTAGGGAAGCTACTGCACGGTACACTCCAAAATGGATAAAAAGATGTGTAGGTCATCGTCTACTGCCATGTTTCATCCAAATCCGCTCAGGCGATAAAGAATTATAATACACTTGCTGTTGCTCGCGACTTCGTCTGCGATCCAAGATGAAAAGTAGCCTATGTCCTTCTCCTGGTTATGTTCTACCCATATGCCAAATTTCATTCAAATCCGTTCAGCCGTTTTAGCGTGAAAGCGTAACAAACAAACAAACTCACTTTCGCATTTATAATATTAGTTAGGACTAGCTCCCGCCCGCGGCTTCGCCCGCGTGGTATGTCGATAAAAAGTAGCCTATGTCCTTCCCCGGGATGCCATCTATCTCCATGCCAAATTTTATCGAAATCCGTGCAGTGGTTTAGGCGTGAAAAGGTAACATACAGACAGACAGACAGAGTTACTTTTGAATTTATAGTATGGATTTACTTTCTTTCCATAAACCCAACTCTATGTCTCTACCCATACGCCATCAATGTCAGCTTCGCTAATGTCAAAAGCAAAATTCATAATCAAACTAAGCTGAGAATCAGAATTACATAAGACATTCCCCCAAAAGGCCCGCCCTTCAGCACTTCCAAGCTGGGAAGAAGAAACGGCGCGCGGCGCAATAAACTGCCCGCAGCACAGCTGTCTGTTCAGTTAGAAAAAAAATGTCCAATACCTTTTTTTTGTTGGTCTGAGGTCCAAATTCAGGATCCATCCTTAAATCGTCTAGAAATTTCATTCAAATACTTTCGGCTAACTGCAAGATTGAGTAACGAGCATTCAAACTACCCCATCCATACTATCCATACTAATATTATAAATTCATAAGTAACTCTGTCTGTCTGTATGTTACCTTTTCATGCCTAAACCACTGAACGGATTTCGACAAAATTTGGCAAGGAGATATATGACATCCTGGGAAAGGACATAGGCTACTTTTTATCGACATACTACGCGGGCAACGCCGCGGGCGGATGCTAGTTTGTAATATTATTGTATCTGTCGGCTTTATTCATGACATACTTTCCGGAGACGCCGAGCAACCGGAGCTTTTAATTATAAGCACTTCGCTGAGCTCTGAAAATTGTAATTGTACCCAAGGACCAAAGTAACAGGAACCGGACTGAACACTGCTTGTTATAACAGCTAGCACCAATCAAGAGGCTTTCTACTCGCCCTTAAATTACCTTAAATTAATTACGTAATTCGAAGAGCTAATAAATTCAGTTTTGTAAAGGTCGAGCGTATAAAATACTGTTTTCACGGCTCCTCCTTGGGCTGATTGTCGTAAAGTTTTTTCGTAGTTGGCAGACGCACGATGCCCAATCGATTTGGATGATAAAGGGCATCTACCCTTTATCGGCGTATAAGTTAATGAAAATTTGGGCTAATAGCTATGAAATTACGTAATGTTTTAACGTTTCGGTTTTTTCATTGAGCGTTCCATTACCTGCTATTTGTTAGTCCTGTGTGGTGGTACTGTGTAGTGTATGGGTTTTACAGAAAATACTGTCTTTGCGTGGAGAAAAAACCCGGTATAAAAAACGTGTGCGGTCGGGGGACCGCCATCAGGACCGAAGTTCCTTCTCACGTAGGATTTAAAACAAAAACAATTTTTTCTCAACCGCCATCTTGGATTTACATTTTAATTACCCTCGAAAATTACGAAAATGACAACCATGACGAAAAATTAGAATATTTTCGCAGCCATCTTGTATTTTAATTTTGACCTCACTATCGGCTTTAGCACCCTTGAAATGACACCCGTTTCTGCTAAAAGCACTCTGAAGATATGATATGGGTGAATTGAGTTCGCGTGAGTCAGCATGTTGGCTAAAGAAATAACCCTGTTATAAGTGCATATAGATAGATAGAATACTCTTTATTCTGCACATCATTTATAGTTTACATTGAACCTCACAGAGGTTCAATGTAAACTATAGCAGACACCGTGACCAAAATTTTTGCGCAACATTTTGTTGTCCTGGACAGAAATCGTGTGAGTCTATGACCTGAATACGCGAATCCTGGGAGAAGTCCCAGGATGCAATTGGCATCTTCTGTGACCTCTCAAAAGCGTTTGACTACGTTGACCACAATACACTGATCTGTAGATTACACCACTACGGAGTTCGTGGACAAGCTGCCGATCTTGTTCTTTCTTATCTATCAAACAGGCAGCAAAAAGTTAATGTTAACGGGGCGACGTCCTCGGGGTCTCTAGTTAAAATGGGCGTGCCTCAAGGTTCAATTCTCGGCCCATTCTTATTTCTAGTTTATATAAATGACCTTCCTTACATGATGGCTAACTTATCGGATATAATACTATTCGCTGAAGACACTTCTCTTATCTTTAAAATAGATAGAAAAGATACAGATGTCTCACATGTCAACGATAGCCTGGCTATGCTTTCGGAATGGTTTGCAGCCAATAATCTTTTACTTAATGCGAACAAAACTAAATGTATTAGGTTCTCATTACCAAATGTACCTCAAGTGGGTCTAAATCTAAAACTTGATGGCAAGAAACTAGATGCAATCACGGAAACTTTATTTTTAGGAATTACCATAGATTCAAAATTACAATGGGGCGCCCACATCAGAACTCTTTCAGGTAGACTAAGTTCAGCTGCATATGCAGTAAGAAAAATAAGGCAGTTGACTGATATAGCCACAGCTAGGTTAGTGTACTTTGCTTATTTCCACAGTATTATGTCTTACGGCGTTCTGCTGTGGGGATCGGCAGCTGACGTAGATTCAATTTTCATTTTACAGAAGAGGGCAATCCGCGCGATCTATAAAATGGGTCCTCGCGAGTCCCTTAGAAACAAATTCAAAGAAATTGATATACTGACTCTGTCTTCTCTCTATATCTTTGAAAGTATTTGTATGTTCGCAAAAACTTAGGACTTTTCAAAATAAGAAGCGATTTCCATAATATAAATACACGTAGTAGACATGAAATTGTCATACCCAAATTTAGATTAACTAAAACAAGCAAGTCATTTCTAATAAACAGTATCCGCTTCTATAACAAGTTGCCAAAGTCGGTTACAGAACTTAGCGATGGAAAGTTCAAAACCCACATCAAACGTGTCCTTATCAAAAAAGCATATTATAAGATTAAAGACTACGTTGAAGACAAGGAAGTTTGGCAATAATTCCTTCTGCACATGTGGCTTCCCTGGTACCTCATTAACGGCATATTTATGTAAGTCTATTAACTGCTCCCAAATTACCATGTTTATTTTCTTTACATTCATCCTTGACATATAATCATTGTATTTGACATTATATACCTCCAATTAATTTCAACTCTTAGTGGCTTTTGTGGACAGGATTATAATTATTCAATTTGTTACAGTTGTAATAGCAATCACGTCAATTGGTTTAAATAGGTTTTGAATGAATTCTAATTTTATTATCATTAGTCTTTTAGATAGTTTATTTTCTATTTTGTGAATGTGAGAACATTGTAGGCTTATTGGACTGTAGATTTATTGAACATCTTCTATTTTTGTTAAGAACCTGGTACTGACTTGTTGAAAGGCCTACATTGTCCCCCCATGCCTACCAACTGTAATTTGAAAGTATTGTAAAAGCCAATTATTTTTAAAAGAGTAACCATGGTGTTTCTTGCCGGCTCTTCTCCATAGGAAACGACCAATTGGAACCGTGCACCTAGCTTCTGACGTTTCATAAGTGCCCATGTAGGTTTATGTGAAATAAAATATTTTGATTTTGATTTTTTTGATTTTAAGACTGGTTGTCAGACTTTCGGGCTTCTGACAACCCGTAACGACTGTCAAAGATCCACAAATGACAGCCGGGACCAACAGCTTAACGTGCTGTCCGAGCCACGGAGGAGTCTCGATATGTAAAGATGGTCACCCATCCATGGACCAACCCCGGCAAGCGTAGCTTAACCTGACGAATCGATCCGTGCGGCTGTTATTACTTAGCTACAAATTTACGGACCGTTATTGGTTAAAATTAAGAATCTTGTAACTTTACTTTCACAATAGGAAACAAATAACCTTGTCTAAATTCAAGACAACTACCTGAAAATAAACACCGATTTGCACAGAATTGTTCTTTAGGTAGCCCAATCTTGTATTCAGTATTCATGCTTTGTTTCAGCATTGCAGTAGGTATCGTGTCCGGCAAAGCTTGCCGTACAATAGAACTTGTACTAGGTTACGGTAGCGAGCAGACGTTACGTAGCTACTGTGCTAAATAGGAGATACCTGACTTCGTAACTTTTATAAGAATTTTTGGCTTTGTTTAAGAAGCGGAATTTTCAGAGGTAATGGTATTAAGTAGTTAACGTTAATGTGTTGAGGAGCTCGTGGCTAAGTAATAACAGCCGCACGGGTCGATCCAGCATGTTAAGCTACGCTTGCCGGGGCTGGTCCGTGGATGGGTGACCATCTTTACATACCGAGACTCCTCCGTGCCTCGGAAAGCACGTTAAGCCGTTGGTCCCGGCTGTCATTCGTGGATCTTTGGCAGTCGTTACGGGTCGTCAGAAGCCCAAAAGTTTGACAACCAGTCTTACCAAGGGGTATCATAATTATTACCCAGTTACTGGGTTGTGAAGGTCAGATAGGCAGTCGCTCCATGTAAAATACTGGTATTCAGCTGAATCCGGTTAGACTAGGAGCCGACCCCAACATAGTTTGGGAAAAGGCTAGGCAGATTGATTGGTATTAAGTAGTTAAAGTGTAATATCAGAATATGGCAAGATCATTCCGAGATAATATTTGACGCTTTCATTTATTCACAGAGCTCAAGGATGATCTTATCATTGCATGGTGAAACGTATTAGGCATAAACCATCGAATGGTGGGTATTCCTAAGCTGAAATGTCATTGTTTTGATTGATGTGCTATTTCCTTGATCAACAATTGTTATTTTCGGAGGGCAGGGTTCCCGAGAAAAACTTTGGTAGAAAAGCTTTGTTTACTGATCACGATCAGACGCTACGTTGGTTTCGGAAATATTTCATGATAAGGTCGTGGCTTTTTTACAAGCTTTATATTAGCTTGCTCTGTTCGTATGTGTTTCCGATTACTCCAATTGTCATCCATTTTACAAGCACTTCCTGGCATCCGATTGAGCTGAAACTCGGCATACCTATATAACTAACGAGATTTTTTGAAAAAATGATACCAACGAACTGGTCTGATGATGGATCTGGAAGCTGGCTATAGGAACTCCTCAATCAAACAAGATAGCACCTTCGAGTTTGGACTCATTAGCTATGTATTAACAAGTGCTTTGACACTAGGTGGTGTTCAGTGTCTGATGGTGGAGCCGGAAGGTGGCCCTGGGAAAATCCTTTTTAGTTCATTAAAAGCTTGTTTTTAAAAAGGTTTTTACTTATATTTTATTCCTCGTCAGTGTATCAGAAAATGAAAAGATCATTTCGAGATAGTATTTGATGCTTTCGTTTGTCTACAAGGATGATTTTCTCATTGCTGAAATGTGTAAATGTGAAAATGTCATTCCCAGTGCCCTTTCCTTGACAAAAAAATGGACGGCAGAGTTCCCGAGAAAATATAGAAAAGCTTCAGACATATTTCATTCTAAAACTCTTAAAGGACTTAAAATAAAGTGTATCTGAATAGGAAATATTGATCTCTTTACCGTTTTCAGACTTATTGCTACATATAAACGGATACATCCGGGAAAGCCACTGAATGCCGAAACTGGGAATGTTTTACGATCATTTTCTTTTAGCTAAATAGATACAGCAATAAGCGAGGAAACGCTATAGAGATAAATGTTTCCTTCAACATAATGAAATCATGCTTGTAGTGAGAATTTCGTAATGGAATAACTTCATAATTGTTGCTTAAACCGGGAGAAGGTAGCGCTAACAAGTTTGAAATCGGGTAGTTTCAAACTTGTCAAACTGTCATTACAATGAGGCTCGGCCTATCGCAGTCCATTGCTTTGACATAGGCCTTTCCCAAGTTGCTTCGTAACCGTTATACCCGGTTCTCCGCCTTTCGCAGTCAGTCTACACCTTTTTAAACCGACTTCAAAAATGAGGAGGTTCTCAGGTCATCTGCACGCGATTACTCCGCCATTTATGAATTGATTTTTATGATTCTTTTTTTATTTGGTAGGTCATGCTTTAGAAGTGGTCCCATAATTTTTTTATTAACTTTGCTTGCGTAGTTTTTAAGTTAGGTTAGGTTAGGAAGTGGTATTTGAATTTGTGTGGGGTAGGTACCACAACTAAAAAGTGGAAACTAAAAACTTTTTACAAAATAACCCACAGACTTTTTGGAAGTCGGTTGATTTTTTTTGTCACCTTAGGGTCGTCAGTCCATTTATCCGCATACCGAGTGGCTACCTACGCGGTCTTCACTCGAGAACTCGTCTACTCCAACGGCGATCGGTCCTTCGACAGACAGTGTCGGTCCACTGCCTCACTGCAGCTTGATAATTGTAACTCACTAACGCACTTATTTCCGGATTAGATAGGTGCAGCCGCACGCCTGGCAACATACTGGCTTATTCTATTGAAACTCCGTACTACGCTTGACCAGCTCAAAATCAAAGTTCATTTTAATCATCTTCATTTCGGAATGAATTTTCTTTGTGATAAAAATAACGGTCTAGTAAAGAGGCATTGTATGATTTTCGTAGGCAGCTATTGATTGCGAAACCGCGACGTCATATCAAACGAATCAATAGCAATGAATAATTTATATGTTATGCACAGGACAATCGGTTCCGACGCGCGTACGGCTTCCTATTGGTTGCACGCACTATTTGTTTATGGATGTTTTATGGTTGTAGCTATGTTTTTCGCCTAATGATGCGTCTGATTGTTTCTACTCCTGATTTTTTTTTTGGTCAACGACCGCTGGTAGTTTTGTCAAGTATGAGTTGAGAAAATCTGTTTTCTTTAATTTTGTGGTATCTACATCACCACATGCGAACTACGCATCAAAGACCTGACGTCACACGAAAATCCTGACGTCACCTAAATCCTGCATCGCTCAATTAAAGTTTACCGTGCAATGGACATAATTATATACAAGAACCCGATATCAATCGTTGGGCAGTTGCCCGCCAGACACAACACCCTCTGTCTGGTCGTAGGATCCTCCCTTTTCTATAGTGGATGAGTGAACTTTACACCCTGTTCCTCATACCCCTAAAGTTTCATCGTGTTTATATATCACCCATCACGTCTGCGGAGTTTTTTTTATCCTGTTTATGAAACATTCACCTACTCGAAACGAAAAGAAAAAAGATGAGACGACTCATAGCTCTTAATTACCCGACTACGGCGAAGCAAAAAGGAGGGTTATGATTTTGTTTTTTGAGTTACCCACCTATTGACCTTTTTTTTTTTTCCTTGGGGAAATCCTCATGGATGTTATGTCGGACTCCTACCGACTAAAACCCCACTATTCGTACTTTTACCATGAGTCGGGGGCCCGGGAGATACTTGTACATGCGCCGCACCCCCGACTGGTATCGGCCTCATCACAAAGTGCGGCCGATCCCACGACCGCACGTCCTCCTATAATGGCATGTACGATGTTTTGCGTGCCACCTCTTTGGACCTGACTGTTCGGGCGACGACACAGCCCCCAATTTCGCCGCCCACCTATTGACCTGACTTATCTCACGCTACATAAAGATACTCATAAAGTTCTCTCAATCTTAATTGCTAATTGTTTACACAAATAACATAGAATCTTTAAATTAAACAAGTTGAAGATTTACAGCATAAATTCCAGATTAACTCAAAACGGTTGTATTATCTTTTATCCTTGGAGAGAGACACGCAAGCTTTCGTTTCTGCAGCAAAAATATCAAAACCGTCGAGGATTTTTATAAAATTGGCTTGAAAGATTATTGCTGTCTAACTTCGAGACGTGATCGCAGTGCAAAGCTTGTCTTGATCTTCGAACAAAACCTAGCAAGAACGTATGGGTTTACGTTACGTTAAGCTAACGTGTTTGATAGTCAACTTATGTAATCTATTCTAATTCACCCTGTTTTTTTTTATTTCCCATACCTCTAGGGTATTAATGAGACCATGTGTCAAAGAATCAACTGGCATGTGTTTTTTTTTTCGTTTATCATACAAAAATAATTCGACAGTCACGATTATTTACGTCCCTAGAGTTATGGGATTTAAAAAAAAACACGTTGTATAATAAAGCTGAAGAGTTTGTTGTTTTTTTGTTTGAACGCGCTAATCTCTGGCGCACGAACAACCATTCAGATTCGATTTATTTTTGCATTTGGTAGCCCAATTCTTAAAGAAGGTTATAGCTATCATCACGCTAAGACGTAAAGGAGTCGAGCAAAAAAAAAAGCACAATCGCTAAGCGAAACGACGTAATAGCGCGCGGTTGGGAAATGCGGCTGTTATCCTAATCCTAACTTAACATTATAAATACGAAAGTGAGTTTGTTTGTTTTTTGTTACGCTTTCATGCTAAAAAGGCTGAATGGATTTGGATGAAATTTGGCACAGGGGTAGACCATGGAATAGGACATAGGATAATTTTTATCCCGAGATTCCCACGGGGTCGAGTCTTACGCGGGTGAAACCGCGGGGCTCAGCTAGTTTTAGTATATTACGGTGTCTTACGACTTCCACGCGAACGAAGGTACGGGCAGAAGCTAGTTTGTAATACTTGTGCAGTCAACTGGACATCAGCACGTCACGTCGACCCGTTTCTACGGTGCTCATGCTACGCGTGCAGTAGTAGTGTGGCGCCATCTACATCGCCGGCGGCCTGATAAACCAATAAGCGCGCAGTTTATTAGTACCGTCACCGCTACCACGGTTTCCATTGCATGCTGAAAACAACAATTTAATATTAAGAAAGATATATATTGTTCCCTGTACAAAAAAAAAACCTTTTACAAAAAAGTAACCGATTTCCAAAAAAAAAACACTAAAATAGTGAAAAATAACATTAATTTCGGTGTCTTTACCTAATTTTCGTTTTTGCCACCGACTTACACATCGGTTAAAAAGAAAGAACGAACATAGTGCGGCGGCATCTTCATCGCCACTTGCGAACTACGCACCAAAGACCTGACGTCACATAAAATCTTGCATCGCGCAATTAGAGTTTACCGCGCGATCAACATATATACAAGATCCCGACATCAACCGTCGTGCAGTCGCCAGAGACGACACCCATCTGGACGGAGGATCCTCCCTTATTTATAGAGGATGACTGAACTTTACACCCTGTTCAAATACTTGAATTACGAAAACTACTCTTACTACTGCGAAATAATGACATGTTCAAGGTCATCCAATACAATTGATGCCAAATAAATGTATGGGAATTGGTAAATTCCCATACATTTGTTGAGTTAACTTAACCTTGATGTCGATGTTGATTTAGATCTAATGGCGCTGGTACAATTGCAATACAAAGTGAATAGTAAAGTCAAAGTCAAATCGATTATTTCTTATAGGCACATAAAAGGCACTTTGAACGTCAACATTTACAAAAAAAATTGAATTAATTCTAGTTGCTCCCCTTCCAAAAGGTAGTTTCGTGTGGAGAAGAATGGGCAAGAAACTCCACACTTACTCCTAGCGACACGATAGTGTCTGTTTGAACAGGGACCAACTGCTTTACGTGCTTTTCGTGGTACTGGAGTGTAACAACTTCCTTGCGGCCTACCATGGTTTAGCTGCGTCTCACCTAAGATACGGCATCATATTTTGGGGAAATTCTACCGACGCTAACACGGCATTCAAGGCCCAAAAGAGATGCATTCGATCTATGTTTGGGCTAAAAACCGTAGATACTTGTAAACCATATTTTAAAAGGTACAAGATATTAACTCTTCCTTGTCTGTATATCCTCGAAGCCGCAATGTTTGTTAAAACTAACCCCAATCTGTCAGTCAAAACAGACGGGATATGACCATTCTTCGCGTCTATCTAGCAAAAACGTCACTCATGCGCAAAAGTATCGTCTGCATGGCGCCTACTATATTTAACATATTGCCTAAGCATTGGAAGGAGCTAAATAGTAATGCATTCAAGCGTCAATTAAAAAGGTTTCTTTCGCAAAAGGCATATTATAGTGTCTCCGAATTTCTAGCCGAAAAAATGTTTGTTGACTGACACTAATATGAAATCTTTAAATGAATTGTTTTTTTTTTTTTTGACATAACTCTTGTAATTTTTGACATTGATCTTGTAATTTTGACATTAATCTTGCAAACTTGACGTAAATCTTATAATTTTGACATACATTCAGTAACTTTGACGAAGATTTTGACGTATCTTCAATTTTGACATTTGAACATAAAAATAATTTTCATTTAAAAAGTTTGTAAATCAAAATTTTTGGAAGTGCGTCTAGGTACTTTTCGATTATTCTGCAAATTCTATTCAATGTTATGGAAATATTTGTACGCCGATACTACGGCTAAACATGATTGGACTCAAACGATGTAATATCTTGCATGCTCTTGTATGTATACAATGTTTAAACAAATAAAGAAATCTTATCTTATCTAACTCCGGTAAAACTTGACAAAAAAGAACCTAATATCTCTTTTTACCATTTTACTAGAACCACATTTTATTTTTCCAGGGTTCCTCAGCCGCTGAACTACTGAACTCGCAAGAGCGGGGAGCGTTAGTCAAGCATGCGTTGGAGTCAGCGCGCGCAGAGCCTGGCGATGAACATGCTTTGGAACCTGCCCTCACACTCAGACCTGGACAGAGTATTGGTAAGTAACCAAGGTGTTCACTAGGGGACATAAGTCTCTCGACACGTGTCCCCAAAGACATCATACGTCATGCTTGCGACATAATTTCTTAAGGCCGTACCCGACCTCAAATTTTACCTCGCTCGCACCACCTTACTGGCAGCCTGAGTGAGAGCGAGACGGAGTAGGGTGCCGGCGGCTCTAAGCCTCGAATACTTTAGGAAATTACTTTTTACGGTGAAAATAATGGTAATTTAAAAAACATAAGACCTGCTTTATAGTTAGTTCAGTTATTATGCAAAGTTTCATGATCTAATTTGAAGTATTTTTTTAATACCAGCGGTTTATAGTTCGGTTTAGAGGTAACTTTGATTTTTTTTCTATAGAGAAAATTCTCGTCAATGCTCAACTTTAACATATTTATTTCAAAATTAATGCTGCAGTATTTTCGGCCTAACGGAGGATCATGATAAGCAATTTGAGGTAGGGTAGGGCCTTAATTATTTATGACGTACGATCGTGCGACGTCGCTTGAAGAGCTCATGAGTAATGAATTCAATCGAATAAGACTTAAATTGAAACATTTTGAACATTGACATACAAAACACAGTCTCCAAAATCCCTTCAATAAAGCATAATTAATAGTCTTGTTTATCTTCATAGTTATTTTTTAACCTTGTGAAAGAGTAAGATGTCGATACTGTAGCAGGTCAAAAAACCTCAAAGCAAAAAGTCAGTCCGTCGGCCGGATCTCTGCCTTTTCGCCGAAAATTGTTTGCCAGATTTTCACTTGGCAACTAACGTTTCGCAGAATTTTATTTCGCCGAATAATCATTTGCCAACTTATCATATAATTTTGTTTTATTTCCCAACCTCACAGCTACCAACTCTACGTTTGGTCTGCTTTTCATAATGACACTTTTTTAAATGCCAACTTTCAAGTAGAGTTCAATTAAAATGAGTGAGTGTATTGAAGAGTGCTCAGTGAGTGATTGTTTTTTACTTTATCTTTAATGTGACCTAACCTAACTTAACTGTTTCCTCTTACAAAAGCGATTCGTTTCTGGCACTTCGCCGGCCGGTGCCGCGACACGCTCGCTTCGCTCGCTCGGCTCGTGCGTTGTTTGTCATACTCTAACCTAACCTAACCTATCGTAACCTAAGATTGAAATGTTTGACAAATGATAAATGTCCCAAAGTTTTGTGTCATTATAATAATCAGCTTAACAATAATTCTACCAAATGAAACGTTGTCATACAAAAATTTGCTAATCGTTAGTTGTCAAAGTGAAACATCGGCGAAACGTTGATTGGCAAGTGATACTCTGCCAAACAATTTTCGGCGAAAAGGCAGGATACCCCGTCGGCCATTTTCGTAATACCACAAAAGAGTACAAAACTGATCCGAATTTATCTACTCTACTACTAAAAACCTATACAACTACTACTACTACTACTATATACCTATAAAATCTCTCTTTTAGTCTGATTTTAATTAAATAAAACGTAAATAGAATATACAACGGGATTAGTTTTATTAACCCATTCTGACAAAAAAAGGGGTATAAGTATAACAGTGCACTATTGGACGATTCACCTTGAACTGGTTAGAACACAAAGTCAATGAGTCCATCGGGAAGGTCACTTTCTCTTGTTGTTGAACTTTGTAAAGGACAGATTGTAGGGCATTGTAGTTCGTATTTTGTTTTTATATAGGCTTTAGGTTTCTGAAAGAGTTATTTAGAACAGAGAGTGACATTATCGTATTAATTTTCATGTGTTTTCACACACAGGATTTGAAAATATTAGTGAGCCAAGGAGAATAATAATAAAAGATGTTGTAAACATGATAGATTTAGATTCCTGACTGAACTATGATCCTTTTCAAAAATCTAAAACTGCAGTTTTAGGTGTATCCAAGTCAAGTTTGTATAGTTTCTTTGACTATGGGCGTAGAGGCCAACTAAGCCTATACATTCGCATTTAGCTTCGATGTTCCATCTCAAAATGAACCCTGTATTTTATGTTATAACATAACAAGGCTAATAAAAAAGTCTTTTCTTATGTTATTTTGTACGTACAATTATTGTAGTTCTTAAAGTTTCAAAACTCAAAAAACTCAACAAAAAAAAACTCAAAGCATTTATTTCAATTAAACCATTTACAGGCACTTTTGAATTGTCAAAGAATCGGTCAGTTAGTCAAAAAGTTGAAGCTAGTTGCCCATTCCATATCGTAGATCTCTATGGAGAAGAACGGGCAAGAAACTCCAAGGACACTCTTTTAAAAATGGATATAGATATTACAAAATCCTGGGTACAGTATTCTTGGTGCTATATGTGAGAACAATGTCAAATGAAAAATAATCAAAAACAATTCAAAATATAAGATTAAAAATAAGCCCTGGCAGATGAGAGATGACCAGTCTCAACTGACAGCGCCCGTTCACGAACATGACACGTGGATCAGCACCATCCAGCTCAACCATTTTGTAGGGAACCGAATGATCCAACACACGCGCCACCCTCAGCGAGACATTTAAGTGAGTATGACATACTCTCATCTGCCATGCTCTTTCAAGTCAATATAAAACATGATACCATATTAAACGGCTCCATGGTACTCACATTTACAAAATTGAAAAAATGCTTCTAATTTATACAAAACTATAATTTGCAATGTACTTGAGAGATTAATATAATAGAATTTAAAGAAAAAAATAAAATTAAGTTTGTAAAGTAAGTAAAAAAAAAAAGTTTCGTTGAAAATCAAGCTGCATTGCCTTTCCCAACTATGTTGGGGTTGGCTTCCAGTCTAACCAGATGCAGCTGAATACCAGTATTTTACATGGAGCGACTGCCTATCTGACCTCCAGAAGCCAGTAACTGGGTAATATGATACCCTTTTGTAAGACTGGTTGTCAGACTTTCGGGCTTCTGACGACCCGTAACGACTGTCAAATATCCACGAATGACAGCTGGGACCAACAGCTTAACGTGCTTTCCGAGGCACGGAGGAGTCTCGGTAAGTAAAGGTCACCCATCCACGGACCAACCCCGGCAAGCGTAGCTTAACCTGATGGAACGACCCGTGCGGCTGGTATTACTTAACCACGAGATCCTTGTTTCTTTAATGGCTGAAATAAAAGCACCATTGCTTCCGCCAATATAGTTGTGGTGGTATCTACATCGCCACTTGCGAACTACGCATCAAAGCCCTGACGTCACACAAAAATCCTGACGTCACATAAATCCTGCATCGCGAAATTAAAGTTTACCGTGCAGTGGACATATATACAAGAACCCAACATCAATCGTTGGGCAGTTGCCCGCCAGAAAACACCCGTCTGGTAGGAGGATCCTCCCTTTTCTATGGGGGATGAGTGAACTTTACACCCTGTTCCTCATACCCCTAAATAGTAATTAAATGATAAATGATTTTATTTCTGTAAGTAGGTTTGTATATCATAAAAGTTGTAGGTAATATTTTGATCCAAGCGTCGTCGTGTCGGGGGACGGCTAATGCAAACGCCAACACACACTAGGCATAATGAATGTGTGCTGTTATAGAAAGGATAGCTGCTGTTAACTTCCTATTTTCATTAGCCGTCCCCCGACACGACGACGCTTGGATCAAAATATTACCTACAACTTTTATGATATTATTTTTTTACTTTTTAGACGCTTTGTTTTTGTCGGGGGTTTTTTAAATTTTTAATTTAATTTTATTTCCAGCTTTTTAAATTTTATATTATATCACTAGTAGAAACGCTACGATAAAGACGCAGCTCGCCGAAATCTGCGTAGCTGTACGTTTTTTGCCACAGTGAAGCTTGTTACCTACTAATTCACTCTCATTCATCTTTCCTACTCCATCATCAGACTTTGATCACCATCTATCTGTAACCCATTTGTTGAGACCTTTCCAATGACTACAAACACGATACCTCAGCTGTAAGTTCTTGAGGGAGTTGGGTATCCTGCAAATTCCAGGTGATGCTGCAGCATCAGCTCAAGGTAACTACATATATTCTTTTCATATCATTGAAATAAGAGAATTCTAAATTTCCAATCGATTAGACCTGTGGAAGATCACATCCATTCATCAACTAGAAAAGAGCTGATAATTTTCAAACGGCTGAACCGATTTTTTTGAATCATAGCTAAGAACACTCTCGATTAAGTCACCTTTCAAACAAAACCAAAAAAATCAAAATCGGTTCAGCCGTTTGGCAGCTACGATGGCACAGACAGACACACAGATACACACGTTAAACTTATAACACCCCTCTTTTTCCGTCGGGGGTTAATTTTTTACTTTTTAGACGCTTTGTTTTAGTCGGGGGTTTTTCAATTTTTAATTTAATTTTTATTTCCAGCTTTTTAAATTTTATATTATATCACTAGTAGAAACGCTATGATCAAGACGCAGCTCGCCGAAATCTGCGTAGCTGTACGTTTTTTGCCACAGTGAAGCTTGTTACCTACTAATTCACTCTCATTTATCTTTCCTACTCCATCATCAGACTTTGATCACCATCTATCTGTAACCTATTTGTTGAGACCTTTCCAATGAGTACAAACACGATTCCTCTGCTGTAAGTTCTTGAGGGAGTTGGGTATCCTGCAAATTCCAGGTGATGCTGCAGCATCAGCTCAAGGTTACTACATATATTCTTTTCATATCATTGAAATAAGAGAATTCTAAATTTCCAATCGATTAGACCTGTGGAAGATGCTCACATCCATTCATCAACTAGAAAAGAGCTGATAATTTTCAAACGGCTGAACCGATTTTCTTGAATCATAGCTAAGAACACTCTCGATTAAGTCACCTTTCAAACAAAACCAAAAATATCAAAATCGGTTCAGCCGTTTGGCAGCTACGATGGCGCAGACAGACACACAGATACACAGATACACACGTTAAACTTATAACACCCCTCTTTTTCCGTCGGGGGTTAAAAAATAATATAATACTTTACAAAGTAAAAACAGTACTTTACAATTGTCTTTTGGATCATAAAAGTGTATCTTTGTCAACAGTGCCAGCATGTGTGAGCAGAGGTGTAGTAGCGAGTATGTTCCCGCTCCACGAGCGAAATGCTCTGGAGAACCTCAGAAGGAAATGGGTGAAGACATTGTTTTCTCCACAGCCAATAGGTAAGTTTATTTTATGCGGGAGATTTGGCTTCGTTAATTTTTCTCCTTTCCAATCTCAATCCTGCTATTTGACAGTTTTATTTCTGTGTTGTTCTGGGTTCGACTCCCAGGTTGGGCAAAGTTCCAGGGTTGCGGGTTAGTCCAGGGTTGCGGGTTAGTCCGAAAGGGATACCGGGACCTTGGCAACAGGCAACTGAAGGAACACGGGTGGGTTTTAGTCAGTAAAAGTCTGACATGCCCTTCCGCTCCACCCAGAGCGGGAGAAGTCATTGGATGATTTCCCACCCACAAAAAAAAAAAAAAAAAGTTTGGGCAAAGTCGAACCCAGGACAACACAGAATTAAAACACGGGTGGGTTTTAGTCAGTAAAAGTCTGACAGGCCATCCCGCTCCGGCCAGAGCGGGAGAAGGCATTGATGTTTTCCCACCCTCAAAAAAATTAGAAACTAGTTGCGCAAACTTAGTTATTCATTGATAGCTAAGAATAACTAAGTGCGCAACTAGTTTCGTAATGTATAGTTATGTATAGTTTCGTCATATAAAAAGAACGCTGGCCTTTTACCTGCGCACTGACCGATTTATCAATTCCAGCCTATTCCAAAGTACTAAGTGGCTAGTAAAGTACCTATTATCATTCTATAATATAACAATTACACTTATATTATGAAACAATAGCTTAGTACTTTAGGACGCGACAGTATCCGTGCGCAGACACATCCCCTGCACTGTCGCTCAGCGTTCTTTTTACGTGACGTCAACTATAAATCCGGCTTAATAACGCCACATAATATGGGGACTATTTTTGTATTCCAGATGAGATTAGTGAATATTTTGGTGTTAAAATAGCAATGTACTTCGCTTGGCTTGGACATTATACACAGTCGTTGACGGTGCCTGCAGCTGTGGGATTTATATTTTGGGTAATTTTTCTTTATTAATATACCCTTTCTTCACAACTTTCAGGGCTAAGCGTGCGCACGCGGCGGGTCCTGTTTGTATAAAGATAATATGAGCCACGCTCACAGGCGCAGGCGCGTGGGACGGGCTTGTAAATGTTGCGAGCGCGCTCCGTGCACCCGCCGCGTGCGCACGTTTAATGTAGCGAACGCCCTAAAACGCCCTCAATGAGAAATTTTGTGAGAGTCGTACGTTTAAAAGAGTTTCCGCAACTATGTATAAAATATTGGATATATGGTGGGACTGCTATAGTCAAATAGTTGCTCCGGGTTAGATTTCCAGGTCAGAAAAGGGTTGCTGGGTTTTCAATCAGGAATGTCTCGGTCCCAAAGTAGGGATTTATGTCTGGTGAATGGCAATAGGATCGCCACTTTATTTCATAACTGGCATAATGTACACATATACGCACACATATATGGCGAGATTATGTTCGTGTATTTTATGAGAAACTAGCTTCGCCCCGCGGTTTCACCCGCATAAAGCCCAAAACACACACAGAGCGGGTGCGGGGCGGGAGCGGGTCGGGTCGTTTTCATCGCGTGAGTCGCGCGGTTCATCGTGTTCACACAGAGCGCGGGCGCGGGGCGGCAGCGGGTCGGGCGCGGGGCGGCAGCGGGTCGGGCGCGGGGCGGCAGCGGGTCGGGCGCGGGGCGGCAGCGGGTCGGGCGCGGGGCGGCAGCGGGTCGGTCGCGGGGCGGCAGCAGGTCGGGCGCGGGGCGGCAGCGGGTCGGGCGCGGTTGTACTTTGACAAGCGGCAGCGGTTGCAGTGTGAAAATGTCGGGTGATTCTGACACGGACGAAGAATTATTATTTTTACTTATTTTAAAAAGAAGAACGCGATAATGGAAAGGTTGTAGGTTCAGGACATTAATAAAAAAAGACATCAATATGGAGAATATCATCGATACGTGTATTGCAACGAATGTAACGACGCTTCACCCGCATTGCTATTCTGTAACCATCTAACCTTGAAAACTTAGGTGAAGTGAGCGTGGAGTGAGTCATTCTCATCGATACCTACTGATGCTAAGGCAGTGACAGTTCACTCTAAGCTCACTTTGATATTTTACTACACTTAGTTTTCACGGAGATATTTTTACAGAATAGCACAACCGCTCCCGACCCGCGCTGTTGTGTCAGCGGGCGCGGCTCCCGCGCGGCTCCCGCTCCGCGCCCGACCCGCGCCCGCGTTCTGTGTGTTGACATCCATATAATTCCTTGAATTACAAATTATTATACCCGCCGTACTCCCGCGCCCGACCCGCTCCCGCCCCGCACCCGCTCTGTGTGTGTTTTGGGCTTAAGTCTCCATCCCGTAAGAATATCGGGATATAAAGTATCTTATGTCCTAACCCTATGAATTTCATCCAAATCCGTTCAGTTCGTTTTAGCGTGAAAGCTTAACAAACAAACAAACTCACTTTCGCATTTATTAGTTAGGTAGGTTATAAAGTTAGGATTAGGATGTCATCTCAACATCCTAATCGTAATTTTGTAAATGAAAGACTAATTCCATTTTCGTTTCAGATCTGGCTTGGCACAGCAAATGATAATTGGAAAGACATAGCTTATGTATTATTTTCGTTGTTCAACGTGCTCTGGGCGTGTGTATATTTAGAAACTTGGAAAAGGTAAGTTAGCAACAAAATAAATTATTAATCAATAAATAAATACAGGGTGTAAGGGTAAACACCGTTATCCTTGCAACCAGTGGTTAGGTTTCATTTATAGAAGGTAAAATCAATAGAAAATTACAACAATTTTTTTATTTTTTTAAAATCTACATTTTACCTCAAGAGACCCAATTCGTTGCCTTATGCGCTAGGGCAACGAACTTGCGTCCCAACCCGGGCGGTGGGTGTGGGATGTGATCTGACCGGCCGCGAGCGCGACCCCTCCCTCAGTCAGTCAGCTGTTTCGCTAGCAAGCACGGTGTCGGATAAAAACATTTTAAAATCTTTTAATGAAAATAACGTTTTTTTTTTCTTGTGTTCGCTCATTTATTTTAATATTTAAGTCAACTACCCATGGTTTGAATCACAAGAGTTTTTACCTTTACGCCCTGTATAGTTTAATAATAATGGCACATGTGTGTGAGGAAGACACAGTAACGACGAGTTTTGTCTCTATAGTCTCGTTTTTTAGTCTCGTAAACTAATTTGACATTTCAAGTGATTGTTGTTTGTTTTTTTTTTCAATTTGGAGTTTGACATTTGCAATTGTAAAATTAGTCTACGAGGTCATTATATTATATACTAACTTCTGATATGTCGATAAAAAGTAGCCTACGTCTGTCCCCGGGATGCCATCTATCTCCTTGCCAAATTTTATCGAAATCCGTTCAGTGGTTTAGGCGTGGAAAGTAACAGACAGACAGAGTTACTTTCGAATTTATAATATTAGTAGGGATTAATTTTATTATACTATTTTGTTTAATTACAGATATTCTAATGTGCTGGCATATAAATGGGGAACACTGGATCAGAGAGATGAGTTGCTGGTTGAACCAAGACCATTATTTCAGGTAGTTTTCATTCTAATCTAAATTCTCTGATAAAAACTCAATAGTCTGACCGGAGCCGCTGTTCCGCGCCTGAGGAGTGCGCGGCGAGGCGGCCAATGAGCGGCCTGCCCGCGTGGGAGTCGCGCACGTGGCTCAGGCGCGGAACAGCGGGGAGGTCAAAATATAATACGTCTTATCCATAAAAAAATTAAGTATTTCTGTTGCCGCAATAATAACAAATACTAAAATACATAATAAAATAAATATTTAAGGGGGGCTCCCATACAACAGACATGATTTTTTTGCCGTTTTTATAGATAATGGTACGGAACCCTTCGTGCGCGAGTCCGACTTGCACTTGGCCGGGTTTTTTTTTAACTCTTTTTTAATATTTATTTTTAATCTTTATGTATTTTGTAAAAAGTAACATTGATTTCTATTAAGCCTTCTCATATTTTTGCGCGTTTTTCTGTAACTCATACATATCTGCTTATCTTATCGAGGAATATCGTCATGATGTTATATTATGTAATTCCAGGGTGAGATGAGCACAAGTACAGTGACAGGACGGCCGGAGCCCGTGTACGCGGCGTGGCGGCGGCGCGCGTGGCGCCACTGCGTGTCGTTCCCGCTCATGTGCGTGTGCCTCAGCGTCGCTGCGTCGGCTACCTTCGCCCTGCTGCGCGCTCAGGTATACACTTCACATGTTAGAGTGCAGCGAGTACAGTGACAGGTCACAATTCAACAATTTTATCGCTACTGGAACTCAGGCCCGCTCTCTTTAAGTGGGACGTGTCATGTTCGTGAAGGGGCGCCGTCAGTTGAAACTGGTCATCTCTTATTTACCAGAGATTATTTTTTATTTTATATTCTGAATTATTTTTGTTTTACATTGGAGAATACTGTATCCAAGATTTTTTAATATCTATATCCATAGTTAAAAGAGTGTCCTTGCAGTTTCTTGCCCGTTCTTCTCTAGCTTCAACTTTCTGAGTAACTGACCAACTCTTTGACAATTCAAAAGTGCCTGTAAATGGTTTAATTGAAATAAATGCTTTGAGTTTTGACGTAAATGACGTAGTACACCACGTGGGTGACTTAGTGCAAAATTACATGCCTATTCCCTATTAGGGTTGTCGTTTATTTGTCGATCAAAGAGACAAATTGCACAAAGAAACCACTGCTCTATAAAATAATATTTAATAAATAATGGAAAAAATCTTAAACAGGATTGGTGGGAAACAAACATAATATATTTCACGTGGATACCGCGCGCATTGCTCGCTATAATCATAGCGGTGGAAGAGGAAGTGTACGCCAGAATAGCGAGGTGGCTCAACGACAAAGGTAATGTTGATTTTTTTATAGATTTCTTTGTGTGAAAGAGGTTGAGTTTTGTTTTGTTTTTCGATATTGTCTATGGTTTTACCCCACGTTCTATTTAAAAAGCGATCGTCGCGCGTATACACGATCGTTGGAACTTTTTATTCGGTGAACCTGAACGCGTGGTCTCGCCGACAGAGGGCGCTTTCCGGTTTTCCGAACAAAAAGTGGCATATGCACGCACTGATCGCGTATTCGCGCAGCGCTCGCTTTTAAATAGGACGCAGCCTTAGGGCAGTGGTTTTATGTTTATGTACTCGTGGTTTTTGGCCTATTTTTTAAAAATTTCTGATCATCGCGAACGTACGGACTCTTGGAAAGTTTTAAAGTACTATATTATTAAAAATATATACATATAATATATTTAGAGTTTGGTTTGTTTGTGATATAATGACTTATGGCATTAAATCTGCCGCATTGTTTGAATTATTTTCATGACTTTTGAAAAATTTAATATAATTCCTTTCTTCAAATACCACTGACCTACGAATGTTTTATATTGTGACGTTTTCATTTGTGTGTATTTTTTTATTTGTATACATTTTTAATAACAATCGAAATGGGATGTTATTCTAACGTAGATAGCCCGTAAATATGTTTTTTTTTCCAAATTAATACTATGATAAAATATATTATTGGGAAAATGTTACGGGTGGTCTTTTTGCACATATCCAGAAGTTCACCTAACCAATTTTTTACAATTCTGTACTCAAGTTCGTTATTATCCAAAAAAAATTAGTTAACCATTCAAAATATACTTCGCTTATAAATAGATGATATAGATGATAAATAAAGAGAGATATCTTTTTTTTATAAATAAGAATTTATAAAAAAAAAAATATCTCTCTTTATTTATTTTCCAATCGGATATGTGCGATTAGAACAAAATATTTGAAAAATTCTGCATGACACTTAGTTTTGAAATTGAGATTTTCCTCCGTATAGCAATATTTAGAACATCAATTATTAAAACAATATTAATAAATAGTCGATTAATCGAACTTATAAATAGACACATTTAGTTACTCTAGTACTTACAATAATATGTAGAAAAACACAGTGTGTAGAAGATATACTATAGCGCATATTATTTTTTCTCTTTACTGCTTACCAAATGGGACTGGACACTACAAATAAAAAAACAAAATAAAAATGGTAACACTGAAAATATTGACGTTTCATTTGAACAGAGAACTATCGACTCGAGACAAAGTATGAGAATCACCTGATTGTGAAAATAGCATTGGTTTGTATTAAAAAAAATGCTGTAAAAAACTAACGCCATACTCAAAAGCTAAGCTTTCATCACGCTTTGCTTCTAGACAATAAACGGAGAAGGTTATTAACCAAACAGATTGGTAAATGGAATAATAATCTGAAGGCACAGTGACTTAGTTTGCACGCTATTCTTTATCGCTTGCATGCGAATTAAAAAGTAATAACTTTTCTTGTAGCATGTATAGTCAACAAAAGAGGTTACTAACCAGGCAACACTAAATACTTTTAACCTATCTGGTGCGTGTGCTGAGTAGCCAAGGTACGGCACCGCTCTTATTTTTTATTTGTGTAACCATTCATTGTTCAGCAAATTGACACACTACGTCAATTTGTCATTTCATACAACTGTCAAAGAGTGACAGTTTTTATTTGAATATATGGACAATTTAAGTTGGTAGTAAATTTGATAACAATTAATTTCCCTGTCCCTGTATACACAAAAAAAACACATAAAAAAGAACAAAATGCAAGTTATAACGTACGCATTTTCACTAAATATCTTATAGAGAATGCAAAGTCAGATATCAAACCTGTAGCAAAGATGTTTTTTTCAAGCCCACATACCGAACTATTTTGTTGACTGTACTGTTGACATTCAATAATAAAATTTATTTGAATTCATACTTTTTGTTGTCTCGTTAACTCTTTTAAAGTTAAAACAGAACTTCCCCTGAACCACTGCTGTGGGGCATCATATATTACTATAGTTTGACCGGGACCGCTATACCGCGCCTAAGGTATGTGCGCGGCTCACGGAGGGGGTAGTGCGGGCTGCTCATTCGTCCACGCTCACGGCGTCCCTCTGCTCATTCGTCAACGCTGCCTCGCCGTGCATTCCTAAGGCGCGGTACAGCGGTCTCGGCCCAACTAATAAGTGACAATAATAATCACTACCACCTCTATGAGGCTTATAAGCACTGTTCAAATGTAAATAACTCTTGAGGACAATTATGCCAGCAAATCGCCAGTGATGCCATGATAACGCTCTTATAGTCCTTAAAATTAATTCTTACAAAGAGAATAAATCTTTCACACGATTTTTTATTTATTTCCACATCTTTAAAATTTCTGTTACGTAGATATTAGGCCAAATGGTTCAATAGGCAGATAAATGTTGTCTAACGAATGAATATTGTGTGTCGACAGCTTTTTGTAAAAAAAAGGGAAATTTCAAACTGTCATATTTTTTCTTCATATAAAAGTTATCTGACTATTGCAAAATCAGCCCCAAATATTTTCGATTTATGTTTAAACACTGACTAATATAATTTTGATCATAAATAAATTCCATTATTGTTAAAGTATTTTGTTGTAGACCGTACATAGTTCGCTTTTGATGTATTTAAAGTTAATTTAGACTGTATAAGTAAATCATGTTGTTTTGTTTTCAGTTTCAATTCCTCAACTCGTTCATGAGTTTGTTCTATATTGCGTTCTACCTGCAGGACATGGATAAATTAAAAGAGGTTCGTATTTATCATAGTATTTAATGTTATTACTTGAGTATCAAAAATCTTTAAAAAACTTAGTATTCTTACACACTGAGGTTTCTGAAAACTACCTCCAATCCTCTTTGATTAGTAAAGCCCAAAACACACACAGAGCGGGTGCGGGGCGGGAGCGGGTCGGGTCGTTTTCATCGCGTGAGTCGCGCGGTTCATCGTTCACACAGAGCGCGGGCGCGGGGTGGCAGCGGGTCGGGCGCGGGTCGGGCGCGGGGCGGCAGCGGGTCGGGCGCGGGGCGGCAGCGGGTCGGCAGCGGGTCGGGCGCGGGGTGGCAGCGGGTCGGGCGCGGTTGTACTTTGACAGGCGGCAGCGGTTGCAGTGTGAAAATGTCGGGTGATTGTGACACGGACGAAGAATTATTATTTTTACTTATTTTAAAAAGAAGAACGCGAAAATGGAAAAGGTTGTAGGTTCATGACATTAATAAAAAAAGACATCAATATGGAGAATATCATCGATACGTGTATTGCAACGAATGTAACGCACAACCGCTCCCGATCCGCGCTGTTGTGTCGGCGGGCGCGGCTCCCGCTCCGCGCCCGACCCGCGCCCGCGTTCTGTGTGTTGACATCCATATAATTCCTTGAATTATAATTTATGACACCCGCCGTACTCCCGCGCCCGACCCGCTCCCGCCCCGCACCCGCTCTGTGTGTGTTTTGGGCTTAAATCTTCTCAGTAAAATCTTGAAATTGTTAGGTAAAGAATCACCTTGTACTCTTATAGCAGGCCAATCTCTAAATATTATAAATTAAAGTTACTTTTCGTGTCTGTGTCACTGCGTTGTCTTTCTTATTCACCATCATCAAAAAAAGAATCTTGATGTTTTGTGATTTCGTAAAACCGTGAGATGTAGGGGCAGGTCGCTAGTTTTTAATAAAAAAGTGTACTGCAACTGGTTCGCCCTGCACATTGATGCCCTGCGAATGACTATGGCACGGCCCTATTGTGATTGGTTGAACAAAAGAAGTACAGCCACAAAAGTTGATTCTGGAGATTTGACAAAAGATTCTATTAGGTAAATAAAGCTGTCAGAAGCTAGACCCATTATAATTTGAGAAACATTTTGCAGTACATGGCATATCGATGCTATAAAAAGTTCCGCGCACCGCAAATACACTTTTAAGTGTATCAGAAAGGTGTGGTCAAAATTAAGGGTGTGGTACAAACCATAAAACTAAACATCTTTCATGTTCCTGTTCTCTTCATGGGACCAACATCGTTATCGCAAAAAAATTAGCAGCTGTCCCATACATTTCGATCGAATAGGTATTGAAGTTTTGTATGGGACTGATTCCTTTTTTCGTGATTACGGTGTTGGTTCCATGTAGAAATTTGTTCAGTGTGATGGTCTATATATACTACACCCTTAATTTTGACCACACCTGATACACCCTGTATATTTAAACAAAACCTTATTTCCTGACTAATACGTTGGTCTAATAAAAATAAACTTTGTTCACAGCAACTAGCCGTTTTGCTAATAACTAGACAAGTGATTGGTAATCTCAAAGAGTCGGCTCTGCCTTATTTGATTGAAAACTTGAGACTGGCCAAGATTTGTGTCGATGTATTTGGAGCTATCAGTCCGAGCAAAAGTAAGTGTATGTTATTATCTAATTCATTTTAGGGTTCCCTACCTGAACTGGTTGTATCTTTTTAACCCCGAGACGCGCACTTTTATAAGATCCTATACAATATCGAATTTATTTACTACACCATAAGGTACAAGCGCTGCGCATCACCGCGCATCTTAGCGTACTTTGACACGTATCAACCCTCCTAATGAAATTATACCTTTTCGTGCAGAAAAAGTTCGATAATTTAAAACGTGCGCGTAGCGTCGCGTCGCTTCACGTCACGGTCTGAGCTGACCCTTAATCTAAAATATTTTTTTCATTTTGAATTTCTCTTGAGCAGCCCGGAGCCTGAATGTGTGTCCATAGTTGGTGGAAATAGGCTTACATGGTATTTAAATTTAACTGACGAAATGTGGAGTACTATACACACAGGTGTAATGATAAATTTTATTTCGCCTTCCAGTTCCGACATCAGCCCAACTAACGGAACTATTCGACAAGAAAACAGACTCCTCGGGCGACCCTCCAGAGAACAGTCTCGTGAACGGAGGCACTGATAAGGAGAAAGATGATAGAAGAGACTCCGAGCCGCTTATCGCACAGAAGGTGTTGCATCAGGCGGAGTTGGAGTCGCAGCTATTCAAGGTAAGAAGAGTTCGTAAATAACCTACTTTAGAAGAACAAGGTAAGTTTTTCCATTGAAAAAGAAGGGGTGTTGGTGTCTGGTAGGCACTGAAAAGGAAGGGGCGTAGGAAGGAGCGACTTTATGGGGCCGGCTTCCCGTCTAACCGGATGCACCTGAATACCAATATTTTACCACATCTTTATTCACCTTGTCAGGCCAATATTAGACGAAAGGCGAAGGGCGTAGCGATGTTCGCACCAACTGTAAACTGACCTGCAAATATTAATGTAGCTTTTAATTTAAAAGTAAGAGGAGGAGGAGCTCGTGGCTAAGTAATAACGGCCGCACGGGTCGATCCACCAGGTTAAGCTACGTTTGACGGGGTTGGTCCGTGGATGGGTGACCATCTTTATATGCCGAGACTCCTCCGTGCCTCGGAAAAGACGTTAAGCTGTTAGTCCCAGCTGTTATTCGTGGATCATTGACAGTCTTTACGGGTCGTCAGAAGCCCAACAAGTTTGACAATCAGACTTACCAAGGGGTTTCGTCATTACCCAGTTACTGGGTTGTGGAGGTCAGATAGGCAGTCGCTCCATGTAAAATATTGGTATTCAGCTGCATCCGGTTAGACTGGAAGCCGACCCCAACATAGTTGGGAAAACGCTAGGAAGATTGATTGTATAGAGAAGTTTGACGTTGGCGTATTTTTTTAAATTTAATAGTTATGTACGAATGGTTTTAACATAATCTTTTCTTTACATTATCCACAGTACGACGGTACATTCGCCGAATACCTCGAGATGCTCACACAACTGGGTCACGTGGTACTGTTCTCATCTGCTTTCCCGCTGGCCGCTGTGTGTGCGCTTTTGAACAACGCGGCTGAGATACGAGCCGACGCGTTTAAATTGTGCCATGTCGCTCAAAGACCTTTTGGGGAACGAGTTAAGAGTATTGGGAGTTGGCAGGTAACGACAAAAATATTAATTTATTTACGCAAATCTTACCTACAACTACCATTACAGACCTGTGATCCAATGCAATAGAGTACGGAGGCCGTAGTGTGATTTTCTTTAAACTAGCTCGACTTAACACTTCGACACGTTCGGCGCTCCGATTGGCCCTTCACTGGCCTTCACTGGTGACAGGCCAATCGGAGCGCCGAACGCGGTCGATGCGTAAAATCGAGATGGTTAAAAGAAACTCACACTAGGGCCTCTGATCGTCTCATTCAAAATTACGCGCCCGTCCATTTCATTAAACGCACACATTTAAAGTGTTTGTTATGAAGCATTACACAAACTAGGATTGCCACCATTGGACCCCTGCCAGCAGTTGGCCATGAACGTGGGAGGTTAATGTAAAATTAGTGCAATTTGAACTTGATCTTACACAGTGAAAATATACATGGACAACTTATCTTAGCTGTAATTTTGGTCAATTGACCGACATCGACCAGACGGTATTATTTCACACCAATTTTAGTCCAATGTCATTGATTTGTAGATAAATAAGGCGTTGATTGATCGATTCAATCGACGATCGATCAATTCGTTACTCATTGGACCTACTGTGATACTATCTGTTTTAGAGGTATGAGGAACAGGGTGTAAACTTCACTCATCCTCTATAGAAAAGGGAGGATCCTCCGACCAGACGGGTGTCGTGTTTGTTGGGCAACTGCCTGACGATTGATGTTCGGATCTTGTATACATATTTAATAATAATAATTTTATTTCACTCTCAAAGTACAACAAAAAACTTAATCTACGAGATACATTTTTAAAGGTGTTTGTTGGTTGTACAGCAGCACATAATTGTTGATATACCAACTCCCAAACTAAGTCAAGCTTGTATTTTGGGAGTTAGTGGTTTTTCAAATGCAGGACTTACATAGACACAACCTTGTAGCCATAAAATTGGCTTCCAACACGTAACGGTAAATAAATCAAATAAACTTGAATTCCGTAATATAAATTGAGAAATAAAATAAAGCTTAAATTAAATTACATTATCTAAAACTACTAAAATAAAATAAAAAGAAAGAAAGAGATAAATAAATAATTATATATGTACCTTCACATCGACTAAAGTAAAATTCTATGTACCTACTACTTTTTTATAGACAAAAGTATCTCAGTTTGAGCATAATCCAAAGTTTGCAACCAATTACTTAATCTATGTTTAACCTCTCGTTTTGTTAAGCTGTAGATGTTGATGGTTGTGTTCACTGCATTATACAGTCTCGAGCTTACTGCGTCAAATTGCCTACTAGCAGAAGCTGTTCTGCAAGGTACGCCTGGGCAAACAACTGCACGGGAGCGTTTTTTATTGGTCTTGTCATCCAGTGGTAGTAGCGAATGCCTCCGTAGCACTGTTTTTAATATATAAGGTGTATCTTTTCATACACGAAATATTTTAAGGGGTCATTGTACTCATCATTATGAACAACTTTTACTATGGGACCAACCCTGAAATCGCGAAAAAAAATCAGCTATTCCCTACTTAATGTTCGCATAGCTCGTTAAAATGTAGGGAACAGCTGATTTTTCTTTCGCGATTTCAGGGTTGGTCCCATAGTAAAAGTTGTTCATAATGATGAGTACAATGACCCCTTAAAATATTTCGTGTATGAAAAGATACACCTTATATATAATTGTCTCACAGTCATGACCCGACATTCGGCATATAGTTTGGCAGTCGCGTACAACCGTGGTTTAAAGTGTATCATCTTTAAAATTGCCCTTTGTGCCCTCTCCAGGGCAAGAAAGAGAGTCTTATAGGCTCCACCCCATATGGGTATGCAATAAGTTAAGACTGATTGACACAGCGCAGTGTAGACCATATAAATAGTTGAAGCATCAGCGCTGTGTCTCAGATTCTTAAAAATGTACATTAATTTCCTGATGCGACTAGTGAGAGCTTCAATTTGTGGTCGCCAATCAAGTCGTTCATCTAGTAAGACCCCAAGATATTTAATATTTCTCACTCGTAACAATGACAAGCAGACACAGTCCACAGGCACCGCACAAATGTGAGCTTTGAGTGTATTGGTGACTTCGGGTGGCTCAGGGGAGTTCGGAAGGAAGAAACGGATAAATTTAGTTTTCTCCACATTAAGTGTTAGCAAGTTGTTGGAAAGCCATTGCATTACGACCCGCAGTCCATTTTCGGCATGGTTTTTAGCAGACATCCAGTCTTCTCCGTGAGACAAGAGAGCCGTGTCGTCTGCATATGTTACTATGTCACAGTTAGGAATTTTAAGATTGCATAGATCATTAATATAGATCAGAAACATAGTTGGTCCCAAGATACTCCCCTGGGGAACCCCATAATTAATGGGTTCTTCATCACTCACCACCGTACCGATACAAACAGACTGCGTCCGACCAGACAAGTAATCTTTAAAAATGCTTAAAGTTAGTCCACGTATGCCGATGCTCTCCATCTTGGAGATAAGAACGGGAATTGAGACCGTGTCAAACGCCTTCGACAAATCTAGGAAGATTCCAAAACATTTCCGTTTTTTATCTAGTAATCTTATTGCCTTACTACTAAAGTTTGCAACCGCATCTTCGGTTGATAGACCACTTCTAAACCCGTATTGGTTGCTTGAGATGATATTATTTTTGTCCAAATAATTAGTCAAGTAGCTATTTAAGATGCGTTCTAGCACTTTTGACAATGCGCTTAGAACAGAAATAGGCCTATAGTTTGTCACACGGTCCCTTTTCCCACTCTTGAATACCGGTGTAATTTTTGCTCTTTTAAAAGCTCTCGGAAATACGCCCGTGGCAATTGATAAATTACATATATACGTAATGAGCGGAACTAAGGCTTTTCGCGAAAGCTTAATAACTTTTGATGGTATACTATCCCAGCCAGTGGCGCAATCGTCCCTCAGTGACATAATTACGGTTTCGATTCGCTCTTCGGTGACTGGAATAATACCCATCGAGTTACATAGCGATTTATTTGCCTGGTGTATTTTAGGGTGGTGGTGTATATATGTCCATCGCGCGATAAACTCTAATTGCGCGATGCAAGATTTTGTGAATTTAGGTCTTTGGTGCGTAGTTCGCAAGTGGCGATGTAGATGCCGCCACAATATGTTCGTTCTTTCAGTGTATAGTGAACAATGGTGCCGATTCCGTTGTTCACAAACTAAACTAAATTTAAGTTCAGTGCATATTTTTCTTTCTATTTCATTAAGAACATGACAGAAGATAAATTTTAGTTTAGTCCTGTCAAATTAATGGCGCCTGACGTAAATTGACGTAATTTTAGTAGGCAAGTTTATAATCACGTCTAAACTTGTATGGAGTAGTGACAGGCGCTTTAGTTTGTGAACTCTAAGGTTGACTGGTAGAAAATGCCTCAGGCATTAAGTCCGCCTTTGTACAGTAGTTTTTACTTGTGCATTAAGTTTAATAAATAAAACAAAATCAAGTAATAAAAACTAAAACCCAACTACGACTTAAAAGGTATAAACAAGACACCACAGACAGACAAATTAAAAATCCGGAGTCACACGTGTTAGGGCATAAATCGAACAGATTACGTGTGACTCCGGATTTTTAATTTGTCTGTCTGTGGTGTCTTGTTTATACCTTTTAAGTCGTAGTTGGGTTTTAGTTTTTATTACTTGATTTTTTTTTAAATTCTTTTGGTGTTATAATATATATATATTTTCGAAATGTGCTCATTAAGCCCTTTCATTTGATACCCAACATGGTACGATTAAACCATTTTTTTTTTCAGTTCCTCACTTTATGTCCTCTAGAGGGCGCCATTCTTAATTTAATGTGACTTCACATATCCTATAACCAGCGGACAATCACGACGCTTCTAACAATACCTCATTTGTCAAATTGTGATAAGTGGTTTGGAAGATAGGAGGGAACAGATGAACATACATACATACATACATACCGGTCAAAATCATAACCCTCCTTTTTTCTTCGCCGTAGTCGGGTAATAAATAAACAACAGAATCGGCACCATTATCTATCTTTCTAAATATTAAATTCTTGTTTTTCAGCATGCAATGGAAACCATGGTAGCGGTGGCGGTACTAGTAAACTGCGCGCTTATTGGTTTATCAGGCCCGGTACATAGAATGTTACCCGACGCCACTCCTGCGCAGACTATACTCGTCATTGTGGCTTTAGAGGTAAGGTGCAATTTCCCATGTGTTACATGTCAATGTAACAGTTGGAGCTCTGGCTAAATAGAAGAAAATCCCGCGTGGATATTCTAACTGGCGCGAAAAGTCGCGTGAGTTCCTAATCATTAGAAACCGCGCGCAGTCGCATCCCGCGTGCTGCGCGTGATTAGCGCGTGATTATTAGATGAGCGTGATTTAAATATTGTCGCTGGTGTAATGGTCGCAAGTGCGACTGCTGAGCAAGGTCCTGGGTTCAATTCCCAGGTTAGACATAGCTTTATTGTTTTTTTTTTCTATTAGTGATTTCGCATTAGCAGCTCAAGAGTCCAGATTTGTGCCCCGTTGATGGCAATAGGCTCGCCTTCTGTTCAATGAAACTTATACATATACCTGACGAAATGCAGGTTTGGCAATATATTGCCAGCTCTATGTTTTTACAGAGGTTTAAGTATAATATACATCTCTGCCTACATCTTCGCGGAAACCAGGCGTGATTATACTTGTAACAGTACAACTATTTTCGTTATGTCCCTCGGCAGACTTCGTGTTTCGTTAGTCTTCGGATTCTATCAGTTGCCCTTTGCACTTGGTGCAGACCGGCTCTCAATCGAGTTGGGAGTCGTTGTTAATACTCTTTTAACTTAATGCAATATATTTAAAAAATGGGAGAAAATGGTTTAAGAAAAAAAGTTTTAAAGCTCTATATAGTTCACACGGAAAACAAAATAACAATAAAGTACTTAGTTCTGAATTCAAATTATTTATACACGATAAATCTAATAATTGATAGACATGGAAATTAGCATTCGTTTGTATTCGGAAATGCGATGATTCCCGAGGGACATGAAGAAAATAGTTGTAGTGTATTTATGTATGTGTATTTATTGCAGCATGTGATCCTGGTGATAGTACTAGCTCTTCGCATAGCCATACCGGAGATTCCAGCGTGGTTGGCTACTGAGATGGCGAAGGTGGAGTTCCAAAGGCGAGAGGCTATCAAGAATGCGCATGCGCCGCTTATGGTAAGAACATGTAGTCAAGTACGGTTGACTTATGCCGATATCAATCGCTTCACTTTTTGATTATTCATTCGGCAACTTTCACTGGCAGTGAAATGTCTGAACATAAAATAAATCTAAAGTTATTTGTGTTACTTATTTAAGTATTATAGTAGTTAGTAATGCTTATTTAATGGTGGATCCAGAACGCTGTCGATCGCCAAACAACTTATGTTATCTCAGACATCAATTTGTCTTAGGGTCAATTCACACCGAGACGCGACACGACGCGCACATTATTAAGATCTGATGCAATATCGAATTTATGTATTACTTAATAAGGTACACGCGCTGCGCAGCACCGTGCATCTCAGCGTACTTAGACACGCGTTCGCACTGAAATTATACGTTTTCGTGAAGAAAATAAGTTCGATATTTGTTAAAAACTGCGCGCAGGGTCTCGTCGCGTTGCGTTCCGGTATGAACTGATCCTTAAGATATGTCACGAATTCGCGATGTCGTCGATCGAACTCGGTCTAGTTGAACTAATCCTTAATATATGTCACGAATTCACGATGTCGTCCATCGAACCCGGTCTAGTTGTACCAAAACAGAAACCGACCCTCATCACGTTTGAGAAGTTACACCAACTAATAAAAGGCCCTTATCTAACAATCTTTCTCAGCACTAACAAATATACATTTCCTTCAAGTCCGAATGTACTTCACAAGACGACATCCGACCGTCGGCCCGCAACACACCTCGTACGGTCACACCTACAACACCGAAGCAACCGGGCAACGACAAATCCATCGACAAGAAGAAGATGTGTATTGGCAAGATACCTGAAATACCGCCTTTCAGGTAAGTGGCTCATAGAGCGTTTATTATTAGATGTTATGTCAACCGCACGTCAGTTCTGAACGACCAAACCAACTCTTAGCATAATCAGCCTATAATTTTCCCACTGCTGGGCCACAGGCTTCCTCTCAGTGAGAGGGAGTGGGCCGTACTCCACCACGCGGGCCCAGTGCGGGGTGGTGGATGTCACTTGTCATCCTTACTGCTACGAACTATAGGCGTTACGCTGTCAATGCTAAAATGTTACCATAGACTGACGTGAAGTTGACCGTAGAGAGTAGTAGTCAGCTTCTGTGATTATTAGTAACTGAAGTAGAAATATTTTCAGAAATTATATGGAACAGGATTACAGGAAGTAGGAAAGTTTCGATTCCTTCTAAGGACATGCTCACAACAGTGGGAATTTTTGATGGACTGAGATGGAATAGCATTATTACAATTTATTCGCGCTGGCCTACGAGTCTCTCTCCTCGTAATTGTATAAATGAGACTAAAGTAATGAATTAAGGCTACGTTCGTGTGTTAATAGGACTTAAAATAAATGTAGCCTGTGGCAGGAAGCAAAAACAAAATGAGGATGTGTGCTTATGACCACACGATAGAAGTGAAAACTTACGACTTGACCGAGTATACACGCGCCTAGTATACGCGATTCAGCGCCTAGTATACGTGATTCAGCGCCTAGTATACGTGATTCTTTGCCTAGTATACGCGATTCAGCGCCTAGTATACGTGATTCAGCGCCTAGTATACGTGATTCAGCGCCTAGTATACGTGATTCAGCGCCTAGTATACGTGATTCAGCGCCTAGTATACGCGATTCAGCGCCTAGTATGCGCGATTCAGCGCCTAGTACACGTGATTCAGCGCCTAGTATACGTGATTCACAGCACCGACCCGAGTGTGATGGTTCAGTTCGGTCACTGTTCAGAAAAGTGTGTCTAAAGAAGTTTTCACTTCAAAAACATTATTGTTGTGTTGTGAATTTCCGATAAGGCACAAAATGTTGTCCTAAAAGCAGAAACAGTCTTTAATATTCATTGGTCATATCGCGAATCATCATCGGCAGTAAATATTGCTTGCTCGCTACCCTCCAAATTTTAATTTTCGTTTATTTCCTTGTTTTCAGTTAATTTGGCACAAGTATTAAATGGATGGGTGTGTAGCGAAATATTATTTATATAAGTTTTATTCCTTAACAGTATTTTAAGCTTGTTATATTTAAGTTTTTATTTGCAATAAATCTCTTTTTCAACCGTAATAGCAGTTTTTTTTTAATATGATTCCTTATTATGAAGGTTGACAGGTCATTTTGTAGCACTGCGTGCTTAGGGTATTTTAGGCAGAAAATCTGTGATCAAACACCACAAATAACATAAAATTTTCTAATTATAATTTTCAAATATATTTTTTTAAATCATGTACACTTGTTTTTCCAACTCACCTTAGACATTGGCAGAATAGTCGAAATCGGCTTTGATTGCCCTTTATAAAAAATAGAATAGATGATCTGCACCCTAATCTGCACTAATATTATAAAGAGAACGTTTATTGTATTTTTTTTATTATATTATACGTTATTTGTATTTTTTTTTTGTAATGAATAATCTCTGAAACTAATGGACCGATTTTAAAAATTCGTTCACCGGTAGTATGCTATATTATCACTGAGTAACATAGGGTATAATTTATAAATGTATCACGCGGGCGAAGCCGCTGGCGGAAGCTAGTAACAGATAAAGTTTAATAGGATGTCTAAAATCACTATCGTAGAACTTACATCTCTGGTTATTCTGCAAAGAAACTTCCAGAGAAAACCATAATGAACACTTTTGTAAATACAGTCCAAGACTATGAAAAGTTTATTTATCTTCGACGACTATGACCTGTTGATCAAAGAGTTTCTGTCAAACATCTTTCTGCATTTTAAAAGGTAATATGAACTACTGTGTGCGTCTTTCTGTATCTTTGCTAAAACCATCACCCATCTTATGCCATCCTGTGTGCTAATGTACCTACGTTACTACAGTCCTAGCCGTCGAGAGAATGCTTTGCTGACACCTGTCAGTTGGACAAACTAGTAGTAATAAGGATCAAATTAGCAAAATACGTATTTGTTAGTATGACAGATGTCAAGAACGTATTCTCTCGAACGGCCGGACTGTACATACAAGGATCTTGAAGCGCTTGAATGGCATTGATAGGGTTATTTCTCTTGTTGGTAAACATTTATGAAATTGTAATCAATAAGATTCCAATTTTGGCCATGCGCTAAAAGATCCTTATCAAACTATACCTATTTACAAGACCAACGGGATAATTGCGTAACACACTTACAGTATATATACAATGGTATTCATTTTGACAGTTCAACAACATTCATTGCGTTATTTACGTTGTTCAGCAGACTTTTTTTTCGAACATACGAAGCAATGGATTACCAATATCCTTCCAAAAGAAACTGAAAGTGTGTACGCAATTAGTGCCGAGCGTAAATATGACACATCGAGCTTTAGAAAGAGGCTGTCACATACAACCCGTGCGCATTAACATGGCACGTGACTCAATGACGTTTGTACCTCCCCTCGCGTCGCGCCGCGCGGGTAGCGGGGGAAGTATTGAGTTCCGAGCCAGGTGCCATGTTAATGCGCACGGGTTGTAGGTATGAGTGACAGAGACAACGCTCTACAAAGCTGAACATTTTTTTCCAAAACTTGGTGTGCCATAATTATCTATGACCAAGTACTGTAAATTGTATTTTATGTTTAGTAATAATAAATGCGCATTTGCGTTGTTTGAATCTTACCCTTAACACTACTAACTTTGAGCACATTTCACGTTTGCCTTAACATGGAGTAATAAGCAAATGGATTGCAATAGGTTTTCAAAATCATAATCAAATGTTGCTGTACAGAAATGTTATATGAATATAATGTCTCGCTTATGTTTGATCACGACATATGACGGTGGCTAAATCTACGTTTTGTTATATTCGGTTGTCTCACACTATGTCGAAAATCAAGCGACATAATTCCTACACAAAAAAATTGTCGCTCAACCGATGCGTAGATGTGTAAGCTTCTTGAAAGGAAATCTTGACCTCAAACTACAAAAAATTTAAACACGTATAAGCACTCCATTTGTTATCTTCTCTGTAACCCAAACTGCTTACTTTTCTCTCTAACAACATCTTGTTGACTCTGATATTGTATGACGTAACATTGCAGGCCTAAGGCGGCATCTATAACGACCTCTGAGCCGCCCGTGACGGTGACCGGCTCACTGCAGACATTACAAGATGTCAGCCCGACCAAGCCTATGCGACGTAAGGTAGAGACTTTTATACTTTATCCACTAAGGTTTATTATTGAGTATGGTTCTAGCCATGAGGTCAGCTAAAGGGTTATCTACAAATACCAGAGCCGTGCCCGGGACCAGGCAGGGCCGTGGCCCACACTCAGGCAGGGCCGTGGCCCACACTCAGGCAGGGTAGGCACTGAAGCTCCGTAGCTGGCCCGGACACGGACGTGTGTAAATGAGTTCATAATGTGAATTTGTAAAAGAAAATATATATATATATGTGTCGACTTGAGACCCTCCTCCTTTTATTTTTTCGTCGGTAAAAAATACTGGTATTCAGCTGCATCTGGTTAGACTGGAAGCCGACCCCAACTTGGTTGGGAAAAGGCTAGGCAGATGATGATAATGATATAATATATATTTTAGGAACATCGCTCAAATGGCCGCGATTTCATATAACTTGATTATAAACCTTAACACGTAGAGTATAAAGTTTATTATCGTTTGCAATATATTTCCTACTTCTAGTTACAGTTAAGTCTGCGTCGGCAACGGTTAAACATGTCACATGAAAAAGTGCACTGGACGCTAATGTCGTCAACAGCCGTAAAATCGCTATGTACTAAAGTAAGAAAATGATATCTACTTAATAAAAATCTTAAATTCATTCATTCACTGACTGACAACGCACAGTTAGGCTGGGTCTTGAAGCATGAAATTTTACACAAGAGTTCCTTATATAACTAAAGAATAATGGATTTTTTAAAAATTCATCCTCTTTTAGGGTTATACAGCATGGAACAATAACCCTGTCCGATCCGTGAGGGTGTTGTTGAGAATGAAATGAAATTGTTTATTCTGTAAATAGGATATGCAGGCGTAGCATGAGCACCGTTTTGTCGACGGAAGAGTAGACAAATATTACGTTTCCTGTAGACAGTACGACTGAAGCAAAGTAGAAAGAGTCAACTGCACTTTTTACGAAATTCACTCTTTTACATAATTCGACTCAGAATTCTTTGTTTTGTCGGTTTTGTCATAGGATTTATCGGTTGTCAGTGTGATATTGACAGTAAGGATAGAAAACTTTCTTCCAAAATAGTCTACATATAAAATGCCGTAGACAAAGATCGTTAGAAATGAAAGACAAAATGACAGATTGTAGAAACATTTCTACGGTGGATGTCAAAAATGAAGAAACGAACTGTCACTTTGTATAGAAAAAAGCTATGTCTATTCTTCGTAGAGATAGAAAGCGCCATGCTACGCCTGCAGGAATCACTTTTACACGTCATATAAAAATAAGATACTAAAATACAATAGACGCTGATATATTTAGTAACCTATTCCGCTTGACTATTCTTCAAGAGTCATAAAAACCCTGTAAAAAATCATTTCAGTTGATATCTTACAGGGTTTTTATGACTCTTGAAGAATAGTCAAGCGGAATAGGTTACTAAATATATCAGCGTCTATTGTGTTTTATTTATAATGGATTTCCGCAAAGTCACGCCTGAATCAATTAACTATCTTAAATAAGATACTAATTTTTTTTTTAAAATAAGCTGGATGAGATCGGCGTTTCCTATATGACTACTCTGAGAAGAAATGCCGAAACAAACTCAGAGGTCGCAGTCTTTTTAAAGTCCAGACATAATCTTAGTCAGGCCATATGAAGACCATGTAGATTCAATCATACTGAAGAGTCTATTAATGTGGATTTACTTTGGAAGAAAGAAAAAAAAATTCGCCGCATTTTTTTTTCAATTGGGAATTTTACCGGGTTATAAATTACATAGGGCGCGGGCGGCGGCGTTTAGCGGGTGTCTACAAGTCATAACTTATGACCTCTGTAGATTTGCTAACTACTAAAAAGTAATATATTTTTTTAATTACTTTTTAGTTATGTGTTTGCGGTACCTAGGCGCCCCCATTCGGATCGGACAGGGTTTTTTTTCATGCAGTAAAGGGGATGAAAGTTCGTAATTTGTTGCCGATGAGATATCCTTTCGAGCGCACGGCTTCTGAATGTTTATCAAATCGCTGATGCGCTTCATGTCATCGCGTTCAAAAATATAAAAACACTTCATCTGCGGTCCGGGATGAAAAGTATCCAATGTCTTTCTCCAGGTTCCATTTCATCTGTGACATTTCATGACAATCGGTTCAGTGGCTACTTTCCCATTTATAATATTAGTATGGATTGTTCACAGGAAGGGGTGCCCGGTGCTCCGCTCTCATTGCTTGGTGTTCGAGGGCTTAGAGACGAACCGCTCCATAGGTCGGCGCACTGCATCCCGCATCCAACACAACATAGACCACTCGTCAATCCGACTTTACAGGTAAGCAATAACTGACCCTTGGCAACAGGCAACTAAAGGAACACGGATGGGAGGAAAAGTCTGACACGCCCTCAAAAAAAAAAGAAGATAAAAAAATGGTAAACAACAACTTCCGATTTCACCGAATCCTGACAGATATTTTTTGCATGGCCGATTTTTTGGTTTCCGAATGAAAAAACGGAACCCTGTACGAACACTCGTATGCCTGTCTGTCTGTCCGTCTCACACAGCCAATTTGCTCCGAATTGAATGTACCGATTAAGTTGAAATTTGGTACATATGAATTTCTGTGAACCAAACAAGGAGTATGTAACGTAAATATGAGGTCACATGGAGGCAAATAAGAAATTTAAAAAAAAAGTTGTGCGCTGAGCGTGTCAAACCTATTTCTTTAAATTAAGTAATCAATTTTTACAACAAGATCTGTTTGACGGTGACCCCAATCCCCAAAAATTTATTGAAATAAATGCTTTGAGTTGAGTCATGTTATTATGTTGCTGCAGGAGTTGTCAGGCAGCGTGAGCGCGGGCGGCTCGGAGCCCGACCTGAACGCGGTGCCCTCGGCCGCGCCCTCCATCGACGCCAGCGCCACCTCCAGCGAAGATGACAAGCCTAAGGATAAAGGCAGTAAGTAGTACTGTCGAAAAAAATACTAACAGAACTGATGAAATTAACTAACAGTATCTTTTCTTTTAAGGACAATTTTTTTTTATCTGACGTTTGAAAAATCGGTCATATTTTTTTCTTTTTGTGGTGATCCCCATCTCTTTGTGACACCCTATGTAAAGCCTCATTTACACGAGGATAGTTACGGTTCGATTCAAACTTAATGGCGGCTTGGAAGTTAGCTACTTGCGCAGTACCCCACCCCTCACCCCCGCTGACACATTAAATTCTTACTGCGCAGCGAATCGCCTCATGTTTCGAGCCGCCATTAAGTTTGAGTCGGACGGGTATTTGTCGCTTTTCGTTCTAGATAGTTTTGGCCAATGTCTTATATTCCACGCGATGTTTCCAGCTATAGTTTGTCCGAAACCGCGCCTTAGGAATGCGTTGCGAGGCGGTGAATGGGACGCCGTGAGCGTTGACGAATGAGCGGCCTGCACTGCCCCTCCGTCTCGTTGTGTACATATTAGGATCCTCATTTGTGTATCACCCGGTCCATTCTGCAAACATTTCACCGTCAAAACCTAGGTTAGGTAGGATTGACAGCTCACTTCATCTAAGTTTTCATGGCGATATTTTTACAGAATAGATTGCCAGATCGATTTCATACTTATATTACTTCGTAGGTCGTTCCCGAGCCAAGGCAGCTCTAGTGAAGCGCGTGCGCTCGGTGGCGGTGTTCTCGCTGGGGCTGCGGCGCGCGCGCGAGGCGGCCGCGGGCGGCGAGCGCCACGCGCACACGCCGCGCACGCCCGACAAGCAGGTGCGCCCAGCTCCAGTGTGATGACTGCACGAACGGTCGATGCCGCACCATAAGGAACACCGATCCACAAGCTTGAATGTCCACCATCTTGAAATTCAGGACCGTCCTCATTTTCGACATTAGCATATCCAAAAACTGTAAAAAATATACATAAATTATATACATACGACGAAAAATTGTCAAAAAGCATCGCCATTTTGGCTTCATTTACGAAATCAGAGCCCGCAGCAACCTTGAAAATTACAGTCATGAAGATTGTATTAGTCTTTTAATTTAAATTGTAATCCGATTATCTTTGTTTATCGACACTTTAGGCGGTTTGATACAATTTTCGATATCAACACGTCCAAGAACAACCACGATATTATTAGTCTCATCGTTTTATCGACGCCATATTGAATTTGGATGCTAACATAGCTTTCGGCATCCGCACCAATCACAGATACAAGCAAGCAGTGACGTTGAAGAGATTTTATTTAATTATCTAGAGAACTTATTTTAAACTATTATAATAATTTGAATAATTATTTTCCAGCTACTTCCAGCGCCGATGTTAGGAGGCGAGCTCTCCCTAATCCCGATAGAGCAGCTCATACAAGTCGAGGACGTCAAACCGCGGTCCACGTAGAATGGTACTAGCTCCTTTTATACATGCTCCCCTGGTACTTTTGGAATTCAGTTGTTGAATAAACGCGGAGGTTTTGAGTTATTTTCGTATCGAAAAACGACGACGAGACGGGCGATTAAATGACACAGCAGTTTTAGAAAGAAAGAAGCATTTTCTTTTATGACCACACTATAAAAGTGATACCTTACGATTGGAGCCGAGTATAACGTGAATCAGCATGACAGTTCGGTTCGGTTCGTTCACTGTACAAAGAGCGGAAAGTACGCCTAAAGAATTTCTCACTTCAAAAAGTGACTGACCAAAGTTTTTCTAATCTATCAGTACTTCATTTTCATTAATTTAGACGAATATATTTTTTTTTTTTTTATACGGAATCTATTTAATTATGGGTTCCATTACTTGTTTTTCGATTTCTAGGAAAAGAATTAATGAATAATCTTAAAATATTGGAATACATTGGTAGAAGGCGTCAACGACTTTTATATCACGGTTATCTGGCGCAAGGTATGCTATGGTCTCAAGTTAGTTAATTGATTCAGACATGACTTCGCGGAAATCCATTATAAAATACAATAGACGCAGATATATTTAGTAACCTATTCTGCTTGACTATTCTTCAAGAGTCATAAAAACCCTGTAAGAAATCGACACGTGTTTCATCTCTCAACGAGGCATCTTGAGGATGACGATTGACCAATGCAAACCAGAACGCAACGCATAGGTCAATCATCATCCTGAAGATGAAGACGACATCATGATGAAGACGTTGGGAGGTGAAACACGTGTCGATTTCTTACAGGGTTTTTATGACTCTTGAAGAATAGTCAAGCGGAATAGGTTACTAAATATATCTGCGTCTATTGTATTTTTTATGGTCTCAAGTTTCAAGTGACACTTGAACCCGACTTTTTCAGTGATATGATAACGCTTTTTCGTTACGTGACGATTTCTGCACGTTTACTAATACCGCAAGCCGCGTTAAAGAACTTCGTTCCAAAAAACGCGAATATTCAACAACCAGAAACGCCTAACAAAACGGAGTACAACATAGCTAGAATAGAAAGCGCCTGTTATAGTCCATAGCATAGAATAGACTTACAATGTATAATAACATTAATAACGTAGAATATTCTTTTAGATTCGTTGACATAGTGTAGTGAACGATTTGTGTTACATTTGAAATGTTTTGACAGTTCTTTTGTGAAGTACAAATTTTGTAAGCGTGTTTTTGCTCGGGAGATTGGATGTTGCTTCCAGTACTGTAAAAATGGATGACAACATTCCTTGCTAAAAATGGGTAAAAATAAAGAGAAGAGAAATCTTCATACACATTATATCAACGTGAAAAAAAGACTAAGGCTTGCTTGCACCACAAGTCACTAACTAAATATATTTAGCGCTAAACCAATTTAAAACATTGCATTGTTCTGTTTCTGTCAATGAATTTGAAAATGATGGAGATGGAATGATGTTTTAAATGTTTAAGCTCTTAACGCATTTTCTCGCGTGTTCTGTGGTGCAAGTGGGCCTTAGTGTCAAACAATTGTAAACCTTAAGTGCATCATTATAATGATGTTGTCTTATAAGACAACATTTTTCTCGCAGGTGTTCTGTGGTGCAAGTGGGCCTTAGTGTCAAACAATTGTAGACCTTAATTGCATCATTATAAGACAACATTTCTTAAAAGTACTGGAAGTAACGTCGTATTTATATGGAAGTAAAGTAAAAGATTTGTGATACTGTAAGAGAAAGATATCAGACACATCTCGTGTGGAGAAGGCTTTTTGATGTATTTTTACGTGTTTCGATGAGATTTTTCGATGTTATAAGCCTAGATTCGCGCTGGCGGCTTTTGTTCGGAAACTTTTACGTTTTTCCAATAGGAACGTGTAATCTAATTGTATTTATACAGGACAAATTAAATACACCTATTTCATGGGACCTAAAACATAACTGGCGAAATGTGGGTGTACTATAGGTACATCTCTGCCTAACCCTTCGGGAATTACAGTCGTGATGTTATGTTATGTGTAAATTAAATTAGCTAGCGAGACTCCGTAGACGTGATCGGTATTGATACCCATCAGAATATGACAAAACAAAAAAGAAATTATTTGATAAAAAAAAAAGTTTGATCAACGACCATTAGTGTAGTCACTTGAAATAACAACTTTTTTTATTGTGTAACCTGAAGCAAAAAAACTGACTTACTTTACCGTGTTTAGATAATAGGAATGGCCACAGATGAATTAAACTGAATAGACTTTTCTGTGCTTTTAGTCAATTCACAGACAAGTCAAAAATATTTTTGAACAACGAATAAATCGGTCATCAGTTTGCCTACAAAAGCTGCCAGTGCGTCCGGCGCTTGATGTTTTCGTTCTAAGGTTCGTCGTACCGCAATATAGTTTCCTAAGCTTATGTCATTAAAGCAATCGTCTGACAATAATTTCGAGTTGCTCTCTGTACTTATGATGGGTGTTATTTCATTGTTTTGCTTTTAAACCTGACTGGGATGAGAATTTTTCTACTAGTTTTTGACGACAATCTGGCTAAGGCTTGCGCACAATCTGCGTGTGCCGTTCCAAAACGCGACTCATTGCAAAAATCCATTGTACATTTTGTATGAACCATCACACAGATACACTAAAGGTGGGTTGGCTCGGGTTCTTTTGGAATTTGAAGCGGCTGTAATATGCACTAGCCATGTGCTGTTGCTGTCCATTTTATAAGGTGTATCTTTAAAAAAATTACCTGTTTTTGAACAGCAGATTTTTTACCACTGGGTAAGAATCCATACCAATTGAAGTACTTATTATCTAATAAGGAGTACACTAGTGAGAATACTAGTTCTCAACCTGAGATGCATTAGGTCTGATATGGAATTTACAATACAATACAAATCCGACCTTATGCGAGACGCATTAGGTCTCTTATGGAATTTACAGTACAATACAAATCCGACCTTATGCGAGACGCATTAGGTCTCTTATGGAATTTACAGTACAATACAAATCCGACCTTATGCGAGACGCATTAGGTCTCTTATGGAATTTACAGTACAATACAAATCCGACCTTATGCGAGACGCATTAGGTCTCTTATGGAATTTACAGTACAATACAAATCCGACCTTATGCGAGACGCATTAGGTCTCTTATGGAATTTACAGTACAATACAAATCCGACCTTATGCGAGACGCATTAGGTCTCTTATGGAATTTACAGTACAATACAAATCCGACCTTATGCGAGACGCATTAGGTCTCTTATGGAATTTACAGTACAATACAAATCCGACCTTATGCGAGACGCATTAGGTCTCTTATGGAATTTACAATACAATACAAATCCGACCTTATGCGTCTCAAGTGACAGAGAGTTATTAAGTTATTTTGTTGATACTAACTATGGACTCATGTCTGAAATAAACAATTTGAATTTTTTCTGTCAGTTGCCATTTTAAACTCTATTAATTGGAACAAAGTCTGCAAAATTCAGTGCTATCACTGTTGCAGTCGTAAATAAGTGCCGTCAATTTCTTTTAAGATGGAATATTTAGTACTTCATTTTAATTGTTCTAATATTCTTCTAATCAGTTTCACGTCCCAGTCAGTTTGTAAATAGAATTAGTAATAAACGTGTACTCCACTATAGTACCCTTTTTAAACACAGCTAGACTACTTCACCTCTTTATCGTATGTAGGATATTTCGCGTATAGTGACATGTCTTGATTTAGTTGAAGAGAGAAATTAAAAAATAATTAAGTGTGTCGCCGTTTGCGATGATTTAAAATTAGCTTTGTCGTAGCAATGTGAAAGTTTTATTTGTTTTAGGCTCGCGTTGGACTATCTTGTCTGACTTTAGGGTAAATTTACATTGATTATTGGAAGAGATAGGAAGAAAAGCAATGCAATGTGATAATTTATTTTTTTGTATTTTGAACTCTATCTCCATTGTTAAACGTACAAATTAGACATGGGACTAAAAACCGGTACTTTAATGCGTCTTGCCATGAATTCTCGCTCATCGTCGTTAAATTAACGCTTCCCTTCTTTTCTGCAGCAATGTAAATTGATCCTTATTGACGTGGTAGAAATAAAAAATGGCGCTCGCTGTTCGCGCGCTCGGAAATGCAGCGACCCTACAACAATTATGGGATATTCTAAGCGTAACTTCCGTTGCCATTTGAATAGTAACAGGTCTTCCATTTTCATTTGCAGTACTTTGTGACATGTCGCTATACGATGACGAGTACTAAAACTTGGGTTTAGAATTAAAAGACATGCCTTTGGAAACTGAATTTTTACTCAAGTATTTATTCAGCTCTGCTAACCCCTTTAGGGAATCATCATGCGAGATATTATATCGTTTTATTATTATTCTGCTTGGCCTAAAAATTTGTTTGAGTTGAAATGTTTCAAAAGCGTGTCTTTTAATTGAAATCATACAACAATACTATAACTTGTTATACTAAAATTAGTTACTAGGTATTTATCGATATAATGAAACATTGTAGTCGAAGGCAGCTCCCATCCAATCGTATGTATTTTTGTTACCAATCGCTCAATAGCGCAGTCAATTAAAATTGTAACTATTTTCCTTCTATCTCCAAAGATCAGTTCAGGATCTTAGATTTTAACATGCTATGGAAAATCAGACCCAGTGTCATACTCGACAAAGTTCAAATTCCATTGCAACTAGAATTAATCTAGAACCTTTTTATTACAAATGGTCACTCAAAAATCAACTTAGACTGGATAGTTGAGTAAACGGCTATGAATGAAAATTATCTAAGATTCTGAATTCAAGTATAGCTACTTCCAGTGTAATTGTGAACGAAGTATTATATTAGGTTGTCGTCTTGTCTAGTCCTTAATTTTTATGCTATCGTTGTGAAGTGTATCAAGCAGAATTATGGAGTAGTAAGAAATGGAGTGCTCAGATGATATTTCGTAAAACATATATGTTTATTTGGCCATACATGATCAGTTTTACCTTCAGTAAATGTTAGACGAGACAAACCTTATCTAAAAAAAAACAGTACTTCAGTTTATTTTGAACTGTTTTCAAATGTGTTTCACGTCCTTGATACTCCATTTCTCTCTACTCTGTTATCAACAATTTCTTAATATAAAAAGCAAAACTGTAATTCAAAGAGAGTAATTATTTTTATCGTATTTTATGATAGATTTAATAGATTTAGTTGAGCTTTTTTTATAGATTACAGTTTTGTATATCGTTAGCTTAGTGTATGGATATATTTAGCGTTGTAATTGTTATTGATTATTGAGGTATTTGTATTGTCTGCAAAACATATTTCAGCTGGTTGACGGTCAGTCAGAACTTCTGCAGAATGCTCCGCTCCGTCATCTTTTTGCTACCGCCTGCCGTCTATAAAAAACCTGATGTCTCGCAAAAAAATCGGTTAGTGTTTAAATCGTGTGTTTTTTCTGTATTGTATCCAGTCCATTTACCTAGTAATACTTAACAGTTGTCCACGAGATTACTATGGATCCTATAACATTTATTCAGGAAATAGTTTGGGCACCCGGTTGGCAGATGATACATATACGTCAGTATACTGCATTTAAAAACTGTTAAATTCTGTTGCAAATGTAATTTATGATAAATTGAAACTTGACGTCCAGTGTTGAAGCTTTTAAATCGCTTTCTTTATGATTCCTTGAAGTTTTTCTTCGATTTTCATTTCCTTTATTTTCTTCCTTTTTCGTTTTGTACGAATACAGCAGTCGCGAAATTAATATGCCTTATTGAATTGTTTGAAACAAAATCGATGATAAAGAAAATGAGCTAATTTAAATGTAACATTGTACAAGACAACTGATTTAATGGAAAGTGTAATTATTCCTTTACTGGGCTTTAAAATTGAACACTTGTTTTGTAAAAAATGCTATTAATTTTTCTACTGCTGTATTTGAAACTTTATTTCTGCATCACTTATTCTTCTTGATTACTTACTCTAAAACTTGCTCCATCCAAAGTTTATTCTTCTATTTACGGCACTGTGTTTAGTTGGGTTAATCCATTTCTTCTTAATCCATGTCATTTATCAACAGTGCCACATACTCGACCAAAATATCTCATGCCCACTTTTTCTCTTACACTAAAATATATACTTTCCCATTTTTTCTATCTATTTACTTATAGTTTCAAACACGAAATACTAAATATTTGATTCTTCATCAGTATTCTTCCATTTTGTAAATCTTGCGGTACAAAAAGCAATTAATTGTTACTATATGAACGATTAACATCTACATTGGTGAGAAATACGCGATTGCATTAAATAAGCAACAGCTTATCAACTTGATATCAAAATGTATACACGACGTAAGGGACGTTGATGCGCTAACTGTTGTCATGAACAGAAAATGATTCAGAACCTTTTTTTTTTTGAGTTTGGTAAATCATCAAATGACTTCTCCCGCTCTGGGCGGAGCGGGCGTGTCAGACTTTTATTGACTAAAACCCACCCGTGTTCCTTCAGTTGCCTGTTGCAAAGGTCCCGGTATCCCTTACGGACTTTCCTGCAACCCTGGCAGGCATCGGTCCTAGCGGACCCCGCGATTTCGCAGATATTTTTTTTTCACATGTTCCTTGGGGTCGTCGCAACGCGTTTTCTCTTTCTATTCTTCCCTGTGAACCGTCTCGCTTCACTCCCTGCTCTTTCATATCATTCCTCAAAGAATCCATTTTTCTTTGGCCTTCCTGTCCCTCTCCATCCAACAACATTTATATTCATCACTCTTTTAGTAACATGCGTTTCGTCCCTCCTCATCTCATGCCAATACCAAGCCAAACGATTTCCTTTCAATTTTTCTGTCACTGGCGCCAACGTCAAACTTCCCCATACAATCAATCTGCCTAGCCTTTTCCCAACTATGTTGGGGTCAGCTTCCTGTCTAACCGGATGCAGCTGTATACCAGTATTTTACATGGAGCGACGACCTGCCTATCTGACCTCCACAACCCAGTAACTGGGTACGATACCCCTTGGTAAGACTGGTTGTGAGACTTTCGGGCTTCTGACGACCCGTAACGACTGTCAAAGATCCACGAATGACAGCCGCGACCAACGGCTTAACGTGCCAAACTTCCCCATACATTTAAAATAATTCCTTACTTCATCCATTTTCATCACTCCTCACACCCATCTCATAAGCGACGACAAATTTCAACTCTTGTGGGTCTAGAATCACGTACTAAATTCATGGTAACAGTTTGAGCATGGATATCCCACCCTGTATATTGCAGCAGACAGCATCTGGGTAGCTGAAACCCTATTAAATTTATTATTTAGCCATGCCTAATGTCAAGACGTGTTTTCATTCATTATTGTCGTCATCACTATCAGATAAAAAACGTCCCAAGTTTCCCTCAATAATCGCTACAACAACCGTTCTTTCGCTGCCTGCGAATGGTCTTCTAATCAGGCTTTTTAATAAGGCATTTCAGTTGATTACTCGAGGCTAAAATATCTATGGGTGAAAACATAATTTGTCGATGTTAATCCTTCATTATAATAATATGTTACATGGTGTTGATTAATGAAATAGTAAAGAAGCTTCATTCTAAATAGTAATGTGTTGTAGATATTAAATTTGTTGTTGTACTTATTTTTTATACGGGATATTGATAAATGTTGCATTTTTGTGTAGATTACAGATTAAATTCGCAGAATTAAAATGGATTTTGTGCGTTTTTTTTTAATATTAAAACCCTTTTCGTTCAAATTTTGCAGAAAATCTTTTTAAATAAAAAGTGAAAAACATTACCGTCCTTCTGGGGCAGTCGGGTAAAAATATGAAATTTCTTTTCGCGCATTTACTTCTTCTTTTCGAGTCAATGGCAAAGGTAAGAATATCGTGTTATGTTAGATGAGTTTGGCACAGCATTCGTGTTGAATGCCGCCGGGGAATCGAACCCCGAACGGCGTAGAGATGAAACCAAATATTTAGCATTTATTTAGGCTAATATTAAAGCTCAAATACTATTTTATTTTAAAAGCTTGATAGAATATTTGCACGGGCTAAAACGGTCACTTTAGCAGAATCAAAATATGAAAATATTATGAATCATCGTAAAATGTCCCAAACTGACAATTCATAATATGATCTGCGTGTAAATCATCTTATTACGAAATAATTCATTTGTTTGTCAGTTTTCGATGGAGATTCGTAAAATGGTCCACAAATGATGGTTGGTTTTATGTCAAACTAGCTGCCGTCAGCGGCTTCGCCCGCGTGTAATCTTTATAAATTATAGCCTATGTTACTCAGGGCGAATGTAGATTTCTAATGGTGAAAGAATTTTTCAAATCGGTTCAGTAGTTTCGGAGCCTATTCAATGCAAACAACAACAAATCATTCCTCTTTATAATATTAGTATAGATTAGAGGAATTGCTAACGACAGCAGGGATTCAGGAAATGAACTGCTTTTAGAGGAATTGCTAATGCGGCCGGTCTAGGCCCCCAGCTTAGAAAAAAGAATTCAATTTTCTTTATATTAGGTAAAGAAAGTTTTTGGCCAACTTTCGAACTTGCAAAGAGCGTCAAGATAGTAAGAAATAAATGAAACACTTTCATGATACATGATAATGTTTAATTAATGCTATTAAATACACACATTTAAAACAACTTGTTGACTAATATTACAGTAGGCCAGGGGTTAATGTGGCACATCGAGTTATAGTCACAGTAAGTGATAAAGTGACACGAACCTCTATAGAGACGAACTTTTTCTTAAATTCACGGGCTAGTCCGTTCGTCCACGCCCACCACAGAAGTCCAGCGGAAAATTGTGGAACTACTTTTTTTTAATGCAATGACCGTCACTAGCGCCGCTTCGAAAGGACTTCAGTGGTGGCGCGGACTCTACAAGGATCTTTCGGCGTTTGAATGACAATGACAGAGGGCGTTGTTGATAAACATTTGTGAAATTGTATTGAAAAAACCGGTCACGTCAAAATCGGAACGAACGCGGCGTTCGTTCCGATTTTAGTCACGCGCCAAAGACTTTCAATTGTTCAGTTGTACATTTTATTCATCATCGTAAGACCTCGTTTGCATTAAGTCACTGCCATCGAAATCGGGATTAGCAAGTTTCCTAAACAGATTGCACCGAATTTCTTTATTGTCCATTTTAGTTACCTGCTTAATGACAGCTTTAAATTCTTCCTCATATTCATGGCGGCAACTAGCCGGTAGAAGATTCAGGACAAGTAAGTATATCTGAGTGACTTCTAACGACATCAGTCCGAGACATACGTTAGTCATCATATCTGTGAATTTAGTATTTGAATCTATTAGATTCTTCAATGTTTGCGTCTTACTTATAATTTTGTTTTGAATGTCTGAAAAGAATGTAGCAAAGAACATTTCTTTTTCGACGAATTCCTTCATTAAGATTCCGAGTTCGTGAGCAAAATTGTTTGCTATTTCTTTTATCACCCGTTTATCAATTTGTTCTTGGTCTGTATATTTTATTTTACTGTCGGCTATCACTTTCCTAGCCACGATTCCCAGTCGTATTTCCCACATTTCCATATAAATTTCTTCAATGGGTAACGTTTCTTCTAGCGTCTCCAGTACTAGTTGCATTATCTTATTCACGTTTTCATAACGGTGAAAGTCTTGACAATAACTTCGGTTCTCAAGATTGTGGACGAAACAAGTTTTTAGTAAAGCACGCTTTCTTTCACGTATTCCGGTGTCCTTCAAACATTTTTTCAATATTTGCTTCGTTAACTCAATTTTTTCACCAAGATCATCTTCTCCCTTTACGTTTATAATATAAGTGGCAGTCAACTTCCAATTGGCATCAATTAAATCAGCAGCTTCAGAACTCGGTTTTACTTTGGATTTTTCTTCTTGAATAAAAACCGTTGCAATAAACGATTCTATAATACCGCGAATAAATTCTTGGCGGATGGTATCAATTTTGGTACACATGAACATTATAGCATTATGCGTTCTAATCAAGTTAGCTGATTTTGGCGGAAATTGGCTTACTACTTTCCAAGCTATTTCAATAAATTCTAGCGTCAAATGATCGGGTAGTTGCTGCGATATCATTAGACGAAATATATCGTCGTCATCATCAAGTCGTAGCGTTAATGTTAACTCCTTTAATGTGTCAAATAATAAATCTTGCCCACTTGTAACTTGAGAAATTTTGTTGTACATTGCTTTGTAAATAATCATTCTGAGAGAAACATTTTTCGTTTTCTTCCAAGCGCGTAATACAAGTTTATTTAGACTTTCTGGGTTGAAACATTCAAAAGCGAGACGAATAGCGTGTTTCTGAATCGATACCGGAGTATCTAATATTGCTTCGATGAATTCCATGCAAACTGGTAATGGCAAGTTAGCCAAGTACGAATTAAACATCGGTAAGCAAAAATGTACGTAATCTCCTTTTATATACATGAGCACGGACTTGAGCGGGACTGGAGGGCGTGCGTAGCATGCGTGGGCACATATGGCTTGTTGAATCCGTAACAACTTTTCATCTATTTCACTGTGCTTAATCACAGAATCTTTTGGGGCGTATTTCGCCAAAAAATCCTCCTTGAATTTCTCGTCTCCAAGTTGGAAAATACCATGAGCTGCGGCTTGGGTAACTTTATACCATAACTGATCCTCAGACAATAATGTATCGAAGAATTTAAGATAATCCTGCGCAATATCCTTCGAGAAATATATTTTCAATTTCTTGAGCACCGTACTTAAATCGTATTTGTAACTGCTATCGATATTAGTTTTAACGAGCGGAAGCTGCTCAACTAGGAGTTTTGCGTCTTTCTTTAAGTCACGTAACAACTCAACCTGAGTTATTTCTCTCTTGCTCTTGTCACGAAGCAGCCTATGGTATTCAAATTCCGCCAAGTCCAACTTAATAAATTCGTAAACAAGTTCGGGGCAATCCTCTTTGGTTCTATTGTATTGGTCCAATAGATCCAAAGTGAAATGAATATATTTTCTAAGATCATATTTAACTTCATCCACATATGGTACACTTTCAAATTTTCTTATTTCGTCCATGTAAAATTTTAATAAATACTCAAATACCATTTCTTGTTGCTCTTTTGTCAACTTATCCGTGCTCGTTTTTAATGCATAAAATTGCATATTGGAATGAATTTGATTTTTTATGGCTTCAGGAACTTCCTTTTGATTAATGATATTGTATACAAGAGCAACTATTCTATATTCAGTATTGCTGTTATAGTCAGTTTTATTGTAAACTTCCAAATTGTGAAACATTTTATTAAAAGCCGTCCAGCAATCTTCATCAAATTCGAAAACATTAAAGTTTTGCATAACTCTGTCAAGGAAATTCTCTTTAATAAACTTTAGTTCATTGACATGTCTCTCGTAATAATGTTTCAAAAGTTTTTCCACATCGCGTTGGTTTTTTGCAGAACTAACCAGAATGAGCATCATGTCTGCCCGTTTAGTATTATCTGTAGTGATCAATACTAGCTTTTTGATCTCCTCCAAAGCTTTTTCGAAGCTGACAAACTTGTACCATAGATATTCTTTGCCTATTCCTAAAATTTCATTCTCACTGGCTATTTGTTTTAAAGCCCAAGTTTCTTTTTCTTCGGCTGTCATTATTTTGTAGTACTTCCTATGATAAAAGTTTGGATTCGTTTCTAAGTATTGTTCCGGATACTTGGCTGTGAATATCTGTTTTACGAATTTAAACTTTCCAACTGTGATTTTATCAAGGATGAATTTGTATTTGCTACAATAGTATTCATTCCAAAAATGTTCAACATTATCTGGCAATACAGCAGCTGCGTAAATTTTTGCATCTTCTGTCGTACTATACTTGGCTACAGCGCTTTTGCTCAATATTTTCACATATCGTGATGGCTGTTTGAGAACTCTATCCTTATGGTGTTTCATAATACTTTTTGAAATACGTAAACCAAAATGGGTACTGATATATGCGTTTACGTCAACATATTTTTCCAACAGATCTAAATATTTCACTCCCGAAACTGAGTATAAATAGCTAAGCTGCCGGACCACTTGAACTCTGTAGCTCTCATGAATTACCTTGAGATACGCATCTGCTACAGTGAATGAGAGTCCAATAAAATGCTTAAGATTTTCAGATTCTAAAATTAAATGATTCCAGTTCGATTGTTCCTTCAATACCTCCAACTTAAAAGTGTCATTGGTGAAATTAAGGAATTTTAATGCAAAGGTTTTTAATTTGATATCCATGCTGCAGTATTTATAAAATTCTGCTGCCCTCAATTCATTCCTGACGTGTGTGGAAATAGCTGTTAGTAGCTTCTTCTTCATTTTGCTAGACATGAAAGGTATCACATTGTTGTGAAGATTATCAACATTGATGATGTGTGAAAAACTATCACCATATATCCAACTACATTTAAGAGCTCTTGATACGTACAAACTGTCTCCAGACTTTAGAACTTCGATGATGTAGTCGATGTTTAGGTATTTGGACGCAAGATCTATTTTAAATAACTTGTCGACATCAGACTCTTCAGCCTTGTCTTTTATATCGTTGAAGTTTACAAATTTTTCTGCGGCTTCTTTCACTTTTGCGTTCAACTCCCGCTGCCTTTCGCCTAAGTTGCTCCCCGTTAGTATTATCATCTTGATTTATATTGGATCTGAAACAAAAGAGAATTTGTTGTTAATAAAATAAATAACAGAGGAGCGATTCCCGTATTATTTAAGAACTCTCGCATTCATAAGTCAGTCTTAATCTGTCAATTCATATCTATATTTTCTTACATGTTAGACGTTTTTTTATTGATTGTCGCTGAGATGAGATTGCGACTAGATTTTGAACTTCATTATTTAAATGGGAATTGGAATAAGTACTGATGTGTGCATATTGACATAGGCGTAGCGAAGTTTTTGTTAAAGGTGGGAAAAATTGGTTTGAAAAGCCGCCGATTTTCGCGCCCAACCCTCCCCCCCCTCCTCTGTCTTCGTAATAGGTATGGGAGGACAGAGGTAGGCCTGTCAATTTTTCAATGGCAAACATTCTTCATTTATGTAGCCATTAATAATCAGAAGTAGGCGAGTAGGTACTCTATTTGATGGCAAGTACTTAGGTACGTAAATCGGATTAAGTATTAGGTATGTAATGTAACATTGATAAGATTACAATTCCTAAAACGAATGTTTTGTTGTTTATCTTATCTACTTAATCCGCAGTTTTTTTGTGTTGTTTATTAAATATTACCAGCTTATTATTGTCCCACTGCAGGGGGGGCAAAGGCCTCTCCTCATACAAAGAAGGCATGAGCATTAATCACCACGCTTGCTCAAAACGGGATTTCCGACTTAGGTACCTACTTATCAGTGTTTTCACTCATTTTCCTTGTCATGATGTCCAAGATAAAATAAAAGTTGCAAAGCAATTTGAGGTCTGATGCTCGGCAACGCCCTGAGCCGAGCGATTAAAACCAGGGAATGTGTTCTTGATATTGAAACAATTGCAGCGCGGAGCGAATTTAATTTGAGGACTGCTGCGCGTGGAAGAGCTGTGAGCTTTCAGAACGTAATAAAAATCGCTTTAAATGGACTATACCAAGTTTAAAACATGTACTTTTACGAAGTAGGTACACTGGATACTGATATAGAGCCGAAGCGGCACACATCTGGTGCGGCGCAGCGCATTGCGATTTTCACTGCTAAGCAAAGTGAAAATCGTACTGCGCTGCAGCCCAAATGTGTACCGTACATTGCGCGATTTTGTAGATAGTGGTGCCGATTCTCTTGTACACAGAACTAAACTATCACTAAAATTCCTTACTTTTTACTATGAGAATTCTGCCAAAAAAAAACTAAATTTAAAAATTATTTTGACAACTAAAATCGAATTTGGCAATCGCGACTCCACTTGGTACCTACTTGTTTGCCTACCTTGTGATTTTTTTTGAGCCGGGGAGGCGCGTAATGTATGCGTCTCAACGTATTTTTATATGGAATTTTTCACTTTTTGGAAGAAAACAAAAAAAATCTTTGCCAACATGTTGAGTATTACGGGTTTGCGGGTTGCAAAGGGTTTTTTTAGAAAATAATAGATAGATATTTAGAATATAATTCAAAATTTTCAGAAAATAAAAAAAGATACAGTACCGTTTTGCAACTGAATTCAAGGTGTTGGTTTGAATTTTAGTACATGACATCTAATTTTATTCCACACATTTTTATTCGTGATTAAAAATAGTCACGAGAGTTAGTTAGAGGATTTTAGATATAGAACAAAAATTTTGGTTAAAACGTCAAATTCAGAATAGCATTTTCACTAAATTAAAACTCAGTGCCATCTTAGTGCTGTCAAACTAAATTATAGTTAAGTTGTGTCACTTTAGTCTATTTTCAGAATGGGAAATCGTCGTTTGACAGGAATAAACTAAATTTTAGTGATTTTTAGTTTACTTTAGAGAATTTGTGACAAGAGAATCGGCACCACTACCAAGCTTACAATAATTATGGATTAAGATTATAATAAAAAAATAGCAAGTAGGGAAACTTTGCTTATCAATCTACTTACTTTGCAGTAAGTAGATCGATAAAAAATAGAAAGCACGCTGTTTTTACTAAATAAGTAAAAAGCAACCACTCCACAACCAAGCTAGAACTTGGAGATAGGTACCTACTTGTACTGGGTTTAGGAAAAAAAAACATGAAAAATAGAAAATAGAATTGTAAAAGGGCCAAGTATTAAAAAACCCAAGTATTAAGATTGAGACTCAACTATTTTTTTATTTTTTTCAAACTTAGAAGAAGTTCTAACTTAGTTTCAAACAAATCGCAAAGCTTATGGCCAATTCATTAGCATTAGCATGACGGTGATCCAACAAGAAAATACAAATGAATATACTACTTAACTAAGTAGGTACCTAAATACATTCAAATTATTCCCGAAATCTTCGAACTTTGAATTCCGAAACAAAGGACAAAGGCCCGGCGCAGTAGGTAATGCTGTGGACCAGTATCGAACACTGACAACCTCGGAACTAATATACAAGGCTTGAAAAATCAAACTCATCGTCTGGTACCTACACCACCTATAATCTATCTATTCCATTGCTGAACGCAGCAATCAATACGAGCTTACGAGCGAATCATTTGACTTTCCTCTCGCACTGAATGCAACTACACAAGAGTGACAGAAACAATGAACAGGGAAAAGTTCGCGAGTGTATCGAAATTGTAGGAGTCGCTCGGTGCACCGCGCACCGGTCATGGCATCAACAGACAGGTACACACGGCTACACATCAAACTATACATTTCCAGTATAAACTGACCTCGCATTGTACGGAATTCCTATACAATGCTAGATCAGTATACACTGGAAATGTATAGCTTGATGTGTAGCCGTGTGTATGTACGATCAAGCGCACTCGCACTACCATCTAAATAATATTATTATGAACCATGCGCACACTACTAAAACCCTTACTGCTACGAAATAAAGGCGCTGTCAAAATCATAGTTACCATGGACGTGCGGTTGACTGTACCTACAATACCTATAGTATACCGTGTACTTACCATGATTCAACATGTTCATGGGTTGGTATCTTGGTATCGATTTCGTACTAATTATCAAAAGGCTTTTCGTACTAATTTTTGGTTATCAACAATTTGATAACCAAAAATTTTAGATAGCGTGAGAGTACTGTGTGTGAGTCATACACTATAGCATGTTCTTAGTAAATGGTTAAATTAGGTTTAAAAAAGGTAGGTATACTTACATAATATTCCGAGAAGAATTAATGACAAGCTCAGCAATATGAAAAGAATAACAACTATACTCTGTTAACTATAAGTTATAATTTTGAAAAACGTAAATAATGTTCTCCGCTCCCACCAACCAACACAGCAACACAGACACACACAAAAACTCAACAACTCTGAAAACAGGAAAACTATCTCTGGCCATAGATTAAATATAAGTCAACGATAATGTTGCCATCTCAGTCTCTCGGACCCTATAATAATAGTAATCTATGGACTCTCGGCTGCGCTGACAGCTGCTAAAACAAAATATCGTGCATCTCTCTCTTCTTTATGGCTTCAAAAAAAGAGAGAATGAAACGAACATAGATAGATTCACAAAAGTGTTGCTAGAAGCGTATATTTTAACAATAGGTTTTTCATAAGGCTTCGCCACATTCAAGTAGAAAGAACGTAAATCTAATGATATTTTTTTTTTAATCTAGCGGTTACTATTTAATCTATCTTTTAGTATTTACATAAATGGATCTCTTTCGTAGAATATCAATTTTCACTGACTGGCAGGTCCCAGCGCCACGGCAAGATTGACGCAATATGATTAAAAACCAGCGGCGAAGCCGGCAAGTAGAAAGAAGTGCCATAAAATTATGTAAATAAATAGTAACTTGATATATTGTTGGGCCAGATGAACAGGGTATTAACACAAAAAGCCTATTTTTCAGGAGAGCGATTTGAAAAAAATCAATATATTTCCATTTCTATAAAATATTGGTTATCATCACCTACATATTTTTAAAACTTACTTCATTGGTAACGTTTTTGTTCACCTCATGAGTTTATTTACACAAAAAATACAAATAAAGCAAAGTTACTTATCATGATTAACTTTTTCATCGAGAAAGAATTGCACAAAATTTTATTAAATTTTATGCAATTCTTTAACTTTGGGAATATAGTAGTATCTTAAAAGTATATAGTTCTAATAAATAAGTTACTAAAACACCCTAATTTATCGCATAGAACGTAACTTGAAATTATTGCTATATTTCACAAAAAATATTATTCAAACGGAATTTACCTTTTAATGGATACAGCGTTTTTCAAGGCTGTCTACCACAAACAAAAGTGCGAAAAAGACCAAGATACTACCCTCCCGGCCGCCAGTTTGACGTCATATCGTTATAAAACCACGTTCATTAGAAAGATCGCATGATTTTTAGTAGGAGTGTATTTTTAGGTTATAAATTTTACCCTATTCATCCAAACGAACGATATTTTTTTTTTTTTTTTTTTTTTTTTTTTTTTTTTTTTTTTTTTAAATAAATAAATCATTTATTTCTCACCTTGATACATTTTTGATTTTGGCTCTTGATTATCTTGATACATTTTTGATTTATTTTTCCTTCCCCCGGCTACGGCTTGTGGAGACGCCATATAGCTGTGCCGGTGCGGTGTAGGTCAGTGGAAAAATAACGGGTGGCCAATTATGCACCGTCTAAGAGACTATGACCACCGAAAATCACTGAGTAATGAATACTTACCATTTTGATCACTGAGGATTTCGAGACACGTCCTGACTTTTTTATGTGAGGGGGTTATTAAAAGGGTCGTGTCGTGGTCAAGCTTGAATACGAAACGCAGAATATTTGTGATAATAATTATAGTATGCGAAAAGTTGGATTGTTGGACGATAGTGTGGTACCGGCATAACAGTCTACTCCTAAACACAAAGTGGATCAAAAACAAGTCATTTAGGTTGAATGCGTAATACTTATGCCTGACGTTATACTGTGAATTCAATAAAAACAAATCACAGACAGAAAATGGCGGTTGTTGTCTCTGGCAATATAGTTCCGTAATAATTTCCTATTTCTCTGTATTTGTTTGGAAATAACAAGTTAAATCTTTAAAATACCATTGTTGTACGCAGTTTTACAAAGAAGAATTGAAGGAATATAACATTTCATGCATAATTATATATTAGACATGTTATCTGTATTAGTGCTAACAACGCGGTTTTTCGTTTAGTTTATTTGTTCACATTTTCGTGCTGTGTGTTGAATTTTTTCGTTTATATCCATCGCAATAATTATGGTTGTGGTTACGAGTAGAGTGTAATAAATTGTAGTGATTATCATGTTAGTGGACGCTTCATAAGTATAATGTGTCAGTGATAATTTGTTAGTTTGATAACAATGGGAGAAACGGAGGATTTTAACACCTTAGCGTTTGAGAAACGACTGAGTCAGCTGAAGGATACTCAGGAGAGTATCCAGGGGTTATCGTCGTGGTGCCTGAAGCAAAGGCCGCACCACAAAAGGATAGTGCAAAGTTGGCTGAATGTGTTGAAGAGAGTGAAGGTGGAACAGAGGCTTGTATTATTCTACTTGGCCAATGATGTGATTCAGTACAGCAAAAGGAAGAACTACGAGTTTGTTGAGAGCTGGGGACTCAATCTGCAGAAAGCTACTCCTCTGGTCAGGTTAGTCCCTATCAATAAATAATGCAGTTTATGAGTATTTTCATGTAGTTGATACCCACTTCCAACCTTTCTGAGACATTTTATATGGAAAATTTAATAGTTAACTATTACTACATAAACAAATACACTATGAAAGTCATAAAAAATGAAACTTACAAATAAATAATGGAAATCTTAAAGTAAGCCATAAAATAACCTAAGAAATGTAGTAAAATTGTTCAAAACATGCAAAGCAATTGCTTTTCTTATAAAATTCTGATATGGGGGCTGAATTTTGAGAAATTATATGATGTTTTAAATGTAATGTAGTGTAAACTTGAGAAAACCGTCATACTCTACGTAAGCTTCATTTTGTGTAATTTTCTTACTGTAAACAACCAAAATTTATTTTAAAAATCTATCTTTAAAAGTTGCCTAATGCAATAGTTTACAGTTTGCCGTGATGCCATAGAATGATATTAAATAATAACTATCAAAATATACTCAAAACCCAGTAAACATCAATGTGTAAACTTTCAGCAGATTTTATATGAAATTCTTGTTTTACTTGATTACCCTCTTCATCTTTCAGGGATGATAAAGTGAGACCAAAAATCCTGCGAATATTCAAGATATGGGAACAAAGATCAGTGTACGATGATGAGTTCTTATCAGATCTAACAGGCTTGCTTAGTGCTGGTGCTGTTAAGAAAGATGATGATTCTGAGTTTCAAGTAAGCTTTAATCACAAATATTTTTTTAATTATTTATTTGTCTAGATAATGAAGCGACTGTACAGTTGTGATAGGCTAAGGATTTAGATGATAAACTGATATTATTATCATAAAAAAAAAAAACAAATTGCAATCTCTCTGCGACATCAATGTCAATATTTTTTTTCCAAAATTTTTGGTACTTTTGAGGTTTTTTTGATATATTTTTACTGAGATAAGAATTTGAACATTCTCAATACTTTCGCGGACACTGAATGAGACAGTTGAAGTTTTATTGTTATTAAGTCTATGGGGGTTTACTGTCTGCTTGTGTTAAAAGTACAGGAATTACCCCTCTGAAGTAGAATATCAATGTTTTTAAAGGTGCCGAAACTATAGTAAAACAATTTTTTCAGCCTACTCAACTAGTGAATAAGATAAAACAGTGTGCAGTATTGGAAACAGACACAGACTTGAGGCTCAAAGATATTCATGAAAGCCATTTAGAACTGTCTGACGCAGAATTACTGCGGGCCAGCCTTAAGGGTTTGTATGAAGGTTTGCTAGCTTTTTCTATGCTTTTATTTATTTTTTACTCTTTTATTATTGTGTATATTTATTTTTCTTTTAATTTATCACCTGTGGGGTGTGTGTAGTGGGGTTCATTATGTACCCTGAAGTTTCCACACCAAAATAAAAAAAAGGTTTGCAGCAGTACAAGACCTGCCAATATTTCTGTAAGTATCTGATATTCTTATCCTGTTATGTCATGGATGACAGAATCCATACCCTAGACTTATTCCATTCTGGACAAAATTCAAAGTCCAGTAATCACTGATTTAGGAGAGGCCTTATCTAACTATATTACAGGCCATTTTCATATTAATCCAGGCTAACTTTGTTTTGCAGTAGGCAAACAAAACAACAAAATATTTTAGCTGTCAGAAAATAATTATGTGAACAAAAATCGTCCTGGAAATTTTCTGTTATTTGTTTTGTAGAGATTTCAGTAGTTAGGCAGCAGACAAACTGCATTTTATAAAAATAATTTGCAATGTAGTGCATGACTTTTTTATTACAGTTGATTTGCCACTCTCTAAGAAAGTTTTTTTTACAATAAAACCTTTGCTATTTCCAGAAAGGGGTAATAAAGATGATGTAGAAAAGGAGTTGAACGATGGAATTGCTTGTGTTGAACGATATACAGCAGCTTTACAAAGAGAGATAGTCGCGAGGGAAGCATTGCTAGCGTTGCTTACTACTGCCACACAGTACTACTCAACGCAGAGGGGAGAAGTCAAAGTTGTTGCTTATGTGAGTATAAAAAATAGACTTTGTAAGGCCTGTACACACGACGTATTTTACTCGTCAATGGCGTGTAACCTCGCGTCCTAATCAACCTGCTTTATTCACGCACCGACAACCCATGTATAACGCAACAAAAAAGAGGTGCAATCGCCAACATGAGCAGTGTTTTAAAGTTGAGGAGCGCAGATGCGCACGCGTCCTAATCAAAACCGATCATCGCGCGAGTACGCGATCTTCGAGTCCATAATCACTTTTTGATCGGCGAACCATGAATGCATGGTCACGCCGACTGAGGGTTCCGGTTTTCAATTGTCAATCCTATCGTCAATGGTGCGTGAAAACAGCATGTTAATATTGTACCTGTAGTGTAATGGCTAAGAGCCCAAGTGTACTCAATCTGCCTAGCCTTTTCCCAACTATGTTGGGGTCGGCTTCCAGTCTAACCGGATGCAGCTGAATACCAGTATTTTACATGGAGCAACTGCCTATCTGACCTCCACAACCCAGTGACTGGGTAATACGCCCCTTGGCAAGACTGGTTGTCAGACTTTCGGGCTTCTGACGACCCGTAACGACTGTCAAAGATCCACGAATGACAGCCGGGACCAACGGCTTAACGTGCTTTCCTAGGCACGGAGGAGTCTCGGTATGTAAAGATGGTCACCCATCCACCGACCAACCCCGGCAAGCGTAGCTTAACCTGATGGATCGACCCGTGCGGCTGTTATTACTTAGCCACGAGCTCCTCCGGTGTACTAAATTAAGTAAAATGACATTCAATTGTCATCCCAGGAGCACACAATTGACTTTTAAGATTCAATTAGTGTGTGTGACAGATTTCATAGTCACACATCATTATTTAGTTAGCAATGGAGGCAGCCTGACGAATTGTTGAGATGTTTTTGATATCGTTGTTTGTTGTTTTTTGTCGTGTTTTTTATGATAATCGTAATTTAATGACTATTCAATTGACAGTCGTGGAAAACCTGTGGTCTTAACTAGCAGACTACAAAGTTTTCTAGAATAGTGTTTTTCAAACTGTGGGTCGCGAAACCTTACTCGGGGGGTCGTGGTCTAAAGAAAAAGGCAAGTATTTGTAGGTACCTATATTACACACCAGAAAATACAATTTCAGTATCAGGATGGCCGTAGGGCGTTGGGGGTCGCTAGAATTCTTTAACTTTTAAGGGGGTCGCGTATTCAAAAAGATTGAAAAACACTGGTCTAGAAACAATTCTTAGACCTACAGGTAGTGGCTATACTTATCACATCTGAATCGGCTTAAGCCGGTCAGAAAGAGCTATATTTTCAAGCAAAAAAACGCCAAAAAGACGTCATTCGACTCGGGTTGGTTCGGACGACGCGACTCGACACCGCGTCGAATTTGATACTACAAGTGTGGTGATATATGATCGGCTCAAGCCGATTCCGCGTCGATTAGTGTGCTGCAAATAGTTTAATTGAAATAAATGCTTTTTGAATTTTGAGTTCGAATGCACATTCAGGCATATAAAAACTTCGGGGCGCGCGTGCGAGCGTTAAAGCGGAAACTGGACGAGTTGACGCCTGGTTTACCGCACGCTGCTCCATCGCCGCCGCAGCGGGATGAAGATGTACCGTCCCCCGGACCTGATGAGGACCTGGACCTGCCTATACCCACGGACGCTGGTGATGATGATGATAGTGAGTAATTTTTGTTTAATTTTGACCACCGTCTCAGCTAACAGTAAGCGATGATTTGGTCGACGATTGATTCCATCTTTACCGAACGCTGCTCCGTCGCCGCCGCAACGGGATGAGGATGTACCGAACCTGGGACTTGATAAAGACATGGACCTGCTCGTACCCACGGACGCTGACGCTTAATTTAGCCGCCTTTAACCACCATTTCAGCTGCCTGTAAGTGATGATTCGCTCACGATGGTGTACACTTGCCTAGATAGAAGTAACCTATTAATTTAAGACCTGAAGACTGTAAGGCCCGGCGCCCATAGGCGGCACGGCATGGTAAGGTATTTTTAAGCGACGAATAAAGATATAACCTAATTGTATAGAAAAAAAGTTGAAATCTCAATGTTGATACCTAAGGACGTAGTGGCATGCCTAAGGATACCACTGCATCGTTGCCGTTGAAAAGTCAATTTTATTGACATACTATTGAGTTACATTTTCATTCGTCGCATAAAAATCCCCTGCGTGCCGAGCGGCCAGAGGGCCCTTAGATACCAATTCCCGTATTTTTAAGAACGGTCATATTTTATTCTCAATCTAAATCTGTCGAAAATGTCGAGCATCTAGTTTGGACGTGTATTTAATTTTGCAATGTACGGAATTGTCATAAGATTCATTTTTCAGTAGTCTCAGAAAATGCTCTGCTCTGCTCTTGGTGTGGCGTGGAACAGCGGTCCCCGTCAAACTATACAAAGATCTTTTGGCGCTCAGATGACGTTGTCAGAGGGCGACATTTTTGACACTGTTGTCGCTGAGATGAGACTAGATTTTGAACGTTTTTGAATTCGAAAATTGGCCTTCAGGTTATAGATATCGGGAAACAGAACTTAGCAGGGAGTTCCTGAACTTTGTGTTACGTCACTGTAACAAGCAGTTTTATAGGGTAGTCAGCCTTATCTAGATCGTAAACTGCAGCTGATTAATTTGCACGACACGAGACTAACTTTTACGAACATGAATACTTTTGCTGCAGAGTCGTATTGGATACTTGCTTTTTGGAGGCACGTGTTTAAGTAATAACAGCCGCGCGGTTCGGGTCGATAATAGATCTCATTGTCGCCCGTTCGTATTTCCGAAGATATACGATGATTACCGAAGCGCGCACTTTTTCTTGGAGATCTGTAATTGGCTTAACTTAACTATATATTGTTGCAGTTGCGTACAACATCGACCAGACATTCAACTCGTCGATAGCCGCCGATGGATCGCTATACAACTTGGGACTCACATCGTTTCTCACGTCTGATAACCCTATAGCGTTGTTTAATGAGTCCAGTGAAGTTCTTAGTAGTGGTGAGTTTTAGTTTACATGATAACGTGTATGAAGCCTGTATAAAAACGGTGCTATTAAATTATAAGTTTCGATCCCGTGGGAGTGTCGGGATAAAAAGTATCCAATGTCCTAATCCAGGTCATGGTCTACCCGTGTGCTTAATTTCTTCCAAATCTGTTTAGCCGTTGTAGCGTGAAAGCGTAATAAAGACACAAACTCACTTTCGCATTTATAATATTAGTTAGGATTACTAGCTTCAGCCCGCGACTTCGTCCGCGTGATATTTATAATATTAGTTAGGATTACTAGCTTCAGCCCGCGACTTCGTCCGCGTGATATTTGTAATATTAGTTAGGATTACTAGCTTCAGCCCGCGACTTCGTCCGCGTGATATTTATAATATTAGTTAGGATTACTAGCTTCAGCCCGCGACTTCGTCCGCGTGATATTTATAATATTAGTTAGGATTACTAGCTTCAGCCCGCGACTTCGTCCGCGTGATATTTATAATATTAGTTAGGATTACTAGCTTCAGCCCGCGACTTCGTCCGCGTGATATTTTAGCCCCCGACCCACCGCGTCGCATTCCATCGCCCGCCCACGCTATTACTTCGTTTTCGCTTAGAGTTCTCAGCTCCTAAGAGTCGTAGCGTGATGTTACATAGCCTAACACCTTCCTCACGAATTGCTTGCTAAAATAATGTTTCATATTGGCTGATATTGACTGGTGATTCCCCTTAAATACAAACAAAATAATTTTACCTCTTTTTAATAAGTATAGACAGTCGGATAGGCGTGATGAATGCAGATGAAACTTCTGTTGTATTACTGATAATACAGAGGGATCACTTCGCAAAAGCGACTCTTGCTCGATACAATAAAGTGCAATTCAGGTCGCACAGCGCTAATTACCCACAGTTATATTCACCTTTATAGTTGCCTCTCTTTCTATCGCGTAACACGCGATCACGCGTTCTGATTACATAACCCTCACTGAATTGGCCCGACAAGACGAGCCCGCCGCGTACTTGTAGTTTCATACCTAAAATATGGAGTGCGCCTTCTGTACTATTCTGTGGTTGTATGTAATGGCGTGTGTGTTACAGCCAACAAAATAGAGGTGATAAGCAGTAGGCCGAACAAGCAAGCCGACCAAGACTTCAACATAAACGATGTGTTAAAGAACCTCATATCCGACAATAATACCAACGCCTCGGATAATAACTCAGGTTGGTTTGTCCGTTTGATTGCTTGCAAGTTATACGGGCCATAGACGTTCAAGTAATTTGATCTGAGCTGGTTCAAACAGTTTTATCAAATTGGCATGAATTTTTGTGGGAAAATTTGATCAAAATGAGTTGTCAAATGGCATGAAGAAACATGAATTTTCGTATTTCTATTTGATCAAACAGTTTAAACCGGCCGGTTTCATCAAATTACTCGAGCGTCTATGGCCCGCATTAGTAGTCACACCTCACCACGGACCTTTTACGCTTTAGAATGGGCAACAAGCTTCATCTATCAGACTTAACCAACTCCTTTTACAATTCTAAAGTGCCTGTAAATGTTTTTATTGTAATAAAGTGAGTGTAAAACTCAAAGCTTTTATTTGTAGTAAAGTTGCTCTACGAAAACCACCCTTACAGCTACGAAATAAAGGCATTGTCAAATCAAACTGTAACCGTAGACGTGCAGTTGAGAGTTTGATTTTTCTGTTTCTAATAATGTGGGTATGATGTTCGTGTCAATTTAAAGCATAGGGCGACATGATCAAATCATGTAAACTGGATTTGGTTGCCATTCGCCAAAAGCAATAACATTGAACTTGCCTGGGCGCGATATCTACGTGTCACTGATTAAATACGCACTAAATAGGAAACACGTATTATCATACTCACTTTCACATTCTGTGCGTGTTTCTAAATTATTAAATATACTATTAAATTTATCAATGTATGCGAAAATTGAAATTGATTTTGAATATTTTACAAATCGTACCTTCGGTGCAACAAAGTCACAACAGCTCATTTTTTAATTTGACTATTTGTGACTTTGTTGCATCGAAACAAAAGTCAAAACAGCTCAATTTTAATTTATTATTTGTTACTTAGTTGCACCGAAGGTGCGAAATGTCAAAGGGCCGACATCCTTTTTTGTCTCGTCTTAATTGTACGCCTTTCATTCGCATCTCTCTTCTCTTTCACACGTGATACACTTTCTCTTCCACTCAGAGCTGCGTTCATACTTATTAATACTTTACAAGTAACCGATTATTGATGCATTCAGAGCAGCAGTGGCCCAGTGGTAACGGCCGCGACTTATGAATTGTAGGTCGTAGGTGCGAACCCAGGCAGGCGCTTTACTTTGTGTTAAATATTTCATCACCGCTGCTCTCAAAACGGTGAAGTAAAACATGTAAAGAAACCGACATGTCCTAGAACCAATCATTCGAAGACGTGTGACATGATCTAACGACCCACACTGGGCCCGCGTTGTGGATTGCGGCCCTATCCCTCTCACTGAGAGGAGGCCTGTGTCCCAGCAGTGAGAACATTATAGGCTGATAATGATTATGATGATGAATTCAGGATTATATCCTACAATAATTTGTTCACAGTAAATAGCGCGTCGCTGTCTCAAAAGTCGCAGGACACGTTGCCCGGGCTAGACTTACTAACACCCGATACGCCCGGGAATCCTCCGCCTCCTACATCTTTCTATGGCACCATGGATCTTACTGGTATTTATTTAACCGTTTATGTACACACCCTATTAGGGTTAATGTTTGGACACCAAAGTAAAGACCGTTTTAAGGATTTCAATAATGCGTTTATTATCCTTTAGGGGTATGAGGAACAGGGTGTAAAGTTCACTCATCCCCCATAGAAAAGGGAGGATCCTCCGACCAGACGGGTGTTGTGTCTGGCGGGCAACTGCCCAATGATTTATATTGGGTTTTTGTATATATGTTCACTGCACGGTAAACTCTAATTGCGCGATGCAGGATTTATGTGACGTCAGGATTTTTGTGTGACGTCAGGTCTTCGATGCGTAGTTCGCATGTGGCGATGTAGATGCCGCCACAATCCTTTTCCTTATACATTGGAAGGTGTGTTTTACTACTATACTTATAGCCTTGATATAAAGAGACAAGAAGAAAAGAACAGAAAAAAAAAAGATTCCGACGGACTGAGAACCTTTTTTTTGAAGTCGGTTTAATAATACTCACAAAGGTGATGCTCTTTTCTAAAAAAATCTCTTCCAGCATACCTGGGATGGAAAAGTTGAAAAAAAAAAGATGTATACACCGTGTTTAAGAGAAGAAGAGAAAATGAAATATATATAAAATAAAAAATAATTCATTTATTTAAATAAATATACAATATGAGAATCTTCTTAATAAAAAAAACTTAAATTAATTCATTCACTGACTGAGGAGCTCGTGGCTACGCAATAACAGCCGCACGAGTCGATCCATCAGGTTAAGCTACGCTTGCCAGGGTTGGTCCGTGGATGGGTAACCATCTTTACATACCGAGACTCCTCCGTGCCTCGAAAAGCACGTTTAAGCCATTGGTCCCGGCTGTCATTTGTGGATCTTTGACAGTCGTTACGGGTCGTCGGAAGCCCGAAAGTCGGACAACCCAGTCTCACCAAGGGGTATCGTATTACCCAGTTACTGGGTTGTGGAGGTCAGATAGGCAGTCACTCCATGTAAAATAGTGGTATTCAGCTGCATCCGTTTAGACTGGAAGCCGATCCCAACATAGTTGGGAAAAGGCTAGACAGATGATGAATTCATTTACTGACAGACAACGCACACCTAAACCGCTGGGACTAGAAGTATGAAATTTTGCACAAGAGTTTGTCTCAAGAGTGAGACAAGCCGGTGGGAAATCCCACCGGCTTGTCTCACACAATTATCAAGTTTTGGAACAACAAACTCAATTTTATACATGACAAAGTTTAAATTTTCTTACAACAATTTATTTTTTGTACCTACCTTTTTAATACAATAATTGACATATCGCTAAAGTAGATGGTATTGTAAGGGCAATTTAATACCAACTTTCTAAGATACTGAATTCAGATATAGTTGCGGCCCGTGGTTTCACCCGCTTAAAATTACCATGGGAACTGTGCATTGTTTTTGCATAAAGGTATTTATTTATTTATTTATTATTAGGCTCTTCAACAATGAGTACACTATTACTTTACAATTTGTACGTTGCAAACTTAAGTCGAAGCGCCTCATTACTAGCACAACATGCACTGCATTATGCGCAGATAATAACACAATAAAGAATTAAAATCAAGTAATACAAAGTTTAGACAAAACTAAGAAATAAATTATTAAAAACTAAATTGATTACAATAGATTAATTATAATAAATTATAGATTAAATTAAATTATGTAAATTAGATTGAATTGTATAATTAATTACTATGATTAGGTTATTTAATTTTAGACTAGAGATACCCATTAAATGGCAAGCGCGGCTTTTTTTAGAGTAGGTATTGATGAGCGAAAGAGGTCAATGTCCACTTCATGCTTCTTGTATGCAGCATACATTCTAGAAAGTGGACAGTGGAAGGTATCCCATATCACTCGGGAATAATGTAGCTTTCTATCAGTGAATTAATTTCTGAGATCGAATCAGAGGGCCAACCACCGCCTCTAATTCTTATAGCAGTATAAAGCGTCAGGGCATCCTGATACTGAAATTGCAAAAAAACGTAAGAGAATTTGAATTCGCGGGCTAGCCGCATCATCATCTGCCTAGCCTTTTTCCAACTATGTTGGGGTCGGCTTCAAGTCTAACCGGATGCAGCTGAATACCAGTATTTTACATGGAGCGACTGCCTATCTGACCTCCACAACCAGGTAACTGGGTAATACGATACCCCTTGGTAAGACTGGTTGTCAGACTTTCGAGCTTCTGGCGACCCGTAACGACTGTCAAAGATCCACAAATGGCAGCCAGGACCAACGGCTTAACGTGCTTTCCAAGAGACACGGAGGAGTCTCGGTATGTAAAGATGGTCACCCATCCACGGACCAACCCCGGCAAGCGTAGCTTAACCTGATGGATACCCGTGCGGCTGTTATTACTTAGCCACGAGCTCCTCGCGGGCTACCGCATCCCCCTTAATATTATTTCACATTGGGAAAGTGATGGAGCTATGTAGGACGTATAGCTCCATCTCTTTCTCACTGTGAAATAATACTGCAGTGGTGGTACAGTTATAGTATTTCCAAAGATTACTTTGTACCAAGAAACAACTTTACCCTGAGCTAGTGCGTTCGTTGATGAGGTTAGTGTAAGTAATGTTTTGTTTTCAGATGAACCGGAACCTTATCACCCAGAACCGACGAGCCCGTGGAGTAGTAACTGGCCTGTGACCGTAAGATTTCTGATTTTTAATTATCTGATTTTATAAGGCTGTAAAAAAAAAGTAGAAAATTTTATGTAAAATTGGCAGTTATGGGGACTGCCGACAGTGAAGTGAAAACCTTCATCATCATAAAACAATTAAATTGGTATTAGCGCCATCTATATTCTATAGCCCAGCACTACGCGAATCCATAAGTTTACCCCCTACCAAAAACCGCTCAATGCGCTTACGAAAGTTTTCACTTATAAAAAAAATAGTGCTCTGTGCGCAGCGAGCTGGTAAGGCTAATAGCAATTAGGGATCTAGAGTTTAGAAACTCCTCAATGCTTGCTGTATAACATTATTTTTTGTTTATGCTAAACCCGAAAAGGGGTCATTGTACTCATCATTTTGACCAACTTTTTCTAAGGGACCAACCTAGAAATCGTGAAAAAAAATCAGCTGTTCCATACATTTGTGTTCACTTAAATCGACAAAATGTATAGAACAGCTGATATTTTTGGTTGGTCCCATAGAAAAAGTTGTTCAAAATGATGAGTACAATGACCCCTTTTCGGGTTTAGCATAAACAAAACATAATGTTGTATACTGGTTCTTGCACCAGCTATTAATTCGATTCCTTATTTTAGCTATAAAGGTTGTAAATTATGTTATGACTTCAGCGCGGCGTACCGGCGTTAGGGGCGGGCTTCGCTGATACACCGGAGTCTCCGCCGCCCGCGCCGCGACCCATCCCGCCGCCCGAGCCCGTGCGGTATCCACAGGTAAACACGACAGCTTAATGGCAAATCAGTGGAAACTGGAAAGTCGGTGGTTTTAATTTTAAAGGTATGAGAAGAAGGGTGTAAAGTTAACTCATCCCCAATAGAAAAGGGAGGATCCTCCAACCAGACGGGTGTTGCAGTGGCGTGCCTGGGGTTCAAAACCAGGGCAACCCGACAGATTTTTAACGATTTAAAAAAACAGACAAGTGAGCGATTTACGGATGAAGAAGAGTTCTACATATTATTTCATGCTTCAGTACGGAATTGTCCTAAGCGCCATCTATTAACGAATGCGCGTAACCACACCGCTTCGCAGGACCTTTTCACCATAATAACTTTGTCAACGCTTGTCACATAAAAATTATTCTATCAAAAGCCGCTAGATGGCCCCAAATTATCGATTTGTTGTTTTAACTAAATTTAAGTTTGAAAATGTTAAATAAGATATTACATTGGGTATATAACATTTTATAATTAATCATAATGACAATAGCCAACTCTAATCTTTATTTCAAAACGCCTTTATTTCAAAGAATATCTTCGATACGAAAATTATTGTGTTATGTGATCTTGATGAGATGTATTCTAATAAGTGGTTTGTTTTTTAATGGTTTACCAAAACTACAATTGCCATACAAACAACACTATACAAATTTTGATGTCTTTCATGGCACCAGCTAGGGCTACCTAAGTTTGGTCATACTCTTAACTTTATACATACTAAACAATCGAATGCCAATTTCAATATATTCTTCGACTGACAAAAATACCTACCTAATTGTTTATATTTCCGAGTTATAGTAATTTGGGGTTGATTACGGTGAAGCAAAGAGTTACTTACTGTCAGAAAACTCAATGTATTTACATACCTTTTCGAACACAGTTTCCAAATTCACATTTTGATGATAAAAACACTACTAAGCATAAGGAATGACATAGCCGCAATAACTATCACATCATTTTAAATAATAAAACTAGGTAATTCATTACCTCAATTGAAAAATAAAATACTGATCTCAAAATATTATTTCAATAATAAATTGAGTCGCTTCGCGGACTTGTAACTCACTTTACGCGGGTCAACATCGCGGCTAGTGCATTTGCGCGAACTTCAAACACACGATTCGTTCCATTCATAAAAACTCAAAAGCCGGGCTTAAATATTAGAACATTTTGCAAAATAAGTTCATTCTAATAGTATCGACAACGTACGCATTTTCAATGAAAAAATGAGAGGTCTAGAAGCTGGCTTCTGCACCGTTGCCGCAAGCGTGTGTGAGCGAGAAAGATGCAATGTACTACAGAATTGACGTCTTCATTCATGGATGCGATCTCGCCTAAAGCTATAGTGTTAGAGCGAGATCGCAACTGTGGCAGTTTGGCAACGGTGCATTGTTTGTACCTACTTATAGCGCGCGGCTGGTGCAGCGCGAAGTTTTTATGTTATTATTCTTATCAATTCTTGCGACATGAAGGATTGACTTGGAAGTATAGAGAAGTTTTTTTTTTTTTAATTGATTGGCTCAGTTTTGAAGGCAAGCCGGGCTTTTCAGCTTGTATGGCAGTACCGCCGCTGGGGTGTTGTGTTTAGCGGGCAACTGCCCAACGATTGATGTCGGGATCTTGTATACAGGCTGTAAGGGTAAACAGTCTTGTCATTCAAACCATGGGTAGTTGACTTAAATGTAAAAGTAAATGACCGAACACAACAAAAAAAAACGTCATTTTCATTAAAAGATTTTAAAAAGTTTCTATCCGACACCGTGCTCTCTAGCGAAACAGCTGACTGACTGAGGGAGGGGTCGCGCTCGCGGCCGGCCAGGTCACATCCCGTACGCCCCGCCCGTGTTGAGACGCAAGTTCGTTGCCCTAGCGCATAGGACAACGAACTTGCGTCTCTTGTGGTAAAATGTAGAATTAAAAAAAAGAAAAAAATAGTTGTAATTTTCCAAAGATTTTACGTTCTATAACTGAAACCAAACCACTGGTTGCAAGGATAACGGTGTTTACCCTAACAGCCTGTATATGTTGATCGCGCGGTAAACTCTAGCGATTCAGTATTTTGTGTGACGTCAGGATTTCAGTGTGTCGTCAGGTCTTTGATGCGTAGTTCGCATGTGGCGATGATAGATGACGCCACATAATTATCGTAAATAACTTGAAGAATAGCCTAGTCACTATCGACACTGTATTGAAAACATTTGTAGCTTGTTTGTTTATTCACAAACAGTACAGACTCCTGGAAAGCGACGAAATTCATAGCCCGATAAATAAATAAAAAATATTTTCGTTATTCATTTCAGGATATCCCAGCTGACGTGGACCACAGAGGTATATTACCGCCACCTCCGCCGCCGCCCACATTACCCCTGCTAGCTCGTAAGTGTTATCTTCTATTATTTTTTTTAGAGACTTCCTTGCTCTCTTGGTTACTATGCATCCAGCATGCTATCAATTGCACCATGCTAGCACCCACTCACATCTATTTTAATAATACATAGATAAACTCACGCTTTCTTCCCATGGGTGAAGGCGAAACTACATCACCTGCTTAGATCCTTATACAACGTGTCGCTACAATGGCGACATTAATTTAACACGCGTATACTATTCCGCGTATTCGTTTTATGAAAATATTTGAATTTCATTAAACGTTATTATTTATTGATTTATTTACAATTTTCTAAATTAACATCCTGGAGCAACCTTTACTTAAAGAACTGTAGCGAAGAGGTCATTTGCCGGAGTCACGGATCATATGTAGGCGAATACAAGGAAAGCCGCGCAATTTCTTAGAAATTATGCCGACTAAGGATCTTACCGATATAACGTCAGCCAGCTGGTACGTAGCTTCATGAATGAATCTTGTACACAGAGTGATCTCAATTTTGGTTATGTTTTTATTATTTAATTTGTTAGAAAAATTAAATTTTTCAGTTTGCGAATTATTTTATTTTATTATAATTTTTATGTTTACTGGCCACTAGCCCTACCCGTGTCTTAAATTAATGTCGCCATTGTAGCGGCACGTTGTATACTTCTTTTTCTTTGTTTACTTTCATACATCTGAATGCCAATTCTCGTACTTAAAAAACATTCACATTCAAGTCGTATACTGTCAAACTTGTCAAAAATGTTTGTACAAGATTGTAGTTTGACAGATTGCGAAAGAGCAGATCATACACCGTGTATAACCAGATGTATGTACAGTCACGGACTTTAATTGATGAGACACCTTCAAACTTTTCAATTTTGCAGTTTCATACATTCACGAGATTACACGATTAAACACGAACTCAAATCGCAAGCTCGTAAACAAGATGACAAATAAATTACTTTTAATCGGAAATATCCATAGAGGTTGACTAATAAGTTCTCAATGATAAAAATAAATACAATGTTGCATTAAGTTTATCCAATATATTTGATACCGACCTCCTTTGAATCATAGCTCATTAACTCAATAATTCTGAAAACTTAACTGAAGACAGTGACAGTTGAAATTTCGATGTTGAAAATTCAGAGAATTTCTCCGTACCCTAATGTTACTATCGCAACAGTAACCTAGCAACAATTGTTTATCGTTGCTAGGTTACTGTTGCTAGACCTGCAATTGGTTGACTTTGGGTAGTCACTCTGCTGTCAAGTTTGTAGTTCTGACTATCAGGTTAGCCAACCGGTAAAGATATGAAATATAATTTTCTTCTTCTAATACGAAGACATATGACTTTGCGTGTCGGGAACCGAATAAACCCGATTTGCATTACACGGCTAAAATACGAACAGTGCCAGGTGGCTCATCAATTAACGTCCGTGACTGTACATGCCCGCCGCGAGTCCTTCACACCTGATATTTCTGAAGAAAATATCCAATACGGTCACTGTATCCTTGTAGGGCGTCCCCTTAAACTAATAATGCTACTTTGACTAATAATATCCTTCTCTTCCTCAGATCCTCTAATTTCTCTCTTTCATACATAGTTTCTATCACGGTGACTACCTCGTTGGTCTAGTGGTCGCAAGCGCTACTGCTGACCATGAGGTCGTTGGGTTCAACGCCCGCGTCGGGCAAAGTGTTGGGTTTTTCCATCTGGAATTACTCAGTAGCAGGCCGGGGTCTAGATTTGTGTCCGGTTGATGGCAATAGGCTTGCTCTCTAAACATAACTCGAAATGTGAGTGTACACGCTGTAGTGTAGATGTTTTTTTATTTAATTGATGAACTTGCAGAGCTAGAAGACGTGGACCACCGCATGTTACCGTCGCTGCCGCCGCCGCCGCTGCCCGTCATCAACTCCGCACCGCCGAGGCATCCCGTAGTACATCAAGGTAATTTGTTATACTTACTAGTTCATTTATTTGATTAACCAACAGCAGTATACACAAATAATGAAAGTTTCCTGAAAAATCTGTTTTCAAGTGATTGTTGTTTAATCGGCGTGTAAAAAAGAGGTTATGCAATCAACGAGTTTTTTTTATATCAATTTCTCAGTGAATTCTGGGCCGATATACTTTCGGAAGTCGGTGGCAAAAAGTCACATCGCCATCCAAAACTGAAATTATTATTTACATTGTAGCACAGATTACTACAGATTGTTCACTCCACAAAATCGTTTAAATAAAAAGCGACTCTTGCTATTTTCAAAATAAAGCGCAATTCATGTCGCACAGCGCTAACCTACATTCACCTACCTTATATTCACCTTAAACTTGCCTCTCGTTTGATCGCATAACTCTTTTATCTTCTGACTACGGTACGCTCACTGAATTAGCCCGAAAAGACGAGCCCGCCTCGTACTTGTGGCTTCATACCTAAAATGCGGAGTGCGCCTTCTGTAATATTCTGTGATTGTAGTCACTTTTTCGATTTCCAATGGTTGAAAATAAAGTTGGAATATTATTATTTTCAGATGTAGACCACAGAAATCTAATACCTTTAACGCATCAGCCCTCAATCCCACGGCCAATGAACCCTCCCTCACTGGACCAAGTAAGTTTTTATTTATTTAGTAGGTAGCTTAGTTCGTTCCCGCGGCAAGGTTTACGTGGATGTCGAAAATTATTACACGGGAACTATCCAGATATAAAGTATGTCCTAACTCAAGTCATGGTCTACCTGTGTGCCAAATTTCATCGAAATACTTTCAGCCGTTAAGGCGTGAAAAGGTAACAGAGAGACAGGTTTACTTTTGCATATTATTATGTATGAAAAAATAAAATTATTCACAGGCTCTATCGAGCTATATGACTTCTCTCTGTCTCTTTCTGTGTGTGTATCGAGATTCTTCGTTCCCGACGGGGGTCCGCCGACCGCACACGTTTTTTTTCAAATAAATATTGCCAGCAGACCTGCGACTGATTGGGTAGGTTGGACTTGAACCATTGTTTCTTATGAAAAGGGTTTTAAAATGTCAAGACATATTTTTTTTCATTTTTTTATTAATTACATCGAAAGTGTTTGAAAATAGCTATTTTTCAAAGTCAACCAAGGCCCCACAGATCAATAGGCTGTAACCGAATATAGAAAAAAAATTCACCATTTTGTAATTATGCGTGTTTTCGCAATATCTCTATGGTTTTCGCGAAAATTCGAATTATAAAATCAACCTGAGACATAAATAAAAATCAGTTGCCGTGCGTTAGTCTCGCAAAACCTCGGAAATGGCTTGACCGATTGTGATGAAACTTTGGTAAATTGTTGTGTGCGCGGGAGAAAGACCATAACAAAAAAAAAAAAAAGCATTGCAATGTATCAGGCATTAAGCTAGTATAGGATTTTTTAAAATCTTTTGCTGGTACTTTCAAATTTAGAACAAAAATGTATGAAACTTGGATGATATCCTTAAGTCTAATAAAGTAGTCCTGTGTTTCATACTGATACTATTCTTAGGGCCTGATTCGCGATGTCCGAATATCCACTACTCACCGAATAAATTCAAAAATGGAACAGAAATTATATGAAATTGTCTGCCAAGTAAGTTAAAGGGAACTTAATTGTAGGTCTCATACGCTCTTTAATAGAGAGATTTATGACATTTTCAAGGAGCTTTCTGTGTTACTAAATAAAATTATAGTTTCGAGCAAATAGGCAGAAATACTTACCAGAAATATGATTTGAAAAGTGACTGCATATACTTCAAATTAAATCAGCTGTAAAGTTTTAGCCCAAACTGATTATAAGTATTATTCCTTTTTAGAATAGGGATGTTGACTGGGTAAAAATAAAACAATTTAGATAATAGATTATTAATAAATATTGGAAGCGTATAAAATTACAGCAATACATTGAGTTAAAATGTGGCATGACGTCACGTCTTGGTAGATTTTATACTGAGTTGTGACGTAGCGACCCCCACTCCCCAACTTTAATGCGTTTTATCTAAGTAATTTATTAATTAATATGATAAAGCAACAAAAAAACGTGTCTAATATTTTTTATTATCTGACTGATGGACTAAATAGAATTTCTTATTTTTTACCCAGGCACCAACCCTATTGGATGGGCTGGCAACCATAGACCATCCTCTATACGACACTAATATGTTTTGCTGTAAACAGGATTACAGGGTACCTCCAATGGTGCCTCCGACGGATATCGTGGAAAGCGTCGATATGGACCTGTCTGAAGATGAGGACCAACGTAAGCTATAAATAATATTATAATACCCCTTTGCCCTGCAGTGGGACAATCATAGGCTGGCTTGTCCCACTGCAGGGCAAAGGCCTGTTCTCATACAGAAAACGCACGAGCATTGATCACCACGCTTGCTCAAGATGGGTTGGCGATTTCAGACTCATATTGACTACAAGTCCATGTTTTACTCACGATGACTCTAACGGAACAGACAGCTGTGCTGCTGGGGAGTTTGTTGCGCCACTTCTTCTTCCCAGCTAAAGCACTAGGAAGTGTTGAAGGGTGATCGTTTTTGGGGGACTGTCTTATGTGATTTTGACGTTAGAAAAGTGCTGATTCTCAGCCTAGTTTGAATAAATGACTTTTGATTTTGATTGATTTTGATGTTTTTCCAAGAGAAACTCAGAAAACACATATGAATTTAAAGAGTAACATTTGTAATTGTGATACACAGGTTGTTAGGGTAAACACCGTTATCCTTGCAACCAGTTGTTTGGTTTCATTTATAGAACATAAAATCAATGGAAAATTACAACTTAAAAAAAAAAATACATTTTACCACAAGAGACGGAAGTTTGGTTTGAATGACAAGAGTGTTTACCCTTACATCCTGTATAAACAAAGTGAAATTTTATTCGTTTTAATTCTCTTAAGGGGTCATTGTACTCATAATTATGAACAACTTTCACTGTGAGATGATCCCGGAAATCGCCAAAAAAAAAAATCTGCTGTTCCCTACATTTTGACGAGTTATGCGAACATATATGTATGAACAGTAATGTAATTATTCCAACATACACTTAAAATCTCACAATATGTAATTAGCAAAGATTATCTTCGTTAAAAACCGTTTTACCAAGGGGTATCGTGCTACCCAGTGACTTGGTTGTGGAAGTCAAAGAGGCAGTCGCTTCTTGTAAAATACTGGTATTCAGCTGAAATTTAAACAAACCTTTTTACAGTCCGTTCAACCGATTTTGACTTGTATACCGTAGCCATAAGAATGGCATTAAAAGCAGAAAACTTTACACAATACCAACTGTCTACTGCAGCTGCCATTTGTCATGCCACCAACGCAATAGAAGTCAAAATCGGTTGAACGGACTATAAAAAAGGCTTATTTAAAAGTCTAATCTTATTTAAAATGGAGTATAATTAGACTGGAAGCCGACCCCCAACAGCGTTGGGAAAAGGCGGGTTATGATCCTAGTAAAAACAACATTCTCAATATTTTCAGAAGGCATGTACACAAGCGGGAACCAACCGGAGCGACGACACAGCTTCAACAACAACAACAAGGTGCTGGTCGGAGGCGATAACGGGAAGACGCACCATAATGATCACAACCACGCGAACCTAATACAAATCAACAACGCCAAGAAAGAGTCGCATTCGGCGCCTGTAATGCCCCCCATGGTGAACCCCTTCGACGCCATGCCGCCCTCCCTCAAAAACTTCAACATGAACTTTCAAAAACCGGCCAACTTCCCACAGACATTCGACCTAACAGAAGAAAACTCTAACGACAGCGCGTACGAAGAAGATCTACGAAACAGAGGATTAGAAAAAGCTATCCAAGAGATTCGGAATCCGTCCCCACCTTTCGAAGACTTTGCGAGCGATGAATATCAACAACCACATCCGAGGTTCATGAACCCACGGTTCCCTAGAAACTGGGGACCCAGGACTAATTTCAGGCCGCCAGGGTTTCCCCCCCAGCAAGCCTGGCCCAGGAATGGGCCACGTCCTCCAAACCGATGGATGGGTCCCAGGCCAAGGTTCTGGTGAAGTGTTAGTGTGTGACAGTGTTGTTACTATATAAAAGACGAGCAGTATCAGTGAGTTTCATTTTACAACAAAATCACGGAGTAATAAATAAATGTAGTGATCCCGCGATTTTTTCATAGAATCATTTGTAGATTCGTTAGCGGGCAGCTCTCCGTTTATTTTATCCTCCGCGTTACCGACCGATTGAGCAATATGTTGCTATAATGTTAATTATAACATGTTTAATAAATATTTGTCCCTTAAGTAATTTTTCTATAACCAGGGGGCTAACCGCCGCCTCATATAGAGGTATTATTTTAATACTAGCTGTTGCTCGCGACTTCGTCTGTGATCCAGCACGCGTAGCATGACCACCGTAGAAACGGGTTTTGTCGACGGAAGAATAGAAAAAGTGACAGATATACAATCACAATATGTAATTTTGTCCATTCTTCCATCGACAAAACCCGTTTTTAAGGCAGTCACGCTACGCATGCAGGATGAAAAGTACCGTATGGCCTTATTCAGGTCATGGTCTACCCATGTGCCAACATCGAAATCCGTTCAGCCGTTTTAGCGTGAAAGCGTAACGAACGAACTCACTCGCATTTATAATATAGTTAGCTTTCTCTCGACGCTCTTTGCAAGTTCAAAAATTGATTAAAAAACTTTCTTAGATTGGAAAATTTAATTATTTTTTCTAAGCTGTGAGTGTGTGAAGCTCTGTCACCAGCCCATGTAAATATTCTATTATAGTTAGGATTACTTTAGTGTAAAAAAGAGATGGAGCTATACAGGACTTAGGGCCATCTCTTTCTCACACTGAAGTAATAAATGATACTACTATATGAGGTGATGGTACAGTCACAGGACGTATTAGGTTTCATATCAATAGGTACCTAAGTCATTTTGATCCCTTTACGAACTCCTTTCCTCAAGAAAATCTAGTGTTAGTGCAGGACGAATAGTTCTCAATAATACATAGTTTTCTTACTTTTAATGGTTTGCTTTAGGCAACTGCAATATCACGATCGTTCTCATATTTTAGTACAATGTAAAGAAAATCAATTTAACACTTGAAAAATGTAAAATGAGACACTATAATAGAACGTAGGAAAGACGAGTTTTAACGTCATATATGACTGTGTTCTTAGTAATAGATACTGAAGTAAATCATTTCGATAATAGGTGTTCGAAATTCTGTAAATATTAATAAGTACTTCAGTTCTGAGAGGTTATTCTACAATTTTTTCTATATGAGCTATACAATGTATTCAATAAAATAATCGATAGTTCGTATACATAAATTGATAGAATCAGTATGTATGGCAGACATTTTATATTGAAGACAGCTATTGTATGAAGTGTGAGAGGAATGAGAAGTAGAGCCGTCTATTTTTTATTTGGTGACAAATCTTGGTCAATAAGATGTGATGTGATGTGTATGTGTGATTAACATCAAACACAAACCATTTATAAAAAATTAAAAAAACAATTACAGCCACTTTTGAACTGTCGAGGAGTCGGTCAGTCAGAAAGATGAAGCTAGTTGCCCATTCTAAAGCGTAGTAGGTACGGTTCGATTCAAGCTAAATGGCGGCTCGGAACATGAGGCCAGTCGCTGCGCAGCAACAATTTCGTTTTTCAGCGGGCGTGAGGGGTGAGGTACTGCGCAGCGAGAAGCTAACTTCCGAGCCGCCATTAAGTTTGAATCGAACTGTATCTATGGAGAACCACAAATGTAACTCGTCCACCGTTGTGTGTTAAAGTCCTCTGAAATATATCGAAGCGGATTTCCCTATTTGTTGATTAAATAATAAATTCTAGTATTATCAAAACAAAAAAAAATCTTGGTAAATATTTAGTTCCTATAGGTCGATTTCAGCTTCGCTTGGCATAAGTCTCTACTAAGTTGTTGTACAACATTTGTCACCAACATTGAAGATGAACGGTAAGAAATGTTTGTTCAAACATTTGCATAAAATGTATACAATGAGATAAAATGTTCTAGACTGGTATATTAAGCGAACATTCAACTGTTGTAATTGAACGAAAGAATGAGTTAGAAATGTGCACATTATAAAATTATGTAATGTTTATAATGACTGGGTAATACTAGTATTTTCTGGTAATTTTACGTATTTTCCGGTAATTTTACGTATTCTAGGGTAATCTGCGTATTACCCAGTTATTGTTGACATTCTCGTAAGTTTCTAGGTACCATATGAGGTACAGGATGAATGTAAAGAAATTGTTACATAAAAAAAAAATACTTCCAAAGTGATGTGTATGAAATGAATGGTAATTATGTAATTCAAATGTTTTAACACCTTTAGGCGTCGTCCTATTTGGCGAAGATCGCACGATGACACGATGCGTTCTCGTCGTGCGATGAGTTCAAACATACAGATTTCATCAGAGTGTCCTATTTGAACCTCGCAAGTAATCGTGCGAGCACATGAAATGCTTAATAACGATCGTATGATGCGTTTGATGGTGCGATCATGTAATCAAAGCAACAGATCTCTTTTGAGTGTCCTAATCGGTTACCTACGCGATGCGTCGACGCGCGAGGGTATCACACGATGGACATCGTGCGATCTATTAGGACACCTGTTAGGTCATCGCACGACCACTTTGATCGTGAGATAAAAAACGCATCACGCCATCGTACGATCGCTCCCAATTAGGACGCCGCCTTACTCATTGACTGGGCATTTGTTTTACATCTATACTATGAGTTGCTAATAAGTTATGACGTTTTGAAACTGAGTAGACTGGGTTTTAATAGCCATGATGTTGAGGTGTTCGAATGCTACTCAGTTCTGAAAAGTCTTTTCGTGTTAGCATGTTGGGTGCCTCATATTTAGTATGCATACAGTATAGGTATTTACTATTTCCGTTTTTTTCATAACTATCAGTTGCCTGAAAACATACGACTACGTTGTAATACGTGTACAATGTAATTTAGTGTCGTCATGAATTGAATTTTAAATGAAGTCTGACAAGATGTAACGATAACATTGCAATGGTATTTAAATATTTTAGTATTAAGGACATCGCTTATTATAACAGCAGCGCTCCGGCACAGCAAATAACTTGTCATTCAAGTTAGGATTTTAAATCAAATACGTTAAAGTCTAAAATGGCAGATAAACAATCATAATCTGTCATTTTGTCTGTTCTCCCGTTTCTACGGTGGTAATGCACTTCGATTAAAAAAAACTATAAATTCTTTATTTCACTAAAAGGCCTTAACGGTAGCCTTATGATATGACTAAGACATAAAAGGCTTAATACAAAGGTCAATCAATATTTAAATACTCTGACTTTTAAACTCAAAAATAATGCTGCTATTATAGTGTTCAAATACGTCTTCCGTAGTTACTTAGCTGATGACAATATCTTTGACCCACAACGAATGAATACTCAAATACGTATACTGTATGCATATTAAAACAAGCCCCCTAAACAAAGTCACTGCGCGCGTTCTTTACCGCACGCAGTAACTTTGTCTCGGCGGCCAGATATTCGCAATATTTGTTAAATTGTATATATTTTAATACATTGATGTACGTCTGGTGTAATTTTGTGTGATATACCATACAAAGAACGTTACACACTTATATAATCTTTTTCTTCTAGTCTGTAATCATCCTATTATGTGTAGTGAGCAACTTGACTGTTTATCCGTCTCGAATTTTGATAAAATATTGTTGCGAAGATGTGCTAAAAGGTCATTGATTGTCAATTTTTACGTGATATTGATACGCATTGATGCGCAAATTGATCGTTTACCAAATGCAATTGAAGCGATTTACAATATTACTAATTTTTGGAAATTGATCGGTTCGGGGACCCCTAACAGTAATAACACCGTATAAAATTCATTCTTGGTCTGTTGTTGTATCTTTCAGACTCGACTCGATTTTATACTGATTTATTTCGGAATGATAAAGATTCAGTATGACTTCTTTTTTCATACTAAATCGAACGTAATTTTTTTGGATCATATAAATAAGTAATGCGTTTTTATTATATGAAGCGAAAAAACTGTTATTATAGTTTGACCGAGACCTTTGTACCTCGCATTAGGTATGAGCGCGGCGAGCCGGGGGGCAGTGCAGGCCGCTCATTGGTCAACGAATTCCTAAGGCGCAGTACAGCGGTCTCGGTCGAAGTTATAGCACATCTGTTAATATAATGTTCAAAAAACTGTATTGTCAAACTAAAAATAACAGCCAAGTTGTTTTTTTAATATAACATTAAAATAGAAACTCGCTTTTGTCTCGTAATAAATAAAAGTAGGTTGACAGTAATATAGTTAGAATTTTAAAATAAATAGATATTTTCTTTTTTGCTTATTAATAAAGCTTAACAATAAGGTTGTATGTTATTTTGTCTCTGGGCGCAATAAAGTCAAGGTCGCTGAAAAAAGATCCGTATCAGCTTATGTTTTGAAATAAAAAAAAACATATCAAAATTATTTTAATAAACTCTTTGTGTGACAAAAGATTTTAAATTCGTGTTGTAGTACTTAGTTTACCCTACCTGCAAAACAAAGGTATTCTGAATAATAAAAATGCAGTCATGAGAAGAAGGGGATTATTTGAAGTAGATTGTATATTGGAGAACTGCATTTCAACTGCATAACAGCTAAATAATGATCATTTTACACAGTTGGTTGAACTAAAATAACGGGACAAACAGAATGTTCAAAATCACCCAATGAATGAGCATCTAAGAAAATTAAACTATGATGTCAATGACACAAGGGGTGTTTCAGAATGAACACATTATGCGAGCGACATTTAACTGCCATTCTGTTATGGGTTTTATTCAGTTGAGATAAAGTTTAATTTTCTTAGTTGTTTCGCTTATTTTAACAGTCTGTTGGTCCTGATATTTTTGACGCTGACTGTCACTCACTCTCATTTCATAGAATATTTTGCGACCACTTTTACCCCTGGTTTCTGGAAGCTCATACAAGTGTTGTCAAAATTCATGCCGGATTCTGCCTAGTTATTGTTTTGGTACACACAAAAATACATTATTAATATGAGCCTGTTGTGTTCCACTGCAGGGCAAGGTCCTCCCATCTGATTTTTTAAATTTATTTTTCTCTTTTTTGCAATTTGAGCCCAATCCTTTAGGTAGGAGTCTAACTTGTCACGCCATCTCCTGGACCTACCGCGTCGCCGGTTCCTTTGCTTCAGAACCGAATCTGTGGGTTCTTTTGCCTAATTTGGATGCGACATGCGTCAAAAAATACATTCCAATGCCAAAACCTACCTTTGACTCGCTGACCAGAGGCCCTAGACAAAGTGACATTCTATCAGCGATAACGATGATGGAAAAGGCAAAAATGTATAGGACTGACATAAGCTATCGAAAAGCTTATGTCAACCTGATGAAAGTCGTTGTAGAAATGCGAAACGCTTTCGAAGCGATCGTCACTTGTCTAGGCCCTCAGTCCTTTCTAAAGTTAACGAATGCTACAAAGTACACGTGACCTTTTTTTGCCGTGAACATCCGCATGAACCCTGGGGCAGGCGGAGGCGTCTGTTAGACTTATTGATTAAAGCCACGCAGTGTTCCTTCCATTGCCTCTGGCTAGGGGGCTGGAGCACTTACACATTCATCTCATCGTCAATATAGTCCCGCGGTCCTGTCAGAAGACAAGGCGGGCCCTGTCACCCTATACGGCTTGCTGCCAACGTCCACGGTACACCATTCATAAGTAAACAGCATCATGTGATTTGGCAACATAATAATGTTTGACCTTTAAGTCCCATCAACAAAGGTGCATTATTGAATGGCAAGCGAGCTTTGGCCTTTAGAAACCGGGGTAAATGCCACATTATTTATATTTTGCTAACGCGATCATTATTAGTTTGACCGTTTATTTCATAGGATGGCGTCTTAAGGACCAGCGCACATCTAGCAATGCCCTGCCCAGTGCCGTTTTCAATTTTGGTCGTATTAACCGTGTTGTGTTCAGGTGAAAGTACCAAGGTAGCCTGCGAAATTCAAATATTCTTACTTTTTTTTTTGCAATTTCCAGGTAGTTATCATGTCGCATGTTGATCAAAATATGATTCGCGAACGTAACAAATATGTAGGTATTCACAAAATTATAGAATTATCAATAGATACAACTGAATGACCGAGGCCAATTTTGGCTTGGAGATCGGTATCGATGATTCTATTGATTGTAATTCTATAAATACAAACCTATTTATTACGATCGTGAATCATATATTGATCAACATACGATACGACCAGATAATATTGCAAAAACCGAAAGAAAATTTGAATTTTGCGGGCTACGTGAGCGCATCGCCTTTGGGTTTCCTTAGGTTGCGGTGCCATCACATAAACGCCCGTAATGTTATGACGGCCTTAGTGTGTTGTTTGACACGGCAGAGTTAAACACCGTGGCCACCATTTTTGCGAACGCTGTCATTGGCCGTTATGTGACTCCTACCACAATCTTAGGATACTTACTTAAGCTTTACAGCCCTCATACTGCATAAGAAACAAGAAGCCAACAAGAATAGTCGCTTTCGTATTGTTTTGTGTATCAAAAATGCATCTTGACAACGCAATTGCATAAGCGTCCGAATTCATACTGCGGTTGGAGTGCAGTATCTGTATACACTACAGTAAAAATAGGGATTTCATCGATTTCGGGGTTTATTTCTATTTATTTCTACGGTTTTCCTTCACCAACTATCCTTATCTGCACAAATAATTCATTGTAGGGTTTTATTTATTTCTTGGGCGTAGCAAATAAATAAGCACTATAAACACTATATACTGTCAACTATTTGAGCAACGAGTTTCTATTTTATTGTACCTACGTCCTAAATGGGACAGACTTACATAAATTTGGAAGGTACCTATATACCAAAGGTCACACCGTTTTTTTTTCAGAAACCAGGAGTTAATATGACACATTGAGCGTTGGATAAGAGACCTAGAGAGGTAACTCTGCCTAATCCTTTGGGAAATACAGGCGTGATGTTATGTATGTACAGTAACGTTAAACATTCACTTAGGTATGAGTTCCAGGAGTGACAGAGACAAAGCTCTACAAAGGTGAACTTTTTATAACCTCGATAATGTGCCATATTAACGGTCGCGTACTGCACGTCCTTTATGGGACAGGCCTTAAAGAACTTAAAAGGTATACCTACCCGCGGGGTAATTGCGTAACACACATAAACTGACAATTGATCGCAATGGGTTTCATTTTGACAGTTTACCCACATTCATTGCGTTATTTACGTTGTTGAGCAGACAAATTTTTCGAACCTATGAAGCAACGGATTAGCAATATCTTTCAAAACTCTCGGATTGTGATTGAAAGTGTGTTACGCAATTAGAGTCCAGGATTTTTTTTTGTTATTTTATTACTTTTAAGAAGGCTTACAGACTAATTACAAATAATAGGTAACAACAAAACATTATCAAGTTGCTAATAACAAGCCTCCACAGATAAATAACATATCGATTATTTAAAGCTGAACAATCAGCAATTTCATAAGTATTAAAGTAGTTTTATTTATACGTAGGTAACTGGTGGCTTTGAAAACGCCTTTATTTCGTAGCAGTTAAAGCGCTGTTTTCGTAGTTCATGTGTCACCATTAAGTTAGGTACGGTAAAACGTAGCTATGTTAGGACGTGGTATACCGTTCAAGGTCTTGTGGAGCTGCCCCTGCACAGAGAACAGAATCGCCGCGCCGGCAGTCTCTAAAGACTGCAGTACTTACAAATAAAATTCATGCCGCCAAAACTCCGTTGAGCGTTCATCACGGACCGCCTTGAAAGCCGGCAGTTTCCATACGTACGTCATTTGTCCGAGTAAACGGTGAAACGCTTGGTTTGTATGGAAAGTGTTGACATGCCGCCGTTAGCAGCGGCTGCCGGGCGACTCCGTGCTCTGGGGCCTATACGGTCCAGGACTGCAAGAACTTGAAGGTCCATTTTCTTAGTAAAGTCTGTCTTTCCTGAAATTACGCAAGGGACTACCTACCAGCGCCAGCTTCAGCATAATTAAGGTATTCCTAAAAGATGCATTTTTCATTTAGAAATCTATTTTGAAGTCGAACACTGCAGGCCAATTTTCAGAATGTTCCTATGGATAATTGGAAGAAACTCAAGGTAGGTCATTTAAGATTTCCTCGGCACATAATCGCATAAATGTCATCATCATTTTGCTGGATTTAGGTATTCCTCCACAAGCATCGCCACATCGACCAATACCTACGATGTTTCTTTCAACCAGCGGATTCCTAAAACCTTCACCAGGTCATCGGTCCATCTTGTAGGGGCCTAACTCGTCTCGTCCTACTACGTGGTCGCCGTCGGGCAGTTTTATCGGGTGTTTTCATAGATATAGAGAATGGACTGAGCGTTCCGTATTTAGTTGTGCAGTGAATACAGACCGAACAGTACGAGAAAGACAAAGCGAATTCGCGGCCAGTAGCTGTATCTTAACTAGTACAGGTTTAATTGGCCGCACAATCGCTTTGTCTCTTTCTAGAGAGTGGTCAGTCAAATAATTTGTTTCAAGTAGACACATTAAAGGCACTTTTGAACGTCAAGTACATAGAAATAGAACTGATTCTAGTTGCCCCTTCCAAAAGGTCGTTTTCGTATGGAGAAGAATGGGCAAGAAACTTCACCGTTACTTTTTTAATTTTACAATATTTGGTATACATCAATTATAATAATTACATGTCACTTTTTTTAGGCCATTCTCTACGCTTATGGGTGTTGCCATTAAGAATTTCTCAGTACGCAGTCTAGATTTGTTCCTCGGCTGGCCGAGGAACTCGGCCCTACATTAGATTGTCGAAATCCTCAGTCGCCAGTTACCTACATCTCTGCTTAACCTATTGGAGAATACAAGCGTTATGTTAGAATCAGTTCCATTTTCAGCCACAACATCAAAGATCAGCAATCTCCAGTAACTATTCTATTGACTTCAAAACTGTGAGGTAAAGTGCAATAGAAATTAATATCAAAACTGCCTCGAAGTTTGACCGACCCCGCCGGCGCGCGGCGCTAAAATTGTTTTAGAGTCAACTTGGCCAATCTAGTGTGGGCTAGTTTGTGTTATATTGAATACTAACACGTTCTACCTACTCCTTGCACCGAGGGAGTTGGCAGAAGGCCAATGGGTTTAATCAACACCAAAAAAGATGTTTTTAGATATTTTTTGGAGCCTTTGCGAGATCTATCTAAATCTGTATTACCTAAGTATTTAATATACCTAATAAAGCTGAAGAGTTATTTTGTTTGTTCGTTTGAGGAAGGTTATAGGCTATTTAACATCACGCTACGACCCTTAGGAACTGAGCAAAAATAAAAAGAGTCTGAAAGAACGCTAAGCGAAAACGAAGTCAAAGCGCGGGCGGGCGATGCAATGTGACGCGGTGGGTCGGGGGAACAAGAAATTTGACGTGGGCGAAGTCGAGGCAAGAAGCAAGTGTTTAGATGATGTAGATTAAAGACCTTCCTACCTACATTGGAAAGTCAAGATCTCTTGTGAAATTTTGCGCCATCGGCGAATTTGGAACTAAGGCCAAGATTCATAGACCGCAGTTTGACTTTCCTATGTCGTACACAACAGCCCTAAGCCCTACAACATTCATCGGGCAATAGCCTACAACATTCATCGGGCAATAGCCTACTGCCCATTTCGCGCCAGACACTACACCCTTCTGGTCGGATGATCCTCCCTTTTCTGTGTAGGATGAGAGGCCCTAAACAAAGTGACATTCTATCAGCGTTAACGATGATGGAAAAGGCAATAGGGCTGACTTATGCTATCGAAAAGCTTATGTCAATCCTGTTGAAAATCGTTGTAGAAATAAGAAACGCTTTCGAAGCGATTGTCACTTGTCTAGGCCCTGAGGAACTTGCCACCACGTTCTTTATATAAGTACCTCTAAAGATGTAAGGCCATAGGATAATATTATTTCAAAACGAATGAATAATTCGTATTTTCCTACGTAATACTTACTAAAGATACGTAGATCCGAATTATTCTTGCTTGGTTTTACGTGGTTTTACGAAACACGAAACTCCGTAGAACTTAGGTTTTGTATTTATCTAAGCAGCTTAGGTTCATGTAGGGTTGCCAACTTTTTTTATATCATGTAATAGTATTTTCGAAGCCATTGCCTGAAAAATATACTAGATGTAGCAGACAGCGAAAAAAAAAACCAGTAAATAAGTACTTACCATTCAGCTTTTATGAGATTAATACTTACTGGGCTACCGGCCCTATTGCAGTCATCACGCCGTTTTGTATTGAAATGAAATATAGAAGTTTCACTTAGGTACTAGGTACTTATATATATATTTTAATATACGTAGTATTTAGGCCGTTATTATATCAGGATACTAAACATATTCTATTATAGTAGGGTTGGCAACCCTACATCTGGGTTAGTCTCCAATGTTGATGTTGACTTGTTGAGAGAAAGACCTCCTAATTAAGCGCACGCGTTTTCCCCAAGCTCTGACTTAAATGAGAAATGTTCTGCAAACAGACCTATTTAATTTGAACTGTTTACTGACATTAATTTCATAATTCCTTTTGGGTTTGTAGCTGTTGATTTAGATTCCTAGTGCAAAGACTAGATTTTGATAAATATCTCCTTTTTCGCGACTTACTTACATAATAGGTGATGCGGGAGTTTGCTATCTAGTCCACGTAAAATTCAGATAATCGATACCTATCTATAGTAGGCGTGTGTAACTCTTTACGAAACCGACTCACTGATCCGAATCATTTAATGATTCAAAAGATTGGTTCAGTAACAACGTTTCAAACGCATCATTTGGAGCTGAAACATTACTTTGCTCTGGCTCATTGCGCGCGACGCGTCACTCGCGAAGCGACTGAGCAGTGAGCGAGTGAGAGAGGAAGACTGAGTGATACACAAGACACACTGAGTTATTTGACTCACAAGTCGCGAGTGAGCGGGCGATATAATTACAATCTATACAAGTCAGAAAGAGATACCAAATGAGATGTGTATCACTCATACAATCACAGATTTTCGTTCATTCGTTGTCGTTATCCATGCACGTAAAAATGACCACTAAGGCGCTTACGTATCAAATCCTAGGGTTGTTTTTTGCTTAAAATGTTTGCACTAACATGTTATCGTTTTACGTTTTACCACAGTTTTTACGAAAACATCGTTCTGTTAATTTTATGATTTTTTGCGTAGTGTAGGCATTATTGTGACTTACTTTCTTCCTTTTTATTCATAAAGTTAGAGCTAAGACTAAAATACAATAAAACTTTGAGCATTGTTGCCACATAACATTTCTCTGACTCAGTAGTAAACGCCCGCGACGCAACGTAATATATACGTAACATTCTGTATTTTATATCTTTTGAGCCGATGATCCAAATGATCCAAATGAAACATATCTGTGTATCGGATCATTTCAGTGATCCAGATGCAAATGATCCAATCGCAAAAATGATACACTTTTCCCACCTCTAATCTATAGCTGCTGCCCGTAGCTTCGCCTGCATGGACCCTAATGAATTTGACCCTGTAGGTAGGTACTTATAATAAAAAAAATCTCGATGTTTTATCTCAAGTCATAAAAACCGTGCTAAGCAGGCACGGGGTGCTAGATAAGAATAATTCTGATATTCATAATTTCTTTAAACATTATCAAAAAGTACCCGAACGAATGATAAACTTAAACACAAGATTTTGTAGTATAAAGACATTGAATTTAACATCCAAACTGCTGCAAGATATAGGTACCACTGACAGAATAACAAGTTGGCAAGTTGAATGGTAGCTCGGATAGAATCGAGAGCGTTAGTTAGTAAGTTTGGGCATAACTTGATAGACGAGATCTACACTCCAGAATAGCTTGTCTACCGGCCGGAGTTTCGGCTCTGTAATTTACTGCTACCGGGAAACTGAAAGGGTAGTTGTGTCCACTTTTGAACTAGATGTGTTTGATCAAATTGTGCTGTGGGGTTACTAAAACCACAGAATAGGTACTACAGAAGGCGCACTCCGCATTTTAGGTATGGAGCTACAAGTACGCGTCTGGCTCGTCTTGTCGGGCAAATTCTGTGAGCGTAACGTAGTCAGAAGATGAGAGTTACGCGATCGAAAGAGAGGCAGGTCAAAAGATATATTTATTAATAATGTAATAATAATGATACACCTAAGGAGGCTCTCGTTGGGCAGCTGGATTAAGGGCATGATTCAGAAAGCGGTACTCCTGGACACGGCTCGCATTGTTAGGAGGTTCCTCTCTCTGGAGCCCTGACCGCCTAGTAGCTTGGACCCTGTTCCCGATACCGGTGGGCTACTATTTTTTATGGTTCTCTATTGTGTTCCCTAACTTTTTTATCCATAATCTAAAGTGCCATAATTTTTTTTGTCATAATCATCCTTTGTCCGAATGATAACTTGCCCGAACTTACTGACACATAATATGACATGCCATAAGATTGAATTCCCTAAATACAGTATGCCACACAACAAAACCTATTTTTTTATAAATGTTTTAGGACTAACAATTTTATTATAAATGAACATTCGGAATAATACACATTTTAAAATACAATACTTAGGACATATGACTTTATTTCATGCAAAATTAGGAGATTCAATTATTATAGTACTCGATATTATGATAGAATAGTTTTAGAAGTAAAGATAATTACTTATGTAAAACGAAATTTCGATTTTTTTTACATTATGGTTACTGAAGTTTATACCAAACGTGTTATGGATAATGATTTTCGGACAAACAATTTTAGGAGAAGAAAGGGAGTACCATTTTTTATATTTTTAAATGTTTTTATTTTATTTTTTTATTCTAATATTTAAAAATATAATTTATGTGTGTAGAAAATGAAATAAAGAGAAAAATGCAATAAAAAGTAAATTATAATAATATAATTTTTATCCTACATTTAAGTTTCTGCTTGTGCCAGAAAGGAGGAACCATTTTTAGGGTTCCGTACCCAAAGGGTAAAACGGGACCCTATTACTAAGACTCCGCTGTCTGTCTGTCTGTCCGTCCTGTCACCAGGCTGTATCTCATGAACCGTGATAGTTAGACGGTTGAAATTTTCACAAATGATGTATTTCTGTTGCCGCTATTACAACAAATACTAAAAAACAGAATAAAAGAAATATTTAACTGGCGCCTATACAACGAACGTGATTTTTTTGCCGTTTTTATAGATAATAGTACGGAACCCTTCGTGCGCGAATCCGACTCGCACTTGGCCGGTTTTTTATAAGCGTTAGGTTCTAGGTCCTCATGATTCCCACAACAATGAAGTAAGGACTTTTCTATTTTAGCTTTCCTTTATTTTATTTTTATTGTTAGTCTCCCTTTACAAATACAAAGGGCCATCGAAAGACGTAGAAATGCGAGTGGGTGGGAAACTTATGGTCTCAGTTCATCAACTGGTAACCTTCCATTCATACTTTTATTTCCAGCAAGAGCTAAATATACGTTTAATTCGTAACATAACATCATTTTTCAATGTATTTTTCTATGTACAGTCACGGACTTTAATTGATGAGCCACCTGGTACTGTTCGCATTTTAGCCGTGTAATGCAAATCGGGTTTATTCGGTTCCCGACACGCAAAGTCATATGTCTTCGTATTAGAAGAAGAAAATTATATTTCATATCTTTACCAGTTGGCTAACCTGAGAGCAGAACTACAAACTTGACAGCAGTGACTACTCAAAGTCAACCAATTGCAGGTCTAGCAACAGTAACCTAGCAACGATAAACAATTGTTGCTAGGTTACTGTTGCATAGTAACGTTAGCGTACGGAGAAATTCTCTGACATCGATATTTCAACTGTCACTGTCTTCAGTTAAGTTTTCAGAATTATTGAGTTAATGAGCTATGATTCAAAGGAGGTCAGTATCAAATAGATTGGATAAACTTAATGCAACATTGTATTTATTTTTATCATTGAGAACTTATTAGTCAACCTCTATGGATATTTCCGATTAAAAGTAATTTATTTGTCATCTTGATATTTCAACTGTCACAGTCTTCAGTTATGTTTTCATAATTATCGAGTTAATGAGCTATGATTCAAAGGAGGTCGGTATCAAATAGATTGGATAAAGTTAATGCAACATTGTATTTATTTTTATCATTGAGAACTTATTAGTCAACCTCTATGGATATTTCCGATTAAAAGTAATTTATTTGTCATCTTGTTTACGAGCGTGCGATTTGAGTTCGTGTTTAATCGTGTAATCTCGTGAATGTATGAAACTGCAAAATTGAAAAGTTTGAAGGTGGCTCATCAATTAAAGTCCGTGACTGTACACACGGCTACACATCAAGCTATACATTTCCAGTTTATGTTGATCTCGCATTGTATAGGATTTCCGCACAATGCGAGATCAGCATCTCCAGAAGGATTGGGGCTAAAGGTTCGGCAAAGATATAAATAGTAAGTACATCCACTTTTTTGCCAGTTGCGCGATGCCCAATAAGACTATTTATATGTACCTGTCCGTACCCGCCATGTCAGTGCTATTTTTAACCTCTTAAGTACCTACTTTGACCCGACCTGGGAAATAACTCTGGTCCATGAACCAGAACCATCATGCTCCGAAATCGCGCATCGCATGTGCGACTTGGAAAAGACCAACGAAGCAAATGTCATAGTGCCGGAGATATCTTTTGAATAACCTAATGGCATTCCAAACCTTCGCAAGTCCTATCTCATAATCTCCAGATTTACCGACAACCTGCACGTATAACGTAACTTCACGTGCTAAAGAAACAACAATGAAGTTTAAAACAAGGAAACCCTCACGCACTTACTTAACAACATAGCACTAACAAGTTAAATAGGTACTAAGGTATTAGGATTAAGCACTTGTTGTTTTGGGGCCTGTAAAACAGCGAGTAATAAAATAAAATCAACCATTTTAAAATAAGTAAGAAATTGGTGCCGATTCTCTTGTCACAAAGGTCTCTAAACTAGACTAAAAATCACTAAAATTTAGTTCATTCCTGTCAAATGACGATTTCCTATTCTGAAATAGACTATGTATATAATGACACAACTTAACTATATTTTAGTTTGACAGCACTAAGATGGCACTGAATTTTAGTTTGGTGAAAATGCTATTCTGAATTTGAATTTTTAACCCAAAATTTTGTTCTATATCTAAAATTTTCTAACTTAATCTGACTATTTTTAATCGCGATTAAAATTGTGTGGAATAAAATTAGATGTCATGAACTAAAATTCAAACCAGCACCTCGGCACCACCATCAGCTGCAAATGAGTACTGTATCTTATTTTATTTTCTTTTGCTTATATCTCGAAAATGGTGTGTCCTATCGCAAAAATAATGAAAATTTTGACCCCCTTTGAAACCCGTAAACCCCTGATACTCTACATGTTGGAATTTTTTTTTTTTTCTCGTACAAAAAGTGAAAAATTCCATACAAAATACGTCGAGACGGCCAGATTGCGCGGCATTCCGGCTCTAAAAAATCACGGGGTACGGAAAACAAGTAGGTACCATGTGACATCGCGATTGTCAAATTCGATTTTAGTTGTGTCAAAATAATTTTTAAATTTAGAGATTTTTTTGGCAGAATAGCTCTAAGATTCTCATAGTAAAAAGTAAGGAATTTTAGTGATAGTTTAGTTCGGTTTACAAGAGAATCGGCACCAGTATCTACTTAATTAAACAACTACATAAAAAAGTAGTTTCTTACCTAAGCATTTAATAATAATAAAAAATCAAGCACCTACAATATTCTACTAAACCTACTAAACACAGTGGTGGTCCAGTGGTAATAGCTTCGACTTTCGTGGGTTCGATCCCAAGCAGGCATTTCACTTTGTGTAAGGAGTCCTGTATCCCAGCAGCGCAGCGGGAACATTAAAGGCTGATTATTAATTATTATGCTAAGCACCTACGGTAGGTACGGCCGACGAATCACGGCCGCATGTACGGGCGAGTGTAAGACGTACCTAGCTGTCAGTGCTTGTCACGCATATCAGTCGATCAAAATTGGCTTGTTTGTTTAGCTTTTGCAGTGGGACTCTCCATCTAGACATAAATAAAGGTCTAGAATTTAAATCAACAAAGTTTTGTTGGTCTGGTTGAAGCATTGCTGCTAAAATTAACTCATGAATAAAGTTGTCCTTCAGTAATGTAGTTCGCGCTACCGATTTGCGCTTGAATTAATTTCCAACGCCATTATTCATATCCACATGAATACATCCCGGCTCCCATAATAATTTTGAATCGCAAACCCTCACATAATAATTAAGATATCGTATCCCCAAACGCGAGTCCCAGAGCCTCGAAATAATTACTCCGCGCATGTCATAGGTACGTAGTTCCTTTGTGAAAATATTCCAATTCCAGCTAAGACGTGAGTTTTGCTCCTAAGGCTAATTCACTTCTCCTTAGTTTACTAAGATAGAGTTATGTAGTTAGAAGTGCAACTGTCTAAAGGCACTGTTTGCTTGTTACCTAGCTACTTTCAGTTGTTTGACTTGTTTCACGACTACCGTCAATTGTTCCGCTTTTAGGAGCTTCAAACTAAACCTTTTTGACGTAGACAGAGAATGCTACTGTCTACGCTTTTTGACCCGTTTTCTTTTGTTTCGTAGGTTCTACATGGTTTCAGGCTGTTTGGATGTTGAAGAATTGTTCATATTTTTATGGGCGTTTATTGTTTGTCACTGGAAACTTGTTTTGTTTCGGTAAAAACAGCACAGACGAATCTGTGCTGTTTTTTTTGTTTTGGATACTTCGAATCATCAATGTTACGTTACCTAATCTACGTTATCCCCTTTAGATCGAGGTTTAATGTCTTCAGTCTGAATATAAACAAAATAAAAAAGCAGTAAAATAGTTTCAGTACGTACCTAATGAAACACAGATTCTTAAAGGCTCTTACATTAATTCTAACAAAGCAGACACAAACAAAGTACCTAGACGTTTATGTGAGAGGATCTGGCAGCTAGATTGGTAACAAGTCAGGATATTAATGACACCTGCGGGGTACCCACCTATTCGCATAATACATTAACATACACAGAGGGGCTCGTGGGTTAAGCCACGCTTGCCTGCGGTCGGTCCGATGATGGGCGATCATCTTTACATACCGAGACCCCTCCGTGCCTCGGAAAGCACGATTGGTCCCGGTTGTCATTTGTGGATCGTTGACGGTCGTTACGGGAAGTCAGAAACCCGAAAGTCTGACAACCAGTCTTACCTAGTAACTGGGTTGTGGAGGTCAGATAGGCAGTCGTTCTATGTAAAATACGGGTATTCAGCTGCATCCGGTTAGACTGGAAGCCGACCCCAACATATTTGGAAAAAAGCTAGGCAGATTGATTTTGACAACATAATAGGTAAGTACGAATTTTTCAAACATTTATGCAGAGAAGAAAATAAATAAGGAAGGTTAATTAGGAGAGTTCTCTTCAATATCCTTCGGATTGTGAAAGAAAGTGTGTGAAAATGTATTCTAAACAGATACCTGTACCCATTTGCCCAAGAGTCGAATAACAAAGACGGAATTAGATGATTATGGCCAAACCTTTCGTCCAAATCAACGATTCTATTCAACAAAATTTGGGTGTTTTATCAGAGCTTTGTAAAGGATAAAGCTTAAGGGAGCGAGCTTTTAGCGAAGCTCTAGTCAATAGTGCTGTCGTTAGGCACAAACGATTGCATGGGAGCTTTTGTAGTTTAAATAAATAAAGAGCGGAACGTAGCGGCGACGTCGATTCGTTTCATCCATTTCCATTGACGATTGAAAACTGTGGACGCTTTTACACCGACCGAAGTGTAAAGGCTGTAGATTTGGGCGGGCCGCACCGCATCAAATCTAAACCACCGCACATTACAGACGGGCAAACAGCGCTGTTTTTGTATTGAAGCGCAATGCGGTGCGGCTTGATTCTGATGTAATGTGCGCTTAGTTTTAAGGTGCGGTAGGTAGTTTAGAGTGTACATAGGTACCGACTCAGGTGTTAATATGACACATCAAGTTTTACCGCAATTATTTTTGTGCAATATTACTTAGGAGTGCTTAGATGCTTAGATGTACAGAATGCGTAGTTATCGGCTATGTGACGGCTCTTTTTTAACCCCCGACGCAAAAAGTGGGGGGTTATAAAATTGACCGCTATGTGTGTGTCTCTGTCTGTTTGTTTTTGGCACCGTAGTTCTTAAACGGGTGAACCGATTTGAATGCGGTTTTTTTTATTTTAAAGCACGTTTTCTAGCGATGATAATTAGACATGTTTTATCAAAATCGGTTCAGCCGTTTCAAGGTCATCAGTTCTTTTGTGTTAGCTGTGGTAACACAAAAAAAACACCCATGTACGCTATATAACTATGCAAGCTTATGGAATTCTTGGTCTGATGCTGCAGCAGCCAGTACATCCAACACATAGTACACTCTCGGGGGTATTTCAAATTCTTAATTTAACTTGTACCTACAGCCTGTTTATGTAAGGAATCTTGCGGTTTATTTAGACTATGCGTTGTTTGTTAGTGAAGAATGAATGAATTAAAGATAGAAGAAGATTTTGTTTTGCTAGATACTTAGTTATTCTTGTAACAAACGATTGTTTATCCTCACGTGTTTTTTTCGACGAGCCGTTACGTTTTGGTGTAACAGGCGGCACAAACCGTGAAAAATGCATGCCGTGAGTGTAGCGAAGTACAAAAACAATACAATTGCTACCGGGTGCCACCATTTTGTTTGGCCCTGCACTAATGAATGCTGCACCAGGTTCAAGTTTGTACCGAAGTAGGCAGGTAAGGTCAGGGAAATAAATTGTTAACCAAATTGACACACTACGTAATTGTCATTTCATACAAGTGTCAAAGAATGACGGTTATTATTTGAATATACAGGCAATTTAAATGGGTACTTAATCAATTCGAAAAAAAAAATCTCTCACTGTACAAAAAAATGCGTATTCTACCTACTCTATGATTTAGGTACTTACACTTGCTGGTGGAAAAGTATAGATCAGGCTGAAAAGGAGGAAATATTTTTTTAGAGAAAAAAACATTTAACACCAGAGGCCCCTAGACAAAGTGACATTCTATCAGCGATAACGATGATGGAAAAGGCAAAAATTTATGGGACTGACATAAGCTATCGAAAAGCTTATGTCAATTCTGTCAGTCGTTGTAGAAAAACGAAACGCTTTCGAAGCGGTTGTCACTTGTCTAGGCCCTCTGAATTGCTTTTACTTTGATTTTTGGCATTATTATTGTCCTAGGAAAAACGGTAGAGCTACTTATTTGGTAAAAACAACCGCACTTCCATGGTCACAATTTAAACTTTGATAGGTTTTTTTTTACTTGGCAATTGTGTTGGTGTCGACTATTCTGCCAACGTCACGTTGAGACGGCAGCACAGAGCGGCGGGCCGTCGAACTTTTACTCTCTGGTAGATAAATGTTAGTCGCTGCAAGGACGAATACAAGAGTTAGACAAAGCATGTGTATTCTATACAAACTCATATAAAGTGTAATAAACAACACAAAAATATACAAAATATAATACAACGGATTATATTTCGTAGTAAATAAGGGTTTTCCTAGTTCAAGTTTAGTGTTACTTTAGACGTGTGGGTAACCTGCGTCTCGAATCTAAATACGATTCGAGACGAGATTAATGTCAGTCGAAATAGTAACTTAGAATGTTTAAAAAAAAAACTGGGTGGCCCGTGAGTACCTACTAGTCCTAATAATTTTCTTTTTTTTTACTCGTTTCTCTTCAAGTGCTCTCCGAATCAGTGAATCCCATAATATTTATTTGCGTAAAACATGATAATACAAAGGTGTTTTAATAAAATTTTGAGACTATACAAGTTTTGGTTAGAGCATGCAAACTTATCTTGTAAACATGACCTACAATTTATATTCTAGAAATTCCTTAACGGTATAGAAACAGAGACTATTTTTATACAGCCATTCTTAGAATTTAATTTTCATAGTGTAGGAACTACATCGCTTTTTGTTCATTTCTGGAAAAACACTCTTCACCATCCTAATCTAAGTACTACTTACTTTAGATCAATCCAACGAGTTCATACTCGGCAGAACTTTCTGCTCCATGTTATACAGATAGACAGACAGACGGACAAACAAATCCTTTAAACTAACACCCTCCATTTTGCGACCGGGGTTAAAAAAGAAAGCGAGAAATAAACGCTCTCTAAAAAATAACCCTTCACTTGCGAACGATTTACAACCTAATCTGGGAAGGCCGTTAGGGCCAAATAAGTAATTAGTGGGGTTGAAAAACACTTAAATTTCCCGGTTAATGTGTTTTTGCGACAACGCCTAATGACCTGTAGGAGGTGAAAAGGGTGCGAATGTAAGCGAATAAACATCTTTTGCGGCCTCGTTTAACACTCTGGAGGGGTCTATTTGACCCCTGGGTACCATGCTTTCGCTTGTTATTTTCTTGGAACACTCATTGTAAGATGTATTTCAGTTATAAGTACCTATATACTTACATACATAAACTCTAGGGGCCTTACCACAAAAACTTAGACAATTTAGACGCCTTGAACAATTGTTCAACGCGTGTTTAATGTCAGTTTTATGTCAAACTCCATACAGAAATGTCATGTTTAAACGGTGTTTAAGCTAAACAACTGATAAACACGGTTTTGTGGTAATAAGTAGGAGTGAGGCGTATTTATCGTCACAGATAGAAATCACAAATATTAAAAAATAGCAGATAGCAATTGCTCCTAACGATAAAAAATATCTGTTACTTAAAATCACAGATCCTCAAGACTGCTACAATTAAAACTTAGGATACGATTTTCGACTTTAACAAATAGAAATAAAGAAGATATTCAATTGAGTTAATACGTATTTATCGTCTGTACAAAAATCACAGGCTGTGATTTTATAACAGATATTTGGATCTGTTATTTTTTTGTCACAGTCACAGTGATCACAGATATCGTGTTTCACCTGTTACAACCCATCTCTAGTAATAAGGTAAACGCCTTGTTCCCATGGGAGGTAGAAACTACGGAACGCCACGATCCTTACATGCTTACTCCTTTTGCTTCGCTTACATTCGTAAATTTGGTCATACACGGAGCTGTAGTGTGTAAGCAACCTTATTGTATGTAACCAGCCTTATTTCGTATAAATGTAATCCTTATAATTGTGTAATCGTTAGAATAAAGACAGTATTGATTTAGCTCTCGGTGTTTCAATATCTCCTCGAGATCCCGCCTTACATGGCGACCCTGCCAGGCCGTAACCGATGGCCGATCGTAATGGCAGTAATTTGGTTTGTTTAACATACCATGACCATATACATATGTGCGAGTGGGACTAAGTACAAAAATTATTGTTTTTGTTATAATTTGTATTGAGCGCTGCCGAGTTTCTACTCTCTCACGCCGGTTATGTGATTTGTAATGATCACCAGAGAAGATGGGTACCAGTACCTCTAAGGAGGAGGTGATCCTTGCCCAGAACGCCGCAGGGGGCAATAACCAAGCTTCAATAGAAGAGTTAAGGACGCATATTGGAGTCACGAACATAATCTTGATGCTGATCCTCGCTCTGGTATCGCTAGCAACAGTCTATGCCATCTACAGAATTTATAGAAGATGTCACCTCCAGTGGATTGACCACCAGATTCACCATCATACGATGCGACGTTCGTTTCTTCGCAGGCTTCCAAAACCGACTGTAGGCGTGGACGACGGCGTTGTGTGATGTGGAAAATATTATGTGTTTGTGCAGTGCAATATTTTAAAATACAGTGTGGTCTAGTGCGGTCAAAATTTCGTTAAAAATAACATTCAATATGGTAAAAGACGGTGTGATGATGAAACTTGTTTTTATGAACTTTAATATCTTATCAAGCAGTAACCAAATTATCGCTTAGCTTTCATAATGGTAAGTTATGGCAACTATTTTAGAAAAATTATGTAATGATATTAAAGAAATAATGAGGATGAATGCTTAGTTTGCGCGGCAGATATCAGTGACGGTATTTATTTAGCGAGTTCATTGGTAAAGCCAGTGTGCGGTAGGATACCTATCAAGATATTAAATACCACGGAAGATTATGTTACACTTAAAGAAATTAAACCGACTATACATAGCGTTAGTGACTACAATTTATGTTCCTTTTCTCAAGGCGAATCAAATGCGTATCGAGTTAAGAAATTATTTTCTTCGTTAAAATTAAATCATTTAAATGGAGAGGAACAAACATCAGTTGAGAACTTATGTGCCAAATACAATGATATATTTTATTTACCGGGAGATAGTTTGACAACGACTGATATTTATAAGCATTCGATAACTTTAAAACCTAATACGGTTCCAATATTTTCAAAACCATATAGATTACCACATGCTCAGAAAAAGGAAATAGATAGACAGATAGGAAAAATGTTGCAAGAAGGAATTATAGAGGAATGTAGAAGTGAATGGAGTAGTCCAGTGTTATTAGTTCCGAAAAAAATAGATTCTAGCGGGGAGAAAAAATGGAGATTAGTCATTGATTATAGGAAGTTAAATAATAGCATTGAGAATGATAAATTCCCTCTACCAAACATAACAGAAATATTGGATTCGTTATCAGGATGCATATATTTCAGTCATTTAGATTTGTATCAAGGTTTTCATAATGTAGAACTTGATAAGGATAGTCGAAAGTATACAGCCTTTGGTTCTGGTCAGTACCAGATGACAAGAATGCCAATGGGGCTCAAGACCAGTCCCTCATCCTTTTCCCGGATGATGACAATGGCTATGGCAGGTCTTGCATATGATAAGTGTCTTATTTACCAAGACGATTTAATAATATTTGGTCGTAATTTAGGAGAAAAAATTAAAAATTTACAGGATGTCTTTGAAAGGTTAAGGAAAGTGAATTTAAAGCTTAATCCCGTAAAATGTGAGTTTTTCAAAAAGGAAATGCTATACTTAGGACATGTAGTGTCTCGTGAAGGAGTTGTGCCCGATCCGGATAAAATAAAAATTGTCCAAAATTATCCTTGCCCAAAATCAGTCGAAGAAGTCAAGCGTTTCACAGCTTTGTTAATTATTATAGAAAGTTTATACCGAACTTTGCGGAAAAAGCATATCCATTACACAAATTATGTAGGAAAAATGTGAATTTTATTTGGGACCAAGATTGTCAGAAAACATTTGAAGATTTAAAGCAGTGTTTAGTTTCTCCTCCTGTTCTGCAATATCCAGATTTTACAGAAACAAATCAATTTATAGTACAAACAGACGCTTCAGGTTATTCAATTGGCGCTATTTTAAGTAATGGAAATAAAAAACCAGTTGCATATGCCAGTAGAAGTTTAAATAGTGCAGAACAGCGATACCCAACAATCGAAAAGGAGTTATTGGCAATAGTTTGGGCAGTAAAATATTTCCGTCCATATCTGTATGGTAGAAAATTCAAAATATTGACGGATCATCGTCCATTAATTTATCTTTTTAATATGCGGGATCCATCGAGTAGGCTTATGAAATTTAGATTAATATTAGAAGAGTACGATTACTTTGTAGAGTATATAAAGGGTACGGACAACGCAGCTGCAGATGCATTGTCCCGGATTTCTTTTACAAGTGAAGATTTAAAGAATATGGGTGAATCTTATATAAATGTAACAACTAGGGCACAGGCGAGGAAAATGCAAAGCCCACGTAGTAGTACGACGACTGACAGCACTTGGCCTGATCAACCATGTGTAGTAGGAAGTCATACGAAACCAAGAGAGGCAATAGAACTTAGATTTAGCGAGGAAAAAGAGTTAGATATTTTGAGAAAGCAAAATAAAATTACTGAAGAGAAAAACGCATTTTATTATGTAGAAAGCAAGTCAACAATTTTTATTAATCCCGACTACCAATCACAATTGACGCGAGCCGCATTTGTGAGGCAGTTAGGTAGATTTTGCAAATTAATAGACGTCGACGAAATATGTATTATGAAGAATAGAGAGCAAAATGAGTTTATTAAAGAATTATTGAGTGAGATTAAATCGTCAAATGATAGGTACGTACCACGAATTTATATAATAAATGATGTTCGAAGAATAGACGATAAAGATGACAGGACAGTTATTCTTAATGATTTCCATCTCCTGCCCACCAGTGGCCACGCGGGCATGAGAAGGATGGTTAATAATATCAAAAAAATATTTTTACTGGCCAGGGTTAGAACGAGACGTTCGAGAATTTGTAAAAAAATGTCCAAAGTGCCAGAAGGAGAAATATGCAAGACATGTAAAGGAGCCGATGGTTATTACCTCTACGGCAACAACAGCATTTGATAAAATATTTTTAGATTTAGTAGGACCATTAGATAGGGATAATTTTAATTTTTCTTATATACTAACCATACAATGTGAGTTGACTAAGTATGTTGTGGCACATCCTTTAATTTCTAAAAAGTCAACAGAAGTGGCTCAAGCTTTAGTTAACAGTTTTATTCTTCGCTACGGGTTACCGAAGGAAATAGCAACAGACAGAGGATCCGAGTTTATGTCTACAGTATTTCAAGAGGTTTGTAAACTTTTAAAAATAACTCATTTAAATTCCACAGCTTACCACCACCAAAGTATAGGTGCGTTGGAAAATACACATAAGAATTTAGGCTCTTTCTTACGTATTCAAACAGATAATCATCCAGACGCATGGAGTCAATGGCTTCCATATTGGTGTTTTTCCTTCAACACATCAGTACATACGGAAACTAAATTCACGCCATTTGAGTTAGTCTTTGGTAAAATATGCTCGCTACCCTGTAATTTAGATAACAATGTTGTTGAACCACTATATAATCACGAAAGTTATCCTTTACAGTTAAAATTTAGATTGCAGCTATCCCAAAAAGAAGCAAGGGAAAATTTGGTCAAAAGTAAAATACATAGGAAAAATATTTACGACAAAAGTACAAATCCAATAGTTTATAAGCCAAATGATTTAATACTAGTAAAAAATGAAAAAAGTAATAAGATGGATAGTATATATTCTGGTCCTTTTAAAGTAGTGAAAGAGATGTCACCAAATGTCCAAATAAATAAAAATGGAAAATTAGATATAGTCCACAAAAATCGTACAAAATTGTTCACACCAGATAAATAATGTTGTATAATAACCTTGTATTTGTATAACTAAGTATAAGAAAAAAAAAATATAATACTAATAAGTGTACCTTTATATAATATAACCATAATTAACTCTATAATTATATAAAATCATGCCATAATAGTGCAAAATCAATATTGTTTAACGCATAATATGGAGAAAAAAAAAGCAAAATTGTATAGTTACAATTTAACTTTTTTTTCACCAGGAAAGGAGATGTAGTGTGTAAGCAACCTTATTGTATGTAACCAGCCTTATTTCGTATAAATGTAATCCTTATAATTGTGTAATCGTTAGAATAAAGACAGTATTGATTTAGCTCTCGGTGTTTCAATATCTCCTCGAGATCCCGCCTTACAAGCGGATTACGAACAACGCATCTGGCCTTTCTAAAGAACATCACTAATAAGGCAACATCACTATAATTATGTCTTTGTAGGGCGCCCCCTTCCGGTGTTTCCATTCACATCTGCCTTATAAATAGCTGCCTTTTGTAAGTCGCCTTTCATTCATCCTCCAAACCATGTAATTTCAATTTCGTTGGTTATCTTTTATTTTTATAAAAATTCTATAAATAAATATGAATCTTACTAAAGCGACTGTTCCTTGTAAAATAATGTAGTTTTGCATAAAAATAGAGAAAAATTGTAGCAGAGAACCGCTTTCGTATTCCTATTTTAATGAGTTCGGTTTGATATAAAATATTCCATTTGTGTGAAAATATTTTATGCAACCCTTTTTTAGATTGTTTTGCTTTAGGTTACTGGGTTACTTTTTGAGCTCAATGCTGCTTTTAAGAAAACATTAATTTTACAGCTGAACTTGAGGTTCTGGGTTCGATTCCCGGGTCGGGCAAAGTTTTATTGGGTTTTTCCATCTGGAATTTCTCAGTCCGGAGTCAGGATTTGTGCCAGGTTGATGGCAATAGGCTCGCCCCCTATTAAATGGGACTGAAACATAACTGAAGAAATGTGGGTTTATTATAAGTGTACACCTCTGCCCAGTTCTTCGGGGAATAAGGCGTGATGTTATGTTATGATTATTAATTTTACTAGGTCAAAAATAACATTACACTTTACTGAAGATTCAAGTTTGATTATCGTTCTGGGTTCAAGGATAAAAAACTTAGATAGGTCCAAAAAAGGATGGAAAAATACCGCTCCCGGACGCATAAGTATAAATAATTCACCTTTAATCCAGTTAATTTTCACCCTCAGTATCTAAAAAATAACCTTTATTGATGCGCCAAAATATAGTACCTACCTATTTACATACGAATTACATTTTATCGGAAATGGTTTAATAAGGAATTCCTTGGAACGCACCTGTGGCCGGATTTCAGCTATTCAAAACATTTCAATTTAGATTGCGGAAAAAAAAGGCCCGGCTTCCGACACAAAGATTCATAGGGAGAGGATGTGGCAGGAGCACAGTGATTATTCAAAACTCAAACTCAAACCATTTATTTCAATTAAACCATTTACAGGCACTTTTGAATTGTCAAAGAGTCGGAAAGTTGAAGCTAGTGTGCCCATTCCAAAACGTAGATCTATATGGAGAAGAACGGGCCAAGAAACTTTAAATAAAATGCATAATTATTATAGACTAGCTTCCGCCCTCGGCTTCGACCGCGTGGTTTGTCGATAAAAAGTAGCCTATGTCCTTCCCCGGGATGACATCTATCTGCTTGCCAAATTTTATCGAAATCCGTTCTGTGGGTTACGCGTGAAAAGGTAACATACAGACAGACAGACAGACAGACCGACAGACAGATAGAGTTATTTTCGGATTTATAATATTATATAGTCTATATAGGATATGGATATGGATATTACAAAATCCTGGGTACACTATTCATGTTGCTTCTATATGTGAGAACAATGTAAAACAAAAAATAATCAAAAACAATTTAAAATATAAAATTAATAAAATATAAGTAAAAATCTTTTTAAGAACAAGCTTTGAATGAGCTACAAAGTTCTAAATAAAACTTACGTAAACATAGAACTTTAATATTTTCTTAAAAGCTTGAGGCTTATTTTTAATTCATATTAAGAAGGACATTTACGCCTCAAGCTTTTAACAAATATTAAAGTTCTATGTTTACGTAAGTTTTATTTAGAACTTTGTAGTTCATTCAAAGCTTGTTCTTAAAAAGATTTTTACTTATATTTTATTTTGTACTTTTTAGCGTTAGAATTTGTCAACCGACCCTGGATATTGCCTTGGGCTATAAGTCCTTGACAAGAAAACGCCAACGAGTCCAAACACGATGGTGTTATCTTGTTTGATTGAGGTTGTCCCATGGCCACCTTCTGGCTCCATCATCAGACCCTGAACACCACCTAGTGTCAAGGCACCTGTCAATACATAACCAATGAGTCCAAACACGATTGTGCTATCTTGTTAGATTGAGGTTTTCCCATGGCCACCTTCCGGCTCCATCATCAGACCTTGAACACCACCCAGTGTCAAAGCACTTGTTAATACGTAACCAATGAGTCCAAACACGATGGTGCTATCTTGTTGGATTGAGGAGTTCCTATAGCCAACTTCCAGCTCCATCATCATACCAGCTCCATGATATCAAATTATCAAAATGTCTCGATAGTTGTATAAGTATGCCAAGATTCAGCTCAATCGGATTCCAGAAAGTGCTTGAAAAATGGAGTACAATTTAGTAACCGGAAAGACATACGAACAGAGCATAAGCTATATAAAGCTTGTAAAAATAAACTCTGGCAAATAAGAGATGACCAGTCTCAACTGACGGCGCCCATTCACGAACATGACACGTGGATCAGCACCATCCAGCTCAACCATTTTGTAGGGAACCGAATCATCCAACACATTCAACATTGAAATATGCTTCCAACACTATACCTAGGTACCTACTGTCTTAGAGGCATCTAAAACAGTAGGCACTTATAGTGAACGAACTGCAAAGTTCATTGCAAAATTACATTTATTACAATGTAATGTTCTGAGCATTGCCAAGAAAGCCTAAAATGGATTTCAAGAAGCTTTTAAATAAAATGGTCCTTCGCCCCAAAGATTTGAAAAAAGCTTCGTGAAATAAATATCTTTGTTTTATTTTATGGCTAGGTATTTACAGTCGACCACCCTGTCGTTGTTGACCTTGCCCTGGCCTAGCGTATTATGGAGTTTCAATAGAATAAGCGGCCAACTTATACTGGTTTTGTTACTTCTGACGTGCGGCCTATTGTACACAAGGCAACACATCAAGCTATACATTTCCAGTATAAGCTGATCTCGCATTTTATAGGATTTCCGTACAATGCGAGATTGTTATTCCATTGCTTCATAAGTTAGAAAAAAAATCTGGTCAACAACATAAATAACGCAATGTATGTTGTTGAACTGTCAAAATGAAACAGATTAGTCTTAATCGTTTACGAAAATATGTTACGGAATTAGATAACAGGAACCAAGCAACGAAAAGCATATTCACTACTAGGCTAAAAGGTAACCTATTTTAGATTCTGAATAAAATTTCACGTTCCCACGTGCACCGTAGTCTAGTTGCTTTTAAAAACACTGTCCAATCACGATATGGGTGCAATTTTAAAATGGAATCCATTACCGTTTGTGCGTTATCATCGCATAAATACTTGAGACTACCCTCACATTTGAATAAAAGTATGTTGTTACCCCGTCTGCAGAGTGCAAAGGTTTACGTTAATGCAATTACTTATGGTGTGTACACGGTACACATATGCGAAACGTAACATAAAATGTACCATTCGTTGAATTAAACATAATGTATGCAATGCAACATGAAATGTAACACAACAATTGGCGTATTTGTTTCAACATTGTAATCACGCTCTCAAAGGCAAAGTCAAATTTATTTCAAATAGGCACATTAAAGGCAGTTTTGAACGTCAAAAACAAAGAAATAGAACTAATTCTAGTTGCCCCCTCCAAAAGGTAGTTTTTGTATGGAGAAGAATGGGCAAGAAAACCCTCCGTTACTCTTATAAAAATATACATGAATTTCGAAAACGGATCTAACGATTTCGATGAAAGTTGCAATATGGGGTTTACGGGGGTGAAAAATGGATCTAGCTAGGTCTCATATCTAGGAAAACTCGTTTTCTCTATTTTCAGAGCCTCGGGATTTCGGGAATGTGAGACAACGTTGGTATACCTAGACGATATGATTATCTCTACCTTTAATCTTGATAAAATTAATGCTGCAGTATTCTCGGCATAAAGGCTCTTACATAAAGGCGCGATTCGCTGCGCGACGCGAATTTTAACATAACAATTTCTGAGAAAACTTCACGGCGAACAATGCGGCGGCGTCGCGTCGCGCGTCGAATCGCGCCAGTATGTAAGAGCCTTAACGCAGGATAATGCTAAGCAATTTGAGGTAGGGTAGAGCGTTAACTGTGTCAGAGACTAACAAAAAATGAAAAAAATGACCTTAGCTTGATAGTTACCTAATGGATAGTTAAAGGCCATTATTACCATATTTCATTTCTACCTATTCCTCCAATAAACATAGTTTGTCTTTCTGGGAATTCCTTCAACGCGACCCTAATGCGGTATTTTCTTGGAATTATCATTACTTAGCTTTGTAATTATGGACTTAATAGCTTCTGCCCGTGACTTCGTTCACGTGGACGTCGTGAGATACACAACTTACTAAAATAACAGTCACATTTTAAAGCCCTACCCTACCTCAAATTGCTTAGCATAATGCTCCGTTATGCCGAAAATACTGCAGCATTAATTTTGAAATAAATATATTATGTTAAAGTTGAGCATTGGTGCTAGGTCCTATGTTTGGCGAAAACAAGAGTACATATATAAACTGAACTATAAATTGCTGTTATTTAAAAAAATACTTCAAATTTCAGATCAGAGGTTGACAGATCATTAAACTTTGCATAATAACTGAACTAACTATAAAGCAGGTCTTATGTTTTTTAAATTACCATTATTTTCACCGTAAAAAGGAATTATCTAAACGATTCGAGGCTTGAGAACCTCACTCAGGCCGCGAGTAGTATGGTGCGAGTGAGATAAAAATTGAGGTAATGTAGGGCCTTAATAAAACTCTGTCAGCCCCCGTCCCACCGCGTCGCATCGCATCGCCCGCGCGCACTGTTACTGGAGAGGGGTCTCCATACAAACGCTCTCGCCTGTTTTGTCTCTGGTTTATGATCTTAAAGCAATGATTTTTTATGGTAAACTAAATATCAACTAGTTCTATGCCCCTATGTTTTCCGTTTTGATGATACATTATCTGTAGAAGCACTAGAACCCTCAGAAAATGCTCAAAATTGCCTGTTCAGACCGCTGTTATCAAAGGCCTATTGTACAAATTTGACAACTATTAATGAAAAAAGAAAAACATAGGGGCACAGTAAATATCCTTCTTAATCAATTTATAAAATATCTTTCAAATTAGTCCAATAATAGAGGAGGAAATAGACGAGAGCCGAACCTCAAATTATGAATTTTTGTATGGAGTAGTTTGAATAAATGATTTTTGATGTTATATTTACCTTAGTTTGTTAGTCATAACAAACAAAGGTGGCTAAAAATGGCTAATAATGTTACCCCTTTGTTTGTTGACAGCAATGTGTCTGCAGAATGATAAATATGTTGATCCCTAAACAAAATTACGTGAGGAGTGTCTCCAAAGTTAATAAAACAAACTTGAGGCTAGAGATTAAGTTATCCGTCATCCTGAGCTACAAACAATACCTGTGATAACAAGGTAAGTTAAGTCCCTCGAAATTCCTCCTAGGATGGCGTCGCGAACAAATCTTGTTGACAAACTATGAATCGCTTTATTAAATGGCTCAGACAAGCGTTCCAATTAACAGTTGTAAAGAGCCAGGAGGATCGACCGAGGGTTTAGAACCTCTGATCGTAGAAATAATTAAGGTACAAGAGGAAATTGCTACGATCTGCAAGGTTATGAGGAAATACATTCATTCCATACTAAATTTTTTCCGATACCTCGGTTTTCTCCTGATATTTTTAAAAAATAGACCGGGATTCAAAGAGGAGCTCGTGGCTAAGTAATAACAGCCGCACGGGTCGATCTATCAGGTTAAGCTACGCTTGCCGAGGCTGGTCCCTGGATGGGTGACCATGTTTACATATCGAGACTCCTCCGTGCCTCGGAAAGCACGTTAAGCCGTTGGTCCCGGCTGTCATTTGTGGATCTTTGACAGTCGTTACGGGTCACAGCAGCCCGAAAGTCTGACAACCAGTCTTGCCAAGGGGTATCGTATTACTCAGTTTCTGAGTATCGTTTTACTGGGTTGTGGAGGTCAGATAGGCAGTCGCTCCATGTAAAATACTGGTATTCAGCTGCATCCGGTTAGACTGGAAGCCGACCCCAACTTGGTTGGGAAAAGGCTAGGTAGATGAGACCGTGACACGGTGAGATTTTTACAGAATAGATCGCTTGGTCAATACATCTAGACGAAAAGATGAGTTCTTTGCGATTTTAAACTGTCACCTTGATGTAGCTGTATACTATGTACTGACCCGCGTCATGTTGCACTACTCGCATCCGATAGGACGCGACTCCCGAAATATGACGCGAGTCAGTTTAACTGAACTACTGCAGTTTCGCTACTATGGTTTTATGGCGGAGCTCGGAGGTGTGCTACCGGCGTGAACTGGGTGCTTCAAAGGACCACTTTGGCAGAATTATAGTAGGAAAATATTATGAATCATCGTAAAATGTCACAAACTGACAATTCATAATAAGATCTGCGTTCAATTCATATTACGAAATAATTCATCCGTTTGACAGTTTTCTATGGTGATTCGTAAAATGGTCCACAGATTATGAATTGCTTTTGTGTCAAATTAGAGGAATTTCTAATGACAGCTGGGAATTCAGAAAATGAATTGCTTTTAGAGGAATTGCTAATGTGGCGGTTTTAGGCCCACTGCTTTGCAAATGATTGTAGTAGTACCCCAGAGGCCTATTTAAATATACTAATTTACAAACATTCTACTATTTTGTGTGGCAAATCTGTCAAAAACTCACAATGGAGAGAACATTGCAACGTTTGTAAATTAGTGGACTTGGTCCCTAGTTCTAGCACTCGTTGTAAACACAAAAGCGACAGATGACATCCCTCAACGTTTGCTCTCGCTTTAAAGTTTGAGATTATAATTATTTACCTCAAAACACGAAGCGAATTGGACGTGCTCCCAATAAATTATTCTGTCTAATTATCACAATAATAACCCTTACGGAGAGCCTTCATAATAAGGCAGACATTTAAACTTTGTTTTTGTTTAGCCCCTTTCCCTTTCATTTAAAAATTCAGCCAGTGTTTTTATAACCAACGATTTAATTTTTAAATTTCTTTTCTTTTAATGGTTATTGAGGCAAATGGGGGTGAAAGTTTGCTCTGCTAATTTCAAGCCACATTGCTTTTGTCTGAGCTTACATTGAGTAATTTATATTCAGTGAAGGAAGTGTTCAAGAGTTCCAGAATCGAGCTATGTACTTAACTATTTTTTGTAATTATACGTCTTTAGTTCACTATAAGACATGGCGCACACTATGCGACATGCGACTGCGACAGCTCGGCGACTAGGTGCGACAACAGAGAAGTTGCATGCGTCCGTATGTCACTGCAGGAATCCAGCAGAATATCAGCGTCAGGTATATTTGCCTGACACATGCTGAGTTGGACTCCTATTTGGTGCCACGTTGAGACGCACACCGCACTCTGTATGTTTCGTTATTTTTTAAAGTGTGTCATAGACAATATTGTCATCACTGTGTCTAGTTTTCTTTTATTGTTTCAATTTTTTTTTTGTTTGTTATTTAACCGTGTTTTTGTATGTTGTGCTGTTTTTTGTGTGCACCAAATAAACGTTTTATGCATCTATCTATCTATCTACTAGATGCACGGCAAGAAGCAACTGTTTCTAACCGACATCAAAAAGGAGAAGTCTCTTAGTTTACACATTTTTTTTTGTATGTTTGTTACGCGATTACTCCGCCAATTATGAATCGATTTTGATGGCTCTTTTTTGTTTGGTAGGTCATGCGTCAGAGGTGGTCCCATTAACTTTGCTTGCGTAGTTTTTGAGTTAGCTTCAATATTACGATTTTTTCCCACTTACGTCTATATGGACCAGCTCGTGGCTAAGTACGCTTGCCGGGGTTGGTCCGTGGATGGGTGACCATTTTCACATATCGAAACTCCTCCGTGCCTCGGAAAGCACGTTAAGCCGTTGGTCCCGGCTGCCATTTGTGGATCTTTAACAGTCGTTACGAGTCGTCAGAAGCACGAAAGTCTGACAACCAGTCTAGCCAAGGGGTATCGTATTACCCCGTTACTGGGTTGTGGAGGTCAGATAGGCAGTCGCTCCATGTAAAATACTGGTATTTAGCTGTATCCGGTTAGACTGGAAGCCGACCCCAACATAGTTGGGAAAAGGCTAGGCAGATTGATTGAGTCTATATGGACGATGTTTGATGTTACTCCATCACTGTTATTTACATAGCAGGTAGTGCATTCGATGGACCGGGAGTCGATGGTATTCGAATTTGTGTGGGGTACCAACTAAATTCGAATACCATCGACTCCCGGTCCCGGTCCCACAACTAAACACTGAAAAATAAAAACATTTAACAACAAACATTTTTAGCAAAGACTGTGTCACTTAAGTACTTAGCTCTTTAGAGCAGTGTTAGCCTGACTGCCAAGTCACAGGCCTCAAGTTTAAACCTGAGGTACGCATCTCTGACTTTTCGGATTCATGTGCGTATTGTATAATTATCACTTGCTTTAAAAACGGTGAAGCAAAACATCGTGAGGAAACCGGCATGCTTGAGAGATATTTCTCGACGGCATGTGAAGCCAAGTCAGAGGCCCATGGGCGGCTTTAAAACTGACACCAGGTTAGTCACACGAAAAGAAGAAGATCGCTCTTTAAAGCCGTTTTCTACTATCAACAGCAAACTAAATAATATAAGCACTAAATTTGAAGTATTTGTCGTATAAACTTACTAAAAGAGTCCTCGTACCAAAATCTAAGGACCCACAGTGGACGGCAAATACTTTAGTGTAGGGGTGACAAACCTTTTTGCACTGTGTGACATTATGAACTAAGTAAAATAATCTTTTGGCCAATTACGAGTACGTGACACCGATATTTTACATGAGAAAAGTAAAGCGACATAAAATAGTTACACGCATTAGAATCCTACATTGAGGTTCGTTCCCAATACAATTACTATAATAGGTACAGTCAGGGAAATGAATTGTTAATCAAATTGATACGCTACATCAATTTACTTGGGAAATCATCCAATGACTTCTCCCACTCTGGGCGGAGCGGAAGGGCGTGTAATACTTTTACTGACTAAAACCCACCCGTGTTCCTTCAGTTGCCTGTTGCCAAGGTCCCGGTATCCCTTTCGGACTTTCCCGTAACCCTGGCAGGACATCAATTTACTCTAATGTAACCATTGCACACGATTGTCAAAAATTACAGCTGTGATGTGAATATACGAAAAGTTTAGGTTGGTCTTCAATTAGCCAAACAAATAATTTCCCTTTTCTTTAGAATCTAAAGAAAAGGAAATTAATTGTTTCAATCAATCAGTGTCCATCTAAAGATGGACACTGAATGATTGAAAAGATGTTTTTACGGCACCCATTAAATGTTCAATTTAGTTCGGACGCTATGAAGCGGTAAAGCTGCACAGCCAATCTTGATCTCGTTCGTATACCTATCTATGAAATCAAAGTCATGCCCAGAGTTTTATTACACGTACCATAGGTTCACCATCCCTGCTTTAGCCACTCGTAGTGAGTAAACCTCTGAATGCAAGTCTTTGTGAAAAGTTTATAAAGCTAAGGTGGCAACAATGGCCAAGTTGAGTCCCAGCGGCCACAGAAAAGAAGTAAGAAATTTTTCCTTTAGTTCTACGCTTTGAGATAAATAAGTTTTTCGGATTACGTTGTTATGGTCACAAGACTTGGGAAGATCGTGGATCTTTTTGTGAAGTGATGTTTACTGGACGTTTGGTTTTCATAAAGATAACATACAACACACAACGATATATACCAAAATGGCAAATGGTTACGCCAGCTTCGGTAGTGATGGCTACGCCAACTACGGCGTAGTATCGAGTGTACTACGTGCGAGCGACAAACGGATGTGCGTATAACGCTTGTGCGACAAAACTGTACTGCGAATAACCCTAGTTCGAATTAACCTACGCCGACTACGGCGTAGCAATGGCTTCATTAGCTACGGCGTAGCAACCGCTACGCCAGCCAACCCTTAAATTTTTAACTTTATATTTTTATTATTGGTTGTTATAGCGGCAATAGAAATACATAATCTGTGAAATTTTCAACTGTCTATCTATTACGGATCATGAGATACAGTCCGCTAACAGACAGACAGACATATTTTATTTAGGGTTCCGTTTGGCACCCTTCGGGTACGGAACCCTACAAAGTATTTAAAGGTTAAGAATAATTAAATAAAACCGGCCAAGAGCGAGTCGGACTCGCGCACGAAGGATTCCGTACCATTATCAATAAAAACTGCAAAAAAATCACGTTTGTTGTATGGGAGCCCCTTATATATTTATTTTATTCTGTTTTTTAGTATTTGTGCAGCGGCAACAGAAATACATCATCTGTGAAAATTTCAACTATCTAACTATCACGGTTCATGAGATACAGTCTGGTGAAAGACGGACAGACAGACAGACATACAGATAGACAGACGATCGGATAGCGGAGTCTTAGTAATAGGGTCCCGTTTTACCTTTTGGGTACGGAACCCTAAAAAGCAGTAAGGGGCTTTTGAGTTTCGCAAAATGTGTACATAATCTTTGCCTTCGAGTGTGCATACTCATGGCAAGACTGGAATAAAGTTAATTAAAGCTGCAAGATGGAGACATAATTAAATGGAATTTATATTCATTAGTATTCGTTGTCTGTGTGTAGTGCGTGCTTGCAATGCAATGGAGAAGATTTAACTAAGCTGTGTTGTAAAAAGTTATAAAACTAAAACCCAACTACGACAAAAAAGTCAAGCAACTAAAAAGGTATAAACAAGACATCACAGACAGACAAATTAAAAATCCGGAGTCACACGTGTTTATAAATCGAACAGATTACTTATCCGGATCTTTAATTTGTCTGTCTGTGATGTCTTGTTTATACCTTTTTAGTTGTTAGACAGTCGTTACGGGTAATGAGAAGCCCGAAATTCTGACAGCCAATTGTGTTACAAATAACTGGGTTGTCACTGGTCAGATAGGCTGTCGCTCCAAGTAAAATACTAGTTTTAGTTACTGTAATTGGTTGCACAACCGTTGTAAATAAATAAATATTGGTATTCAGCTGCATCTGACTAGACTGGAAGCCCAACATAGTTGGGAAAAGGCTAGAGACATGATGTTGATCTAAAATTCAGCCTCGTTGGATGTGTTATCTGGTTTTTCCATAAGTAATTCCTCAGTAGCAGCCCGGAGTCTGGATTCGTACTCGGTTATTTTTAATTGTTTTTTTTTTTACACTGTTCTCACATATACAAGAACAAGAATACTGTAACCAGTCTTATGTCATATCAATATCTTGGAGTGTCTTGCCCGTTCTTCTCCAATAGAGATCCTTATTTTTGAATGGGTTCCTTCAACTTTGTGACTAATTGACCGACTCTTTGACAATTCAAAAGTGCCTGTAAATGGTTTAATTGCAATAAATGCTTTGAGTTTGAGTTGATGGCAATAGGCTCGTATATCCATACTACCATACTAATATTATAAATTCGAAAGTAAAGAAAGTACTGTCTGTATGTTACCTTTTCACGCCTATAAACCACTGATCGGATTTCGATAAAATTTGGCAAGGATATAGATGGCATCCCGGGGAAGGACATAGGCTACTTTTTCGGCAAAGCCGCAGGCGGAAGCTAATTAAAGATAATTGGCGAAATGTGGCGAAATTATACATGTCTGTCAAACCCTTCGCGATGTTATGTTAATTTCTCAAATACTTATCCTAGTTGCATCCTTCCACATTTTCACGTCTTCCTCATGGCACTTGAAACTTTTAAGTCGCACTAAGTTGTCTGAGTAATTCTAAAGTTCCGTAACTCCCAGCAACTTTTACTTACGTTATGTACGAGTAAGTATGCGGAGTTTAAGTTTTAGTTAAGTAAGTCGCACGCGCTGTGGTCGCCGCGGGTCAAGTATTAGGTAAGTGGGAAGGTAAACAGAGTTATATACATTGAACAAGGAATAAAGTGTTCATCCACTGCTAGAGTGCTATACAGGGTTAAATTGAATTATCTAGCGAAACTCCGTAGACGTGATGGGTATCGATATCTCAACATCATTAAGAGCGTTTACACTGAAAGTTGGCAACGTCGCAAATAACTGTCAAATATTTACCTGTTTTGATTAATTTGGCAAAATTACTGTATGGAAATATGAAATATGGCTAGACAACTGTCTAAAATATTGATTATGAATTGCAATTATAACACTGAATTTAAGTTGTAACCGGTTTTGGGTGTAAAAAAGGCATTTGGAAAGTTTCCAAATCCTTTTTTAAATATTCGGTGTTCCAATATTATTTATTGCATTTCATAATCAATATTTTAGACAGTTGTCTAGCCATATTTCATATTTCCATACAGTAAATATTGTCAAATTAATCAAAACAGCGAAATATTTGACATCTATTTGCGACGTTGCCAACTTTCAGCGTAAACGTTCTTAAACGCCAGAGAAATTAATTTGATGAGTTCTTATCCGCACGTAGTGCAGTCACTTGAAATAACAGTTAAAAAAAAATCGTTTTCTTTGTATAAACACAGACGTGATATCTAAATAGGACGAAACAACAAAAAAAAACAGATATTCTCCAGTAATGCTTCAAGTTATAAGAACACCAGCGTTCGTTGACCCCAAAAAGAATTTGCCAAATCGGTCCAGCCGTTCTGAAGAGATGCGCTTACCATTGAACAGCATTTAATTTATTATTATTACGGGTGTAAAAAGACGCTTAACCAAGCCGAAAGTCATTTGTGATTATTTTTTGTTGTGGACCAAACTTAGTCTTCTCGTTACAGAGATATTGAAGGTTTTATGTTCCAACTTTTTCAGACAATTTTTAAAGAAAGCAAATTTTAAATGTTACAACTTAATTTTAACCACACAAACCCTGAACCGTTGCAAGCAGCCATAAACACAATGTTTTGCCGTAAACAGCGATTTTTCACACCAAAAACAAACGTCGATTCCGTGCAATTATTTTTGTGCAATGTTACTTAAGGGCGCACCCTACCTCAGATTTTATCCCGCTCGCACCGTACTACTCGCGAACTGAGTGAGAACGAGACGGAGTGGGGCACTAGCGGCTCTAAAGCGTCGAAAAGTTTAGGTAATTGCTTTTTACGGTGAAAATAATGGTAATTAAAACAAAAACTAAACATAATACCTGCTTTATAAGATAGTTCAGTTATTATGCAAAGTTTCATGATGTAATTTGAAATATTTTTTGAATACCAGCGGTTTATAGTTCCGTTTAGAGGTAACTTTCGATTTTTTTTTTATGTAATCGTATTTTCACCAAACATAAGACCTAGCATCAATCCTCAACTTTAACATAATATATTTATTTCAAAATTAATGCTGCAGTATTTTCGGCATAACGAAGGATCATAGTAAGCAATTTGAGGTAGGGTGCGCCCTTAATGAGATGTACAGAATGCGTAGTTGACGACTATGCGATGGGTCTTTTTACACCCTGTATAGATGACAACCAATGTCAGTACATAATATAATATTAAACAAAGCAGATAATTTCGTTACTGTAATCACGTCAAATCTTTTCTGTCTTCGCAATCGGCCAAACATTATTGGACACATTTCGCGAGTAACTTTGTGCGAACTTATTCCCTCCTGCCTCAATAACTTTGTTCAAGGTGAAATATATTTCTTGTAGTTTCCCTTTTCACAGGTACCGACACAATATTGAAAACCTAAATTACTCGAGTTGTTTATACGTGATCGGAATAGCGAAAGTCTTTGAAGAAAAAACAGCAAAAAATGTGTATCTGTATTTACTGTTAACATTTTTTTAATGGTTTGATTTCTTTTTGATCGTGGAACATTTGGTAGACTAGTTTTTTTTATCCACTACAGACAGCTCTTGGCCCGCATCGCACCAGGGGGCCAAGTCTACTAATTTACAAACGTGCCAGTGGTCTCGCAGTGATGAGTTTTTGACAGATTTTGTATGGCATATATGTCAAAAACTGATCATTGTGAGAGCACTGACACGTTTGTAAATTAGTTGACTTGGCCCCCTGTTGGTAAGTGATGATCAAGCCGAAGGTGGAAGCGAGCTTCACCCGGAATCCTCCACCACAGAGAAACTGGCTATCTTACCTCTAACTGCCGAAACACAACAATGCTGTTAAAATTGTTGTTATGATGACAGACTTAGATAAGATGTACCACCATCTTATTAAAGTCTGTCGCCTTCATCAACCGGACATAAATTTCAGACTCCGGTCTGCTACTGAGAAATTCCTGATAATGAAATGAATGAAATTGTTTGTTCTGTAAATAGGATATCGGAATCACTTTTTATGAGGACCATGTAGATGATGTCTGAAATGGTCTTTTGAGGAAAGAACCACCCAGATTTGAGTGTCAAAGTCAAATAATTTATTTCAAATAGGCACATAAAACGCACTTTTGAACGTCAAAAACAAAGAAATAGAACTGATTCTAGTTGCCCCTTCCAAAAGGTAGTTTTCGTATTGAGAAGAATAGGCAAGTTACTCTTTTATAATTTTTTTTACAATATTTTGTTATAATTATATGTGAAGACGAACCTGAACTGTGAGTGAACCTGTCCAGTCAGTGCTAGCATTTGTCAGTAACCGAGGAGCTCAACTCAGAGCTTAAGGAGCTCACCGACTATAAGAAAACCCATTAACACTTTGCCCAACCAGAGAATCAAAGTTAGGACCACAGGCTCAGCAGTAGCTCTTGCGACCGCTAGACCAACGAGTCAGTCAACCAAAAATATTCTGCTAATAAACCATGAAAATAAACACTAGAGACTTTAGTAGGTACTCTATCTCTTATACATTGTAACAGCGAATCAATTTTCACGCCTCCCCCAGGCTAACTTTTCCTGCCAGGGTTGCGGGAAAGTCCGAAAGGGATAACGGGACCTTGGCAACAGGCAACTGAAGGAACACGGGTGGGTTTTAGTTAGTAAAAGTCTGACACGCCCTTCCGCTCCGCCCAGAGTGGGAGAAGTCATTGGATGATTTCCAAACCTTAAAGAAAAAAAAATGCTAAATACTTTTTGATATTCGGATAGCTCATGACCTAAAGAGTTGCCTTAAAGAATATGAATAAAAAATCTCGATAAATTAAAAAGTTATGCAACAACGCAAAATTTCGCGGGTTCTACATTAGTGTAGATTCTACACTGCACACAATGTAGTTTTAATCTGAAAGACAAACAAACCATGCACATGTTTACATGTTTCAATCAAGAACAACAAACAATATCGCAGCATATTTCTCTAACAGGTAAAGTATAACTTTGTAAAACATACGTAAACAGTGCGCTTGCATCGTCTCATCTCTTAAGGTCCACTTACACGAGCAATTTTTAAGCAATAAGTTATTTGACTGGGCTTTTCTTAATGAGATTTTTCGAAAGCTAGAAAAAAATTAAGCCACGTTAAAAAAAGGATTGTTTACATGTCTCAAAAAATGACGAAGTTGTGTGCGTTTTAAAGTCCATGCTAGACGGGGACAGCACTGCTGCAATCTGACGTTACTACGTATCTTCACGCCATACTGCACAATGACATTTTGTGACAAACATAGAAGAATAATTTTCAAAAGCGTGTAACTTTTCCATTTTATCACCGATTTCATAAAAAAAAATCATTAATCGTCTTTTTTAATAACGACTTTTGAAATAAGTATTAATTCATTTAGTTATTTTATATTACTCATCACAATTTGACAAATGAGTTATGGTTGTGAGCGTCTTGATCGTCCGCTGATTATAGGCTATATGACGTCGCATTAAATTGATTATGGCGCCCTGTAAAGGACAAAATGTCAAGAACTAAAAAAAAAAAACTTTTATTTTTTGTAAACTGAAGCATAATAAAAATTTTTTATAAAAAAAAAGATTGCTCCACTACAACTATAATTGGGAAAAGGCCCGTGTATGCACCCCTTTTTGTTTTGTAACAGACAGAACCCTTGCCTTAATTAAGGGTTGAAGGACCACTGTAACGCAATAACGTTGGTATAACAGGATAACCCTTTAGCCTCGTAGTTTGATTACCTACTTTTTATTTTTGGAGATGTATTGTGAGGATTCGTTTGTGTAATGGTTTCATACCCTTTTATATTTTTCCTTGTCTTGTTAGAAATGACGTCAGTCCTAAAAATGTTTCTACGTTCTTCCTACTTAAAATATATATTTATTTGCGGTAAAACATGACGCAACGAAAAAACACAAAAAAAATGACAAGTTGGGGGAAATAATGCGTCACATCCACACAAAACGGCCATCGCTCAGCATAAGGCTACCCTATGCGAGACATAGCTACAGCGTTACTTTCTAATATAAATGCTTGTTAAATGAAAGGGCTCGCTTGTACACAACAAGAAATAAAGATATAGGCTGTAAAAAGAACCATCACATAGCCGTCGACTACGCATGTACATCAAATTAGTAACATTACGCACTCTCAACACGGTGGCGAATGCCACAGACATATTCACCTGTACACTGGGTGAGTTCACAAGGGCCACGTACTTTATAGCATGTAAGGTTAGTAGCATGTAAGTTAAGTATATTTTAAGTTACTTTGTCGCATTAGATTTAATCTGTAATGGCAAAGGAAACATGTGTTGTGAAATAAATAAATAAATAATTGCTGGGGAACGACTTATATTTTTGGGGTGAAAAATCGCTGTTTACGGTAGTAACGTAACGCACGCAAAACATTGTGTTTATGGGTACGCACGGCTACACATCAAGCTATACATTTCCAGTATAAGCTGACCTCGCATTGTACGGAAATCCTATACAACACGAGATCAGCATAAACTGGAAATGTATAGCTTGATGTGTAGCCGTGTGTACATGCAACGGTTCAGAGTTCGTGGGGGTATTTAAAATTAAGTTAAGTTAGTTATTTTAGTTAGTTTCGTTATACGTATAGATCTTGTTTTCTTTAAAATAACGTCTGAAAAAGTTGGAACGTTGACCTTCAATATCTCGTTAACCAGAAGGTTCCCAGGCATGGTCCAGAACAAAAAAAATATCACAATGACGGGAATAACAAGTAACTTTCGGCTTCGATAAGCGTCTTTTTACACCCTTTATACAGGGTGGCGATTTAGACTCCTGCATCCGATCTCTGGCTAACTCTTTGGGGATTACTGACGTTATGTGTTATGATAACAAAAATAAGAATATCTTTATCTATATGTAGGTCATTGATGTAGATCTTTAGTGTAGGTACGTATGAAAAACATAAAAGTTAGAGTGCGGAAAGGAACAGCTGTGTCCATGTGCAGTATTATTTGCTGTAATGTTGCGTAAAAACTATTTCTGTGTTATCTTCATGGGGCAATGATATTATATTATCATGGGGTGAATTTACGACATTGCTACATTTATAATTATTTTTACCAATAGTAGTACAATAATCTTATTCTAGGTGCATCGTCTTCACATAATAATTATATAATTGATGTACCTACCTATACAAAATAATAACATTTTTTAAAAGAGGAACGGTGGAGTTTCTTGCCCATTCTTCACCATACTAAAACTACCTTTTAGAAGGGGCGCGGGCGACTAGAATCAATTCTATTTCTTTATTTTTGACGTTCAAAACGTGCCTTTTATGTGCCAAATTGAAATAAATTATTTGACTTTGACTTTGACTGCAAAAATAGGCTACAATAGCCGCATAAGAGTGCACGCTCGTGATAAATAGCCGTCAAAAATAGAAATAGTTACAGCCGAAATCGGCTTTAATCTTAACTTTTGTATTCATTCATTACGAACATAAAAATAAATGTTGCTAAATTGCCCCAATTCCGATGAAAATGCGGAACTGTTGTGAGACGGAAAAAACTTCACAGAAAAAAATCTCTTTTTCTTACAAGAACGATTTGTATTTGATGCCAGAGCAATGCAAATCCATTCACGAACCAATTTAGAACAAAAAAAAATCCTCTACGAATATAAAATATTGAGAACGAGCTTGAACATAAAAGTAATAAATATATTTCGTGTCTTCCCTTAGGCGCAGGGATTTGATTTCCTATATCAGATTTAATAAGGAAACGATTTGAATACGAAATGAAAAACGTGACGCTGATATTGAGAACTATGGTGTTATTTATATGGAATCATTGTTTTACAGAGCTTAATTTATCTCAACATGTGAGAAACATAAGCATAAGCATAATCAGCCTATAATATTCCCACTGCTGGGACAGAGGCCTCTGTGAGAGGGAGTGGGCCGTAATCCACCACGCGGGCCCAGTGATAGATGGCACATGTCTTCGAATTTTTGGTTCTAGGACATGCCGGTTTCCTCACAATGTTTTCCTTCACCGTTTTGAGAGCAGTGGTGATGAAATTATTTACACAAAGTAAAGCGCCGGGCAGGGTTCTAACCTACGACCTACAACTCGTAAGTCGCGGCCGTTACCACTGGGCTACCACTGCTGCTGTGAGAAACAAGGTTATAATAATAGTATCATATAATAAATGCTGTGGAAATACACCTAGCCTTTTGCCAACTATGTTGGGGTCGGCTTCCAGTCTAACCGGATGCAGCTGAATACCAGTATTTTACATGGAGCAATTGCCTATCTGACCTCCACAACCTAATATCTGGGTATTTTCATTAGTATTTTCACTAACAGATTGCCGAGGGCAAATTATTTAAATACCATCTGACACAAAAAATAGCAAACACACCAACATGACCATGTAATTCCGTTATCGAAAACGGCTGTAACGATTTCGATGAAAGTTGCAATATCGGAGTTTACAGGGGCGAAATATCGATCTAGCTAGGTCTCATATCATATTTTCACCCGAGCAGAGCTCGGTCGCCCAAGTACTACTTAATTAAACTCTGTAGCTCCATATTCACTATTGAAGCACTCAAGACAATTGTCATTTATTTTATGACTGGACCGAGTACACAATCGGACAAGGAAACGATTCATAGTCGTTGTTTCGACATCGATAAAAGTTCCTTTTTGTTAAAGTATTAATTAAAATTGAGTAAATACTTCCAACACATGAATAAGATGAGAATAATATTTAAAATCTTTAGTCGAACCTTTTGGAATAATACTCAAGATACACACATTTCTTCTTTATTTAAAAAGTATATTATCATTTTATAGTCTTCATACAAAGCTCCATCCATCTCCCGTTAATTTCATTAAACACCACTATCCAATCTTCCCGTAATCCATAATGATTACCCTTCACTAATCGCTACACCCCGATAAATCGTACACTCGATAATCGAGTATATCGAGACCCCAACACTATCCATTACACCAGATTGCGTGCCCCATAAAACAATATGAGTGTCGTAGGAATAAAAGTAGTGATTTACTCGTTCCGTGTAATAGTTTTCTGCGATAGTGAGCGTGTAGGCACAAAACATATCGGTACAGAAGGTCTGCTTCATGCAATGAGCGAGAACGCACACACACATATACATGCTTCACGTATATACCTCGAGTGCAACCGCACTTGCGAATGGCGCTCGTTGTAGATAGTTTAAGGTCGGCAACCCAGACCCAGTTTAGTTGCTTGGGCCCCTTGGCAACAGGCAACTGAAGGAACACGGGTGGGTTTTAGTGATTAAAAGTCTGACACGCCCTCCCGCTCCGCCCAGAACAGGAGAAGTCATTTGATGATTTCCAAACTCAACAAAAAATAAAAATAAATCAAACCCAGTAACTAGGATTTAGATAAACTATTCCAGCAAAGACGGGGCTCGTTGCTATGTTATAACAGGTTAGACAGGCTACACTTTCCGCGGTCGCTCTGTGGCCTCTTTACATACCAAGACACATCCGTGTTTCGGAAAGCGCATTATGCTGTTGGTCCCAGCTGTTACGAGTATTCCTGGATGTTTGACAGTCGTTACGGGTCGACGAAGCTCGTAAGTCTGACAACCAGTTTTAACAAGTGGTATCGGTAGTGTTAATACACTACCAACTTACTACCACTTGGTAATCTGGAGCTATAGGATAATCCCAATAGCTGGGTTGTGGGAGTCAGATAGGCAGTCGCTCCATGTAAATACTGTTATTAAGCTGCATCTGGTTATACTGGAAGTCGGTCCCAAAATCATTGGGAAAATGCCAGGCAGATGAGTTTGAGATTTCCGTACGAACGCGTTTATGTTTACACTGACTAGCTGATGCCCGCGGCCTCGCCAGTGTTATATATAAATACTAAAACCTTCCTCGAGAACCACTCTATCTCTATTGGTGACAACAACATGAAAATCAGTGCAGTAATTTTTGAGTTTATCGCGAACAGGAAGACAGACAGACGCGGCGTAGGACTTTGTTTTATATTATGTAAGGATAACTATGCACGCTCATTATGTATGGAGCCGACCTTCTGTGGCTAACAACTTGTGGTATTGTGTATGAACGTTGGTCTTGATTCGGGGGCGGATCAATTTTATGATGGAGACATTGTAGGCACAAGTTTATGTCGTGTGTGTTAGCTTTCGTGACGCTAGGAAGTCAGGGGTTGAACTTTTGGTAATTGTTTTTCGAATCCGAAATAAGACGATTAGAGAGTAAAGCAAGCTGGAGTCGTAATGGTCCCGCCAACTTAGCCGGATATAACTGGGGGCCTAAACCGACCACATTAGTAATTCCGCTAAAAGTTCATTTTTTGAATCACAGCTGTCATTAGCAATTCCTCTCATTTGACATTAAAGGAATTCATAATTTGTGGACCATTTTACGAATCTCCATAGAAAACTGTCAAACAGATGTATTATTTCGTAATATGAATTGCATGCAGACTATAATGTGAATTGTCAGTTTGTGACATTTTACGAGGATTCATAATATTTTCCTATTATGATTCTACCAAAGTGGCCGTTTTAAGCCCCCTGATGACCGTTGTGGCAAACGTAAGGTAGGACGCCCTTTACGAGCAGTATGGCTGGTTAGAGTTAAATGGCGTGCGATTGGAGAGGCCTATGTCCAGCAGATAACTCCGATATTTTTGTAAGAGAGAGCAAGATATTTTGTTTTTTACTACTAACAGGAATGGGTTTTATTGTTTGAATTTTTCTTTTTTTTTAATCATTGATATGATATTTTGGTAGTTATGATACAGAATCAATCAAACTGCCAAGCCTTTTCCCAACTATGTTGGGGTCGGGCTTCCAGTCTAACCGGATGCAGCTGAATACCAGTATTTAACATGGAGCGACTGCCTATTTGATCTCCACAACCCAGTAACTGGGTAATACGGTACCCCTTGGTAAGACTGGTTGTCAGACTTTTGGGCTTCTGACAACCCGTAACGACTGTCAAAGATCCACGAATGACAGCCGGGACCAACGGCTTAACGTGCTTTCCGAGGCACGGAGGAGCCTCGGTATGTAAAGATGGTCACAAATCCACGGACCAACCCCGGCAAGCGTAGCTTAACCTGATGGACCCGTGCGGCTGTTATTACGTAGCCACGAGCTCCTCAAGTATGATACAGAATGATGTTTTTTTTAAGTTATTAAAGTTTTGCTCCCTTTCTGTGGCCATACTTCGTTGAAAGATGACCGATACTTACTGAGATGTGCTGGTTCATGACGCCAATCTTCGGTAGGCATTGAGTAATCGCTTATGTAGCTGAATCTCTCTCCATCAAGCTAAAACACTGCTTATTTTCTTAGACATACAGTTGATTTTCGTGTAGAAATGTTATTAATTCCTTGATTGAATCAAATCGTTAATATTATGGACGCTCGTAAACGGTTTATAACGTGTCGGAAAACTGAATTTTCTTGTGCGACTAGTTTTTGATACTCATTAGAACTTTTTGTAGAAACCATCCGGAGAATTACTGTCACTGTCTGTATTTTTGTTATGTGAACAGCTGTAGTTGTTTAAAGTTGGAGAAAAAAAATCTCCTATAGGCGCTGGAGAGTTTTCAGTCAATAAAACTATTCCTGCTGCTGAGGATCGGGCATCGAACCCGACTCTTTGTTCAGCAATGGCGCTTTTAAAGACGTTCCCGTGGGATAATAGGAAACATGCATGTAGGTTTAAAGATTCTTTATTTATCCAAAAGAACATTTTACATTGTTCACTTAGCGAATAAATATAACTTTTTTTAATATAAGTAGGTAGGTATGGTGTCTCATTTTATGTGCAAGACCTTATTAGTTTTGTGTTGTTATTGACGTACTGCTTAAGTTTAGCTTTAAATATGTTAAATGAGGAAGTGCTCCTGATATCTGCCGGTAGATTATTATAGAGTTGTACGCCTTCGTATTTTATATTTTTCCTGCCATATTGCGTCCGCGGGGGGTGCGTCTGTATTTGGTTGGGGTTTCTTTGGCTGTATTTGGATGTTTTTATGTTGAAGCATAATTGTGTGTGTATGGCTTTGGTAAGAATTTTTCTAAAGAGAATGCAGGAATTGAATGTGTAAAGTTGATGAGTGCTCATTAGCTTGGTGTGTTTGTATAATTCGGATGTAGGTGTGTGATAATCGTAGTTGAACAAAAGTTTAATTATTTTATTTTGCGCTATTTGTAGATCTTTAATCGTAGACTTGGTGGCGCATGTGATTCAAATAAGTGTCAAGTATTTTAACGTGACAACGTCTAATAAATCGATGAACGCCGGCTGCACGCACGAAAAAGGATGATTCATTTTTCCGTTACGATCGGTAACGTTATGATCGGAGCGAGAGCGCTACCCGAGCGAGAGAAAGGCACTTGTCATAACGTTGTCACTTTTAACCATCGTCCGTAAACCGACTTTACAGAGAACCAATTTTTTTATATAAGCTATGTTACTTCAGAATTATGCCTCCATAAATATTTTTGAATAATATTTCTTTTTGAGAGAGAATTTTTATTTTTTAAGTGCCAAAATACTGAGGGAAATTCAAATACTTGAAAAGCGACGCTATTGGTCAGAGCGGATTTGACGTAACAGTCTATGACAACAATCAAAATGTCAAGTCAATAAGTGTCAAACACTCCTACAAAAAGGAGTGTTTGACATTGAATTGAAACTTGTTTGTTTGTTGTCATAGACTGTCACGTCACCACACCAAGCCCGCCAAATTGAGGGCGTTTAAATAGCGGCCAGATCGGTTGGATATTTTTAATATTTTTTTTAAGTACTTTAAATTGCTTTTTTGCCGTCGATTTTTTTGTTACTATTATTATTTGTTAATTATCGAATTTAAAAAAATACATGCATCCCTATTTCCGACCTGCACACGGGCGAAGTCGCGGGTAGAAGTAAGTATGAAATATTATAGCAATGATTTCCATTATTATCGTAATGTCATTCAAACGAGAGAACTATGATCGTGAGCCACTGACGATCATCGTTAAACTGAACATTAAATTCCTCAGTTATAGTTTAGGTACTGCTAAAATTTTAAGAGCCGTCTCATATCGTCTTACGTTTGGATGATAACTCGTTCAATTTATATCTGAATTTAAAGCAGGGACAATATTATTGGTTTTGTTCGCCATTTGGCGCCACTTTGATAAGGGGTCTTCAATTTCGTCTTCAAATTTAAATATCCTTATCCTTACTTATTATAATTATGAAACAAAGTCCTCCGCCGCGTCTGTCTCGTCGCGATAAACTCAAAAACTACTGGACCGATTTTCATGCTGTTTTCACTAATGGATAGAGGGGTTCTCGAGGAAGGTTTTAGTATATAATAACTGACATCAACGCGGGCGAAACCGCGGGTATCAGCTAGTATTTAATTAATAAATTTCGACGTTTTCTTCAGTCGTAAAAACCGCGCGAAGCTGGTGAGGTCGGCTAATTTACAATAACCTCAAGAAATTCGATGAAGACAGCAAGATGGCAGGTGCTAGCATACGAAAAATTGGATTTCCTGTGATACTATCATACATTAGTATCGGTAGAGAGGAGCTCGTGGCTAAGTAATAACAGCCGCTCGGGTCGATCCATCAGGTTAAGCTACGCTTGCCGGGGTTGGTCCGTGGATGGGTGACCATTTTCACATATCGAGACTCCTCCATGCCTCGGAAAGCACGTTAAGCCGTTGGTCCCGGCTCTCATTTGTGGATCTTTGACAGTCGTTACGAGTCGTCAGAAGCACGAAAGTCTGACAACCAGTCTAACCAAGGGGTATCGTATTACCCAGTTACTGGGTTGTGGAGGTCAGATAGGCAGTCGCTCCATGTAAAATACTGGTATTCAGCTGCATCCGGTTAGACTGGAAGCCGAACCCAACATAGTTGGGAAAAAGGCTAGGCAGATGACTATCATACATTAGTATGGCGCCATAGGAAATTCAATTTTTGGGGCAATATCTGGATCAAGAATAATCCAAGGTCCACTCATTTGTTGTAATCGGTTCAGTAATTTAGGCTATTTGAGGGAACAAACATACTGAGATAACACTGACGTACCTAGGAACTTCCTGTGAGATTTATAATTACAATTACCTTCCTTTGTGCTGTAGTCGGGTAAAAATACTCCATTATCATTCCAAACTTTTCCCCAGAACATTAAACACCTGCAAAAACAAACAAAAGCGAGCCACGTCCAGCCCACATTAATTAACTCCCTAGATATCGTTTCGCCGAATCCCAAACGACAGCGCTCATTTGTGACGCAATTCCGCCATTTTGACGACTTTCGGAACTGTTCGGAACTTCTCGGGGCGCTTCGGCAGTTAAATCAGCTGACCCGAAGATGTTTGATGCTTCCTCCAAATGTTCGGAAGCTTGAGTTTATAGCTTTTGAACTTCGAATTAGGGGGCTCAATTCTGCACCTATTTAAATGCAATAAAGTCTCGAGGATACGTCCTTAGTTTTATTGGATCAAGTGCCATGTTTTATCTTCAAGACAAGGAAATAAAAGTAAAATGAAAAGTTAGAAGTCCCCTAAGTGACCTGGGAGACTAATTTACTGCCATCCCAAGAGAAATAAGATCTTTCTAAAGAAGTCCTAAAACTATTCTTAGAATTGCAATGGGTGTAAAATTGGTCCTAATGGCTTTACACACCGGCTTCTGAATATAAAACCTGACGGAATAATAATTTAGCGGCCAAGATATAAATAATCATAAATCTTTATTTATCACAACATCACATTATAGGCACAAAGAAAAACCGGCCAATTGCGAGTCGGACTCGCGCACGAAGGGTTCCGTACCATTATCTATAAAAACGGCAAAAAGTCACGTTTGTTGTATGGGAGCCCCCCTTAAATATTTGTTTTATTTTAATTTAATTATTTATTTTTAAAGTGAATATGTAACTAAATATTCTGTGATTATTTCAAGCGTCTATTTCTGTTGTCGTTTTCAATATCGAGCAAAAACGAGAAAAAAAATCACGTTTGTTGTATGGGAGCCCCATTAAATATTATTTTATTTTTGTTTTTAGTATTTGTTGTTATAGCGGCAACTGATATACATCATCTGTGAAAATTCAACTGTCTAGTTATCACGGTTCATGAGATACAGCCTGGTGACAGACGGACGGACGGACAGACAGCGGAGCCTTAGTAATAGGGTCCCGTTTTACCCTTTGGGTACGGAACCCTAAAAATGCACAATCATAAATGAGATCTTAGAGAAAGGTGTCTGAGGTAGGAGGGCCCTGACTGAGTTACAGATCACCCATCACCCTCTAAACAGCATGAAAAAGAGTAAAGAGTGAAAACAGCATGAAAATCGCTGCAGTATTTTTTGAGTTTATCGCGAACAGACAGATTGACTGACAGACAGACGAGGCGGAGGACTTTGTTTTATAATAATGTAGTTATGGTATTGGCTGATAGATACATAGATACTGAAATCAATTATCACGTATGACTGAACAACTAATTCAACTGCGTCCTTTATGGCACTGACTACTTGTCAAGCACATAATATCCTCAATCTCGAGCAAGTGCAGCATGAAGTACCGTATTTCAGCACTAAGAAAACTGGCGTTAGTAATTAGGAAACTTTATGGGTGTTCAATCGTCGTTCTGGTAAGTCGAGTTTAGTCCAGGCTATGGTATGTCATACAGGCTGTAAGGGTAAACAGTCTTGTCATTCAAACCATGGGTAGTTGACTTAAATGTAAAAATAAACCACGAAAACAACAAAAAAAAAACGTTATTTTCATTAAAACATTTAAAAATGTTTCTACCCGACACCGTGCTCGCTAGCGAAACAGCTGAATAACTGAGGGAGGGGTCGCGCTCGCGGCCGGTCAGGTCGCCTCCTGCACCCCCCGCCCGTGTTGAGACGGAAGTTCGTTGCCCTAGCGCATAGAGCAACGAACTTGCGTCTTTGGTGGAAAAATGTAGTTTAAAAAAAAAGTTGTAATTTTCCATTGATTTTACGTTTTATAAATGAAACCAAACCACTGGTTGCAAGGATAACGGTGTTTACCCTAACACCCTGTATTATACCTGCCAGTATTTGTTACAATGCAAACAGAGAAGGGATATTCATTGATCGCCACATTTACTCCCTGGTATGTTAGGTCATTATACAGGGTGTCCCTGGAAGTATGAATCAAATCGAATAGGGGCGTGTGGGCAAGGTAATTACCAAACTTTTTAACCCTGAGATTTGTTTTATGCTAGTGAAACTTTTTCCCTTGAAAATCGAATGAATGAATGAATGAATGAATGAAATGCACCGACCCCAGCGTGGCTTAACCAGACTCGATAAATCGAATGAACCCCAGGATTTGCACTAGCCCCTGAAGCCTTATGGTTTATGGTGCTACAGAGGCCATTGCATATCAAAGAGTAGACCGGGGGGCGCGGGTAATGGTAGGGAAGACCGTGCCCGTCGGGATAGGAAGGATTTGCGAGCCTACCGGATATGCATCCTTGAGTAAGCAATGGACTAGTGGAGAGACTTTTTCCCTTGAAAATCGCTCAAAAATTGAATAATTTTTTTGCCAGATAAAAGCTTTAGCTGTAAATATAAAACTAGTTGTACCATAATTAAACGTTCGGGTACTATACTAGCCTAAATTAATGGTGTCATTAGCAGTCGGTCCTTCTAGACGCACTAAATGCACAATTACATAGACAATTATATTCCCTTGTGATTCTCATATAGACATAGCAATCGAGGGTTGGACATTGTCGAGATTGCTTGAGTACATTCGATTGTGTGATAGCTATAATTACCTTTGAGAGTTCTTGCATTGATTGCTTTTATTGTTCATTAATCACTTGCTTCAAAAACGGTGAAGGAAAACATTGTGAATGCCTGAGAGATATTTCTCGACGGCATATGAAGCCAGAGGCATACTGTGAAACCGTCATAATAGGAAAATATTATGAATCATCGTAAAATGCGTGACATTTTACGATGATTCATAATATTTTCCTGGCAACTGGCAATTCATAATATGATCTGCGTGCGATTCATAATACGAAATAATTCATCTGTTTGACAGTTTTCTATGGAGATTCGTAAAATGGTCCACACATTATGAATTGCTTTTGTGTCAAATTAGAGGAATTGCTAATGCTAATGACAGCTGGAAATTCAGGAAATGAATTGCTTTTAGAGGAATTGCTAATGTGGCCGGTGGTTAGTCACTAACCACATGCAAAATAAAAGAAAGCTCTGAAACACACGAACATAATAATGAAAACATCAATCTTGCTTCACAATGTGTCCTATAAAAGTAATTCGCTAGATTATTCTCCATACTTCAGTATTCATCCTTCGTACAATCCGCTTATATACAGAAGTTAAATTCATTTTCTTTTACGAGTTTACCATTTAGTTTTTATGAGTTCTTACCAAAGTTTCTGATCTCTTTAAGCGATGCTTCATTCTTGGATTTGGAGGAATCCTTATCATAAATATTAGTTGTTTGTTGATGTTATTCCCCCATTCCCCTTAAACTTAAGGGGAAGATATATAAAACAATAGTTAGACCTGCTGTCTTGTATGGATCAGAATGTTGGGCCACAAAAGGGATGAATGAAAGGCAATTGCATGCAGCTGAGATGAGAATGTTAAGAGGGATGTGTGGTGTTACACGAATGGATAGAATAAGAAATGAGTACATAAGAGGAAGTCTGAAAGTGGCACCGGTGACTGAAAAATTGTGCGGAAATCGGTTTTCATGGTATGGGCACGTGATGCGAAGGAATGAGGAAAATGTTGTGAGGAAAGTTTTGGGTATGAATGTCGATGGCTATAAGAGTAGGGGAAGACCAAAGAAACGATGGATGGACTGTGTGAAAGATGATATGGCTAGAAAGGGGGTGACTATCGAGATGACGGCTAATAGAGAAGTATGGAAGAAAGGGACATGTTGCGCCGACGACAAATAAATTGGGATAAGGGCAGGAGAATGATGATGATGTTTGTTGATGTTATTGTCAAAGGAGCTTTCCGAGTTTTAAAATAAGTAGTAGATATATTATAATTTGAGTATAGTCCTTTCGTAGTTATTTTATGTCTGCCAGCAACCCAACAGCACAGCAAGGATTGTAACTAGAATAAAGATCTCTATGATGCAAAATCAGAGGAGGTAAAATAACTTTGAGAGGATGGGGTATCTACAACGTCACATGTGAACTACACATACCTGACGTCACACAAATCCATCCCCAGTGCGTGTTGGTGGATGTAACATTTCTTCGAATTTCTGGTTCTGGGACATGCCTGTTTTCCCACGAAGTTTTCCTGCACCGTTTGATTGCAGTGGTGATGAAATAATTTACACCAAGTAAAACGCCTGGCAGGGACCTACGCCTCGTAAGTCCCGGCCGTTATTTCCACTCTTCTCCACAAAACAAATAACAAACAATTACGTCTTTATCTAGACACACGGCAGCGTGACAAGCCAAGTTCAAGCCAATAAGTTTAGATCGAATGTCTCAATTAGCACCTAATTCGTTAAAACGTCGGATTCGATTAAGACTTCCAAAGTTGCTAAAGTCTAAAGCAAACTAGTTTAATGTATGTTTTTATTTTCCTGCCCTGAATATTGAATACCTTACCTACTTATTCTTAACCCTTGCGACGTTATTTAATATTGTGCTTTTGTCTTAATAAGCTGCGTTTCCACCAGAGATGTGCGATGGAAATGTGTCGTGCGAGGATGTCTAGCTGTGCTGTGAAAATTTGTGGGGGTTTCCACCAAAGCTGTGCGATGAAAATGTGCCTACGAGGATGTGTAGCGTTGCTGTGAAAATGCGCATTAATGTGTGGTGCGAGGATGGATGGACTGGCTGGTACAGTATGCGCAAACCTCGCAACACATCCTTCTCACCACACATTCCTTGCAACACATCCCTCGCACACATCTCTCGCTCGTTTTATATGCGCAAAAATCTAGCTCCGCTGAGCCGTTTCCACCAGAGCTGTGCTGACGGAGGCGAGGTAAATGAAGCGATTCTATTGGTTCTTTACAAACACATCCCTCGATACGCATCCTCGCACATCTCTGGTGGAAACGCAGCCTTATGCTCCGAGACAATTTATACGACGTCGTACATTCACAATTGGTATTTTTTTTCTATCTTAGTAAAAGAATTTCGTGCTAGGAGATGGCTAGAACTATAGTAATGCCAGTTATATTATAAGCCATTACGCGCAGCAGGATTTATGATAAGCATTTAATAACTTTAGTTTTATTGCTTTTTTGTAGTTATTACCGTGCTGTCTTCGAAATATTACATTTCTCTAGCTAGACTTCTAGACGATTAAGAAATGGGATTACTTTGTTTTGTGGATAGATAGCTATAGCCGTCTTTTACCAACTTATCATCATTTGTCTAGACTTTTTCCAACTTGTGTGGGTCGGCTTTCAGTTTAACCGGATGCAAATGAGTACCAGTATTTTATATGGAACGACTTCAAAGTCAAAGTCAAATAATTTATTTCAAATAGGCACTTGAAAGGCACTTTTGAACGTCAAAAATAAAGAAATATAACTGATTCTAGTTGCCCCTTCCAAAAGTTAGTTTTCGTATGGAGAAGAATGGGCAAAAAACTCCACTGTTACTCTTTTAAAAATGTTTTACAATATTTTGTATACATGAATTATATTTGAAGACGATGCACCTACAATAAGATTACTGTACCACAAAAGGTAAAAAGAATTATAAATAAATACATTATTTATTACTTCTATCTGACAGCCACAACCCAGTTACTGGGTAACTCCATAATAGTAAGCCTCATTGTCAAACTGCCCGAAACAGCTGTCAAAGATCTACAAATGACAGCCGGGACCAAATCGGAGGGGTCTCGATTTAAATGGTGTTGCAGTTTAAGTAAAGAGTGGAATCTTCTTAAGGGGTAATTACGAAAAACTTTTACTTTCCCTACATTTAAGTTCGCTTATCTTGTCAAAATGTAGGGAACAGCTGATTTTTTGTTCGCGATTTCTGGTTTGTTCTCATAGTGAAAATTGTTCATAATGTTGAGTACAATGACCCCTTTTAAGAGGATTCCAATTTTTGCATATACACCTTGTATAGTGGACCACCTAGTAGTGTATCACCTTGTAGGTGGATAAGTTTTCAGACACAATTATCCAAATAATCTAGTTGTTTATTATTTAATTTAATACTAACAGTAGGCTAAGTTACACTACTACTAACATATATGGATGATATCTGAAATAAAATATTAGAATTTGAATTTTGAATTTGTAGTGGACGGTCCCCCATCCAAGGACCGACCTCGGTAAGCGCAGCTTAACCTTGTAAAATACTGTGTATCTGTGGCAATCTCTGCTATTAAAGGTGAATGAACAAACGCGTCTTTTACTAAAAAGTCCACACCATACAAACCTTTGATCGTCGCGTGGGTCTGTTATTTCTTAGCCACAAGCCCCTCTATATAAAAAGCCTCCGCTATAAAAAGAAACTGCGATAACCAATCCATTTGTGAAGTATGTTGATAAAGGCAATGTTCTCTAACATAGCATAGGATATTGCTACATGAAATCACCTTACAAATATAGCAAACACAATGACAACATAAAGAGGAAATGCACTAAAAGTTACAATTTATTGTTTAAGAAAACACTTACTAACATACAAAATATACACTCTGCTTTAAAATGGCACATAACAATACAATCTAGTGCCACTAACAGAAGTGAAATAGCATGTTCGCGTGCTAAGCCGCAGTTAGATCAGGTGCAGCGCGTAAACTTTGTGTTATCGCGGTGTGATTGCGCCGTGATCGCCGCGTGATCGCTGCGTGATCGAGACCGTATCGCACTCAGTTACCAAGTTAGCCGACTCGATTTAATTTATCTCTCGATCTTAATTTATTGGTGTCTTTAATTGAATTCTTTATCTTTTTGAGAAAATAATTGGCGGATTCGCCTTTCAGACGGAGAGTTGATTTGGTTTTTGCGAAATTTGCGAATGAATCGATAATGTTGTCTTTGAAGTGAAAGTAAGGTCGAAATAAGATAACTATATTATAAGAGCACAGTAACAAACACTGTTCAGTAAAGTACGCGGTTTATAAACCCTTTCAGAATTTGTGCTCGCAGTTTTTTAAAGGTAGGTAAGTACATACCTAAATGTTATTTGCATATTACTCATATCCTCATATTCATATAATATTTGGAGTGGCGACCGCTTACGGGAACACGTAGCGTTTGAAGGCCGACAAGGTGGACCGATAACCTGGTGAAGGCCGCAGGAATCCGCTGGATGCGAGAAGCACAGAACCGGTTGAAGTGGTGGTGCTTGGGGGAGGTCTATGTCCAGCAGTGAACGTCTTATGGCTTAAATGATGATGATGTTATTAAGCTAAATGAACGCGCCTAAATACGCTATACATGAACGCAGCCGAAGCGAGAGGAGCACGGGGGCGATGCGGGCTGCAATATTCGGCCAGATACATCGTTGTGCTCACGACAATCTTTAATAATGTCACTATCATGTGTGTCCACCGTTCATGACCATTTTAAAGTGTCGTCTCACAGTTGGTAAGCATATGACATTGTTTTCAAATAAGTTGAGGCATCATTATGTCTTCAACACTAAATTACCTCTGCTAAGACCAGAAGAGTAATTCAAGTATTTTTAAAAACGTTAGCAATTCAAATCTAAGTCTCAATCTGTCAAAAATACCTGCAATTTACTTATACTATTATTTCCTGAAACTTTTAAAGAAATATTTGTTCCCATTGTTGTAAAACAAACATCAACATTGTGCACCTGTGTCGCACAAACACACTCCAACAACGAGTACCGACAAGTAAGTACATCATTTTCTTAAGATAAATAGCAACACGTTTGCTGCGGTCGACGCAAGCCACTGAAGACAAATATCTGTTACATACACTGGTTGTGTTGCTCTGTGAAGTTTCAAAGTTTTTTGATAATGTTTTGGTTAGTTTTAGAGGATGAGTTCTTACATACACACACGCCTTTTTCCCATGGGGGTTTAGAGGTATGAGGAACAGGGTGTAAAGTTCACTCATCCTCTATAGAAAAGGGAGGATCCTCCGACCAGACGGGTGTCGTGTCTAGCGGGCAACTGCCGTTGGAATCTTATAATAGGTCTTTACCTATGAAATTGCCGTTCTGCAGTACTGGCCATTTCAAATCAAAATAATTTTTGTTCGGCTAAGAATTCTAATTTCAAATTAATTTTATTTAAAAAACATGGAATTCTTTTTTCAAAAGAAGTTATTTGTTTAATGATTAGTGTTACATTTTCATCGCATTTCAATTTTTTTTCGTCATCATGGATACGTTAAAAATTCGAGTAATTATGGAATATGAGTACCGTCGTGGTAGCAACGCGGCACAAGTGGCACGCAACATCAACGACGTTTACGGAGCTAACACTACAAACCAACGCACCATTGGTTTGCTCGCTTCCGTTCTGGAAATTTCGACCTGAAAAATGAACCTCGCGGTCGTCCGAAGACTTTGGTCGACAATTTCATTTCATTTCATTTATTCATAACAATTTTTACATTGTGTCGAATATAAACAATATTATTTTACAATTAAAAGAAAAATAAATTACATGCCACTTAATTACTATGAGGGAGAGTAATAATAATAAATAAATGTAGTTTAAATATACAGGTTATCAATGTCACAATAATTAAATATAGCTATGTCAGATGTTCAATGTCAATTACTTACAAATCATAGAAAAATATACCAATAGTAGCAGCAATAATAATCCTAATAAATTTCTAGTATAATATGTATGTTAACAATTTAAATGTCATTAATTGAATAATAGCAGCCTTCCAGTAGGTAACGCTTCAATTTAGTTTTGAAGTCTCGTTTGTAAAGAGATAATTTTATATCATCGGGGAGTTTATTGAAGATTTTCACTGACATGTGACCGGTACCGTGTGCGACTATGTTAAGTTTAGGAATATTTGTGCTTTTAAAATCTTTTCTTCTCGTACTCTCTCTAAGCTTTCTTTCCTCTTCAGTCTCAAAGTGATGTACATATTTAGAAAAATGTGTTAGGAGCACCAATACGTATAGGGAAGGTACAGTGAGAATGTTTAAATCTACAAAGTGTCTCCTACAAGATTCTTGCTGACGGATGCAAACCATGGTGCGAATGGCCCTCTTTTGTAACACAAATGCTCTCTGTATATTGTAATCGTAACTGCCTCCCCAGCATAAGATGCTATATCGTAACCTTGACTCGATTAACGCGTAATAGACTTTTTTTAACTGTGAAATGTCAACATCATTTCGCAGGCTTCTCAGTACATAACATGCCGAGCTGATGGAGTTATTCAAGCTTTCAAGTTCTGGTTTCCAATTTAAATAACAATCAACATGTACTCCTAAAAACTTTACTGCGTCCACCATACTGACATGTACTCCATCCAAAGCACAATTTAGGTGGCTTTTATTTTTGGAAGTCGTGCGAAATAACATTAAGTTTGTTTTACTAGCGTTCACTTTGAGTCCGTTGATAGAGAACCAATCGTGAAATACCTCTAAAGCTTTATTTACGCGCAAGTTAAGGGATTGAATGTTGTCTGCTGAAATAATAGCATTAGTATCGTCTGCAATACCAATGACGAATTAAAGGCGATTGTGGAAGCTGATGATACACAATCTACGGCTGAATTAGCCGCAGCTTTCGACGTTAGCGTCAAAACAATATTGGTCCATTTGCGTCAAATTGGCAAGGTAAAAAAGCTTGACAAATGGGTGCCCCACAAACTCAATGATCGCCAGCGCGAAGTACGCGTCGAGGCGTGCCTTGCACTGCTCAACAGACACACAAATAAAGGAATTTTGAACCGTATTGTTACCTGCGATGAAAAATGTATTCTGTTTGATAACCGCAAGCGCTCAGCAAGTTGGTTGGATCCTGGTTCAGTACCTAAACAATGCTCTAAACGAAAACTTACCCCTAGAAAAGTGATGGTCACTGTTTGCTGGTCTAGCGCCGCTGTGATTCATCACAGCTTCTTACCAAATGGGGTGAGCATTACTGCAGATGTGTACTGTGAAGAAATAGACACAATGATGGAGAAGCTGGCACATCTCCAACCAGCATTGGTCAATCGCTAGTCTCCGCTGCTCCTGCACGACAACCCGCGACCTCATACTGCACAGCAGACGGTCTCCAAGTTGCAAGAACTGAGGTTGGAAGTTCTCCGTCATCCGCCCTACTCACCAGACCTTGCGCCTACAGACTATTACTTTTTTCAGAATTTGGATAACTTCTTGGCGGGAAAAAAATTCAATACCCGAGAGGCAGTACAAAATGCATTTGAAGAATTTGTTGCCTCCCGTCCAGCTGATTTCTTTAAGAAGCCCGGCGGCATCAATAAACTGCCACTGCGTTGGCAAAGATGCATTGATTGCATGGGTGATTACTTCGATTAATACAAATAAAAAATATAATATGAAAAAAAATCGTTTAAATTTTTTCATACAAAACGGCAATTTCATAGGTAAAGACCTCATATATTGATCGCGCGGTAAACTTTAATTGCGTGATGCAGGATATTATGTGACGTCAGTTCTTTGATGCGTAGGTCGCATGTGGCGATGTAGATGCCGCCACAGGGGTGGGCAGAAACTACAGAACGCTATCTGTTACGATCTTTAAATACTTCGTTTACGTTCATACACGCCGGTTGCGAGCACTAAAACATCACCAATAAGGTCAGAGTATGTCCTTCTAGGGCGTCCTCTCCCGGTGATTCCACTCACATCATTGCTCCATTTTTAATTCTTTTTTACATATTGTGGTACAGTAATTATATTCTCGGTGCATCGTCTTCACATGTAATTATATGTATAATTGATGTATACCAAATATTGTAAGACATTTTTTTTTAAAGAGTAACGGTGGAGTTTCTTGCCCATTCTTCTCCATACGAAAAGTACCTTTTGGAAGGGGCAACTAGAATCAGTTCTATTTCTATTTCTATGTATTTGACGTTCAAAAGTGCCTTTAATGTGCCTACTTGAAATAAATTATTTGACTTTGACTTTGACATCTGCCTTGCATCTTGCCTTGTTTCGTTCATCCTCTCAACATGACCAAACCATACTTATAACTAAGTTAACATGACACGGTGATCGAACCAGGTCACACTTTCAGCCAGGCGCGGTCGCAGCCCAAGATTTTGGGGGACCACCATTGGTGCCGAGGAATATTTTTAGGGAAATGGTTACCTAATTGATAAGTAGGTACTCTAAAAACGTTTTTACTCTAAAAACGTTTTTTGTCTAACTCAAGACCTGTGGCTTTTAGTTAGTACTTGTGTGGCTTTTAGTAGTCTCGACAGCTTGAATGATTTTGGGGGTGTCGTGAACCCCAGGACCCCCCCCCCCTCGGACCGCGCCTGCTTTCAGCAGTCTCGCATATTACTCTTGATGCGATTGGCAGGATGTTTCAATAAACTTTAATAACAGTATGACATAGGTTCAGTAAATATATCAGGATTCCTGCTTACTCCTTCACTTAAAAAATACGAAGTTATTACTTGCGAAAACTATTTCTTTCCCAGCCATAAGTTCCTATAATAATTCAAAGCTGGCACGCGCTTCGCCAATTTTTCTTTTGGCCCATGTCAGCAGAGAAACATTGCTGGGAGTTTATCAAATAGATGTTTAGGTACTATGTTCTTATAGGTGTGTAATTTATTATAGAGTTATACAACCTGCCGCTACCATGACGACATTAATTTAACACACGTATACGATTTCGCGTATTCGTTTTATGAAAATATTTTAATTTATATTTATTGATTTATTTACAATTTTCTAAATTACCATCCTGGAGCAACCTGTACTTAAAGAACTGTAGCGAAGAGGTCATTTGCCCGGGTCGCGGATCATAAATGTAGGCGAATAAAAGGAAAGCCGCGCAATTTCCTAGAAATTATGCCGACAAAGGATCTTGACAGATGGAACGTACGCCAGCTGGTAGGTAGCTTCATGAATGAATCTTTACGCAGAGTGATCTCAATGTTGGTTATGTTTTTTATTATTTAGTTTGTTTGAAAATTATTATTTTTCAATTTACGAATTATTTTATTTTATTATAGTTTTTATGTTTACTGGCCACTAGCCCTATCCGTGTGTTAAATTAATGTCGCCATTGTAGCGGCACGTTGTATAAGAGTTCTAATATGGTTTTAAAGAGTTATTTTATTATTCAGATCCAGTCGTACAATAAACTGGAATACGGGGTGTAAAAAGACGCTTATTTAGACGCATCATTGTCTTGTTTTTGTAACAAACAAACTTATGTTCCCTTCTTTCTTACTTGATAACAATGATGGGTACTTCCCATCATTGTGAACATGTTTTTGTACACCATACCTGGGAACATTCTGGTTACTGAAATGGAAGATCATAGTTTCAATTTAAAAAAAAAACGAATAATAAGTATGTTTTAAAGTAAGAAATGAGTACATAAGGAGAAGTTTAAAAGTGGCGCCAATGACGGTGTAACGTTGTGGCTTCACACCTGAACTTAGTCGAGTAGTTACTAGGTTACTAAGTGGTTGAGCACAACACTAAATTACATGCCCAACACTACTTGACAGACTACTCATTCATTTCATCTGTACCAATGTATTACTATACTCTATGAACCAGCCATACTAGCGGTTCGTTATGTAGAACCCCTAGATTTACCATGTGCCCCGAGTCTAGGGTGAGTTCACCATTATTATTATACCTATTATACTGTACTGTGTGCTCCTTGTGCAATGGTTATGCTCTTTAAGCCTGGCTTGTCACTACTTAATCTAAAATCTCTCCTGTCATTCTGCCACGCTGTGATTGCACTCTCTCTATCTCTGCCTGTAAGCCGCTGCGATGTATTATGCTTACCTATCCTGCTTCCCAACCGTTCTTGGTCGCTAAGGAGGCTAGCACATCGCACGCGGCTTACTACCAACTGCACCGCATCTGACATGCGCTCCCTAACGCGCTTTCAGGGTTCTACACGGCGATTCTACACCTCGGTTCTACGTACCGGCTCATCTACACCTCGGCTTCTACGTCCCGCCTCTTACGTCCGGCTAAGAACAGGACGCGTTGGCAATGGCCAATGCCCGCTACCGAGTCCTTGCCGAGGCCTGGCCTACCTGCGGCCTACCGCCGCGAGCTACCTGCAGGCCTGTGCTGACAGGCCTCCTCGTCGGCCACGTGTCTCCAACCCGTGCCGGCCCTACTGTTCCCGCTGAGCCTGCGCTGGCAGGCCCCTTCCTACTACAACGGATGACCAAGGACGGTACCCTTCTACCTACCTAAGTGTGCAAGTGCTCGGAAAGACCAGTGACCTTACCCGCGACCTAGCTGTGGATCTCCTACCTACTATATTACTTAATATATGTATCAAACTACCCAGCTGGTTTTACTCCTATCTTTACCCTACACTACCTACCTATCCGTTAACGGCCTGCGCAGCCTACCTGCAAAGCCCTAGCCGTTACAACGGAAAGGTTGAAAGGTAATCGTTTGGCCTGGTATGGGCATGTGATGAGGAGGGACGACACGCATGTGACTAAAAAAGTTATGAATATAAATGTTGATGGATGGAGCGGGAGAGGAAGGCCAAATTAAAGATGGATGGATTGTGTGAGGAATAATATGAAAGAGAAGGGAGTAAATGATGGCGTGACGTTTGACAGGGGAGACTGGAAAAAGAAAACGTGTTGCGCCGACCCCAAGTAACGGGATAAGGGCAGGAAGATGATGATGATGATGTATGTTTTAAATAAAACTTAACTTTAATTATACAACGTGATTTTCATTGCGTGCTGCCGTAAACAGCGATTCTTCACACCGTAAGCCAAAAGGCAAAAACAATTTTTGCTCAATGTGTTAGATAACGCATGGGTATTTTTACACCCGGTATAATGATTGGCGCCATACTATCAAAGAAACTCAGTTTTATGCCGACCTATTGCCATCAAACGGGGCACAAATCCAGACTCCGGGTTACTACTGAGAAATGCATGATAACTAAATTAATTCGCGTTGAAAATGCCAGACCTAAGTGGCTTAAAATTTCAAGCCTCAACCAGAGACACTCGTGCAAAACTTGTACAAGACATATAAAGGCCTTGGTAGACATGCTACTTTTTGCATCGGCTATCAACAAGTTGCTTTTCAGAACCAGCGACAAGACTCTAAACCCCTTTACTTTGTGCATCAGCAATCAGCGATTTAGTCACTAACCACACGAAAAAGAAAGAAAGACATCGATTTATAGAAAAGTGACATTTTGAACATGCAATTTTGCTTTCGTGACTGTAGACCGAACGCACACAGTCGTAAAAACTCGATGCATGTATCATCATCATCATCATTTCAGCCGAAAGACGTCCACTACTGGACATAGGCCTCCCCCAAGCACCGCCACTTCGAACGGTTATGTGCTTCTAGCATCCAGCACATTTCCGCGGCCTTCATTAGGTTATCGGTCCATCTTGTGAGAGGCCTTCCAACGCTATGTCGTCAGGTATGCGGTCGCCACTCCAGAACCTTTCGGCCCCATCGGCCATCTGTTCTGCGAGCAATGTGCCCTGCCACTTAAGTTTGGCGGGCTATGTCTGTTACCTTGGTTCTCCTACGGATCTCTTCATTTCTGATGCATAAATACCTCAGACCAAATAAAAACCAAGACAGAAGTTGTCAACAGTGACGTGAGGCCGGTTTCATAAAAATGTGTGCACTTAGTTAGGTGTAGTTTGATTGTAAATGTGTGCGAGTGAGCGTGTATGCACAGAGCGGAGGTGTAGTTTTGGCATGCTTCACTGTATTGTTCGCAGCGTGACTTGGTTTTTTATTTGGTCTGAGATCGCAAAATCGCCGATCTTCCTTTAAGTCTCGTCCGTTAAGGCCCTAAAATATTCGTCTAACTCTTAACATGACAACATTAAATAACGTTTATGTTTTTCTCTATAATTCGCTACCCTCGCGGGTAGGCATCACTGATGAATATTAACTCTCCAGTATGTTTTGATATTACGAACTTCTTCTGAACATTTCATAATGTTTGATGGGAATATTAAGTAGGCTTTCCCTATAAAGTGAACGAGGATTATATTTGCCAAGAAATCGATATGTAAGTACAGACAAAGGTCGAGTGGCTTTTGTATTGTTAGGTATCTTTAATCGAGAACGAAAGTGCGTCTTGGGTTCAATTCTCAGGTTGGGAAAACCATTATTGGGTTTTTCCGGGCTCGCTCCCATTACTACTTGGGATTTGAACATAACTGGCCAAATGTGGGTGTAATATAGGGACACCTCTGCCCAACCTTTTGGGTAAAACAGGCGTCATGATATGTTATGGCTTGGCCGATAACCGATACATATTGATAAACTCATCTCCTCCGAACTTGTTTAGGAGTATGAGGAATAGGGTGTAAAGTAGGAGTGAGGCGTATTTATCGTCACAGATAGAAATAACAGATGTAAAAAAATAGCAGATAGCAATTGCTCCTAACGATAAAAATATCTGTTATTTAAAATCAGATCCTCATGATTCGGATATGATTCTGACTTTAACGAAAGATATAAAGAACATATTCAATTGAGTTAAATATGTATTTATCATCCGTACAAAAATAACAGGCTGTGATTAAATAACAGATATTTCGATCTGTTATTTTTTATCACAGTCACAGTGATAACAGATAGGTATCGTGTTTCACCTGTTACAACCCATCTCTAGTGTAAAGTTCACTCATCCTCTATAGAAAAGGGAGGATCCTCTGACCAGACGGGTGTTGTCTGGCGGGCAACTGCCCAACGATTGATGTCGGGTTCTTGTATACTTATACATTGCACGGTAAACTCTAATCGCGCGATGCAAGATTTTGTGTAACGTCAGGATTTTAAGAGACATCAGAGGTCTTTGATGCGTAGTTCGCATGTGGCGATGTACATGCCGCCACACTTGCATCACAATATCCAGTATTCAACAGATGTGCATACGTCGAAAAATTTATTTGGCAATTCTGAAACCGCCTTAGCATCGTAGCGATAGGTTGAGAGGTGTGCGGCACCTGTCGCATTGCTAACGAGGAAGCGACTAGCTTACAACAACGATTTTCTCGCTCAAGGAACGTACAAAAGATTGAAGGTCCCGTGTAAGTAAAAGAGATACATATATTATTAGTTGATCGCTGACTGTTCACACCGCCACCGAGTACTCATTTGTCGCAGCGACAAGGGCTATGTTCTATGTTTTATGGTTTGGTTTCCGCACTTACTCCTTAAGGTGGACCATTGTGCGTGGGCCATGGCGGCCATCGTGGTTATTCCAGCCAGCTGGCCTCCCTCCAGAACTAATCCTGATCTATTCAGAACATCTGTGAAAGATCTGGCTGCCACGAGGTTTTCCTAGTTTAAAAATTACTTAATAATTAGTATATTTATTTATTTAATACTTTAAGCCTACAAATGTACAGAGGCGGACTTAATGCCATAGGAATTTTCTACCAGTCAACCTATATTCAATTTTTTTTGTTGAAAATTCCACCGATATATCGAAATTAGTATTGTTTTTTTTTTAAATATCATCATCTGCTTAGCCTTTTCCCAACTATGTTGGAGTCGGCTTCCAGTCTAACCGGATGCAGCTGAATATCAGTATTTTACATGGAGCGACTGCCTATCTGACCTCCACAACCCAGTAACTGGGCAATACGATACCCCTTGGCAAGACTGGTTGTCAGACTTTCGGGCTTCTGACGACCCATAACGACTGAAAGATCCACGAATGACAGCCAGGACCAACGGCTTAACGTGCTTTCCGAAGCACGGAGGAGTCTTGGTATGTAAAGATGGTCACCCATCCACGGACCAACCAAGGCAAGCGTAGCTTAACCTAATGGATCGACCCATGTGGCTGTTATTACTTAGCCACGAGCTCCTTTAAATATATATATTTTTAATATCAATACAATACAGGTTGTCAGGGTAAACACCGTTGTCACTCAAGCCATGGGTAGTTGACTTAAATATAAAAACAAATGGCCGAGTAATAACAAAAAAAAACGTTATTTTCATTAAAAGATTTTAAAAAGTTCCTATCCGACCCCGTGCTCGCTAGCGAAACGGCTGACTAACTGAGGGAAGGGTCGCGCTCGCGGCCGGTCAGGTCCCGCACCCCCTGTCCGTGTTGAGACGCAAGTTCGTTGCCCTTGCGCATAGGGCAACGAACTTGCTTCTTGTGTGGTAAAATGTAGTTTAAAAAAAAAGAAAAAAATGTCGTAATTTTCCATTGATTTTACGTTCTATAAATGACACCAATCGACTGGTTTCAAAGATAACGGTGTTTACCCTAACACCCTGTATATATCGATTCGTTTTGACACTTCTTGCATCCCTAATGGGCTCTCTACAGTATTTTACGCACACGGTAATGCGGTAATGTGGCAGTGGGGTGCGTCACATGATAGACTGGACAAGCTACCAGTAACTTACGCATACCAGCAAGGAATCGTTGGTCGTCGTCGCGCACTCCCTGCTCGTTGCTCGCAAACTCGTTTTCGCCACTAGCTCTACTCGGTTCTCGTTAATCGCCGTCAGTAGAACATGATGTCTATAGCTGGCTTTATGTTTCAGAAACTATTTAGGCCGACCACAGACTCCACAGCCTAAGGTTGTCCTACTGACCTTGTTTAGGCTGTGACGGCAAGATGTTACTGAAACTTAGAACTTACAAAGTTGTAACAGTAGTATGTTTCTTTAATTAATATTTTGTGAAATATAAAACAATATTGACATAATATTCAATAGTAGGTAACAGTGGCGAAGGGTGATTTTGCGGGGGTGGGAGCCGGAGCAACAAAAAACGAACAAAAAAAAAAAAAATACTATACGGATGAATTGAGAACCTCCTCCTTTTTGAAGAAGTCGGTTAATAATACTTGTTATGATGTCACTTCGGACCGTCATACTGGCCGCGAAAAGCTACTTCTTGTTTGTTTACCTAACAAAAGAACGGTGTCAATAAGTGATTTCAACCGCACTACCACATATTATCTTGACTAAGCTCCTACGCTACTAATTGCGCAACGCCATCTAACGAAAATATCAGAAATGCAATGCATTTTGTCAGTACAAGAACGAGATCTCCATTCAAAAAATTCACGAAATAATTAAACAGAGGGCAAGTTTAACGAGAAATTTTCAGGGAGTGGAATTTTACAATTCAGAGTTTTCGCTCACGGCCACTAGAGGGAATTGGCCGCGCGGGTGTACAGCTTCAAATGAATTAGCGAAAAATCGTCAGATTATGAATGTAAAAACCCCTTTATTACATAAACTACTAGAATCTGAGAAAAGTAAACAAGGGAAACAATACATTTTATTTTATTTAAAACTGCCAGTCAGCCATTCATATTTATCGTAAAGGGAAACATTAGAATGTTTGAAAAAACCATCACGTCGTTTGTAATTTATACTTATATCTGAGCGAGCACGACCTAACGTAATTATGTGTTTCTTATTTTCAATACTTAACCTTGGAAAGCATGTTTCCTCACAAAGAAAATAATCCTAAACAACAATTTATAGGCTATCACTAAGCTACCAGACGGGCCGCACGCGGGCCAAAAGAATTTGTAGTTAATTAGAAAGTCCTTGACGAATTATTGCCGCCATCCTAATCCTACTGATCGTACTAATAACTTTTCAAATCTATTATCTACTTACCTATAGTGATAATACATAACTACAACGTACACATTCACTAAAATCAAAACACTTTAATCACTGTTTTATACCAACAAACAAATACTACTACTACGATTCTCGTACTGATAAACTAACGTATTCAATAAATTATACGAACAAAATGCAAATTAACTGCAAGTGTAAACAAATTATAATGCGATTACGTCAAACAGCAACCACACAATAGCGTCCTGTCCGAACTCCGAGCCGAACGCATTACGAAATTCAACGAAAACTACCGAACCGATATCGCTGCATCTCGTTCACGCGCAAGCAATATTCAATCGCTTTAGGTACCATAACTCGTATTTGACCGGCTTGCTTGAAGCGTATGAAACCGGGGTGTCACGTGACCGAAGTGACGTCATGACGCCTTGATTTTTGAATGAGCGATAAGCCCGCCGCGCGACCGAGTTATTTTAGAGAAAAATTTTTTGCTGTTGGGAGACAACAAAGACAAAACATTGAATGTAGGCGTTTTGTATAGTTTTAATTTTATGGTGTATGTAAATACCTATAGTGTGATTACTGAACAGGCATTTTAAACACTACCTACTGACTGTGTCATTTTTCAATGACTATAGAGTGGTTTTGTTTTGAATTCCAGAAGGGAAGCCGATAGGAATCAGCTTATACGGTAGCTTCGGCCCTGGTAGGTAATGAAAATAGTAAATGGCTGAGCTGTTTTAAAATGGCTGGATTAAAATGTATGGAACGGCAGATTTTTTGTCCTATTTTAGAGTATTTATGTTCTTAATAAAAGTTGTTCGAATTCATGAGTACCCACTATGTTTAGAGAGTTTGTCGAAGTATTTTGTTTGTTCGTTGTTCCTGATTTATAATTTGACCAGACGTATCATCAAAGGACTGAATGTATAAGGATCATAGCAGGTGGCGTTCTGTATAATTTCTGCCTACCCCCTTGGGAAAACTACGTGCGTTTATGTTACGTATCATTTTAATCTAAATCTTAACACAACCTAATTTCCTAGTGACCGATTAAAAACAACTAATTAGTTCCACATGCTCGCCGCAGTTGCAGCCGAGTTCAAAGCTCGGCTCTTCATCACAGGATATTCGTGTCACCTTGCCTCTGTGTGTGTTCCACTGCTTAATCAATTTGGACTAAATGATGGGCTGTAGCGGTTTAATAAAGGTTTATTTGCACGGAGCAATCTAATAGGGCGTTTGGCAGATTTTTATAAAGAGTTTGTGATACTTCGAATTGCTTGGCGAGATATCAATAACCTGCTTCCGTTATATCAATAATACTGCATCATTAATTTTGAAATAAATATATGTTAAAGTTTAGGATTAATGTTATGTTACTATGTTTTACCGAAATCCCACGATCCGTGATTTTGCGGATGGACACTTACGAGCCCGGACGACGGACCGTGGAAAGGTGTACGTGCCGGGTATCGCAGACATCGGAAGTTCCTCGGTGCGCGGTGCGTGGCGGTCTGTGGTCGTCTGCCGTGCGATATTGCAATATTGCCAATCGTCGGATTCCATCATTTGACGAAAACACGATTCCATAAAATTTTCAGAGGGCCTAGACAAGTGACAATCCCTTCGAAAGTGTTTCGTATTTCTACAACGACTTTCAACAGGATGATAGCTTGTGTCAGCCCCATAAATTTTTGCCTTTTCCATCATCGTTATCGCCGATAGAATGTCACTGAAAAAATATTCAATGTTACCTCCAAACCGAACAATAAACCGCTGGTTTTAAAAATACTTCAAATTAGATCATGAAACTTTGCATAGTAACTGAACTAAATATAAAGCATAGTAGGTTCTTTTACCCGACTACGGCGAAGAAAAAAGGAGGGTTATGATTTTGACCGGTATGTATGTATGTATGTATGTATGTATGTATGTATGTTCATCTGTTCCCTCCTATCTTCCAAACCACTTATCACAATTTGACAAATGAGGTATCGTTAGAAGCGTCGTGATTGTCCGCTGGTTATAGGCTATGTGAAGTCACATTAAATTAAAAATGGCGCCCTCTAGAGGACATAAAGTGAGGAACTTTAAAAAAAAATGGTTTATTCGTACCATGTTGGGTTTCAAATGAAAGGGCTTAATGAGCACATTTCAAAAATATATATATTATAACCCCAAAAGAATTTTAAAAAAATCAAGTAATAAAAACTAAAACCCAACTACGACTTAAAAGGTATAAACAAGACACCACAGACAGACAAATAAAAAATCCGGAGTCACACGTAATCTGTTCGATTTATACCCTAACACGTGTGACTCCGGATTTTTAATTTGTCTGTCTGTGGTGTCTTGTTTATACCTTTTAAGTCGTAGTTGGGTTTTAGTTTTCATTACTTGATTTTTTTATTGTTTTTAAATTACCATTATTTTCACCGTAAAAGAAATTACCTAAACTAACGGCGCCTTGGAGCCGCCAGTACCCCACTCAGTCTCACTCTCACTCAGTCCGAGGGGCTTCTGGCCCAGGTTAAGCTACGCTTGCCGCTCGAAAAGCACGTTAAGCCGTTGGTCCCGGCTGTCATTTGTAGATCTTTGACAGTTGTTACGGGTCGCCAGTAGCCCGATAGTCTGACATCCAGTCTTACCAAGGGGTATCGTGTTACCCAGTAAGTTGTAGAGGCCAGATAGGCAGTCGCTCCATAATACTGGTATTCAGCTGCATCCGGTTAGACTGGAAGCTGACCCCAACATAGTTGGGAAAAGGCTAGTTATATGAAGATGATGACGAGCGACTCTACCACAGATATTACCTAGTACTAGGGATTGACACTTCACACTATGACAGTTCACTCGAAGCTAACTTCAACACGGTGAGATTTTTTCAGTTGTACTATAACACAGAACGGTTTCCACCTCCGTCAGCTTACATTCTAAGCCGCTTCGTTAAGACGCAGTATAAAATCTAATCCAGGGGTACACGTCCTCAGGCAATCTGACTTGAGAGGAACTTAATTCCGTACTAATTCCAAGTCAGTTTTGCTGGGAATTGAATCGAAATGCCTACGTGAGTGACTGCAGGCGAACGTAATGATCACTTCGATACTGCGGTGCAACTCTTGCTTACTAAGTATGCGTAGACTATCTTGCAGTGACTACAATATAATATGTGAAATTGTTAAGATAATCTGACGCGTGTTTCCAGGTAATCAGGGGCCTATGGGTTCCTCCCGGTTAGAGGGAGTGGGCCGTAATCCACCACGCGGGCTCAGTGCGGGTCGGTAGATGTCACATGTCTTCGAATTTTTGGTTCTAGGACATGTTTGTTTCCTCGCGATGTTTTCCTTCACCATTTAGAGAGCAGTGGTGAAGAAATAATTTACATAAAGTAAAGTGGCTGGCTGGCTTCGAACTTAAGACCTACAACTCGTAAGTCGAGGGTGTTTCTACTGGGCGACCTTTGTTCTTCAGTGAAAAGAATAATACGTCATATTAAAATAGATTTTCGCCTAAAATATTGCTAAATATTTATGATGTTACAAGCATATACTACGTACAAACGAAACCATACTATGTATGTATGTATGAACTATGTGTTCTATCAAAGTTGCAATTGTTCTTTCACGAGAAATACGTTTTTGTTTTTTTCTTGTGACTCGTGAAGTGTACCTACATAATTTATTCAGTATCCATATAAAGAGTCATCAAGCGAAACATAACGGATGTTAGAAGGTAGAATACCAAGCACTAATTACTCTACGTATGACATTAAACAGAAAAAGTCTAAGTAATTAGGAACACATTTTTTCTCTCCCTAATGTCCAGGGCTTTAACGATGTAGGCAATGTTTGCGGAACTTTTGCTTTTAAATCACATGGAGAAGAGTGGCGGCCATTTTGTTTTATTTTGTTTTTGGAACAAAGTTCCCTATGTTATACTCTGCACATTTGGAGAAGGAGGATTTTTGACGTAGTTCGGTTCTAATTTTTATAACTTTACTAGCTTCCACCCGCGGCTTCGCCCGCGTGGTATGTCGATAAAAAGTAGCTTATGTCGTTCCCCGGGATGCAATCTATGTCCTTGCCAAATTATATCGAAATTCGTTCAGTGGTTTAGGCGTGAAAAGGTAACATACAGACAGACAGACAGAGTTACTTTCGAATTTATAATATTAGTGATTAGTATGGATATCTATTTAAATAATTTTGGGGTTATGTTATACTATTAATAATTTTTTAAATGGGCTAATATTCAATTAAATGTGACGTCACATAGCCTATAACCAGTGGACGATCAAGACGCTAGTCGGGTAAAAAGTGTAACATTTTGACCAACATTTATTAGATTTATTATTTCATCATTCAAATAAACCTTATTTTCCAGTCAACACCTCCTTCCTATACCACTGCTTACCCCAGAAAGTTAAAAAGCGTAATGATATAACAGACAGGCGGCTTGCGACCCCCTTCGTCGTTCTATTTAGATAGCGTCGGTCGAACGTTTTCCTCAGAAGATTTACGAACGCTCCCCATCTGGAAATGTATTTATTAAGTTTGTAAGATTTACTGAATTTTATCAGGAATGAAGCTGGTTTTTTTTTATTTCGCCTATTGTGTCCCACTGCTGGGCAAAGGCCTACCCCAAGTCCTGCCAGGAACTCTTCTCAGGTTATCCCGCCATCTCTTTTTGGGCCGGTCTCGGCGGCGCCGTCCATCTTCAGGTGGGTCCATGGTGTGGAGACTTGCCCAGCAGTCCTCGTGCATGAGGCTGAAGTGGCTCGCCCAATCCAAGACAAAGTGGCATTCTATCAGCGATAATGATGATAGAAAAAGTAAAAAATTATAAGACTGAAATAAGCTATCGAAAAGCTTATGTCAATCCCGTTGAAAGTCGTTGTAGAAATACGAAAAGCTTTCGAAGTGATATTGTAACTTGTCTAGGAACGTAAACGAAGTAAAAAAAGTATCTAAGGATCGATGAAGGTGGCGCTCTAAAGTTTCTGCCTACCCCCAAGAAGGTGTGAATATATAACATGTATGTACGAGTATGTAGTCGCAAAGTTATACACCAAATAGTACTCAAATTGATAAAATAATATATGGCACAAACGGAAATCCTATCTTACTGGAATATCCCACATAATCCTGTGAAAACATTCCTCTTCGTGGACACTTTAATATCCGCGTCCCAATAAATACCGCTTCGTTGGTAGTTGCGAGTCTTAGCCAAGATTACGAGACGATTGATTAATGTACCTACTTACACATTTATATCGTCTAGGAATGTAAGGAAAATTGAATATTTTGTTGCTTTTGTAGGACCTCTTAGGAGCTCATGGCTAAGTAATAACAGCCGCACGGGTCGATCCATCAAGTTAAGCTTCACTTGCCGGGGTTTGGGTGCGGATGGGTTGCGACCATCTTTACATATCGAGACTCCTCCGTGGTACTCCTCGGTGGTCCCAGCTGTTATTCATGGATCATTGACAGTCGTTACGGGTCGTCAGAAGCCCGAAAGTCTTACCAAGGGGTATCGTATTACCCAGTTACTGGGTTGTGGAGTAGAGTGGAGCGTCAATTTTTTTAATTCTTTTTCTATATTGAATAGCACTAGAATGTTGCATTGCACCCTCAATTACATAAAAAAAATTATCAAAAAAATATTGGAACCTATTTTTAGCCCTCTACTGCCGCTTGAAGATTATGAAAAATGAATAATGAGCAATTTATAAAACATCACATAATTAAACATAAACTTTTTTTTATTGTTATTGTAACTCATAATACCCTAAATATGACTAATTTTATAAAAAAAAGGTCAATTTACTGATAAACGGCACACAAAGGTACGTTAATTCGGACGTCAATTTGAAGAAAATGAAGAAATATTGCGGGTATCTTTGTAAGTTGAGTTTTAGATTTTAGTTCATAAAATTAGTGTTTTAGTGTTAATTGTACGCTGAAATATAATAGGATTTTTATTTTTATAACATTATGTATGTGCTTAAAGATATGCGTAATTTCCTTAAATTATGGCAACTTTGAGCTAAAGTAGAGGGCTAAGATATATGTCCAAAAAAATAAACAAAAATATATTCACTTATAATTTAGCCAAATGCAACTTTGTGCAGGTATTCAAAATCGATTCGATGTCATTTTTTTTTCTCCATACATTGACGCTCCACCCTATTGTGGAGGTCAGATAGACAGTCGCTCCATGTAAAATACTGGTATTCAGCTGCATCCGGTTAGACTGGAAGCCGACCCCGACGCTGGGAAAAGGCTAGGCAGATTGATTGCTATTTCTGATTGATACTTGATCGCTGACTGGTTAATACCGCCCGGCAACAAGAGCTATCAATGAGAGTCTTTAGTCGCTTCAGCCAAGCTTGCTTGGCGGGCAGAACACTCGCCTAGAGACTCACGCTTGGTACTTGGTTCCAGTAGGCATTCAGCTGCATCCGGGTAGACTGGAAGCCGACGCCAACATAGTTGGGCAAATGCTAGGCAGACTGATTTTTTTTCTAGGACCTTTTTTTCTCACAGCAGTGGTGGTCCAGTGGTCACGACCGAGACTTACGAGTTGTAGTAGGTCCTGGGTTCAAACCCTCGAATCCAAAAGGGTTTTACTTTGTTTCAACAGTTTACGAGAATACGCGGGACCAAACTTACACACATACATACATTGCCAGTGACATTCATAACCCTCTCTGTCGCAGTCGAGTAGTAAATAGCAGTCAATCTCCTTCCATTTCCACCCGCGTTTGCATATGAAACACGAACGCAAAGGTTTAAATACTTACAAGACGTAGGAAGGTGCAAGCAGGTTGCATTTTATTTATTTCGGTTCACCTTCGCTGCTGTTCGGACTCATTTGAGATAGTGCCATTCACACGTCTGCTGCGTTTACAGGTGTACTTTGTGCGGCCACTAGACTAGCGTTGAAAGGGAGGAGATATTGTTTCTCTAGAGGTGGTATCATGCGTAGTACACACCATCAACGTGCATGTATGACCAGTGGGCCCTAAACGGCCACGTAAGCAAGTCCTCTAAAAGCAATTCATTTCCTGGATGCCCAGCTGTCATTTGCAATTCCTCTGATTTGACACAAAAAGCAATTCATAATTTGTGGACTATTTTATGAATCTCTATAGAAAACTGTCAAACGGATGAATTATTTCGTAATATGAATTGCACGCAGATCATATTATGAATTGTCAGTTTGTGATATTTTACGATGATTCATAATATTTTTAAAACAACCGACTTCCAAAAAAAACACTAATAAAGTGAAAAATAACTTTAATTTCGGAAGTCGGTGGCAAAAAAACCAAAACTGAAAAGCAAAGACACCGACTTCTTTGATTTTTCACTTTTTTAGTGTTTTTTTTGGAAGTCGGTCGTTTCGTTTTTGTAAAAACTTTTCTCTATTATGATTCTGCCAAAGTGGCCGTTTCATGTATGAACGTAAACGAAACAAAAGTATGTAAGGAGCGTAGGAGGTTCTAGTTTGTGTTAACCCCCATGGAAGAAGGCATGAGTTATGTATGTGTACCTATCATGTGTGATGTGGCTGAAGCAAAAATTTAATAACATATACACATACAAGGATATGTACTTATAATAAAGTCGCTTTTTGTGTCTCCCTGTCTGAGCGCGTTGTTCCTATATGTAATGGATTTTGATGCGGTGTTCACAATCATTTAGAGAATTCATTTCAGAAGGTTTATATGGTGTCTAACTAATTAACTGCCCCGTTGGTCTCGTGGTCGCAAGCGCGACTGCAGAGGGTGGGGTCCTGGGTTCGATTCCCGGGTCGGGCAAAGTGTTATTGGATTTTTCCATTAGGAATTTCGTAGTAACAGCCTAGAGTTTGGAAGTTGGCGGTGTGATACCCCCGTGCCTCGGAAAGCACGTTAAGCCGTTGGTCCTGCGCCTGATCTCTCTCCGGTCGTGTCGGATTACCGTCCCATCGGACTATGAGAGTGAGGGAAAAGAGAGTGCACTTGTGTCTAATAACTCCCGCGCCCAAGGCTAGTCTCCGTTGAGATTGGCCGCCGTGGCCGAAAATACGGTCTGGAGGACTATTATGGTGTCTAATACGTTAGTATGTTTACAGAATAATAAAAATATCTCGATGTTTTGTCAAGTCGTAGAAACCGGCCGATGCAGGGGTGGGTAGTTAGTAATATAAGAATCATAGCAGGTGGCGCTCCGTAGCTTTTGCCTACCTCCATGGAAAAAAAAAGCTTAAGTATATGACTGTATGTACTAATATGAGATGTATAAGTTCTAGACTCAATGTTCCTCTCAAGCACAGTCAAATCAGCAGAACGATGACCCTTGGGAATGAGAGACAAATGACAATGTCTTATTAGATAAAACAATGTTTAACATCATCATCTGCCTAGCCTTTTCTCAGCTATGCTGGGTCAGCCTCCAGTCTAACTAGATGCAGCGAGATCTGCCTAGCCTTTTCCCTAACTATGTTGGGTCAGCCTCCAGTTTCACCAGATGCAGCTGAATACCCGTATATTACATGACGAGACTGCCTATCTGATCTTCACAACCCAGTCACTGGGCAATACGAAACCCCTTGGTAAGACTGGTTGAAAAACATTCGGGCTTCAGACTACAACAACAACAACACAACTCGCTTACCTCAAAACCCCACCCTATAAATATAAATACAACACCGCCAGAAAAATCTCAAGTAAAAGAAAACGAACAAAATGTAATTCACCAACTCTTATATTACTAAAAAAACTGTACCAGTAAGTCTGTAAAATAAGTACAACAACAGCAGGATGAGCACACACGCTAGGGCTGTAGACACGTAAATAACGATCATTATATTATTATCCATTAGTTGGAAAATGTCCATTGATTTCATATTCAAATCTAAGAACATGTTCACCATGTTTACGATTAGTTAAAACTCTGTGATATAATATTTGCAAGATCGAGTTAAAATCGCTCAAGTGTTTGACGTGAAAATGACGTTTTGGTTCTGATTTGCTTTTTTCTGTGGTAAAGCTATGAGTACACAATATACAGGGTTATTGGTAAAACACCGACAACCTCTTAAGGAGTCATTGTACTCATCATTATGAACAACTTTTACTATAGGAACAAATATGAAATCGCGAAAAAAAGCAGCTGTTCCGTACATGTTCGCATAACTCGTCAAAATGTACGGTACAGATGTTTTTTTTTCGCGATTTCATATTTATTCCCATAGTAAAAGTTGTCCATAATGATGAGTACAATGACTCCTTAAGAACTTGTCGGTGTTTTACCAATAAACCTGTATAAACGTCCTCAAAGGTGAACGCACACTTATCCAAATGTTTTTTTTTGCGCATACTGGATATACAACGCTCTGCTAAGCGCCAAGAGTTCAAAATCCAGCAGTGTGTTTTTTCGACGCGCTGGGTTATATTCTGTTGGATTATAGACGCTCGGCTCAACATCGAGAGTTGAAAATTCATTGCGCGATAAAATACCGCCGCGATATTTTTACGTCCGAGCGATCGTGGGCTAAGAAAGTTTACCAAATTACTGTGTCGCTCGAATGAAAACCTTACTACCAGGGAACTTTATTACGGGAAAATATTAAGTTAAAGTAAATATACTACTTTTGTACAGTAACCAAAACAAACAGCTTCCCATACGACCCAACCAATTTGCAAGGAAGACATTATACATTTTCCTTTTCGTATTCACCTTCGGAAATACCATTTAGGTACCTGTATACCTTGTTCTAAAAGTATTTGATGAAAATGTAAACAAAATATGGTTGCTAATTTGTAGTGCCACTAACAAATAGAGTGCTTTGACCAGATACTTAAATAAGAAATTCTAATTTTAAATCACCCTATAGATGTTTTCATTTGACAATTATTGAGGTTAATTTTTAACCGAGTTCTTCAAAAAGGAGGAGGTTCTCAATTCGTACGTTTTTTTTTTTTGTGTGTATGTTACCTGATTACTCCGCCAATTATGAATCGATTTCGATGATTCTTTTTTTGTTTGATGATTCATGCTTCAGAGGTGGTCCCATATAAATTTTATTAATTTTGCTTGTGTAGTTTTTGAGTTAGCTTCAATAATTACGTATTTTTCCCACTTTGCGTATGTTGATGACATGTTAATTGACTCCGTCACATAGCAGATAACGGTATACGAATTTGTGTGGGGTAGTTACCACAACTAAAAAGTAAAAAATAAAAACTTTTTACAAAAAAAAAACAACCGACTTCCAAAAAAAACACTAAAAAAGTGAAAAATAACTTTAATTTCGGAAGTCGGTGGCAAAAAACGAAAATTGAATAGCAAAGACACCGACTTCCGAAATTAAAGTTATTTTTCACTTTTTTAGTGTTTCTTTTGGAAGTCGGTTTTTTTTTTTTGTAAAAAGTTTTTATATAGCCTCAATTTTTGTCAATGATTTTTCGATCACATTTTAATAATGTTATTGAAACAATAATTATTTTCGAGATATAGGTAAACCTAAATAAGTTGTTCCTTAAACGTGAAATAACCGTTAATAAATACTACTATGTTACTTATTTCTTTTAGTGGGAGATTGCGTAAGAATTTTACCTGAACAGGGTTTGTTTACACTTTCATGAGATACTTTTTGAATAGACCGTACCTTTATAATGAAACCACCTGAAAAAGGTCGCATGCCACTATTTCGGTAATACACTTCTGTACTAAGGCTTAACTGAAAAAGAAGGTCTAACGGCTCTGAGGTCCGTTTGCGCAAAACGTGTCTATTATAACTACGGAACCCGACCTTCAGGGAATCATGAGTCCCCTTTTAATTTGAAAGAGAAATCGAAACCTGTATGTGTCGGTGGCCTTCAATTCACCAAAATTCCTGTACCACCAACCCCAACTTCGACTACTTTTATTACCAACGGGTAAGAGTCATTTTCGTCTGCGAATTAGTTTAGGAGATAGTTCAATAAGTTTGTTTGAGGTCACTCAATGGGACTACGTGATATAATTCGCGTTTTGCATGGAAATTTCGTTAGATGCTTTGTATGCTATCAAAATTTTTGTTTATCAATGTTTTTTCTTGTTTTTAGATATTAATGCATGGGATTTTCTAGCTATAACATCAGAATAAATTACTTTACAGCTGAAAATAGAAAGAATATTCAAAAAGGTCATGTTCATAATGTCTACTATAAGACTGAATAGTGCATAATGCATAATCAGCCTATAATGTTCCCACTGCTGGGACACAGGCCTCCTCTCTGTGAGAGGGAGCGGGCTGTAATCCACCACGCGGGCCCAGCGCGGGTTGGTAGATGTCACATGTCTTCGAATATTTGGTTCTAATACATGCCGGTTTCCTCACGATGTTTTCCTTTACCGTTTTGAGAGCAGTGGCGAGGAAATAATTTACACAAAGTAAAGCGCCTGTCAGGGTTCGAACCTACGACCTACAACTCGTAAGTCGTGGCCGTTACCACTGGGCCACCACTGATCTCTCGCTGAATAGTGAATACTCTACATTGTATTCACTTTTTTTTTTTTGGTATACTTTTTTTTTTGTAGATTTTTTTTGTTATTTTGTAGGTCTCAGAAAATAACAAAAAAAATCTCCGACCAAGATCTTTTTCGGAGCAGCAATTTTATGAAAAACATCAATACCGTAATTACTTCGCCGGGGCTGAATGATTGATAGAGGGTCCGTCGGCTCCACTCAATGAGCCAGAAGAGCCCTTAATTGCTAATCACCTGTTCTTAACCAACACTTGTGACTTTCCTGCTAATTTAATACCAATTCATCAAATTATTTGTATCGAGAAGAGTTATTTTTGGATAACGTAATATATACAATGCTGAGCCAACTTTCAAAATAGTCAAAGTCAAATTGCTCTGCCTAGCCTTTTCCCAACTATGTTGGGGTCGGCTTCCAGTCTAACCGGATGCAGCTGAATACCAGTTTTTTACATGGAACGACTGCCTATCTGACCTCCACAACCCAGTAACTGGGTAATACTATACCCCTTGGTTAGACTGGTTGTCAGACTTTCGTGCTTCGGACGACTCGTAACGACTGTCAAAGATCCACAAATGACAGCCGGGACCAAGGGCTTAACGTGCTTCAAAGTCAAAGTCAAATAATTTATTTCAAATAAGCACATACAAGGCACTTTTGAACGTCAAAAAAAACAAAGAAATAGAACTGATTCTAGTTGCCCCTTCCAAAAGGTATTTTTCTTATGGAGAAGAATGGGCAAGAAACTCCACCGTTACTCTTTTTGTTGGTAATTAGTCGATAGTGGTATTTAGAAATGTTATAGCAAATAGGCTCAAATGGGGTTAAAGGAGCTCGTGGCTAAGTAATAACAGCCGCACGGGTCGATTCATCAGGTTAAGTTACGCTTGCCGGGGTTTGCCCGTAGATGGTTGACCATCTTAACATACAGAGACTCCTCCGAGCCTTGACCAGTCGCGAAATCGAACACGAGGTGTTGCCACGCCGAGCGCTGGACGCGGAGTCTGTGTCCAGCGCTTATGACTTTTGAGGAATAGTTAAGCGGAATAGGTTACTAAATATATCTACGTCTATTGTATTTTATAATGGGTTTCCGGAATGTCGTGGCGTGGAAAGGCGTGACTTTCCTTCAAGCTACTAGCTCACTTCAAGCTTATTTCACCTAAGTTTTCACGGTGAAATTTTTACAGAATAGACCGCCAGTTGTTTATATAATCGAGTCTTCATCGGTAAAGTTTCAAAGCTAAAAGATACGGCGAACGCAAGAGTTATTTACGACAAGCTTCTAAAAATAATATCAACAGAGCTAAGTAAATAAAATACACATAACAAAGATTCCCTCGGAGACTCAGTGGTTTATGTATACCTGCCAAGAGCGGGAGTGCACAAGCGTTAAGGTTCCGTATACAACATACCTCAAATTCAGATCGAAAGATTAATTAATAATTTGCAATCGCCGCGCGCCATCTCGTTTTTTAAGGCAGTATACGGCATTGCAATGAGCGTGAATTTTAAATCTCCAGTGCGGGTAGTCTACATACATAAGATTCCATGTGTTACAGAATTGCGATAAAAAAATACGCGACTTTTTATCGCAATGCAGGCTAGTTCTTCTTGGCCGCTAGCGCGACGGCTGAGGTCGATATATGTTAAAATAATAATAATCCAAAAACATAGTAATTATGAGTCGTAAAATCGCAGGCCTTTAAAGATTGAGAATACGTAAATTGCTCTTCTGATGATTTGTAGAGTTCGATACACCAATATCGAGATATTTTTATAACATACTAGCTGATGCCCGCGGCTTTGCCCGCGTCGGTTAATATATACTAAAACCTTCCTCGAGAACCACTATATCCATTGGTGAAAACAGCATGAAAATCGGTGCAGAAGTTTTTGAGTTTATCGCGAACAGGACGACAGATGCGGCGGACTTTGTTACAATATGTAAGGATGTATAAGGATGTAAGGATTTGACAAGTTTTTGACATTGATAGCCACTGAGATGATATTGCGACAAGATTTAGAACGTTTTTAAATAAGGCCTTCTGTAAACGTCTGCCATACAGCTATATGAGTAAGTTTTGGAAAAATTAAAGTCCAGTTTGCGCAACAACTTCAAACATTTTATGACTTTTGCAATAGTATAGTACTAGTCATTCTGAAATCAACTGAATTAACACCTGCATAAAGTTAATATTTAATTTTGTTTAAGTGGAAATAACATCAATTGGAAACAAGGAATATAATTCATCATTTGGTGTGCGGTAAGACAGCAAAATATAATTAAATGGTTTTATTATCTCACTGCGGAACCCTAAAAAGTTGCCTCATGAAAATAATATAGGGGCTCCGTCGCAGCTACAACTTCAACTAAGGCGAAGAAATGGTTCATGCTTTGCAGGATTTTCTACTGCATTAATACACGAACGGACTCATGTATGATTTCTGTTCCTTTTGAATTATGTCGCAGAGGGAATAAAGGCATAGGTTTCCTAGGTTTAGATGATAATTAATTAATTATTAATTAATGATACATTATATTATATTTTCTCTTTGTTCCTCTCAATTAGAGCACCTGCCATCTAATCTCTTCACCACCCTTGGTTGACTGGTAGAGAATGCCTCAGGCATTAAGTCCGCCTTTGTACCTTTTTTTTGTGCGAAAAGTTTAAATAAATAAATAAATAACACAGTTGAAGAGTTTGTTTTTTGTTTGTTTGTTTAAGCTAAAATACAATAGACGCTGTCTCTGCGTCCAGCGCTCGGTGTGGTAACACGTCGCGTTCTGGTTTGCAATTGGTCAATCGTCATCCTGAAGATGCCTCGTTGAGAGGTGAAACACGTGTCGATTTCTTACAGGGTTTTTATGACTCTTGAAGAATAGTCAAGCGGAATAGGTTACTAAATATATCAGCGTCTATTGTATTTTATAATGGATTTCCGCAAAGTCACGCCTGAATCAATTAACTATCTTGTTTAAACTAATCGCTAATCTCTGGAACTGATAGTCAGATTTGAAAAATACTTTTTGCATTCGATAGCCCAATTCTTGTGGAAGGCTATAGGCTATTTAAGCTAAGAATCATGATCATCATCTAAGATCCTAAGGAGCCCCAAAATTAAATCCTGACTTTACGTTTGCCCATTCACTATCCGCTAGCTCTCGCTAAGAGTCCAAACTTTTTAAACTCAGTTTTACCCCCACAACTCAAACGGACAACAAACATATTTCGAACTAATTTAAAATTAACGTGCACGCGACAGCTGTTGAAAACGTTCAGGTGAGCGTTTAACTAAGCATTAGACGGACGTTTAAACGTTGTTTAAAGCTGTAACGAGCAATTAGGGCGCAAACACATTAGGGCACCGGACTTAATGTGACGATGGTTCGCTTTGACGATTACAGAAACTTAATGGTTTTATGTTAGTGTTACTTTTAATGGTTAAGTTTTGGGACTTTTGACTTGAGTTCCAAGTTCGGGTCAGTACTGGATGAAAAGTGAAAAGTCATGTAAGGCCGGAATTTCTCTTACGCTGATGTCGGTCGCGTACGTCGGACGAGCGGGCGTATATACATTGTGTTCTATATCGCATCATACTGCGACGCTGACGTCCGCGGCGCGTACTACGTTGCTACGCGTACGCGACCGACATCAGAGTAGAGAATTCAGGCCTTAATTTGATGCAATAGGGTAGCCCGCAAAATTCCAATTTTCTTAAGTTTTTTTCAATTTGCAGGTCAGTATCAAGTTGTATGTGGATCTCAATATAATTAGCGTAGTAATAAAACACATATTGTGTTTATATAATTATAATAATTAAAATTATCAATACAAATCTCACCTAGTGTATATAAATATAATATTTTAAATGCGAAAGTAACTGCATGTCGGTCTGTCTGTGTTAGCTTTTCACGCCTTAACGGCTGAATGGATTTGGATGAAATTTGGTACACGGATAGACCATATCATCCCGGTAGAACCTACATTCCAGTGGGACAATTCCGACTTCCACGCGGGCGAAGCCAGTAAGTAATAAATTAGCATGAAGCAGCTAAGTTCATAATTATGCAAAAGCACAGATGCTAGACTATTTCTCATGAGTTTAACTAATATCTCACAAAGCATAATGACCCCTATTTCTTTCACGTCTAGGTACTGCAGTATTTAGCAGAAAATTACAGAATAATCTGTTCTACAATAAATCTGGGGACAGATAACTTAGTAACACATATTTTAACCGAAGTTTGCTAACGTAAAACATGGAGTTAGTTAATCTGCGTTTAACTATGTTTTGTAAGTTAATAAGTTATTAGTACATTAAGTTAATTCACGTTTAGGTTTTGTGGAAATATGGAACTGATTATCGTTAACTCTTGATTTTGAATACTTTTTATCCGAATGCGACGGAGCCAAAAAGGAGGGTAATGCTTTTAAAAATGAGGTTTAATTTTTAGTTTTACTTGTTGGCTTGTTTCGTAAACTAAAAGCACAGAAATTAAACACACAATTTTCTGTGCAACCCACACTGAATTTCACATACAGCATGAGAGTGTTGTTAAGAATCACACTGAGAGTATTATTTATGTGGATTTATTTGGGAAAAGAGAAAAAAAAATCGCCTAATTTTTTTTCAATGGGGAATTTTCGCGGTTCCTCTTCTAGCGGGTGTCTACAAGTCATATGACCTCTGCAGAAAATTTGCTTATTTATAATGAAATTGGGGTAATTTAGGTACTAAAAATGTGAATTTCAAATTGCAATAACTTTTTATTTTCAATAATAATATTTTTTTTAATTTTTTTCTGGTAATAATTTTGTAGTACCTATGTGCCCCTTTCGGATTGGACAGGGTTTTTGTTACAGCCTGTATTATATAGTGCTACAAGGATCTTCTGGCGCTTAATTGACATTGACAGGGGGACGTTGTTGATAAACATTCGTGCAAACTTTCGTGAAACTGTACTAATACACTCTGACTGCATAGTGCGACCGTACGTTTACTAACAGAGTTTGATGAAATCGGGGCTTTAGGGCGGATTACACCAATAGAACTGAACGCGATCAGCACATCTAAACCGCGTTCAAGAGCTGTCAGTGTCATTATTGTTATGGAATTTTGACACTGACAGGTCTTGAACGCGGGATTTAGATGAGCTGATCCCATTCAGTTTCATTGGTGAAATTGGCACTTAAACAAAGAAGAGCAGCAACCTCTTGTCATTGAATTTCTTATTCATCCCATTCAAAAGCTTATTAATCCTAGTTTGATTAAAGCAATAGTAATCTTACCACATTGGTTGGTTAAAGGCGTGTACTCACGGCTACACATCAAGCTATACATTTACAGTTTATGCTGATTTCGCATTGTATACAATTTCCGTACAATACGAGGTCAGCTTAATACTGGAAATGTTAGCTTGATGTATAGCCGTGTATACAAAGATGGGCCGAATTATAATAAAATTATGCCCATTTAATGCATCCATACTAAAATTGCGAAAGTAATTCTGACCTGTCTGTTCGTGGCCGTGTCCTATTTAAAAGCGATAGATGCGCGAACACGCGGTTGGTTGCAAAATAAATGTCACTTTTTGTTTAGAACGTCGAAAAGCGCTCTCTGTCGGCGCGTCCACGCGTTCAGGTTAACCGAACAAAAATGTTGAACCATCGTGTATTCACGCATCGACCGCGCATAAATAGGACGCGGCTCAATGGATTTCTATAAAATGTTGGCACGCAGGTAGGTCATAACCTAACGTACGACAATTTTTATCCGGGTAAATATGTTTTCACCTCACACAAGGTGGACCGATGACCTTGTGAAGGCCGCAGGAATCCACTGCATGCGAGAAGCACAGAACCGATCGATGTGGCGACGCTTGGGGGAGGCCTCTGTCCAGCAGTGGACGTCTTTCGGCTGAAATGATGATGAATAATAATTTAAGTCCTCCACGCGGGCAAAACCTAACTCTTATGATTTTATTTGCACAAATCTTATTTGTATAGGTTTGTGTGCTTGAAGAACTTAAGAGACAATATTTGAGTACTAGTGGTTTAATTTAATGCATGCGTTTTAATTTCGAGCCTTATTTTCATTGGAGTGAGTTTCAACATAATGTGGTTTGCTTACACCACGTTTATAGAGCTTGGTACTTTTCATCACATAAAAGCGATCGTCCTACGAATATGCGATCGGTCGCGTGCAATTATGTCACTTTTTGTTCAGAAAACCGGATAGCGCCCTCTGTCGGCACGACCACGCGTTCAGGTTCACAGAACAAAAAGTTCGAACGATCGTGTGTTCGCGCGACGAATGCTACGATCCTTTTTAAATAGGACGCGGGGTCCTGCTACAAGCATGTATGGTGGGGGGGTGCTACCGTGAACTCGTCAGGGGGGCTGACTGATCTGTACCTACAAACTAATATTACAAATGCGAAAGTAAAGCCTCGTGTAAACTGACGCGATATCGCGGGCACGACAGCCAGCGCAACCGTTGTCACGCCCGCGATATCGCGCTTGTTTTTGGGAGCCTTAACTCTGTCAGTTATCTTTCACGCATAAACCACTGAACCGATCGTTATGAGAGATCGATCGGTAGCCTCTGGAACCTGAAAAATGATATAGGATACTTTTCATTCTTGGTCCTATTTGTATTAAGAATGACAAAATTCAAAAGACATTCGAACAAAATCGCAGGCATCAGCTAGTATTATAAGTATAAGGGCGTAGTACGTCAGCCCAAAAGTTTTCATCACAAACCAGAAGAAAACAAACCACAGTAAACACTGACGTATTCAGAGCAGGTACAAAACTATCCAACTTTTACAAAGGTTTTTCCAAAACATCAACCATCAGGCCAAAAAAATAAATAAAAAAATAGGACATTCCCCATCCCGCTACCATCAATTCCACATCTTTTGAGCATAAGGACTCATTTGTAAACAGAACGCACGGATTGTTTCGCTTGTCCGGCCGTCCGGTTATCCGACCGTCCACCTGACCGCTCCCACTTCCTAATTCCGGACACTAATGTCCGTGGCATGAGTTTTTAGGATGCGGCATTTAAAAAATAAAAATATACGGCTGCGCTTGACTAGTAGCATATCATTTGGTTCGAACCCAGCCAAGCACTTTAATTTGTGTAAATTATTTAATCTCCACTGCTCTCAAAATGGTGCCGAAAAACATCCTGAGGAAACCATCACATGGGCTTATGCGGGTTGGTGGATGCCCACTCCCACTGACAGAGAGAAGGCGTCCCAGCAGTGGGAACGTTATAGGCTGATTAATATGCTATTGATTATGCATACAATTTAAATATTAAAGCAGTACTCAGTTGGTATGCAGGGCAAGTCAAGTTGTCAGACTGCAAATGGTACGAAACCAAGTATAGGATAGGCGCTTTGACACTTTTGACAGGTGTCCGGACCTGACTTCTCAGTGCTGCCACCTGGTGAACATCATTTCAGATAACCCTAATTTTTAATGCTCGGCTCGGTCCAATAGTTGAAACACCAACAAAGCGCTTTTCTTGAAGCATTAAGCTTGAATTTCTCTTACACTGATGTCGGTTACGTACGTCGAGTGCGCTTGCGTATATACATTGTATTCTATATAGCAATATACTGCGACGCTGACGTCCGCGGCGCGTACTACGTTGCTACGCGTACGCGACCGACATCAGCGTAAGAGGAATTCAGGCCTTAATTTGGGTGTCGCCTAGTGTTAGTGTAAACAGGCATTAACGAAGCAGTAAACATATGAACGATAATAATAAAATAGTATCGAAGTATTGAAAATGAAAAGTTTAATATTCCAAACGGCCACTATACAATAAATTATTTATAGCCAGTCCATTTAAATGTTACGATCTTTTGTGTCCATTGGATACCTGTTTATATGTAACAATAAAAAACTCATTACACAAGGATTTTCGGGAACAATGGTTTAAGAATTCATAAAAAGCTAAGCCCGATGTGGCTTGTCGTGAATTAAACTGTCGTGGGTTGGTGTACCTTTGTATATTTTCATGAAATATACGGGCGATGCCCCATTAGTGCGTTGCGTCGGATCAAAGCATTCAGTCTCCATAATAATGGATCGAAACCATAGCAATCGAACCACTGCGACGAAGCGACGCAACGCAACGCAACGCACTAATGGGGCCTCGCTCTACATAGGCGAGTTAGCGACGCGGCGTCGTCGGTGCGGTGGCGGCGCGTCGTTAGCGCGGTGGCGACGCGGCGTCGACGCGGCGGCGCGGCGGTGCCGTGTACAGAGCTTAGAGGCGCGGCGGCGCGGCGCGGTGGCGGCGCGGTGACAGCATCGTGTCGCCGAGCACTAAGTTATAGAGTCCCGTGTAAAGGGGGCCATCCCTTTGGGTACAGAACTCTAAAAACTCAGAATTTGAAATGCATTTTCATTTATGTAAATCCTCGAACAAAATCCTAGAAATCGCTTGTGATATTGAAAACGGGATATTGCTTTAGAATTCTACAAGTACAAATGTGGCCGATTTGTAGCATTGTTGAGTTTTATATAGGACGTTGAAAATGTTGAATTATTTGTTATAGGTTTCAAATTGTAGTAGGTATTACTAAATATGAAAAATGTTGTTTCTTGTTTCAAATTAAAGATAAGGATCAATTTTAAGCGACACGAAATAAAACATTTGGTAAGCAAACTGACAACATAAGTCAATTTATAAAAAACAAAAAAATTACTTTGTAGTTTGTTTTTTTTAAGTCAGTTTTTTTAGATCGTAGCGAGTGCTATTTGCCTCTAAGCATCCCTTTTATACGTCTCTACATAATTACGCAATTTATCTCCCTCCTGTAAGCCTGTTTATACCTGCTATTCCCCTGTCTTATCCTGTCGACATTATAGTACAAGATAAGTCGGCCCTTTTACTTTGAACTCGCCCCTTTTGTTTGCAGACGCGTCCTGAGTGACACCCCTGCTGTTTGTACGGGTTTTAGAAAAGAAATGATAATTTTATAATTTGAGTTTCACGGTTTTGGGTCAGTGAAACAAGACTTTTGAAGGGTGTATTTGTATTTAAAAAAAATCCCCAGACCTTATATTTACCCGACTGCGTGACGTAAAGGAAGGTTATGTTTTTGTACCAGCAGCATTATATTTTGGTGGCTTGTTTTGACATAAAATATTCTGAATAGTATATCTTCTGAATAGTCGTCGGGTCGTCAGAAGCCCGAAAGTCTGACAACCAGTCTTACCAAGGGGTATCGTATTACCTAGTTACTGGGTTGTGGAGGTCAGATAGGCAGTCGCTCCATGTAAAATACTGGTATTCAGCTGCATCCGGTTAGACTGGAAGCCGACCTCAACATAGTTGGGAAAAGGCTAGGCAGATGATGATGATATCTTCTGAATAGTCAGTTGCGTAGTACTCGCTACAAGCGCGGCGGCGCGGCGCGGTGTGCGTGTCTGACCAGCCATAGGTGAAGAAAGCTGTCAATAGTGTCATTTCGGTGGAATGACAGCTCACTACAAGCTCACTTCACCTAAGTTTTCACGGTGACATTTCAGAATAGACTGTTATAATGTGTGAATGTAAACGAAGCAAAAGGAGTACGTACGGGTCGTAGCAGGTGGCGTTCTGTAAAGAAAGAAAGAAAGAAAATACGTTTATTTGCGGCAAACATGACGCTAAGAAAGGACAAATAATTATACGAAAATACCAAGTTGCGGGAAAATATACGTCACATTCACGCAAAACGGCCATCACTCAGCATAATGCTGCGACCCTATGCGAGACAAAGCCCCAGCGCTGGTTTTCAGTGATAGCCGGCGTAGACGTCATGACGTCAATCAGTGCACCACATAATGAGTCAATATTGAGTCATCAATAACAAAATAAGAAATAAAAAATAAATTAAATAAGTAATTTTTTTATATTAACATTTATTGATGGCAACATTCCTGTAGTTACTGCCTACCCCCATCGGAAGGCGTGAGTATGTATATAAAATTAAACATCTGTTTTCACAAATGCCCTGTATGTGATACTCATACATAAGCTTACCAAACATGACGACACACTCATAAACTGATTACATAAATTATTAAGCGGGAAATAAATTGAAAAGCGCAGACTATGAACAGATGAATACATACATATATAATCTGGTACATCGCACAAAAGAGATAGGTATTCAGGCTTCAAATAAAAATAATATTTACTTACATTTATCTGCCTAGCCTTTACCCAACTATGTTGGGGTCGACTTCTAGTCTAACCGCATGCAGCTGAATACCAGTATTTTACATTGAACGACTGCCTATCTGACCTTCACAACCCAGTAACTGGGTAACACTTTTGGTTAGATATTTTGTTTTTCAGAGACTGTCGATTTACGAATGACAGTGAGCAATGGTCCGGCCCGCCAACGTCATTTGGACATAAGAGGGTATTGCTCTCAGAAATTATGTTCTGGTGTTCGTGTACGTTTAGGTCCGTTGTGAACATTATTACCTAATTAAACATAGGTAAAACAACATTCGAATTATTGTAAGATAAAATAATTGCGCTGGTGCGCTCCACGATTATGTTCACGGCGTGTGGTAGATTGAGTAGATAGAGTGGTTCTTACGATAAATTGTAACTTGATACAATATGCATTATTTTTCTTCTGGACCCCTGAAGTCCCTGCCCTTGTCTGGCCCCTGATGAAAAAAGTTTGCTCACCCCTGTACTAGTCAACAACGCAACGTCAAATACTTGACTCCTTCACACACAGTTAAAAAGTAATTGTAGTTAGCTGTCTATACACGAATCTCTTTCACTGACTGTCCATGTAACCTATAAATATGTAACCTCCTAATGTTATGCGAAAAATGTTTTCATATTTATGAAACTGCCTATATTTCCGAGAATATTCTTTATCGAAGACTGTTCATACTTCTCCTGTGAGGTAATTGCGTAACACAATAACAATTGCAATGTCTTTCATATTATCATTTCGATAACATTAATTGCGTTATTTACGTTGTCTAGCAGCCAATTTTTCAAACATAAAAAGCAATGGATTAGAAATTTCCTTCAAAATACTTCGGATTGTGAAAGTGTTTTTGCATGCTGTGGCGCTTGGCTTGTATGTTGGCTTGTGTTAATTTGGTTGAACAGTTAAACAATTGTAATAAATAAATAAATAAACGTCGCTTATCTTAATTATTATGTTTTTCCTCATAGAAGTGAATTATTGTATTCTTTATGAGCGAAATTTTAGATACTTATAATCGATTCTCTCGCTCAAGAAACGTACACAATTTTGTGTGTCGTCCCGTGTAAGTAAAAGAGATACTTGCCTACATAATTGTATTTTTTTTTAAATATTTTTTTCTCTTATTTTTATTGTTGACATGATTATTGTATAACAGTCCTAATTACTTTTTTTTTAAGTTCAGTTTGATTTTTGAGATTTTTTACAATATTATTATTGCTCTTTGATTAGGTACTTAATTTATTGTTATTCTAAGAGAATGTTTTAATTAAATAATAATATTTCTTGACATTTGCACGTCATATCATGTGGCAAACATGCCTGTACCTATTAATGTTGTTAAGATCTTGCGTGCATGTATTTTCTTGTATGTAGACACATGTTTAAGCAAATAAATAAATATCTTATCTTATCTTATATTAATTTAATAGTTGACCGCTGACTGTCACACCGTCTGGCCAGTACTCATTTGTGGCGGCGGAATGAGCTATCAAAGAGATTACTCGTTCAGCAACGCTCGCTTGGCGGGCAGAATGCTCGCTGAGAGCGAGTAATCGCTTGCTCTCGTCGCGCATTCGCTGCTCATTGCTCGCCAATTTTACTTGCTTGCTCGAGTCGCTTCTTCTTTATCCCCGGCGGCGGTGGGATAGGCGCCTTACGTTTAATGAAATGAGAGAGAAAGGGACAAAGATATTTAGGTACGGATTTATTCTTCAAGGGGATTGAGATGAAAGGAATCGGGATTATTTTGTAAGAGATGAAGACGAAATAATAATTTGTTTTATTAGAAGGAACTGTACACATAGGTACTTTTCACAATTATATTGTGTTTAGTTATTTGAATCTCAATTGAATTATTAAATTTCAGAATGAAAGCGGACACGAAGTAATAGCGCGGGTGGGCGATGCGATGCGACGCGGTGGGTGGGGTCGAAATTTCACGCGAGCAGAAGCCGATGATTATAAAGATGTTTATGAACACAACATAAAAGTATGCGAAAAAAGGCAGTACAAAATTCATCATATATTGTTTAAGTATCCAGGGTGTAAGGGACAGCCCTCCGTAAATTAACAGGGAGCATTCAGCTCCTTATTTTGAATCATATTCCACCGGAATTTTTCTCAGGAAAGTTTTCATTTTTTAATCGTTTTTTCAGTTACTAATACTAATACTTTATTTCAATGTAAAATTACATTCTCTTTATGCAGCACTCCATTGTGAAAATAAAACAGCTAAAATAAAAAACCAACAATGGATGTTAAAATACTCAAGCGCGCCCCACCGACACGCTACGCGGCTACGCGGGTTTTGCCACGGTAAGCAGTGGTAAGGGGGCGTTTCCAAATCATACAAATTATACAATATGTAAAAAAAACCCAGTCCGATCCAAAAGGGGCACACAGCACATTACCAAAAAGTGATAAAAAATCTTATTATTATTGAAATTTAAAAAGTTATTGCTATTTAAAATTCACAATTTTAGTAGTACAAGACTTTCAAATACCAGTGGTATTAGTTTTTGGTATTAGAATGGAATGACTCTACCAAAATAACCCCATATCAATTAAAAATGAGCAAATCAACAGGGGTCATAAATGACTTGTAGACACCCGCTAAACGACTGTCGTCCGCGCCCCACGTTATAATCCCGGTAAAATTCCCCATTGAAAAAAAATGTGCCAATATTTTTTTTCATTTTTCTTGAAAACTACCACATATATAAACTCTCAGTACAATACCATCACAGATCGGACAAGTTTTTTTTTACATGTTGTCTACAGCCGATTACAGACACAAATCGCAGCGTTCCGACTTAAACTTGGATTTACACTCGAGAGCAAATGTGTGTACATTTTCCAGCGTTCAAACTGACTGATACCCGATCACGTTTGTGGAACGCCAAGTTGGCGTTTGAGTATTGATGACGTCACATTAATACGGGACGAGTTTGACTGTATTAAGAGCGTGTTGCAGCAGGAGCTCATGGCTAAGTAATAACAGCCGCACGTGTCAATCCAACAGGTTAAGCTACGCTTGCCCGGGTTGGTACGTGGATGGGTGACCATCTTTACATACCGAGACTGTAGTGCTTCGGAAACCACGTTAAGCCGTTGGTTCCGGCTGTCATTCGTGGATCTTTAAAACTCGTTAGGTACGGGGCGTCAGAATACAGAATACGGGCCTCGGTAAAGATGGTCGCCCATCCACGGACCAACCCCGGCGGCAAGTGTAACTTAACCTGATGGATCGACCTTCGTCTGTTAGTACTTAGTAGTAGCTTTATCTCAAAAAGACACAACAATAACAGCTAAACGTTACAATGTATACGATCTTAACACAATCGCTTGCGTCTTACACACGATTAAGTAACTGTTATAGCGCTGTTCTCCTATAAAGAGAGGAGCAGAAGGATAAGCACCATATTTTTACCCGACTACGGCGAAACAAAAAGAAGGGTTATGATTTTGACCGGTATGTATGTATGTATGTTCATGTGTTCCCTCATAACTTCTAAACTACTCATCACAATTTGACAAATGAAGTATCGTTGGAAGCGGATTGATCGTTCGCTGCTTATAGACTATGTGAAATCACATAAAATGAATGATATGCATATGGCGCCCTCTGGAGGACATAAAGATAAAAACTAAAAAAAAATTTAGCCCTACGTGTGACTCCGGATTTTTAATTTGTCTGTCTGTGAATTTTGATATTATACAAGCCTTGGCCCCGACTGAATTTACCTTCGACTAACTAACATCCATACAAACTTTCATCCCTTATTTATTTTAACTCCTATAAAATTAAATTAAATACATTTATTTCAGACTTAAAAATTGTCCATATAATATAATGTTAGTAACAAAGGTCTTAAAAACTATGTTAGTACTGAAGGGGATGAATTTTCTAAAAATTAGACTCAGTAATGACTGTCAAAGATCCACGAATGACAGCCGGGACCAACGGCTTCCGGGGTTCGGAGGAGTCTTATTATGTAAATATGGTCACCCATCCACGGATCAACTCAAGCAAGCGTAGCTTTACCTGATGGATGAACCCGGTGCGGCTGTTATTACTTAGCCAAAAGCTCCCCAATGTAAGTGTGTTACACTATTACCTTGCAGGACCTGAAAGCATTGCAACCACTAGATCGACGGCAGTCACAGTTTAGGGGGATGCGCTAGGGTAGCCCACGTTACGTTTTTTGCAATTTGCAGCAGGCGTAGCATGGCGCTTTCTATCTCTACGAAGAATAGACATAGCTTTTTCTATACAAAGTGACAGTTCGTTTCTTCATTTTTGACATCCACCGTAGAAATCTTTCTACAATCTGTCATTTTGCCTTTCATTTCTAACGATCTTTGTCTAGGTCTTTTTATATGTAGACTATTTCGGAAGAAATTTTTCTATCCTTACTGTCAAAATCACACTGACAACCGATAAATCCTATGATAAAACAAAGAATTCTAAGTCGAATTATGTAAAAGAGTGAATTTCGTAAAAAGTGCAGTTGACTCTTTCTATTTTGCTGCTGTCTCGTACTGTCTACTGTCTACAGGAAACGTCATTTTTGTCTACTCTTCCGTCGACAAAACGGTGCTCATGCTACGCCTGCAGGTCAGTATCAGGTTGTATGTTGATCTAAATATGATTGGCGGCCGTAACAAATATGGATTTACAGAATTATAATCATTAGAATTAGCAATACAACTCCTTAAGTTCATATAAGTTTGCCAAATGTGCTTACATGAACTTGCAAATTGCAAAAAACGTAAGAAAATTTGAATTTCGCGGGCTACCCTGAAGTTTTCGCCTTAAGGCACGTGTCCCACCACCGACGAGAAAACGACTATCGAGCTAACAACGATTTTCTTGCTCAAGAAACGTACAAAAGAATGTAGGTTAAAAGAGATACATATTTTTCTTCTTCTTTTCGTGTGGTAAGTGCCTGGTGTCAGAGTTTTTTGAGTTTTCAAGCCACCCATGGGCATCTAACTTGGCTTCACATGCCGTCGAGAAATATCTCTCAGGCATGGTTCCATCTGCCAGGGTTGCGGGTTAGTCCGAAAGGGATACCGGGACCTTGGCAACAGGCAACTGAAGGAACACGGGTGGGTTTTATTCAGTAAAAGTCTGACACGCCCTTCCACTCCACTCAGAGCCAGAGATAAAAAAAAAGGCATGGTTCCATGGGTCCAGGTTTCCTCACGATGTTTTCCTTAACCGTTTTTAAAGCAAGTGATAATTATACATCCCATATTTCTTATTGATACTTGATCGCTGACTGGTTAACACCGCCCGGTAGTCGCTTCAGAGAAACTTGCTTGGCGAGCAGAACACTCGCGTAGGGACTCACGCTTGGTACGTGGTTCAAATAAAACGCGCGCGGTCGATAATAGTGTTTAAACGACTCGTTAAGGAACATTACTTGTCGTTGTGATCTTGGTTTCGTAACTGTCTAATTATCTAAAGTCTTTATTTATTTTTCGTTGCTTTATTTATTTACTTCCTATGTATGTATCTATTACTAGCTATGTCTATAAAAAGTAGCCTATGTCCTTTCTCAAGCTCTAGACTATCTGTGTACCAAATTTCATTTAAATCGGTTCAGCAGTTTTGGCGTGAAAGCGCGGCACACAGACAGACAGAGTTACTTTCGCATTTATAATATAAAAAAGTAAGGATTTAAGATATGTATGTATATGTGTATCTATTTTAGTATATTGTATACTTATTATTTGCACCCATTGTATATTTTGTAGTGTTTGTTGTTTTCCTTTTGTTATATATTTTTGTGGTGTAATAAAGTATTATATAAATCCCAAGTCCAATATAATAACGGGTTCAGGATGTTGATGGGGCTGCCCCGTTTCTGCAGTGCATCAGGTATGTTTGCTCAAGCACAAGTCGATGGCTTCCACGCCATCGTCAGACGGAAATCTGCCTCTTTGCTCTGCAGAGTGCGGGAAAGCTCCAACTCCATCCTGAAGACCATAGCGGGGCGGTACGAGTTTCCTTTATTAGGTGATTTTGTTCGGAGATATGTCTCGAACAACAGCCTTGTTACCAAATAGTTAATAAGTTTACTAACATAGGTATAAGTTGTCTTTTGTTTACTAACCCATAGGATGTTTCTTATCTGAAATAAAGTTTTTTTTTTAAATTATACTCCATGCTTAGTCCTCGATAATTATCCTGATTTACTATGTAGTCTCACTACACTCCCATCGTGTGCACGCGAATATTCAGAGAATAAATCCTGCAAGAAAAAACTTTTACGCTGGCAACTATAACCAGCTAATGTCATTCATTATTTTCGCGTCGTGTAGCGCACATCATTTTAAGAAAATTATTGAATTTTCTTTTATAAACTTATTACTTTTGATTATTATCAACAACAAATAATACCAATCAACAAAATGTGGCGAAAATTGGAAAGAAACCGCTTAGGCGAGCTCAAGGGCGACTTCGGCGTCCCGTTTTTTGGAGTCAGTAATACAGGCCGATCGGCAAAAGACAATTATTTTTGTAAACGAAGAAGAAAACACAGGTATGTTTGTGTGGTATAATGAACAATTTCAGGGATTACGATTAATTTGGATTGCAAAGCAGCAGAGGATTATAATTATCCGTCATACTGCCAGTGCTCGGTCCGTCCGTTCTTGTACAACGTAACATGAAGTTCGTGTTACACAAGACAGTATAGTGCTATGTGCAACAGGAGGTCCTGTTGACTCCCGTCGAGACTTGTTCTCGAACCTCAAGTTGGGGAAAAACGCACAAAATATAATGTATACCTAGAAGTTCTATGGTATGCACTGCCTATGCACAAAATGTTGTTTTTCTCTCGTGAGAAATTATTATTATTACAATAAGACAGGAGCCTAGCTCTCGCAGCCTCAAGTTGAGGCAAAAAGCTCAAAATATAAATGTACTTATATCTAGAAGTTCTATGATATGTACTCAATATTGTTTTCTCGTGAGAAATTATTATTACAATAAGGCAGGAGCCTAGCTCTCGCAGCCTCAAGTTGAGGCAAAAAGCTCAAAATATAAATGTATATCTAGAAGTTCTATGATATGTATTCAATATTGTTCTCTCGTGAGAAATTATTATCACAATATTGATTGATAAAGAATCAGTTCTGCACATTAAGCATCATCAGACTTAGTTAGTCTATTGTGTGCTTTGTAGATCATATCCAAGATCTAAAGGATGGTTCTATGAGGTTGTATGAAGCAATGATAATGGCCTTGGGAAACCCGTCCAGTTCCAAGAAAACCTAAATGTTTTTACTTTCTTAAAATCATCTAAAATGACTAAGATTTAAAAATGATCAAGAAAGAAGAATTACCTACATAATGTAAACTGCATGTAATACTAGTACTGTTGAATTTACTATTGCTGGATGCTTCAAAATTGAACATGGATTTAAACGGCTGAGTCACCCAATCAAGGAAAACAACCAGAGGGTGGAAGACCACCACAGTAATTTGGAATTGCATTACCGCAGTGTAAACAGTATCTATATTTTGATATAAAACAATTGGAACACAACAAATATTAAAATTCTCACCGATGTTTTCACGATTATTAAGCAACTTACTTTGATGATACCAGTTAAACTAGATAAAAATCAAGATTAAAACAACAAATATATCGAAACGGGACAGTTTCCTGTTTGGTGAAAAGTTCATTATTGAACATGTCAAGTCTGGGTAATTAAGAAGGCAGCTACAACTACAATGTTAAGTAATTGTAAGGAAAACTCCAATGCCCCTTCACGTTTGATTCAAGCAGGGGGGGGGCAAGTACCAATCTAGGACCATTGGGAAGTACCAACAGCAGAGGATTTCATCAGGCAAGACGTACTGATACAAACCTGTATGTCAATTATAGAGGTAACGACAATTGCATGTCGCCTTAAATATTTTACTCTTGCTGGCGGTGATCTTTTTCACACAAGATAAAGTTATCTGGTCATGTTTGAAGAGATATAGAATTCCATTTAAGGACATTCCTACACAACATAATACCTATAAAATTGTGCATTTTCAGAGTCTGAATATGTATTTAATACAACAAAAGAAATTGGTAAGTTGTTAGATTTGAGTGTACAGTGTGCACCTATCAGTGGACAGTTTTTTAATCAAAAATATTTATTGTACACAAACTAAATGGAGGTTCCAGTAAATCCAAAATGTCTGAATATAATTTATCCATACACAACAGTTTTAAAATGAAAGACATACCTAAGGAGGTTATGTAAAATAAAATGATCATTTGGGCACAATTGATTTATAAGATGTCTATTTTTTAATATCATTGAACACTTATGATAAAACACATTTGAGGGTTTATTGTAAAAACAATTAATTCAATTGTTTGTGCTTTGGCTTGTGTACTGCCCCACACCAGTAATATCTATTTATACTTTAGTGGGTGATAAAAATCTGTGTTTTTATCTTGAGGATTTAACTTGTATTGGAGAACATTATTAAGAATTTTTTTTTTGAAAATTTTAGTAAAACTATAGGTTTTTGGAGTGCCTTGCATGTTACATAAATAAGGTTAAAACTAATCCCAAACCCAATTAAGTTGCTGAGTACTTAGGATTTGTGATTGATACAAAGTATATTATGACATTGTCATTGACAGATATAAAGAGATATTCATCTATTACTTTACACCTTATCCTATCGGCTTGTTGTCCAGTTGTGAGTTTTGGATTTCTATGCTTTAAGTACCTACACTAGAATTTGGAAAAATCCAAGATGTGTAGAGTTAGTTTACCACAGTGACTTTGATTTACATAATCAGCCTATAATGTTCCCACTGCTGGGACACAGGCCTCCTCTCTATGAGAGGGAGTTTGATTTAATTATGATAAATATGGGAAATATTTGTTTTGACAGTCAGATAGCAAATAGGGTTTGGAAAGTCAAGAAAAATCATTTAAGTTTTTTGAAATTTTTTGATGCTTTTCTTGGTATAGAATATTTTACCGAATACTTAAATGTATACCAAATTTTATGTTAAACAATACTACAACCTTAGATTATAATGTGTGGTAGTCAATTTAATAATCTTAATTGCCTGGCTAGGCATAATATGGCAGTGGTGTGAAGCCCTAACAATGGGGATATCTGCATTTTATGTATAATCTAAAGACAGCATAGAAGCTGATCTTGAGTCTAGAAATAAAAACATTGATTGTGTGTCTGGCTCCTGCAGCATTTCAGGACATAGTGAGATCTTTTGGAAATCTTTTCCATTGATCTACATATTTGCTACTAGAGCTAATACTAAGTGTGATAGATATGAGATATCTGGCCTGGCACTTGTAGAAAATATAGATGCATTTACAGTAATTTGGAATTATTACCCATTATTTTATGCATTTCCACTATTTGGATTAATTTCACAAACTATTAAATTGATCAGGTTTTTGGCATCTTACTTTCTCCTATGAGACTATCACAACCTTGGTACCCATTTTTTAATTTCATGGTGAAATCACAGATTACAGTATATAGTTTGAACCAACAAACCAATTTTTGCTGTCACCTTCCAGAATGCTGCATCCTTTGCACTGCAGCTTTTTTCCCTGGGGGCCTGCATATTGGCAGAGAACCGTTTAAGAAGCAAATGATACCACATGCCACCATTAAGGTCATGATATCTTCATTGTCAGATAACAGTGTCAGGCAGTATTCAGTAACACACTACATAAGTGGTGGACTTTCTGTAATGGTAAAAATATTCACGATATTTCTATCACTAAAATATTAAAGTTTCTTACACAACAATTCAACAATGACAGTTCATATACGTTCAGCACTAATAGATCTGCATTGTCATTGATCATAAATGCTGATGTAGGTACCGATCCTGTAATTAAGAGGTTCTTTAAAGGTATCTTTAAATTACAACAAAGTTGCACTAACTACAATGATATATAATATAATATAATTCATTTATTTAACAGATCATACAATCCAACTTGTTAGACAATTAATCATAATACACACACATCTTACACACTAGTGTTAGTAAATTATATTTGGCAAATTCCGTAAACTAATTAATAACAATGTCAAAATGGATGTATGGGATCCATCAATGTTATTGAATTTTATAGAATGATGGTACCCATTACAACAATTATCACTTGACAAAGTAGCCAAAAAGTATGTAAGAATTATTTCAAGTCTTAAAGAATATAACTTATCTGTAATTGAGACTTCATAACATCCAAATTATTAATTCAAGTGTTAACATAAAAATCACTGATTGGTAAAAACATCTAAGACAGGAAAACGGCTAACAATTATTATGTTATCCTACTTTTCATATGGAACCTGACATTTGTCATGTGATTACATTACAATATTATATAAATTATACACACAAATGGTGTAATTCAGAGATAGGTAATACAGAAAAATTATTAATGCCTCATAATTATGTTAGTTAGCCAAACAATTAGTTACTTATTGGATTAAACAAACAATGTTGGACAGTGGCATAGATATCAAAATATTTACTCCTCATTCCACAAGTCATGCTTCAATAGCGACTAGAGGTGTGTCAGAAGATAATCAGTATTTTTAAAACGGTTGTTTGGTCATAAGTTTTGCAAAATTTTTGCCAAGTTTGTTGGTAATGTTGACCTTGAGACTGATGTGATTTTTTTCATAAATTAAGTTTTGAGCCAAAAGAGTAGGCATACTAAATAGGTACATACTTGGTTGTTGATAATTAGAATAGAAGCATTATTAAAAGAGAATTAATTGAAAATGTGGTAAAGTTTTTCCACTTGCAATAAAAGGTTGATTTTATGTTATTTGAATGTTTTAGTGTGAAACAAATGTTTGTAATTTCCAACTTCATCTCTCTAAACATCTACATAGTAAATCAGGATAATTATCGAGGACTAAGCATGGAGTATAATTACTAAATTAAACGAACTTACCTAAGTGAAGTTCTATTGTAATTATACGAAATGCTTAGTCCTCGATACTATGTTCCCTCCCAAGCCCTGAACAAGACCATAGTTTGTTTTTTGACCCTGGGATTGAAGTTGGGGAATTACTGTCTGTTAATTTTAATTCTCTCATTGCAGATTACTCTAAATAGAATGACATTAGCTGGTTATAGTTGCCAGCGTAAAAGTTTTTTCTTGCAGGATTTATTCTCTGAATATTCGCGTGCACACGATGGGAGTGTAGTGAGACTACATAGTAAATCAGGATAATTATCGAGGACTAAGCATTTCGTATAATTACAATAGAACTTCACTTAGGTAAGTTCGTTTAATTTAGTAATTATAAATCTATATCTATACTAATATTATAAAGCTAAAGAGTTTGTTTGTTTGTTTGTTTGAACACGCTAATCTCAGGAACTCTGGATCTCGGATTTGAAAAATTCTTTATGTGTTGGATAGTCCATTTATCGAGGAAGGCTATAGGCTATATAACATCACGCTACGACCAATAGGAGCGGAGCATAAATGAAAAATGTTGCAAAAACGGGAAAAAATATTCCTTTTTGAGAGCTTCTGCTGCGTAACCGGTTTAAGTTACGCAAATATCATGTATTATGGAATTGCTCCTCTTTAAAAGTTCTAAAAAAAAGTCCGCAACAGCATATGTCTATCTTTTAAGATTGACTCACTATAACCATTTTTTATGGTAATCAAATTTGTTCGAAACTAATGCATTATTTGCGAAAGAGTTTTATCAACATAATATTAATTCTTATTCAAATAAATAGTTTTAACATCAAGGGTATTTATGTAGCAGCAAAATACTTTTTAATTCATTCGAATCGGACATTTAATTTCGAAGTAATCATGAATATAAAAATGCAATACGCGAACCGTTCGACGTCGGCGCGACGTTCCCTACTCTAGAGAGGAGAGGATGGGTACACGGGTAGACCATGAACTGGAATAGGACATGGGTACGTTTTATCCCTATATTCCCACGGGATCAAGACCTACGCGGGTAAAACCGCGGGGCGCAGCTAGTAAATAAATAAAGCGTGTAATCGCTGGTCGTCATCGTGGACTCGCTGCTCACTGGTCGCCAGCTCGTTTTTAGTTGTTCTACCTCTACGCGCTTCTCGTTAATCGCCGGACATGTGCGTAAAAGTGGTGTTTCTGCGTTTTTCTCTTCTCTGTATTATGCAGTGGAGTTTGCGGCTGTTCTTCAGAAGGACGGTCCACTGGCCCACGATGTTTGCGTGCCGGTAATACTTTGAGAGCACGCAAGTAATTCGCTGATGTGGCTTCGCTTAAAGTAATGGAATTTTAGATGTTTACGTCGAACCGTTGGTAATTGTTTTGAGATGAACGTTGCATGTTTCTGCAATAGATTTTTGTGCTCGTAAAAAGTTTTTTAGTATTACTAAAAAATAAATGAGATGAAATGAATGAGATAACGTGCAAATAAATAAACTCATGAATTGTTAAGTAAAAAAAAGATCTATAAAATGGAGATTTTTTTTTTAACAGTCCATGTTTGTGTCTAGATACTTACAGTTAGTTTTTTAACTCGGACGACACTGGATTTTCATAACATTTCTTGTTTTTTCTTAATGTTGTGATGGCGCAGTGGTTACGTTCCCACCTCTAAAGCAGGAAGTAGGGTTCAAATACCAAGTAAGTATCAAAGTGACTTTTTCAATTCATAAATGAACTTTCTCAGTTTATCCTGAACACATACATACATTTTGAAGAGCTATGCGAACATAAATTCTCTAGAGTAGTGTGGCACCGGAGGTATGTCGATGGTATAATTAGATCATCATCTGCCTAGCCTTGTCCCAACTATGTTGGGGTCGGCTTCCAGTCTAACCGGTATTTTACATGGAGCGACTGCCTATCTGACCTCCACAACCCACTAACTGGGTAATACGATACCCCTTGGTAAGACTGGTTGTCAGACTTGCGGACTATGACCCGGACCAACGGCTTATGGTATAATTAGATAAAGTTCTTAATAACAATGAAAATAAGACTCCGTTCCACTTTTCAGGGAATACAGGCGGGATGTTATGTATTTATGTGACAAGTGGCTCAGAATACCACTCTTTTGTGTGTATACCTAGGTGTGTCGTCAGAGCGGATGCGACGGACGGCCGGCGCCGCGTCCTTGTGCGGTTTCCGCCTTTGTAGCCTGCGGTGCAAGTCATCGGCGCTGCGTTCAGAGGTTCCTTAGCTGTTCACTAAAGTGTAACACTTTTTGACTGACCTGGGAATCGAACCCAGGGCTCAGCAGTAGCGCCTGCAATCATGAGACTAACGGGGCAATCAGTGTTAGATGAATGAATTTCTCAGTGGGTCAGCTCAGACCGCGACGTGAAGCGACGCGACGCTGTGCGCACTTTTTTAACAATTTATCAAACTTATTTTCTTCAGGAAAAGGTATAATTTCAGTGCGAGTGTTGACACTTATCAAAGTACGCCGATATGCACGGGGCTGCGCAGCGCGTGTAGTAAATAAATTCGATATTGTATCGGATCATAAAATAGTGTGCGTCGCTTCGCGTCTCGATGTGAACTGACCCTAACAGTGCATCCGGTTAAACTGGAAGCCGACCCCAACGTAGTTGGGAAAAGGCGAGGCAGATTAAAATAATTATCATCATTCAGGCGAAAGCCACTGTCAAATGTTGGACATTTTTTATTCCTCTCCCAAACATCGCTTTAGCCTTCATCCCGCGGATTCCTGGGACTTCACCTAGTTATCCTTAATAGGTAAAAAAAAAATCGTCAAAATGTACGGTACTGCTGTTTTTTTTTCGCGATTTCATATTTTTTCCCATAGTAAAAAACAATAGTTAGACCTGCTGCCTTGTATGGATCGGAATGTTGGGCCACAAAAGGGATGAATGAAAGGCAATTGCATGCAGCTCAGATGAGAATGTTAAGAGGGATGTGTGGTGCGCAGCGCTGTGCTGTGGGTCCCCATAGCGCAGCATCATGCTGAGTGGAAGCCTTCTTGTCACAGTCATGACGTGCAGCTGCCGATTATTTATCTGTATACTCCTGATCTCATATGTTTTTTTTATTTTTATTTTTTATTGTATTTAGATCTATTTTGGTTAAAATTGCTGATCTTTTTGTATGCACGTGTTTCTGTGACAAATAAACCTATTTTTCTTTCTTTCTGGTGTTACACGAATGGATAGAATAAGAAATGTACATAAGAGGAAGTCTGAAAGTGGCACCGGTGACTGAAAAATTGTGCGGAAATCGGTTGTCATGGTATGGGCACGTGATGCTAAGGAATGAGGAAAATGTTGTGAGGAAAGTTTTGGGTATGAATGTCGATGGCTATAAGAGTAGGGGAAGACCAAAGAAACGATGGATGGACTGTGTGAAAGATGATATGGCTAGAAAGGGGGTGACTATCGAGATGACGGCTAATAGAGAAGTATGGAAGAAAGGGACATGTTGCGCCGACCCCGAATAAATTGGGATAAGGGCAGGAGAATAATGAGTAAAAGTTGTTCATAATGATGAATACAATGACTCCTTAAGAGGTTGTTGGTGTTTTACCAATACACCTGTAGGTATACTCGTGTAAATGTTTTGAGATGACCAAATAAGCAGTGATAGCCTTGTGGTGTGACCGTCAAACTGCCAAGTCATAGGTCTCCAGTTCGAACCCAATTAAGACACGTACCTCTGAGTTTTCGGATTACATGAATCCGAAATTGCGTATTGTAGGTATCACTTACTTTAAAAACGGTGAAGGAAAACATCGTGAGGAAACGGGCATGCCTGAGAGATATTTCTCGACGACATGTGAAGCCAAGTCAGAGGTCCTTGGGCGGACTTAAAACTCTGACACCAGGTTAGTCACTAACCACACGAACAGAAGAAGACTAAATAGATGGTAAATCCTACTTACTCTTCAAACCACCTGACTCGTGGTTTAGTGGATGCAAGCACTACAGCTGAGCATGAGGTCCTGGGTTCGATTCCTGGGTCGGGCAAAGCGTTTTTGGGTTTTTTTATCTGGATTTTTTCAGTAGCAGTTCGGAGTCTGGATTTGTGCCCGGTCGTTGGCAATATACTCGCTGCAAGATAAGTTTCGAGCAGCGTCCGTTACTCTTTTATAAAATGTTTTATAATATTTTGTATAGGTACTTCAAGTATACAGGCTGTAAGGGTAAACACTCTTGTCATTCAAACCATGGGTAGTTGACCTAAATATAAAAATGAATGACCGAACACAATAAAAAAAAACGTCATTTTCATTAAAAGACTTTAAAAAGTTTCTATCCGACACCGTGCTCTCTAGCGAAACAGCTGACTGACTGAGGGAGGGGTCGCGCTCGCGGCCGATCAGGGGGCCTAGAAAAAATCCCTTTTCTGTAAGCGTTAACGCCAACGGAAAGATCAAATTGTATGGAGTTGACAGCAGCAGTCACGTGACATCCCTAACGCTAATGTCAACTCCATACAATTTGATCTTTCCGTTGGCGTTAACGCTTACCGAAAAGGGATTTTGTCTATAGCCTCAGGTCACATCCCGCACCCCCCGCCCGTGTCGAGACGCAAGTTCATTGCCCTAGCGCATAGGGCAACGAACTTGCGTCTCTTGTGGTAAAATGTTGATTAAAAAAAGTTGTAATTTTCCATTGATTTTACGTTCTATAAATGAAACCAAACCACTGGTTGCAAGGATAACGGTGTTTACCCTAACACCCTGTATAATACAACTAAATTAGCGACCAGTTTGATTTTGGGACCATGGACTTAAACAAACAACTGACGAAATGTGGGTCTTTTTTTTTTTTTTTTTTTGAGGATGGGAAATCATCCAATGACTTCTCCCGCTCTGGGTGGAGCGGAAGGGCGTGTCAGACTTTTACTGACTAAAACCCACCCGTGTTCCTTCAGTTGCCTGTTGCCAAGGTCCCGGTATCCCTTTCGGACTAACCCGCAACCCTGGCAGGCATCGGTCCTAGCGGACCCCGCCAATTGTGCTGACATCTCTTTGAGGCGCGCGTGGAACACGACGCGCCATCGACCCGGGCCTGGTCCTGATCGGACGGCGAGCTACCCATTGCTCGCCGTCCGCAAGCCCGCGCCTATGGTGGCCGGGAATCCGCCTGGGATTCCCGACGCCCAGGGCGTCTCCAGCGGCGGCGGCGGTTAGGGGCGTGAGGGCGCAAACTTTGCCTCTCCCTCACGCGTTCCGCCTCCTCCTTCGCGAGCATTACTGCTTCGCAGAAGGAGGTGACTGCTTCCCATGCCCTCTCGCTCCGTACCATGGCCTGGACCAGAGCCGGACGCGAGAGGTCACCGCCGCCAATCGCCTCCAAGAGGACACGGCGGGGCTCCATCCAAGCGGGGCAGACCTCCACCGTATGCTCCACCGTGTCCTCCGGGCGATCCACACAGTGGTGACAGCCGGGCGTTTCCTCCCGCCTTATACGAAACAGGAACCTCCCGAAGCAACCGTGTCCGGTGAGGACCTGCGTCAGGCGGAAGGTGAGGACGCCGTGGCGCCTCTCTAGCCACTCCTCAAAGAGGGGACTTATCGCCGCAATTGTGGCGTGCCCAACGAAATGTGGGTCTGCCTAAACTATAGACAATACTTCTGCCAAAATCTACGGGGAATATAGGCGTGTTTGTTTTCTTACTCTCCAAACCACAGTTAAAACCCACAGATTTTTTTTATTCGAAAATACTTTTCTCTCTAAAAATACTTTGACATTTGTCTCGACCCGACGATTCGTCCGCGTCGTTGAGTAAAATGTATAAATACTGGAACCACTGAAGTAAATGTTTGACACATTTGTTTCACACAAATACAATGCGCTCCTAAAACAAATCTTGAAAGCGAAAACGTGAACGTTACCCGTTGTGACATCACTTGGGAAGGCATCCAGTCGTTAAGTGAGGTGTTTAGTGATGAGCGGGGCGATAAACAGAGCATTTTGTATACCAACATTATTTAGAAGAAAAACTCAAGAAAACATTGATGTTTTCTTTTTTAACTGACTTCTAAAAGGAGGAGGTTATCAATTCGGATGTTTCAATTGTTTTTATATCCTGTTTTTTTTTTGGAATGTGGTGTAGATGACTTATGAACCTTCTTCTCGATTTTTAGTTATTTCAAATAAATTATTATAAATGCGAAAGTAACTAAGTGTGTCTTTTTATCTTTTCACGCCTAAACGGCTGAACGGTTTTGGAGAAAATTTGACACACGGAGAGACCATGACCAGGACATATGATACTTTTTATCACGGTAGTATGTTCCCGTGGGATAATTTCTGTACCCAACGCGGACAAAAGGTAGTAATATTATGATGGCTTATCTATACATTTGAAGTTCGTTTTCGTGTCTGTCTGTAGCTGTGTGACTGCGTTGCTTGTTCTTTTAAACTTCTTAACGAATTTTGATGCGGTTTTCACCATGGTTTAGAAAAACTTATTCTGGAAGCATTATGCGTATATAACCTATGCGTATATAAATTATGCGTGTATAACCTTTAGGGTCCTATAGCAGAATTAATCCCTAGAGAACAGTATATCCTGCCTGTCGGGTCCGAAAGGTATTAAACTGACATATTAATAAAGAAATCTAATTTTTTTTTTTCAATTATGAACCAGTTTCGGATCGTGTCGCTAGTTTAGATAATAAGACGCACCTTTAGATTGTGTTTTGTTTAACTAACAATGTTTGAAGAGAATAATTATAATGAGCTGAATAGATATTTAGTTAGGAAATGCAATATCTACACATCATATTAAATAAAGCTGATTGTTAGCGTAAAAGCCAGGAAGACATTGATGCGATGCGTTTGTGATGGTGCATGTCGAAAACTATTTCGTGCAAATATGTATCAGTTCGTAGAGCGGTGGTGGCCAATTGGTAACGGCCCTGAATTACGATTAGTAGATCGAACCTAGGCAGGCGCTTTGATGAAATTATTTACACAAAGTGTGTATTTACACAAACGGTGATGGTAAACATCGTGTGGAAACATATCCTAGAACCAAAAATTCGAAGACACCTACCCGCACGTGGTAGATTGCAGCCCACTTTCTCTCGAAGAAAGGAGGCCTGTGGCCCAGCCATAGCTTCTTTCTTATATCTATGGTTCCAGCTGTGGGAACATTATAGGCTGATTATGATTATTTTACATGAAGCGATTGCCTATCTGACCTCCACAACCCAGTTACTGGGCAATACGATACCCCTTGGTAAGATTAGTTGTCAGACTTGCGGGCTGCTGACTACCCGCTTACGACTGTTACGACTGTCAAAGATCTACGAATGACAGCCGGGACCAACGGATTGACGTGTTTTTCGAAGCACGGCGGCTACGCTTGCTGTTATTATTTAGCCACGAGCCCCCCAAAACGGTGTATAATACCTAAGCCAAAAAATAATATCTAAGTAAAGGCAATATACTCATTTCACCATATCCGCACCTTTAACACAAACCGAGGTGATTATTCGAAATAACCGACAATTGCAGTTGGAAAAAGAAATGGAACAGAAATCTATTTCATCGTTATATTGCTTGTCGGGTTACCGTTTACTTAGCTTGCCTTGAGGCGACGTGTGAATATGTAGTTTTATAATATCCACTATCTAATGACTAGTGATTCTGTGGATTGTGCAAGCTAAAGTCTGTTTTTTAATCTTGTAGACTAATTTGACATTTCAAGTGATTGTTTTTTGTTATTTCAATTTGGATTTTGACATTTGCACCTGTCAAATTAGTCTAAGAGATAAAAAAATAAACTTTAGAGGCATTCATTAATAAATTAGTACAACAAAGGCATGAAGGGTCTTTGCTGAGATTAAATAAAAAATGCACATCATCTCTGTCTAGTAAGTTATCTGTGCGCACTTTGCAGCGGGAGTACAGAGTAAAAAAAAAAGCAGGCGTGTTAAATCGACGGCATTGTGCACCTAAAAGCGGTGCAACAAGAGGCACTGTACGAATGTTTTGAAAAAAAAATACTTCATTGTTTGTTTTTTACAAAAAGTGTCAATAGACTTTCTACAAAACCCAGTTCTCCACCTTCGTCAGTCCACTCGAGAACTCTTCTGCTACAACGGCTATCGATCCTTCGACAAACATGGCCCGGGGGATTAAATCGTCCACTTTGGCAGAATCATATATTTATGAAAATATTATGAATCATCGTAAAATGTCACAAACTGACAATTCATAATATTATTATGATTTGCGCGCATTTTAAATTACGAAATAATTCATCTGTTTGACAGTTTTCTATGAGGAGATTCGTAAAATGGTCCACAAATTATGAAATTACCTTTGTGTCATATTAGAGGAATTGCTAATGACAGCTGGGAATTCAGGAAATGAATTACTTTTAGAGGAATTTCTAATGTGGCCGTTTATGGCCCCCAGCACACTGCCACTTCAGTTTATTAACTCTGCAAGCTGTGTCAGTAACTCTAGCTTGTCGTAAGTCTAGCCCAGCGACTTGCGTCAGGCGAAATCCGTACGCGTCTCCATGCAGTTTCCGTCTCTCGCGTCGCTCCGCAAGTCTCGTCACGGTGAATCGCGGCATACTCTAAACAATTTCTTTATTTGTTTTCTCCACTGTCTTGCGGTAGCAAGATGCGTGTAGCTTGAGGGCGTAGCTTCGGTATGTAAAGACCCATCCACGGATCAACCCCGGCAAGCATAGCTTAACCTGACGGATCGACCCGTGTGGCTGGTATTACTTAGCCACGAGCTCCTCTCTAGTGTAGGGTATGTCTTGATAAGCATACGGACATAAAATATTATTGTATAAAAAAATCAAGTAATAAAAACTAAAACCCAACTACGACTTAAAAGGTATAAACAAGACACCACAGACAGAAAAATTAAAAATCCGGAGTCACACGTGTTAGGGCATAAATCGAACAGATTACGTGTGACTCCGGATTTTAGTTTTTATTACTTGATTTTTTTTAAAATTCTTTTGGTGTTATAATATATATATTTTTGAAATGTGCTCATTAAGCCCTTTCATTTGATACCCAACATGGTACGATTAAACCATATTTCTTTTTAAGTTCCTCACTTTATGTCCTCTAGTGGGCGCCATTTTTAATGTGACTTCACATAGCCTATAACTAGCGGACAATCACGACGCTTCTAACGATACCTCATTTGTCAAATTTTGATAAGTGGTTTGGAAGATAGGAGGGAACAGATGAACATACATACATACATACACACATACATACATACATACCGGTCAAAATCATAACCCTCCTTTTTTCTTCGCCGTAGTCGGGTAAAAATAGGTGTTTTCCGCTCCACACTAAAATGTAGGTCAGAATACAGTTTGTGCTTCAATAGCAGTAATAGGATTGTCCCTAACGATCGCTAGAAGACAATTCCCGTCCCTTCCAATTCCCTACTTAATTTTGTTTACAATTCCGCGCGTTTTATTTCAATTACCTATTTATACCAATGTAATTGGGTTCTCTAGTTTTTTGCGTCCTAATTATAGGCTTATTTTGTGTAGCTTCTGCGTGCGACTTGGTCGCGGTATATATCTTATGGCTATTGGGCCAAGATAATTCCTTAACGGCCTACACAACCTTAAATTTTATATCGCTTGCACCATACTACTCGCGGCCTGAGTGAGAGCGAGACGGAGTGGGGAGCTGGCAGCTCTCAAGCCTCGAATAGTTTAGGTAATTGCTTTTACGGTGAACATAATGGTAATTAAAAAAAAATAAAAAACACGAGACTGAAGACTGCTTTATAGTAACTTCAGTTATCATGCAAAGTTTCATGATCTAATTTGAAGTATTTTTTGTAATAACAGCGGTTTATAGTTCGGTTTAGAGGTTACTCTGGATTTTTTTTCTATAGAGAAAATTTTATGTAATCGTGTTTTCGCCAAACATAGGACCTAGCATCATTCCTCAACTTTAACATATTTCAAAATTAATGCTGCAGTATTTTCGCCATAACGGAGGATCATGCTAAGCAATTTGAGGTAGGGTAGGGCCTTAACTTCGGTGCCAAACTAGTCACATGCCTCTACAAAGGATGATGTCAGGAAATGTATGGAAGCTACAACCTAACATAAATAAATGATATATTCATTCATTAGAAAGGTATTAAGATTTAGTGCTAAAAATCCAATGGCCTTTGTCTTGACTCCTTGGCCAATCGGAGTGATAAAAGGGTTTGAACCTTAATTTTAATTGTGATTGAGTTACGCAATTAGATGCTGAATTGCGTAACTCAATCACAATCAAAAGGTTCAAACCCTTTTATTGTGATTGAGGATATGGCTAATTCAATGCAGGCCCATTCTCACCTTTAAACACATACACACACACAACATAACCCACTCACACACACACACTCACATTATGTTCATACACACATGCATGATAGTAAAATAAGGCAAAATAAAATATAAAAATAAGTACTTACTTTTGCACCGCACCATACTTGTAATGGCAGCTTAATAACGGTGGTGACGGAAACTGGTGCTTATAGCACAGATGAAGAGTCCTCCTAGTTTAAGCTTAAGTTGCACATGTATTGTATCTTGCATCTAAATTATAAAGACTAATTTAAGGTACAATAATTGTAATAGGTCTTGAACAAATAAATATTGTTTATTGTTTATTGCTTCATATAGGTTTGAAAAATTCGTCTGCCCAACAACCTTAACCGTTATAGTGGGCTTCTGAAGCACGAAAGGGTTTTGGTAGTTGCCCGGTATGATACCCGGTCTGAATTTACTCGAGAGCAATATAGTATGGTATAGTAAATGAAGATAGATATCTAGTGGATCCTTCTGATGGCTAACATAGCATTATCATAATGACCCTTTAATTTGCCAGGATGCAGGCACATTAGAGGGAGTGGGCCGTCACCACGCGGGCCCAGTGCGAGTTGGCTAACGAAATAGACAACAAAGTTGCAAGTAACTTTTTTTTTTTTTGTCTATTCTGCCTGGTGGTTTTTTTCCAAAGTTTCTAACGAAGGATGCCAAAAACTTATTTAAAAGGTAGACGAATGTACAGATTTTTCCCTGTGGCATGAGAAGATCTATTCAACAAAAACACTATTTATAAAACAAAAATTCATGTCTGAGCTTCGAAATAAATATTTGAGTAACCTTGCATAAAAACTTTTTCTAATTAATTCTGACAGTTAAAATAACCATTATTTTGACAGTCTGAGAAAATAAAAAGTTATTCCAAAGTAGGACATTCGTTGTTATTTATTATTTACAAATTTTTTTGAATTACTTATTTCTCTATGAGTATTCCAGAGCCCAGTAAATCCACAAAAATCCAAAATGAGAGTGCGAATGTTAATGATAATAAAGAAGAAAACCCTAATTATCCCATTAATATGGATTTGGTCGAAAAAGAAAAAGTTACACCAGGAGCAATAACTTTAGCTAAAAGCAAAGATTACCTGTGCATTGATGTTATAGAAAATAGTACGGAACCTCGCGATAATACGAATGAAGAAATCGAAAATGAAGAACCAGAAAATGTAGTAAACATTACAGAGTTGAGAGTGCATATAATAGGGCAAAGGGCTCCGAGGCGAAAGTTTACATTAAAGGGCATTTACAATAATATGGTTCGTCTTGGGAAGCCACCAGAGATTTTGCGTCAAGAACAGCCACAACACCACCAAACTTTTCGGGCACAGTACAGTCAGTATAATCATATCCATCATTTATTTATCAGATAATGGCACACTATTAGTGCTCGGCGACACGACACCACCGCGCTGCCACCGCGCCGCCGCCGCTCGGACGCCGCGCCGTTCCGCTTGATTAATTAAAATATTATTAGCAGCCGGCGATCACGCGGAACGATGCGGCGTCGGAGCGGCGGCGGCGGGTTGGCGGCTCGGTCGCAGGGCGGCGGCGGCGCCGAGCACTTACGGTCTCAAGTATAACCGGATGCAGTTGAATACCAGTATTTTACATGGAGCGACTGTCTATCTGACCTCCACAATCCAGTAACTGGGTAATACGATACCCCTTGGTAAGACTGGTTGTCAGACTTTCGGGTTTCTGAAGACCCGTAACGACTGTCAAAGATCTGCGAATGACAGCCGGGACCAATGGCTTAACGTGCTTTCTGAGACACGGAGGAGTCTCGGTATGTAAAGATGGTCATCCATTCACGGAACAACCTGAAAGCATTATTTAACCTGATGGATCAACCTGTGAGGCTGTTATTACTTAGCCACGAGCTCTCCAAAATTGTGTAATAACTTGATTTAAAAATGTCCAAAGATATCTTGCCCTTTTCACTCCATACAAATCAACGCTCTGGAACGAGCAGTTAGCTTTTACTTTCTGACTGACTGACTCCAAAAGTTTTTAGTTCGAGTTCTCTAATCGCGGGATCCATGGATCATTATCCAAATCCTTACCAGCTTTCTTGAATACTTTAAACTTTCTACATCTATCAATTTTAAAATAATAAAAAAATGCCACTACAAAGATGATGCCAGGAAATATATGGTAGCTAGTCCACGCTTCAATATGAATAAATGCTATATCATTGGAAAGGTGTTAAGATTTAGTGTAAGAATTCCAATGGCCTTTGTCTTGACTCCTTGACCGATCGGAGAAATACAGCAACCTTATTGAATAACACACATCCAATCACAATCAGAACTCAGAAGGTTGTGAAGGATATTGCAAATCTATTTAAGTTTGAAAAATTCGTCTGTTTAACAACGTACACAACGCAACGTAATGAACGTGGCTGAACGTTCACGCCACGTTTTTATCGAGAAAAATTCATTAGGTAGGTATAATACTTTGGAAATATTATGTAACTCTATTAATATTATTTTATTTTATTCATGATTTTTCATATAATTTTTAAATAAAAAAATTATATAAAGTATTTAAAATATATTAATTGAATACCACTTTTTTTTACAGTATTTTTACTTTTTTTTGGCTATTTTGCTTTAGAGCCACGATAAACTGTTTTTCCGTCTGTGCGTTGCAGTCCTCGTAAATACTAAATAGCAAATCGAAATTCGTAAAGTAAGACGGAGCGTGTAGCCGGGCCGAAACCGTATGATCTTGACCGTATTTTTACGGTCAAGATCCGTTTTTCTACTAACATAAATCTGTCTTTCTAAATAATTATTTAATTAACTGACTGCTGATGGCCGTTTTACGTAAGTAAGAGTAGCATAATCCTTCGGGGAAAACAGGCTTGATTCTGTTTATTAAATTAAATAAATAATGTTTTTTCTTGTTTCAGGCCCGACTCAAACTCAAGGCCCATTTCAGGCCCAGGGGTATCCTAAAGGCCCTATACAGGCCCAGGGGTATCCTCAAAATCCATCGTATCCTCCCAAACTAGGACAAGGATATCCTCAACAACACGGATACCCTCCACAACAAGGATACCCGCCACCACAAGGGTATCCTCCACCACAAGGGTATCCTCCACCACAGGGATACCCTCCACCACAGGGATACCCTCCACCACAAGGATTTCGGGGATATCCTCAAGAAGCAATGGGTCCGCCTTTACAATACGACCCTCAAACACGAAATCCTTTTGTCAGACTAGTCATGTCCATAGTCCTTATCATGTTGTTGGCCACTGCTCTCTTCGTAACTATTGTTTATACAAAGTAAGTAGTCTCTCTCTCACTCTCTTTCTCGTTGTCTATTCCGTACCCAAAGAGTAGAATAGGACCCTATTACTAAGACTCCGCTGTCTGTCTGTCCGTCTGACACCAGGCTGTATCTCATGAACCGTCATAGTTAGACAGTTGAAATTTTCGCAGATTATGTATTTTTATTGCCGTTATAACAACAATAAATACTAAAAAACAGAATAAAATAAATATTCAAGGGGGCTCCCATACAACAGACTTGATTTTTTTGCCGTTTTTATAGATGGTGGTACGGAACCATACGTGCGCGAGGCCGACTCGCACTTGGCCAGTTTTTGTTTCGTGCTTTTTGATTGTCATCAACTCATCTTGACTTGAACACTAACACTCGGTTTCTGATTTGAGAAAAGTAGCAAATCTCAACTGATTATTCTCAAATACATAAGTATGCGCTTAAGCTTTTTGCGCTTCACAAGTTAAAATCAAATTTCAGAAACGCAACTTAAGATTGAAGCATTCTTTCTGTCAGTCTTGATTAAAGTTTAAAAAAACTTAATTCAGATTAGGATGTTCTTAAATTCAAATTCTCAATTCAGAAACCGGGTGTATGTACCTACTAAAATGTGGAGGTTAACATTTCTTAACGGTATAAGAATTTTATTTATGAATCGTTTATTAAATTTCAGCCTCGAATTGAGAATTTTTTTCATAAGATCTGGATGGGGGATTATGCTACCTGCAATGTAAGTTGAATTTGACGTAATAAATACACTTAGAGCAATATTACACTTGGCACACTATAAGCCTCCTGATTTTTTCAATGAACCATCAGAGAGCCTACCATCCTGGCACAAGTTACCGTGACCCACCTGGAAAACCTTATCTAGGGTGTTAGGGTAAACACCGTTATCCTTGAAACCAGTGGTTTGGTGTCATTTATAGAACGTAAAATCAATGGGAAATTACTTTTTTTTTGTTTTAATTACTTTTTGCCACTAGAGTTTCATCCTTTCACCTATGCGCTAGGGCAACGAACTTGCGTCTCAACACGGGTTGGGGGCGTGGGATGTGATCTGACCGGCCGCGAGCGCGATCCCTCCCTCAGTCAGTCAGCTGTTTCCCTAGCGAACACGGTGTCGGATAGAAACTTTTTAAAATCTTTAATGAAAATAACGGTTTTTTTGTTGTTACTCGGTCATTTAGTTTTATATTTAAGTCAACTACCTATGCTTTGAGTGACAACGGTGTTTGCCCTGACACCCTGTATAGACTTCGAACCCAAGTAGGCTGCAGCAAGGACCCGCATGTCGTGTCACCTGCACACGTGAGGACCAACTACGCCAGTGAACGATATTCACCTAGCTGAGTTTTCGGCAAAACAAATAAAAAAAAAAAAAAGATTCACTTGGTCAATTGCTGGAATTTGGGCAAACGACCAAGTGTAAATGAACGGGGCCGAGTACGTGTCTTCGGATAATCTAGTCCACCTTTATCGTTTCGGGTACCCGAATTCGGATACCCGACGCCAGTGTTCCTTTCACTTTTATGCTTTGTCACAATGAGTAGTTCTGCGCCACTTCATTCAAACTACTCGTAGTCGTTAGCCCGTATTCCAGTGCGGTTACCAGTGTAATTAATGCATCGGTTGCCCGAATTCGAGTAAAGTCTTTCGGGCAACTGAATATGAGCTCACGACCTTAGTGTGTGTGTGCCTTTGGCATCGGTGGATGGCGATTCTGTCAGTCGGTGAGAGTTCGAATAGTTACTAAATCGCTGACACTGATGCTAAAAGAACCACGTCTTCCAAGGCCCTATATTAATTTGCAGGGCATTATTGATTGGAGCGAATTGCTGTTTGATGTGCTCACCGTGCGCTAGGGTACCTCCGGGCAACTTCATCTGTTTAATTTTAGCGGTAAGACAAATTGGATACTTTCGTATCGTAATATTACTTCGTAAGCTATAAACACGACACGATGCGACACGACGTGATGATTCACGCGACGAATGCCCTACGTCATTCCGTCATTAGTTTTCAAAGTAAGGGAAGGTAAGTACCTACAGTGCGTTATTACTGGAAAGTATTCACACAAATAACGAAAGCTCGTAGTGTGCAGGCCACCAGCTGATTTTTAGATTACATTCATTGCGTTCAAAGCATTGTGTCACCTTTATCGCTTAGGCATCACTTTGAGGTATCTAACCAAACCACACTACATAGTGCTTATAATGCCTATGTGGGATCCACTCTATCTTATGGAATACTTTATTGGGGATACTCAACTAATAAAGAATCTCCGTTCAAGGCACAAAAAAGTGTATCAGATCAATATGTGGGATAGACCAAACAAATTCATGTAAACCTCATTTCATAAACCTCAAGATATTAACCCTCCCTGCTCTATATATTTACGAGGCCTCAACTCTAGTTAAATCAAACATCAGTAGCTATGACACATTAACAAGCAGTACCATAAAAGTACATTACGCAATAAAACATCCCGCACTGCAGTATATAGCAATAGCATTTTTTGTATGAGCATAAAAATATATAATAAGTTACCATTAGACATTAAAAACGTACATTGTATTCAATTGGTATTTTTAAAAGGAAGCCAAAAGACTTCCTAATTAAAAAGGCATATTACTCTGTAAAAGAATTCCTTGAAGAAAAATTATTATTTAATATTAAAATGATTGTGATACTTAGTATAATGTGATATAAATTATAAGAATAGTATAGTATACTATAATACAATATAATATAAAATGTATGAATAATGATAAATAATAATAACATAATGATAGACTGTATAAGTAGAATATTGAGTATGTTTAATGTTTAATTTTAATATTTATAACCAATTTGCAATGCCTTTACAGGCAACTAAGTTCTAAGAACCTACCTATTGTTACCATCTCCAAATTCTGTACATTTAGTTCGCAATAAAGAATTTGAATTTGAATTTGAAGTAAGTAGTAACACCGAGCCGTGACGCGACGCGGCGCGCACTTTTTAGGATAATGATACAAAAAACAACCGAATTCCAAAAAAAACACTACAAAGTGAAAAATAACATTAATTTCGGAAGTCGGTGTCTTTGGTTTTGAATTTTCGTTTTTTGCCACCGACTTCCTAAATTAAAGTTACTTCACTTTGTAGTGTTTTTTAGGAAGTCTTTTTTCTAGAAGTTTTTTTATTTTAACAAAGTTTTTATTTCTCGCTTTTTAGTGGTTTTTATCCCGATATTCTTACGGTCGGGACTTAGGCTTCCTTACCACCAGAGATGAGCGAGGATGCGTAGCGAGGAATGTCCGTAAATCTAGCCAATAACAACGCTAGCTTAGCTCAAGCTATGACAGTGAAGCGATGATATTGGTTAGTTTCACACACATCCCTCGCTACGCATCTTCGCTCATCTCTGGTGGAAACGCAGCCTTATGCGGGTATAACCGCGGGGTGCAGTTAGTTTGCTATAGAAGACAAACGGCACCGCGATTTTTGAAATAATAATTATTCTCAAACATAAATTATTTTTTGTTTTTACTCGCCTAACTTTCTAGTTAGATGGCGAGAATCGTTGTGTTGGCATAAAGATCGATTAGATAGAGAAATCATTGTCTAATAAACGCGCCCTTATCAAATTACTTAACAACTCGGTTACTTTTCAGGTGATCGGAATGAGTTTAATGACTGCAAGAATTACGGCTTTCTATAGAACTGAAATTGTTATGTATGCACTCATAGCTACTACGGCAGTGGTAGCTGTGTGCGTGGCGCTTTCTTTTTCAAAAGTAAGTCAGTCTTTCTATTATCTTTTTAAAGTATTCTATTCTATTGCTTCTACTGACGCTATTCTAAAGGCGCTGATAAACCTTAGGCCGGTTATACTGCTTCACCAACGTATGTCGGTTGCGTTCGTCTATACTATAATAATAATATAATATAATAGGAGGGGAGCTCATGGCTAAGTAATAAACAGCCGCACGCGTCGATCCATCAGGTTAAGCTACGCTTGCCGGATGGGTGACCATCTTTACATATTGAGACTCCTCCATGCCTGGGCAAGCACGTTAAACTACGATTGATTTGATGTGTGTATATTTACGGTCGTCAGTGTTCTATGGATCACTATGGAAGCTTGTTGACAGACACGGCGGCACCAAATGTGTCGCGCGGTAGTTTGCCATGACATATACAAGTTCTCACGATTATTCTACGAAACGGCTAGCGCGTCGTACCGTAAAGAAATCGTGCCGTGTACAACTGGCTTAAAGTTGTTTCCTCGAAAAATCTCTCGACGTTTTAGGCTGCCTTCAGACGGACTGCATCGCAGCAACCGCGTGCAGTCGATATATTCAACTGCGTGTAGTCGATAATATATTCAACTGCATGCAGTTTTACGTTCAACTTCGTTCAGTCATGATTATCAACTTAACGCGGTCGGCTACAGTCGTGTGAAGTCAATATTAACTGCATACAGTCGTCGTAATTCAATTTCACGCTGTCCATCGCTAACCGCATGCAGTTAGTGTGAAGTTATGCTCTGCACACTAAGTGCATGCGGTTAGCGATGGACAGCGTGCGGTCGACACTACACGACTGTAGCCGACCGCGTAAAGTTGAAGTCACAACTGTATGCAGTTAACATTGACTTCATACGACTGCAGCCGACCGCGTGAAGTTGATATCATGAATGAACGAAGTCGAACGTACAACTGCATGTAGTTTAATATATCGACTGCGCGCGGTTGCTGCGATGCAGTCGGTCTGATGGGTGACTTAGTTTTTTGAAGAAATGTTTCCACCTAGCTGACTGGAAGATGTGTACCTGACTAATTAATACTTTGTATTTCAGTTCGATTTTACAAGTTACATGCTATACATTATCGGGATTGCTACTGCGTTTAGTGTGATCGTCTTGATCATTTGTATTGTTACCATGGTCTCAGGAACTATGATGAAGCCCCTGTTTATCGGTATTCTGATTGTTGGAACCATTATACAGGTTGCGGTAAGTTTTAACGTTTATTAATTAATAGTTTCGCGGACTGTAAGCGCCCATAGACGTAATAATAATAAAACTTCAATTGTGTCTCATTCAGTTCCATCTAGTATTAGGTCTTCCCTTCTTTCATTTCCTTGTGGGCCCTTCCATGTTGTCATTCTTTTTGTCCACGTCTGGTCCTGGAGGCGTGTCACGTGTCCACCGCATTTCCATTTTCAAGTTATGGCTTGTACTAGTACATTCAGTAGCTTTGGTAGTTTGTCTTATTTTTGAGTGTCGAATTTTCTGTTACTGCAAAGTCGAGCAAAGCAAAGTTCTTGTAAAAAGATGATCAAACGTCAGTCTCACGTCATTTTTCGGAAAACTTGTTGCGATTATCATTATTAGTTATAATATTATCATTATTACTTATGTTATTTGAAAAATCCCTTGGCACATGAAAACTAAGAACTCGAATTTTCAAATCACAAAGAATTTTGTTTAAATTATTTTTCCCTTTCTCACAAAAAGTGAGCAAGTTGATCGATTGATTTTATTAATTTTCACTTTTTATTTTTTTATTTGTATTTTGTGTTTCGCGAACTGTGTCTATATAAATGTTATTCTTTATTTTTTCAAAATCAGTCGATTTCGTGCATGGACCCTTAAATCGAGCAGTCTAACTATATATAAATGCTGAATTTCTGCAAGAAGTAAGTAGGTAGTAATACGGTGAACGAGTTTTTAAAATTCAAAGGCAGTTTTGTCACTATTGTTTCATCCTGGTTATGTTTTATGCTACTTGGGATAGGAGCCATGTGTTTCTTTTCCACGATCCTTAAGTCATTATCAGTTACTTAGTAATCTTATATTGCTATATACAGATGGAACTCAGAAAGGGCAAAAGAGTCAATGTGTTTGAAATTGTCAACAACTATCATGCGCATATTGAGCTTACTGACTCAGATTAAGAATGCTGAAAAGGATAAACACAGTATTTGATCCAAACATAATGGAAGTTCTCCTTTCCAAACATAATTATGACGCTATGGAATATGCAATCACGGTACCTGAAATCTGGCAGTTCAAATAAAGAGTTATTCAAAAATTATGCTGAAAGAAACATTTGATACTTAATCGTTACCTAAATTACGGTTTCAATTAAAGAATATTACCTACTTGAATTGTTTTTCGTTTTTTTCCTCTCCAAAAGATGTATGTTTTCAAAAGACGAATGAGATATATGACTTGACTAACTCAGCCGTTACCTTTTCCTGGTGAATGCTCTTACGTCGGACATCCAGGAAGAAGCTCCCTGCTGTACGCTGTTCGCCGAAGACATTGTTTGCCAAAAGAGTCCTGTGCCCATATCTCTCGCCAGAAGGCCCTTACCGATCTGAGGCCCTAGACAAAGTGACATTCTATCAGCGATAACAATGATGGAAAAGGCAAAAATGTATAGGGCTGACATAAGCTATCGAAAAGCTTACGTCAATTCTGTTGAAAATCGTTGTAGAAAAACGAAAAGGTTTCGAACCGCAAGTCAAGGATTATGTTATACTAAAATTGGTCACCATAGGTATGTGCTTCGCGGGAGAGAGAAAGACCAACTAGGAGACCATTAATTTCCTTAGATTTGTCTGAGCGATTGTAGTTTGTTTGTTTTTGTGCTCCGATTTCCAGTACTTCGGGTTGCTTGTTCAATAGTGGCGATCGAAGGCGAAGTAGACCGAGACGTAACGCACCGGATCAAATCAGGATGGATGAAATGGCGACAGGTCACTGGAACAACTTGCAACCCACGGATACCCCTCAAGCTAATGACGGAATGCTGGGCCATGAAGAAGACGCATGAGAAAAGATTGCATGTAGCAGAGATGAAAAGTTGAGATGGATGTGAGGAGTAACAAGAGTGGATATAGTAAGAAATGAGTATATTAGAGGAAGCTCAAAAGTGACGCCAGTTACAGAACGGCTGAGAAGGTCTTGGTATAAGTAAAGTTTGATGGATGGAAAGGGAGAGGACGACCAAAGATTGTGTGAGGGATGATATGAAATAAAAAGGAGTGAATGATGATTAGTGACGGAGACGGAGTTGACAGGGGAGAATGTTTGTTGCGCCTAGCCCAAGTAACATGGGACAGAGCAGAAAGATGATAATTCTATCCCACTCTTCATAGGAACTAGTCAAGGTATCATATACTAGAAAAATAATGAAGTTTCAGTGCTTTAATAAAATACTATTACTATTTATTAATAATAAAATATACAAAAGCACACAATATGGCAACTGAATGTCAGACTAGAGGAAGACGACCTGTGACGTTTATAGACGCCTGTTAAATGCATCAGATAAACACATTTGATATAAATGCACACATTCCCAGACACATAATGAGATAATACAATACTCTAAAATGTACAACTTATTTAGCCTCTTTGCAGGCAGGAATAAGAATAGCAATTTTTTCGTAAATTGTATTGAAAATGCACAATTATTATATCTTTCCAAAATCATCATTAAACAAGCATGTTTTTAAGTCATCACCATCAGTATACAGCACTCCACTGCTGGACATAAGCCTCTCCAATTGCACGCCATTCAGCTCGATTCTCGGCAACTCTCATCCAGCTGCTAGCAGCCACCCTGCGAAGATCATCGCTCCACCTAGCCTGAGGGCGTCCTACCTTATTTTTGTCGATTTGCGGTCTCCACTTGAGAACACGTCTACCCCACCTTCATTGATTCTACGGCTAATACAGCCGATCCACTGCCACTTCACTCTGCTTATTCTACAAGCTATGTCGGTTGCTTCGGTTATTTTCCGGATAACTTCATTTACGCCCCCCCCGCTCCATAGCGCGCTAAGCGACCTTGACTTTATGGACCAGCCCGACTCTCAGTGTCCACGTTTCGGCACCATACTTAAGAGAGTGATTTATCTAAAAGAAATTACTACTCAGCACAGTCATAGCATTGTTTAAAAATAATTGTTAGTGAGCTGCCTGTATACCAAATATACTGGGGGCCTAAAACGGCCACATTAGCAATTCTTCTACAAGCAATTCATTTCCTGAATTTCCAGCTGTCATTAGCATTTCCTCTAATTTAACACAAAAGCAATTCATAATGTGTGGACCGTTTTACGAATCTCCAAAGAAAACTGTCAAACAGATGAATTATTTCGTAATATGAATCGCACGCAGATCTTAATATGAATTGTCAGTTTGTGACATTTTACGATGATTCATAATATTTTGATTCTTTTATGATTATGATTCTACCAAAGTGACTGTTTTAAGCCCGCTGTTCGGGTGTACATGCATCACATGGGTATTTCTCTTAAATCGAATCGGATGATCGGATGGCAGTCTACGGAGAAGCTGTTATCGTCGTGCTAATTGTTAGTTGGTCTATCTATTGTAAAATTCCAACGATCCGACTAGCTCTAACTGGTAATCTTGGTTCGATAGTTCCCTCTCAAAACAAGAAATCCTGTGCGGTTTGAGTGCGGACTAAAAGCTCATATTTTTTTTCAGTTACTCACAATGGAACTTCAAATGGTGTTAGGTGGTGGAGCAGTAGAGATAAGCGAAGCTGACTACGCCATAGCAGCATATATGATCTACACATCTATTATCGATATATTCTTAAAAATGGTGCAGTTGATGGGACTTCTGGATAATTAAATGAAGCTGGAGTGAGCGGAGTGCTATTTATCATTCAAGTTGTAAATAGAAACGAATTTTAAACGTCCGACATAAAGTTTCTTTTGGATTACCAATAGACGTACGTAAATAATGGTCTTGAAAGGAAGAACATTGTGCACTGTCTGTTGAGGGTCCTTCTCGCACAATCTGGAACTGTTCATTAATCTGCTGAATTATGGTCTATTTCAAACGTATCTGGTGAAAATGTAAACAAATGGATCAGAAAATGTAAGATCCGGCGTTTCAAAATTTGCCAAAGATGTAAATCCTCGAAATTGTCTACGGTTTAGTGATGCGGCAGTATTATAAGGTTTGGTGCTACCAGTTTGTTAACTTACAAATTTTGAGTGCTTTGATTTTGATTATTTGAATACTTACCCGGAATTCAAATTTTAAATCACCAATGTTTTTCACTTGACATTTGAGGGTAATTTTATAACCTCATGCTTTTGATACCATAATTGTTAGAAAAAGTGGTGAGTAGGTACTGTGGTTAGCGTGCGTTACAATGCGCCCTTCAGATAACAGCGACTTTTCACAACAAAAATAAAAATCATTACCCAGCAATTATTTTTACATAATGTTGCTAAACTTATGCGTAGACGACGGCTTTGTAATGGGTATTTTTACAACCTGTATATAGAATGTATAAGTAACTCTGTCGAATAAAATATTCTTGATAATTTTATCTTTTCCCTTTTTTATTGATACGATTGAAAAATAGACTTAACCGCTTGACTATTCTTCAAGAGTCATAAAAACCCTGTAAGAAATCGACACGTGTTTCACCTCTCAACGAGGCATATTCAGGATGACGATTGACCAATTGCAAACCAGAACGCGACGTATAATAACTTGTTTTAACACAGTTTCAATATTGGTGACAACCACATCACTGCTGAGAGCCAGAAATAAAAATTGAGAGAAATTTTTAGAGAAATTTTTAAAGAATACAAATTTTTAGAGATATTTTTAAAGAATACAGGCAAACTAATCCATACTAATATTATAAATTCGAAAGTAACTCTGTCTGTCTGTCGGTCTGTCTGTCTGTCGGTCTGTCTGTCGGTCTATCTGTCGGTCTGTCTGTCTGACTGTATGTAACCTTTCCACGCCCAAACCACTAAACGGATTTCGATAAAATTTGGCAAAGAGATAGATGGCATCCCTGGGAAGGACATAGGCTACTTGATATCGACATACCACGCAGTCGAAGCCACGGGCGGAAGCTAGTCGATAATAAATGTCTAACTTCGGTAAAAAATCATGAAATACCTAAACAGGACAATGCAGAGGAATATATTAGCAATGCTGAAATCACTATTAACGTTATAAATGTAGATACAGCTGTCTCGAATGTGCAAGAACATGGAATCAATGCTGCAGTTACAAATGTATACAGAAATAGCTGCGCACCGCGGTTTCACCCGCGTAAGTCTCGATCCCGTGGGAATATCGGGATAAAAAGTATCCTATGTCCTATTCCAGGTCATGGTCTACCCATGTGTCAAATCCTAACTAATATTATAAATGCAAAAGTGAGTTTGTTTGTTTATTTGTTTGTTTGTAGCCGTTTTAGCGTGAAAGGGTATATCACGCTAAAACGGCTGAACGGATTTAGATGAAATTTGAAAAGCTCAGTAATAGGGCAATATACAATACTAGCTGCGCCCCGCGGTTTTACTCGCGTAAGTCTCGATCCCGTGGGTATCCGGGTTAAAAAGTATCCTATGTTCTATTCCAGGTCATGGTCTACCCATGTGCCAAATTTCATTTAAATCCGTTCAGCCGTTTTAGCGTGAAAGCGTAACAAACAAACAAACTCAGTATTAGTTAAAATGTGAAAATGAGATTGTTCGTCACGCAAGAATCCGTATAAAATAAAACAACTTTTAATAACATTGCATATATTTTATGACAAAAATCAACATATACATCTTGGCAAGTTCAATCTTCGTCCATAATACCGCCAGCCAATTGTAGGATTTTCAAAAATGTATCGATAATAGAGGTGTACAGCATGAAAGAAGCTAATGCCCAGTCATCTTCACTGATTTCTACGGCTTTACCGCCAAGTATCATTTGCAGTTGCAATATGAGAAACTGGAAAACATTAACAGATATAAGAGTGAGGAACCTGTCCCACCGTCGGTGATTGACGAGAAGCGAGTAGACCTGGCAAATATATATATATATATGTCGTGGCGTGAGACGATGGTGTCAACTCACACCTCGTCCAGTTTCTTATCAGCGTGAGACGAAGGCGTCAGTCACACCTCGGCTAACCTCTCAAGATCACTGTGGTCTTTGTTAGCGCGCAGAGCTTGTTGATATTAAATAATGAATTATTGTTTCCGATAAGAAAGGCGACGACGTAAACCTAATTACGTCGAACGTGGCCGGGGGTCGGCTTGGTATTCCCGTGAGAACGTTTTAAGACGATAAGAGTTAAGCATCAGAGGAGCCTGGATCAGGCAGTCAGTTCCATTCAGACCACGAGACTGAGCGCGACCCTCGGACTCGTTGCCCCTTCTAATTAATTTAGACTTTTCTAGTTAGAGTGCTTATACGCGTTTCCTTTGGCCACGAAATAGACAGATAGTTACATAGTGAACAATTTAATTAATAATTGCCCTTCTGACGATGATTGTGAGCCCGATAACCGTCTCGGCCGCTCCGACATATATATATTTTAATTTATTTAGTGAAATATTCAGAAAAAAAAATTCTAAAAATTGATACGTAAAAGAAACACTCAGTACATGCACACTTGTCACACTTGTCATTCCACGTTGAAATACACGTGTGCGTGTACTTACAGTGTAAAAAAAAAAAATTTTTTTGAGAATATTTTACTATAATTTTCTTAATAATAATATTTTACTATATTTTTTTAAATAATAATATTTTATTTTTTATTGGTCATATTTTTTAGCATGTAGTGACTAACGGGAACGCCCTTCGTTAGATAACATACTGTATACTATAATACTAAATGTAAGTACAAAACTCATGTATGTATGTCTCATCATCTGCCTAGCCTTTTCCCAACTATGTTGGTGTCGGCTTCCAGTCTAACCGGATGCAGCTGAATACCAGTATTTTACATGGAGCGACTGCCTATCTGACCTCCACGACCCAGTAACTGGGTAATACGATACCCCTTGGTTAGACTGGTTGTCAGACTTTCGTGCTTCTGACGACTCGTTACGACTGTCAAAGATCCACAAATGACAGCCATGACAGTCATGTATGTATGTCTGAATACTATAATACTAAATGTAAGTACAAAGTTCATGTATGTATGTGCTCATGTAAAAAGTACTCACGACAACATTGAGGAGTGTTCCCACGGCGAGTATACCCAAGTGAAGAGGTTTATACCTGACATCTGTGGTTAGTGACACGATGGCGACTACGAGGACCAGCGCACTGAATGCGACAGAGATTCCAATGATGTACAACAAGTAACTTGTGAAATCAAACTGTTGGAAAAAATAAATTAACACTACGGAACTCGGATTTGAGCTCCTCGATTACTGACAAATGCTTGCACTGACTGGACAGGTCCACTCAAATCTATGTGGTTCTTTCCTCAAAAGACCATTTCAGACATTATTCTACAAGGTCCTCATATGGCCTGACCAAGATTATGTCTGAACCTTAAAAGAAACTGCGACCTCTGAGTTTGTTTCGGCCTGTCTTCACAGAGTAGTTAGATAGGAAACGCCGACCTCATCTAGCTTATTTTTTTTTTACATGTAAAAGTTATTCCGATGCTCGGAGTAGCTAAGTCGATGTTTTTTTCTACCATACTTACACTTGTCATAGCCAAAGCCAAGCAAGCTAAAATAGTGATCGCCGTTACGACCAGTGCAAAGAAGATGATATCGGTTCTGTATCGAGCTGTTATGTATGCTGCTATCAAGCTCATGAAAAAGACCTGAAAACAAGATAAGATTTATTAATGAACAGTTTCACTAGTTATTTGAAAGATTAATAAAGGCTTTGATCATTATTTGCTAACCTTTTCCTAACTTTGGGTCGGATTCTAGGCTAACCGGATCCAGCTGAATACCATTTTTTTAATGGAGCGACTGTCTTTCTGACCTCCACACCCCAGTAACTGGGTAATACGATACCCCTTGGTAAAACTGGTTGTCAGACTTTCGGACTTCTGACGACCAGTAACGACTGTCAAAGATCTACAAATGACAGCCGGGACCAACGGCTTTACGTGCTTTCCAAGCCACGGATCGCGGCAAGTATAACTTAACCTGATTGATCAACTCGTTCGCCTGTTATTACTTGGCCACTAACAAACCCTAAACACCACATTTTTTTGGATGGAGCGAGTGCCTTTATGACCTCCTTAACAACTTCGTTAGACTGGTGTCAGACTTTTGGGTTTCTTGACGTGTTTGTCAAAGATCTAGGAATGACTGACTGCTTACCGTGCTTTCCGAGGCATGAGGGTTCTCGGTATGAAATGGTTACGAATGACGACATAAGACGAGATATTGAAGTTTTTTGCGATAATGTCTGCAGGCTGCTGTGGCTCTTGATACAAAATCCAAATTACAGTTCGATTCAAACTTAATTTCGTCTCGGAAGTGCACTACTCGCTGCGCAGTACCTCACCCCCGCTGACCCATGAATTTGTTACTGCGGAGCGCCTATGCTCCGAGCCAGCTGAATCAGGGTGTACTAGTCAATCAATAAATCAACTCAGCATATCGAAGTCCACTGCTGGACATAGGCCTCTCCCACGCTGCGCCACAACACCCTGTCCTCCACTATCCGCATCCAGTCAGCCCCAGCCACCTTTTTAAAGTCATCGGTCCATCTAGCTGGATTTATTACTAGTTACTCACAGAGAGAGCAGTGGTGGCCCAGTGGTAACGGCCGCGACTTACGAGTTGTAGATCGTAGGTTCAAACCTTGACAGGCGCTTTACTTTGTGTAAATAATTTCATCACCACTACTGCTCTCAAAACGGTGAAGGAAAACATCGTGAGGAAACCGGCATGTCCTAGAACCAAAAATTTGAAGACATGTGACATCTACCACCCCGCAATGGGCCCGCGTGGTGGATTACGGCTCACTCCCTCTCACAGAGAGGAGGCCTGTGTCCCAGTAGTGGGAACATTATAGGCTGGTTATGCTTATTGCAAATGTATTAATTAAGATTTTAAACTTACCGCTAACACTAACACTATGATATTGCAAGGTAGTACCCTCGCACATGTGCTACACATGAAAGCATAATTAAGAATTAGCATACCGCCCCTAAAAAAAAAGGATGTTATGTTTTATAGATTCTGAAATAACTCGTACTTTTACATGTATTTTACACCAATTTTTTTAGGATACCTCCCCAACACATATGGTGGGGATGGTTTAATTTTTTCTCGTCTATACTATGGTGTGGGGTGTCGTTGCAAAGGTTGTTCAAAAATATTGCGAGTTTGAGAAAACCATTTTTGGATTCAGGGATCCGTTTGCGAAATATCACGCTTTAAAGTGCGAATTTTTGTTGAAGTCAAGTGTCCCCCCCTGTCAGCTAAATGGTTGGTTTTGTAGATGTGAAACAATTCACAGCAGTAGTATATATAACGAAATTAAAAGGAAAACTATCACAGCTAAGTAGATTCTACAAGTTAACGAGTAATAATCGACTAACTAAAATTTGCAGTTGCAAAATCATGAACATGTTTTTCAACTACAATGTTAAGTTTGTTCTTGGCATAAATTCATCCCAACTACGGAACCCTTCACTGTGCGTGGTTCGACCGGCACTTGGCCGGTTTTTATACTTACATTCCAAGATACAAAAAAAGCTGCCCGTCGTATATGAAATATTCCCGTAAATCGTCTCTGTAAATAAAATCATTATTAGCTCTGAGCAGAAAAATAAGCAATTTTAAATAGAACAATACTGATATTGAGCTAAAATTAGATTTTTGATCTACAGAAGAAGGACGATACAATAGGCGTAGATATATTTAGTAAATTATTCCGCTTAACTATTCCTAAAGAGTCATAAAAACCCCTGTAAGAAATCGACACGTGTTTCACCTTTCAACGAGGCATCCTTAGGAAGAAGATTGACCAGTCGCGAACTAGAACACGACGTGTTGCCACCCCGAGCACTGGACGCAGAGCGGAGTCTCTGCGTCCAAGCCACGGGGGTATCTAATCGCCAGCTTCCAAACTCTAGGCTGTTACTAAGAAATTCGTAATGGAAAAACCCAATAGCACTTTCCCCGACCTGGGAATCGAACCCAGGACCCCACGCCCAGCAGTCCAGATCAACAGGACAGACTATTTCAAATAGAGGGAAAGGACAAACCGACAGCGTAGGCTTAATATTAGGTTCCCGTTTATAAAATTGTATCCTCTAGATTCTAGAGTAGACTGGAGCCGTTTGATGTACTTACGAGAAGTATACGTTTCCAACAAAGCAAGCCGTAAGGACAACCATGACGAGCGTTATAGCAAAAACAAGCGCAACGAATGAGTTTCTACTTGAATCATACGACAATGGTGACGAGTCCGAGGAATTACCGTCTGCAACCATCAAAAACAAAACGTTATCAAGTGATAGTTCGTCACCACATTCGTCATTTATCACATCAGGGAGCCATACTATACTTTCGTCTAAAAAGTTTATATTAATGACTCATCTCTCACGAAGAATAAGAATCCATGCTAAGCGCCGTTAAGGCAAGAAATTACTGTGATTTTAATGTGAGCCATACTATACTTTCGTCTAAAAAGTTTATAGTAATGACTCATCTCTCACGAAGAATAAGAATCCATGCTAAGCGCCGTTAAGGCAAGACATGACTGTGATAATTATATTGTAATGTAACATCTTGCATGCCATGTGTATGTATACTCATGTTTTGCACAAATAAATGATCTTATCTTATCTTACAAGCTTATAACAAGTAGCACAAGCACAAGCTTGTAATAAGCAACCTTACAATTCAATTGCACCCAGAATTTTTTTGAGTAAATCCCTGGTTTTTTGCTTCCAAGATCACCATGATATGCTTTTCTGAAATTTGTATCCGCTTTCTCCATTCTGTATATATTTGTAACTGGAGCATTGATTCCATGTTCTTTCACATTCGCGGCAGCTGTATCTACATTTGTAACGTTAATAGTGATTTCAGCATTGCTTTCATTTTCATGTTCCTCTGCATTGTCCTGTTTAGGTATTTCATGAATTTTTACTGAAGTTACACATTTATTATCAGACTTTTTAACTTCTGTTTTAATTTCATTTTGTATTTCAATTTTGGTAACTTGAATTTCTGGAGTTAGTGTACCAGGGATCATTTTATTTCTTCAATTTGTCACGTAGTTTGTTTGTCATACACATAACGATTAGTTTGCTTGAATTGTTTAAAAATATCTATAAAACATTGATCTCAATTTATGTCTCGGTGTCTCAATCTCAACGTCTAAGCAATGACCACAGACTAATTAGTCTTGCAATGACGTAATAATTGTCAACAATATTGAAACTGTTGTCAAAAAAAAGTTGTTTGTGTCTGAGGTTTGTGTCAATCATAGTACCAATCAAAAAGGGCAAAGACAACATTATTAAGAAGATTTTATTATTTTATTCGACAATAGTTTGTAAAAATACCCATCACAAGGCCGTCGACTACGCATTCTGTACATCAAGCTGAGTAACATTGTAAAAATAATTGCTGGAATATAATTTTTATTTTTGTAGTGAAAAGTCACTTTTAACAGATGTCGGCGCATTGTAACGCACAATACACACCATTTTTTCTAACAATTATAGTTTCAAAAACATTAAATTTTTATTGAATAGTCGTTGCCGAAAATTGAGGTTATAAAATTCCCGTCAATTGTCAAATGAAAACCGGTATGTATGTCTATTTCTCATAGCTTCTAAACTACTTATTTGCCAAAGGAGGTATAGTTGGGAGCGTCTTGATCGTTCGCTGGTTATGGGCTATGTGACGTCACATTAAATTGAATATGTCCCCCTTTTTAAAACGCATAAAGTCACTTTAGTACTTTTGTCAGTTGGTGGCAGTTTTTTAGTTCAATCTCAGATTTGATAGTTGCAGTTAGGTTTTTTGTTTTTTTTTTTAAATCAATCTGCCTAGCCTTTTCCCAACTATGTTGGGGTCGGCTTCCATTCTAACCGGATGCAGCTGAATACCAGTATTTTACATGGACCGATGTAATTATTTGTGAAGTATTTTTTTTTAATTATAAAAAAATCATTACCTAAGAGAATTGTATAAAGCCCACCGCATTCCGAACGGACAAATTTCACAGGCCACAATTAAGTAGAACGGTCCGGAAAACATCAGTCAACTGGCCTCGTAGCGGACACGGCCCGGATAACCGGGGAGTCCGCCGGATAACACGGCGAGAACGAATAATTTACCGCCCCGGTTGTAACTTGTACCTGGAGTTGTCTTTTGAGGCACAACCTCGCCTTGGAATTGTACTTCTTGTTAGGTGTTAGTTTTTCATTATTAAAAGTGTCTAGTGAATTTCCTATACCAGCCTATTATTGTCCACTGCTGGGCAAAGGCCTCTTTTCATACAGAGAAGGCAGGAGCATTGATCACCACGCTTAAGAATGGTGGTTGGCGATTTCAGAATATAATAAACTAGCTGATGCCAGCGGCTTCGCCCGCGTGGTATGTCGATATACAGTAACCCATGGTATATATGGTTATATAGCAGTAATATATGGTTTAAGCGTGAAAAGGTAACATACAGACAGACAGATAGACAGACAGACAGAGTTACTTTCAAATTTATAATATTAGTATGGACTAGTATGGATAACTATTAGCTGCGCCCTGCGGTTTCACCCGCGTAAGTCTCATTCCTGTGGAACTATCGGAATAAGAAATATCCTATGTCCTAGCCCAGGTTATGGTCTACATCAAAATCCGTTCAGCCGTTTTAGCGTGAAAGCGTAAGAAACAAAAAAACTCACTATCGCATTTATAATATTACTAACTGCGCTTTACGGTTTCAGTCACATAAGTCTCGATCCCATGGGAATATTGGGATAAAAGGTCTCATACGTCTTTCTCCAGATCATGGACTACCCATGTTGGTCCGTGGATGGGTGACCATCTTTACATACCGAGACTCCTCCGTGCCTCGGAAAGCACGTCAAGACAGTGGTTACGGGTCGTTAGAAGCCCGGAAGTTTGACAACCAGTCATACCGATGGGTATCGTATTACCCATAGTTACTGGGTTGTGGAGGTCAGATAGGCAATCGCCCCATGTAAAATACTGTTATTCAGCTGCATTTGCTTCGACTGGAAGCCTTCTCAAAAATAGTTTAGTAGTCGCTTTTAGCGATAAGACCCATTGTGTAACCCTATGTAAAAATTATATATTTTTATCTGTATTTTTTAAGGTGTACATAATAGGTGCAAGATGAAAGGTGGGCTATGGTCTGTGGGGAGACGCCGCTTATAAATTGAGGATCGGAACTATCCAAGTGAAACTACTAAAGGTGTGTTAATAATACGGCCAGTAATAGTCGACTTTAGCATACCAATTCACGAAATGGTCGACTACTTTATGAAATGATCTTGGCAACGACATGAAAGGAGAATGACCAGGAATGTAGGGCGCCCTGTACCAAGCGAAAAGTCCGCCTGTCACAACCAAACCTAGTGTATTTAGAGGAGAATTAAATGCTCTTCTTATATTGTTAACTTTTTTTTACATGGATTCCCGCAATTCGTATTTATTAACCATTTATCTACTTCATATTTTGAGGTTAAGTTCGAGAAAGTGACAGGCTCGAAATAAATAAATAAAAAATAAAAAAATAAAAACATTTATTTGACACTTAAAATACATGATATAAACAAGTAGGTCGTAATAATATAGCACACAAATGTATTGCCAAGAATCTGATTCTAACCCCCAAACTAGGCCTGGACCTGTATTTTGGAGGCCAGCGTTCAGCCATGGGCTCTTGAAATGGGGAAGTTGATGACAAATGAAGCGGTACCTAATATCGGTTGCTTTTTATTCTTGATTTGGCGCTTGTTTCCTGATGGATGATTATACAATACATCACTGATAGTCAATAATAATTCTTGGTGTCAGGTTTTATATATAATGATAATGGATATCAATAATCATGTAGGTAGGTACTCATAGTATGTGCAGCTGGTAGTCTGAATAAGTAATCAATTTAGTACTGTGTTTACTGATTCCTAATATCTTGAAATCTTAACATAACAGCAGGCCTGTTTTCCCAGAAGAGTTAGGCAGAGTTGTATTTACTATATAGTACACCCAATTCTCGAATTTCACATGTTAGTAAATAATAATAAGGTGATAATGTTGTTAGTACCTAATAAGGCACTTATATCAAAAATGAAAAACGCAGTTAAGATATATTCATATTTACATAACGTATATGACCTCGACCGCTACCAGGACAGAGAAAAGAAATATACAAATAAAACAATAGGTAGGACAATTGGGTAGCGCTCGGGAACGCCTTGCAACTGTTGCAATACGTAGCATGGACTGTCCACATCCAAAGCACACATCACTCCACATTGTGACCAAGTGTTAGTTCAGGTATCAGTTCGGAATCTCAGGGAGTTTTTCTTGTATCAATGCGAAACATTTGTAACATTATGAATAGGAACTACCAGGATTGATCTGAAAGCATAAAAACTGTTTTTAATCCTTAAATTGAATACATAGTCCCGGAAGTAGGTAGGTACTTTAGAAGCTAACTATAATATACATGCTTCTACTAGGTGAGGTAATACTTACAGGCGTCGCGTCGGTACAATCTATGATGTTAAAACACGATCATATCCACGGATATATTTTCTATGTAATATATTCTAAATTGTTCTAACAAAACTAGTGAACTGTTTAGGATACGTCGGCGACGCTGACTTGCTGGCCGATGTCTTACTCTAGTTGAGGGCATCGCTAAGGATTATCACACAAAGACTAGGTTATGAAAACGCACCTGAGCCCCCGTTTTTGTTAATAAGTATTACAAATTATTATTCAAATAGTTCAGATGAAACCAGTATTGAAAGTAACGTCATCCATGACGGCGCCACAGAATAATTATTGCAATACGTCACAGTACAAATGACATTTTACTTTTTTGAATAGGTCCTCTTTTCATTAAATGCATGTATTTGCAATGTATTCCAAAAAAATAATAATAAATTATTACGATGTAACGCGTGACCTAAAGATATTTTTTGACATACATAAAAATATATTGTATCCTAATATAAAATGGCAAATTGGTACAATTATCTTCTTCATTTTTTAATGTTCGTTGACAGGTAGGTACCTATATTTTTAACATAGTAGCAACATTCGGAAATGAAGTGTTATGTCAGTGACATAAGCGGAAAATACGTACCACAAAAGTAAAAAAAGACTTTTATTTTTGGTGTCCGAAAGCCGGGAATCGTTTTCATAACAAAATCGTATATCTGATTTAAAAAATAGGAGTAATTTTATGAACTACATTTGGTTGTGACACTCTAGCTCCTTTGTTGGTACGACAATATGGCATTCTCCTTTTATCACTTACACAATAAAGAAAATACACAAACAACTAAGTAAACACAATATATTATAAACTGAATAAAACAAGAACTGTTTAGAAGAAAACATAAAGTTTTCAGACAGACAAGTCTTTTGTTTTATAATACTCGCAGCTTATTTTATGCGGGACAATAAAATAAACTTCTCTGTGTACCTACGTGTAAAGAGACCAACTTTTCTACTTCAGTTCCGTACCTCTGGTATCCTCTTCATAATATAAGAATTTGCATATGAAAAGATGAGGTGTATTTAGAGGTGAAAATGTTCTTATTCTTAACATCATGCGATATACAGGATGTAAGGGTAAACACTCTTGTCATTCAAACCATGGGGAGTTGACTTACATATAAAAATAAATGACCGAACACACCAAAAAAAAAATGTTATTTTCATTAAAAGATTTTAAAAAGTTTTTATCTGACACCGTGCTTGCGAGCGAAACAGCTGACTAAGGGAGGGATCGCGCTCGCTGCCGGTTAGGTCAAATCCCGTACCCCCCGCCCATGTTGAGACGCAAGTTCGTTGCCCTAGCGCATAGGGCAACAAACTTGCGTCTCTTGTGGTAAAATTTAGATCTAAAAAATTAAAAAAAAAAGTTGTAATTTTCCATTGATTTTACGTTCAATAAATGAAACCAAACCACTGGTTGCAAGGATAACGGTGTTTACCCTAACAGCCTGTATATTGTTTTTTTTTAATGTTAGGAATATTGTGATATCGTAGACTTTTACTTACAATGTTTGTAAATATGTGAGCACCGTGTATCTATCACATACCTTAATTTATTTGTTATTGCTCCATTTTTCATTCTTTTTATCTATTGTGGTACAGTAATCGTATTCAAGCATTGTATTCACATGTAATTATATAATTGATGTATACAAAATATTGTAAAACATTATTTTTAAAAGAGTAACGAGTGGAGTTTTTTGCCCATTCTTCTCCATACGGAAACTACTATTTGTTTGTTTTTGACATTCGAAAGTGCCTTTAATATGCCTATTTGAGATAAATTATTTGACTTTGACTTTGACTATACTTCCAGAAGGCCAATTTTCGTACAACTTTTCATGCAGAACGTTCACATTCAAGTCGCAATCTGTAAAACTTGTCAAAAAAGTTGGTAAATTGATTATATTTTTGACAAGATGCGAATGCGAACGTTCTTAAAAAATTACGGGAATTGCCAAAAATTAAATGACAAATGAAAGGAATAGTTTGCACTCATTGTTGAGTCAATACTCCGTGAGTCAATAGTTCTTCAAATAGTTCCTATGCCGTTATGTTGGCTCCACTGTTGTAGCACCAATATGAATACGCTACGCCGCTACCTAATAGGTAAGTTTTTTTAAATTTAACAGTGGAGCCAACATTACGGTTTAGGAACTGTTTGATGAAACGCACTCTACGAGGACATTCATTGTCGACTACAGCTGTGCTGCTGGGGAGTTTGTTGCATCACTTCTTCTTCACAGCTAAAGCTATAGGAAGTGGTGCAGGGCGGGCGTTTTGGGCGACTATTTTATGTAATTTTGACATTCAAAAAGTGCTGATTCTCAGCCTAGTTTGAATAAATAATTTTTGATTTAATTTGAATAGTAGATCTGAGAAGACCTTAATTGTTGAGTCAATACTTAGTTAGCCTTATTTGGGTGATAAACTTATCGAACGTTACCAAAATAGTAGTCTTTGTAGTAATATTCCATTTTAGTTCGCCAAGAGTGTTTTGTATAATATTGTAATAATTTATTAACATTATCTACAAAATATACTGTATAAGACTAAATACAGTATGTAAGGGTAAACACCGTTGTCACTCAAACCAAGGGTAGTTGACTTAAATTAAAAAATAAATGACCCAGTGACAACAAAAAAAAACCTTATTTTCATTAAAAGATTTTAAAAAGTAAATATCCGTCACTGTCTCGATACTCATGGATACGCGTTCGAGAGAGCTGCGACACAGATGACGGCCAGTCATGTAACGTCCTGCGCACCCCGCCCGCCCCCGCCAACCACCGGCCGCCGTGTTGAGACGCAAGTCCGTTGCCCTTACGAGTAGGGTGAAATATTCTTGTAGAAAAATGCAGATTTCCTTTAAAAAAAAATGTTGTATTTTTCCATACCACTGGTTTCAAGGATAACGGTGTTTACACTAACACCCTGTATTAGAAGATATTTAAGTTTTGTTTACATTTAACATTTGTTGACCTTTTAAAGATTATTGTAATGAATAGCTGTGTTTGTGAGAATAGTTTTTAGAAAACCCTTTCTTAGCAGTCGGGTAAAAAGTCGTCGGGTCGAAACATTAAAGTCACACATGACTTTGATAACGTGAGCTCGTGATGTGCAAGTGCTACAATTATATAATCTAAGGCTATAATTTAAACGTTCCAAATATTACCGATACTTTGTGTAATTATTTCATCACCACTGCTCTCAAAACGGTGACGGAAAACATCGTGAGGAAACCGGCATGTCCTAGAACCAAAAATTCGAAGACATGCGACATCCATACCCAGCACTGGGCCCGGGCCCGCTCCCTCTCACAGACAGGAGGCCTGTGTCCTAGCAGTGGGAACGTTATAGGCTGATCACGTTGATTATGTAAATAATACAGGCACAAGACCTCCAATCATGCTCCAATATTTATTCGCGTTTTGGTACAAAGTCTAGAGTAAAATAATAGTAAAAGGAATTGTTTCTTGCCGAATGTTAATAAATTTATTCCCGATGGTAACATTTTGAGTTGCCGAAACCGTGTAATGAGTTTTCAAACTCGTTCGAGATTTATTGCACGAAATTATTTCGAACCTCAAAATATATCTGTACAAACTTTTAGATAGCAGAAAGTCTGGGAGACGTAAACTTTTCAGTTCGAATAATGATTTCTAGAGGCTTAAGATGAACAATTGAATTTACGGAATTTCCAGCTGGTTCACTAATGATTAAAGCTACGGTTTCCTGGTCGCCATATAGTGTCCGCAATATTCCGGCGAATGACATCACTGAAACTCTGACGTCAGTTTAATATCGAACGAGTGTTATGTGCTGTTAGGATTGCCGAAATGTGAAAAAAACAATAACATTTCGATGTCGGGTCTAGGATCGTATTCGATCGTTTCATCAACTTACGCTCCATGTAAAATACTGGTATTCAGCTGCATCCGGTTAGACTGGAAGCCGACCCCAACTTGGTTGGGAAAAGGCTAGGCAGATGATGATGATGATGTCATCACTGAAACTGTAAATAGACCGTACGTAGGTTAAATATACGTACGTAAATATAAGTACGTAGGTATAGTATAAAAATACTGGGTGAAATTGAATTCATGGGCATCATCTTACGGGTCATTGTACTTATCATTATGAACAACTATCACTATGGCAAAAAAATATCTGCTGTTCCCTACATTTATGTTCGCATATCTCGTTAAAATGTAGGGAACAGCAGATTTTTTTCAGATTTCCGAGTTGGTCCCATAGTGAAAGATGTTTCGCCGCGTGGACGCAAGTTCCTTTTTTTACTACTTTGCCTTTTCGTTTTCGCATCAGTAATAAACTTAAAAGAAACACTAATAAACAGCATGTTGAGAAAACAAAAGTTACAACAAAATGTGTAAATCCTGTTCTGTTTGACGAGCGTCCAATGCGCGCCCTGTGCGCGCCTAAAACGCAGCGTTGGTTCCGAGCGTGCGACTCGGGCGCTTGTTGTAATAAGTCCCTTAGGATGCTTCCAGGGTATAAAGAATCTCTCATAATAAGATACAGCTACAGGTTTAGCATTAAATGTCGGATGATTTCCGAATGTCCCGGCCTGGGGTCGGCCAATAAATCTCTGTCGGATTAACAATGCTTACCGGAACTCTGTGACACTGAAGCCGTCAGTCCGTAATGTGTATTTGCTTGAAATGGTACTCTATGAATACGGCCGTTTATCAAACGTTTACGTATGAATTATGATGAAGCTTTAAAATTTATTTACCTACTATTAGGTATTATTTATAATAAATCTTCCTGTGTTGTACTACAGAAGAGCAAAGACCTTGCTTTCCTTTTTCACGTAACTCAATCCTCCGTCAATATGCCGCCTATCCCGTCAAGCTCGTCCCGCCATCTACGCATCGGTCTGCCGCGACGCCGTCATTAGACGTTTTCAGGAACAGGTACTTTGTGGCGGTATTAGGATTTTTTTTTGTATGGGATATCATCAAATGACTTGTCCCGCTCTAAGCGGAGGGCGTGTCAGACTTATACTGACTAAAACCCACCCGTGTTCCTTCAGTTGCCTGTTGCCAAGGGTCCCGGTATCCCTTTCGGACTTTCCCGCAACTCTGGCAGGCATCGCTCCTAGCGGACCCCGGTCTCGGTCTTTGAGGCGCACGTGGAACACAACGCGCCGTCGACCCGGTCCTTATCGGACGGCGAGCTACCCATTGCTCGACGTCCGCAAGCCCGCGCCTATGTTGGCCGGGAATCCGCCTGGGATTCCCGACGCCCAGGGCGTCTCCTGCAGCGGCCGTTAGGGGCGTGAGGGCGCAAACTTTGCCTCTCCCCACTCAATCCCACTTGAGCTTGGCTTAGAGATGGGTAGTTATTCTAATAACTAGCCAAATAACGGCTATTTAAAAAATAGCCACGGCTATGGTATCCGTCAACACGATAGCTAGCTATTGGCTACTGGCAAATTCGACAACTGACAAGTTATAACTATTTCGTTCAGCCGTCTGGGTAGCCGACTCACGACTGGCTACTGGCTACTCCGGCTACGGCTAGCCAGACTATGACTAGCTAGCCGTACGTAAACCGATACCGATAGCGCGGCGATAGCTGTTATAGCTGTGTGTGCGCGCGCTGCGACTGACTCATGAGTAGGAAGAAAGAGTCGCGAGTGTAAACTTCATTCGCATCGCATATCTCTTTCTCACAATAGTCACAATATAGAGAGAAAGAGAGGTCATTATACTTAGTAATTTCGGTTAGACGAATTTACGAAATACGATAGTTGAAAGCAGTTAGAATTTAGATAGTTTGTCAGATGTAAAGGTAAACAAAATAAATAAATATTTGATAATTATTGTATGTATAAAATGACTTTTTGGCTTTTTATTTCAATGACTTTAAAATGAAATGAACTTCCCTTCATACTTTCTTCAGGCTTAGGACTGACGATGAAACATTGAGTACCTACCATCTACCTTTACCTACCTTTTACTCTCAATCACCCGTGCGAGTGAAATGCAAGTGCATGTCGTTTGTCGTAATTGTTAACATTATGATTTTAAACCTAATTTAGTGTGTGGGTTTAAATCGTTTGAATCATCCAGGGCAGCGCGACATCTGTATGTTACTTGCCTTCAACAAAAGTCTGAGTCGATGTACCCTGTGAAAGTTTTTTAGTTCATATCCATAACAAAGAGATGACGCTATTGTAGATTTTCGATGTTTTTATTATTAATACGTATGACCTACGAGGGGAAGTCATTTCTTTACAAAAGAGTATAAAATAAAGTAAAAAAAAAAACGAAAACATAACATTAATTTTATCAACTATCTAAACTCGTTGCCGCGATGCGGCGAGGATCGAACTCGGATCGGCCAGCTACGCCGCCGGCCGCCGCGGCTAGCGCTAGTCGCTATTGAAGCATTTATTCAATAGCCAAGTAGCCAAAATAGCTGGTTAGCTAGCTGGTTATTCAACCAAAAATAGCCGGCTAGCTAAGCTATTGAAAATTCGGCTAGTTACCCATCTCTAGCTTGGCTGCTTTTTGGTTGCGTATCTGGACGGTAAGTCGATCTCCAAGGGGAAACTGCGCTTTATCCATATTATCATTTGCTCAAAAATTACTCATGACCCATTAACCGGGTCCAGGCTGGGCGCGTAAAGTAAACGCAACGTCGTCGACGTACTTAATGTATGTCTTAGCCAAATTTTAGAATTGATAATTTCATACAGTACCTATCGTCGATCATCCGAGTTCGACAGTGACTTCTATATCAAACTTTAGGAGTTCTACACCTTGTTCGGGTCGGCACATTCAATGAACAATAAAATTGATACGAAGCAATTACTGCACACATTCGACTTTCATTCGGCTCGTGTCAATCGGCTACCTCGCTAAATCATGTTCGGGTCGGCTGGGCCCATTTTGAGATAAGCTGAGCGGCTATTTCCCGATTATTATTATAATCTACATAATAATATTATGTATTAGATTTGGCGTAGCTTTACCGAATCAATCGAACAAGCAGTTAGGTATGTAACAGGCCTTACAATTATAACCACATAATTATATGCCATGGGTGCATTGTTAAGAACTATATCTAACACTTGCTTCCGCTAGCGGCTTACTACTCAGTGGTAATATAGTGGTAATATTATATTATAGCATACTACTGGTGAAAGAATTTTTAAAATCGGTCCAGTAGTTGTTGAGTTTATTCATTACAAATAAAAATACAAATCTTTTCTCTTTACAATAATAGTGTAGATTAGCGCTAGCATAACACTTACTTACTAATTCCATGTTGATAACACTTGCTTGTATTCCTTTTCCGAAGTAGAAAACTCTACAATATAGTCTGTGATCAAATCTGTCATCTTGTCATAATATGTCAAAAACAAAAAAAACAAAGTTGTTGTCCAGAATAAAATGCAATTTTACTAAATAATAAATCTAAAAAAAATCTACAATAATATTTAAAATATTATCAAGTAATTGTATTGCAAATCATTGTAATTTAAATTTTCAGTATAATATCAGCATGTATACCGATGAAGATATTAAAAACATATATGGTGCTGGGTTTGCTCAATTTCCTCAACTAATTCGTTCATATATACCTACTTCAACTTTCGTCTATGTGCTTGTTATAATCAGTCTTGTCACATTGACAATACTACTGTTATATCTAATTAAAGATAATTATTTATGTAAATTGAATATTAAAACGCATAAATCTCTCACTTAAACAAAGGTGAAGATCTTCTTTATCGTAAAAGATATTGTTCAAAAGAACAATTATTGTTTTTGCTGTAATGTCGAAAAAAGATGTGTTTTCATGGTTTTTGGTAATATAATAAAATAATGAATAGTATCAAAATCGTTTCATTGACTTCAGTTGGTTAAAAATTCCTGATCGAAAGGAGCCATAAGTATTTATTCCATTCTAATATCAAAAACTAATGCCACTGGTATTTGTTATAACTCATATTTATACTGACTGTACCTTACATCTTTGAACTCGTTTTGGTATTAGTTTAAACAATGGCATCCGTTCTGAATAGAAAATAAATGTGAGTTGAAGCAAATACCAGTGGTGTTAGAATGGAATTAATCGCCATAGGCACCTGCCCCACCGCCCACGAGGAATCAACTAGCTATCAATGATTTTCTCGCTCAAGAAACAACAAAATACTGTAAGATATACAGTACAAATATTTTCATATTGTCCCTTGGCAAACTTCGTGTTTCGTCAGTCGTCAGATTTCTATCTGGGACTAAGTGCGGAAACCAAACCCCATAACATAGACAACGTGGAGAGAACCTTCATCAAGATCCAATGCAAAAAAAAAACAAATCTGGCTGGAAGTTCCGGAAATTACCCCCTAAATACAAACTTACAAACAAACAAACTTATATGTATAATACAAGTATAGATTGTGTTGCCTTATCCACTACTAATCTTACGTATCTGCATGCTCTGCTTTGTTCGCGCACTCAACTGAATTGCTTTTAAATGGATCCGATTTTTTAAATGTAAATTGGACTTCATTTGATTAGGAATATTGATAAAGCTCGAATTACGGAAGGTTACTTAAAAATACATTAGCAACCTTATTACCCGACTGCCCCAGAAGGAGGGTAATGTTTTTTCCATTCGTTTAAGTGAATGTATTAAGTCCTAAATTTATTATAGGTACGTACGTTTCCTTTTAAAATAACAAGATGATTATTGAGAATTTTATTTTGAAATAATTTTCTAATCTTCTAGTCGGGAGGTGTACTCTTTTCAGACGACTTCTAAAAGGAGTAGGGTACACAAATTTTTTTGATCGACCTGCACCCTAATTGCGTAATGCACGATCAATCAGAATTGGAATGGGTTTTAAACAAATGTCTAACCCATTGCTTCATAAGTTAGAAAAAAAGTGCTCAACAACGTAAATTACGAACTTATGAAGCAATGGATTAGACATTTGTTTCGAACCGATTCCAATTCTGATTGATCGTGTATTACGGGATTAGGGTGCTGTTATCATTTAGCCACTCGCCCTTCACGAACCTACTACGCGCTGCCGCTCGACACACGTGATGACCGACGCAAGTGTGAGCATGTGCGACGGGGGCAAATAACATAACATCACGCCTTGTGATCCCCAAAGGGTTAGAGGTGTACCTAATAGTACACCCTCATTTCACCTAATAGGGGGCGAGCCTGCCATCAACCGGGCACAAATCCAGATTCCGGGATGCTACTGAGAAATTCCAGACGGAAAATCCAATAACACCCAGCCCGACCTAGGAATTGAACCCAAGACCTCTTGCTTACCAGTAGCGCTTGCGACTACTAAATCAACGAGTCAATTATGGCAACAAAGGAACGGGCGTAAATGTGGCTTAAAAGGCCTTCCTCTTACGCTGATGTTGGCCGCGTACGGTCGGTCGCGTACGCGTAGCAACGTAGTACGCGCCGCAGACGTCAGCGTCGCCGTATGGTGCTTTATAGAATACAATGTATATACGCACGCGCGACCAACGTACGCGACCGACATCAGCGTAAGAGGAATTCTGGAGTTATAAATTAAACATGTGGTGTAACATCTGTCTACCATTTTTATACAAGGATAAAAATAATTATATATTAAAAACATGCATCGTGCTAGCGATCGCCCTTTGAAGTGGATAGTGTCATGAATTATTCATGGTCTCTCTCAAGTAATCTCTCTTGCGATTTATATAAGAACACACGGTCTGGGCGAATGAACGCTAAATTGATGAAACGAATGTTGAATGTTTTGTTTTAATTGGCGAGGGCATGGCTGGGTCGTACCTTTTTCTATAATATGATCCTACACAGTCTGTAATTTGAAAAAATTGTCCAAGCCAATATTTTTTAAAGTCCAAGGAGTTTCTTGAAATGAAATATTTTGAATTTGAAAGATAACCCTTTTATGACAAGAAGTAGACAAGAATAGTAATGGAATGGTTGTTCTATAGTGTTCTTCACGTCCCAGCTATCTACGTTATTACAGTTTGTGTTATAACCACTGAATGACTGAAAGGACTGAGAAATGAGGTCCATGTACCTGTCATGTCAAAAGTAACAAAGCGCTCTATATTTTCTTTAGTCGTGACTGAATGATGAACGAATGAATGAAACATGAACGTCATCTTATATACCTATTCAAAATCGAATTGGTGGACTTCTTGTTGAAGTGGCGTTCACAGGGTGAATTTTCATGAAATGAAAGCCCTCGTTCTTTACAAGGTGTAATTGAAATAACTAAAAACCTGAAAAGGGGTCATTGTACTTTATTATATTATTAACTTTTAATAACTTTTTTTTATCATACCAACAATGAATTCGCGAAAGTAGAAATGTCTGTTCCATATATTAAATTGTCTAGTTAAGGCTTCAGACAGGCGAGACGCGACAGCGCGAAATCGATGCGACTCTAGTAGAATATTTTTTATGAAAACTTCATGGACATTGTTCTACCAGAATCGCGTCGCACCGTCCCTTCGCACCGTCCCGTCGCATCGTCCCGTCTCACCGACCCGTCGCACCGTCCCGTCGTACCGTCCCATCGCGCCTCTTTACCTTTAGCATAATCAGCCTATAATGTTTCCACTGCTGGGACACAGGCCTCCACTCTTCGCGAGGGAGTGGGCTGTAATCTACCACGGGCCCAGTGCTGTAGATGTCACATGTCTTCGAATTTTTGGTTCTAGTCTAGGACATGCCGGTTTCCTCACGATATATCATTTGCTTCAATAACGGTGAAGGAAAGCATTGTGAGGAAACCGGCATGCCTGAGAGATAATTCTCGACGGCATGTGAAGCAAAGTCAGAGGTTCATGGGCGGCTTAAAAACTCTAACACCAACCACACGAAAAGGAGAAGAATACTGAATACTAAAAGCTCTAAAATAGGATAGATATTCTTCTTAATTTAGCTCAAAGGTCACGTAAAGATTATTATGTAAAGAAAACGCCTGATCAATATTATAAATCTTTCATAAACTTCTTCCAAAGAGTCTGTGTTATTGCATTTAAAATGAGGCCTACATGTTGTTTACGCAGGCTTGTTCGCTTATTGGTGTTTCGGCTACGTCGGAGTTTGGAAATAATTTGTCATTTATTAGGTGCCAAAGTTTGCTTATTGGAAAATGTAGCGTAGCGACATAATAAACTAGCGCAGTGGTGCGCGCCCGCAGAGTGGTCTGAGGGCCTAGACAAAGTGTCATTCTATCAGCGATAACGATGACGGAAAAGGCAAAAATGTATAGGACTGACATAAGCTATCGAAAAGCTTAAGTCAATCATATTGAAAGCCGTTGTAGAAATACGAAACGGTTTCGAAGCGATTGTCACTTGACTAGGCCGTCTGCCACTTGCTTGCTGGCGCCTACGGTGAATTGTTGTTTAATTTACCTTCTAGAATACTTCCAACCTTTTATTGGTTGGGTGCCTGGTAGATTTTATCTAATATTTATAACTCATTGTCGGCCTGGTTGGTCTAATGTTAGCAAGCACTACTGCTGAGCATGAGGTCCCGGGTTCGATACCCGAGTCGGGCAACATAACCCAGGGCATCAAGCATCAGGAATTTCTCAAGGTGTACCCTACTATAGGGTATATTATCTCTGCCTAACCTGCGGGGATTACAGTCGTGATATTATAATATAACTACGTATGCATAGTTTAAAACAACGAGTTTCCTCACGATGTTTTCCTACACCGTTTTGAGAGCAGTGGTGCCTGCTTGGGTTCCAAGTTAGTCGCGGTCGTCACCAATGGGCCACCATCGCTACAAAAAAATATACTTAAACACAAAATTAATTACTCGAACACGTATCACGTGACGTGACCATGATGAGATGACGGCTAAAATGGACGCTCACTAATGCGTATGATCATTAGTATGGGGGGTAAGCACAAGCACGTGATGGGAATCCTAAAGTGTTGGGGCCACTGCGTAGACAGAAATGATAGCGGGGAATGAGATCTGAACATATTACTGAAGCTTTATTTATTTATTTTATTTATTTATTTATTTGAAAGGTACACCAACGACGTGTTCACTGGAATATTAACAAAAAAAAAAATAACATAAATGTTGAGTTATAGTGAACTAGTCACTTACAGGCGTACACAGCACTAACATTAAGACAGCTTCCAACAATTATTAACGAAGATCAAATCAATAAAAAACAAAATTATAAACGAAATTGGAACAAAATTAAAATTAAAAACAAAATTAAAATCAAAATCAAAAATATTAATTAAAATCAAAATTATTATTAAAAACAAAATTATTTATCACTCATAAAATAAGGTAATCATTTTTAACAAATGAGTTGTGAACTTATTTTTACCCGACTACGGCGAAGCAAAAAGGAGGGTTATGATTTTGACCGGTATGTATGTATGTATGTATGTTCATCTGTTCCCTCCTATCTTCTAAATTGACAAATGAGGTATCGTTGGAAGCGTCTTGATCGTCCGCTGGTCCTATGTGAAATCACATTAATTTGAATATGGCGCCCTTTAGCGGTCATAAAGTCATGACATAAAAAAAAAACACTTAAATTTGCTGTGTTGGGTATCAAATGAAAGGGCTTGACAAGCACATTATAAATATGTATATATATCGTGTTGTCTAGGTACATAAATAAGTTTAAATTGTTAATTAAAGCAAAAGTGAGGCTGCGCTACGTATGGCGCGGCTGTAAAATTAATACCTAATAAACAATAAAGATTATAAAATGATAACAACACGCAGTTCATCAAATCTTAATAATAAATAAATAGCAGCAATTGGATTTTTCCTGTGTAGGTACTTGCTATTAGCACTAGGTATTGCGTGAAACAGCGCCATCTATTGAGATGGCGCTGTTTTAATGGATATTTTAGTGCAGTAACCAGTAACCGTCCTCTATTATAATTACTCCCTAGACTATAAGGGTCAGTTCACACCGAGACGTGACGCGACGCGACGCGACGATGCTTGAAGAGGCCAGTGGTTTCGAACTGCACAGCGCAGCGCAGCGAAACGCCGCGCGGTGCAGCGGAGCGTGTCTACCAGTGTTTCCACTTTTAGGAATTTCTCCCTTTTTTTTAAGGTAAACTCGTAATTAATGTAATACTTCTAATTTTAGTTTACCATGTTAATATTGTGCTATTACCGTGGCTAAAGGCGAATTTGGAACAAAGTCGCACATAATTAAAAAAAAAAACGGTACTCTTTGCTCCGTTGAGTTGAGACGGGTCGGGCGGGGCTCAGTCGAGCTTAGACCGCAGTAGCAGTAGACTTTATTACCCTAAAGTACCCCAAAACTTACCCTGCTGTAATAGTTTTACTCTAAATCTAAAGTAAATTAGGTACCCTAAGTTGGCATCACTGAGTAGAGACCAGTCACCACAGAGCGGCTTCAGGCTGCGCTTCGTGGCGCAGCGCGGCGCAGTTCGGCATGGCGCGACGGACGCAGCGAGGCATTTTCTAATTATCTGAATTAAATGTGTATCTTTTTGTGTAGTAAATAAAGTTATATTTTGTATAACTATCTTAAAAAACGCGTGCAGCGTCGCGTCGCGTCTCGTCTCGGTATGAACTGATCCTAATGCGGCATGTAATGCGTTACATGCTACTAAACGGGCATACATGTATGACCGTTTAGTTAAATTATTGGCCTTTTTCCTCTGAAGATTCTAAAAAGATCCGCCAGAGGCAGCACTAGTGGGGGGTGCACGTGTTTTGATTTCCCTAATCCCTAATGACAGTAAGGGCCGAGTCACATCGGAATGGCAGCGGCCGGCAGCGACGTGGCGAGCACTTTCAGTGTGAAATAATTTTAAACTTTATCTACATACATAAAAGACCAGTAGCACTTGAAAAGCTTGAAAAAGTTCACGAGGCCGACCGCGGTGCCGCGAGCGGCCGCGTGCAACGCGTATCTTGTCGGTGGTTTTGCCCGCGGCTGCCAGCGCCGACGCGAGGCCGCTCGCGGCACCGCGGCCAGCCGCGCGCACCGCAGCCACATTTCATGCGCCAATATGTTCATTTGTTTCTTCCTGACTTAGGGTCAGCGCAGACAGAACGGAGCGCAGCGGAGAGGATTTTATTAGCGCACTTGAAAATAAACTTTAATATTATTAAAATAAAGTGCATAAATACTTGAACCTGACAAAAAATGCTCGCGCGTCCTCGAGGATACGCGGGAATCCCCGATGCACTTTATTGTAATAATTTATAGTTTATTTTCAAGAGCGTTAATAAAATCCTCTCCGCTGCGCTCCGTTCTGTCTGCGCTGACCCTTAAAACAGTTATATTTGCAAGCCAAATCGAAATTTAAATGCCAGCAGCAAAAATGCAGCTGGCCGCTGCTGGCCGCTGCCAGCCGCTGCCATTCCGGTGTGACTCGGCCCTAAAGAGCTACGGAAAAGTCTGGGGGAGGCCTATGCTAAAGAGCTGTGCAATTCGCGAATGCACAATGTTTAGTAGGCGTGATCATTTATTTTTTATTATTGTTTATTCACTTTAATAATTGTTTTTTTTTCAATGCAATTAATTTTTACTTCAATAGGGAAATCAAAACACGTGTACCCCCTACTAGTGCTGCCACACGCGGATTTTTTTTTAATCTTCAGAGAAAGGAGGAAGGCTAATAATTGATTGATGCGAATAATAGCACGTAGTTTACATGTTATGCAGATGCAAACTACGTGCTGGCAGTTTATTGACAATTCCATAGAACTTAATGAATATTTTTTGTCTTCATTCGAGTAATGACTCACAATGTCGTTTGATTTTTAAAAATCTATAAAATTAAATAGTGGTCGTTTGGTTGATTTAAATAAGAATAACTTTATCTATCTCTTGTAAGATTTAATTAAACATTTAATTTTTTTTTTCTCATTCGAGTTCAGTCTCACAAGGTCGTTTTGGTTTCGTTGTATTATAAAACTATAAAATAGTGGTCGTTTGGTTCTTTATCTCTTTATGTCTTGGACTCTTTATCTCTTTCCGTGTAAAAATTTGATTAAGTTGTTGGGTCTGGAAGGAGTATTTCTTTTGTACAGTCTAATGTCTATATTGTCTATGCATTAATTGTTTTTGTTCTCATTTTTATGTCGTATATATAATAGGTGTACGTGTACGTCTTTAATAGGTGTACGTCTTTAATTCTTTACGTTAATAATAATTTGATTAAGTTGATAATGATTTTATTACATGTTCGGTGTGGAAGGACTATCTATTTCTTTTGTTTTGTACAGTCCAATGTCTTTAGTGACTATGCGTGTAAAAAATTGTATGTATTCATTGTTTTTGTTTTCATTTTTATGTCGTACTAATTATAGCACAGAATAGGTGCAGGATAATAGAGTAGGTGTAATTATATTTTCATAGTCAAAGTCAAAGTCAAAGTCAAATAATTTATTTCAACTAGGCACATTAAAGGCACTTTTGAACGTCAAATACATAGAAATAGAACTGATTCTAGTTGCCCCTTCCAAAAGGTAGTTTTCGTATGGAGAAGAATGGGCAAGAAACTCCACCGTTACTCTTTTAATTTTAACATTAAAAAAATGCCTTTATCACGAAAGACAAAAAAAGCAGCTCGCGTTTCAGAGGCGCGGAAAAATGAATCATTGGAAATTACAAAACGTAGAATACTAAAAGACAAAGATTAGGTACCAATCAAATCGCAGGAAAACACAGTCCCTACAATCGAAATTGGAAAATCGTATCATTACAAAAAAGCATGCTGAGACACTTCGTAAAAAGGAAAATTCTCAAAAGAAACTTAAACGTTTACAAAATGCGAAGAACTACATTTCTCAGATGCGAACGGAATCGCCAAGTTCTCGATCACAACGGCTAAATTCATTGAAGACGTACGCTTCACAAATGCGTTGCTTTGAAAGTCCTACTTTTACAGAGCTACGACTCGAATCAATGAGAAGTCACGCCTCTCAAGTGCGTGATATGGAGTCTCCTTCGACGAGAGAATCCCGACTCGAATCAATGAGAAGTTTCGTTTAAAAAATGCGTTGCTTTGAAAGTCCTACTTTTACAGAGCTACGACTCGAATCAATGAGAAGTCACGCCTCTCAAGTACGTGATCTAGAGTCTCCATCGACGAGAGAATTCCGACTCAACTTGATGAGAAGTCACGCTTCACAAATGCGTTGCTTTGAAAGTCCTACTTTTACAGAGCTACGACTCGAATCAATGATAAGTCACGCCTCTCAAGTGCGTGATCTAGAGTCTCCATCGACGAAAGAATTCCGACTCAACTTGATGAGAAGTCACGCTTCACAAATGCGTTGCTTTGAAAGTCCTACTTTTACAGAGCTACGACTCGAATCAATGAGAAGTCACGCCTCTCAAGTGCGTGATCCAGAGTCTCCATCGACGAGAGAATTCCGACTCAACTTCATGAGAAGTCACGCTTCACAAATGCGTTGCTTTAAAAGTCCTACTTTTACAGAGCTACGACTCGAATCAATGATAAGTCACGCCTCTCAAGTGCGTGATCTGGAGTCTCCTTCGACAAGTGAATCCCGACTCGAATCAATGAGAAGTCACGCCATTCAAGTACGTGATCTGGAGTCTCCTTCAACGAGAGAATACCGACTCGACTTGATGAGAAGTCACGCTTCACAAATGCGTTGCTTTGAAAGTCCTACTTTTACAGAGCTACGACTCGAATCAATGAGAAGCCACGCCTCTCAAGTGCGTGATTTGGAGTCTCCTTTGTCGAGAGAATCCCGACTCGACTTAATGAGAAATCACGCCTCTCAAGTGCGTGATCTAGAGTCTCCATCGACGAGAGAATTCCGACTCAACTTGATGAGAAGTCACGCTTCACAAATGCGTTGCTTTGAAAGTCCTACTTTTACAGAGCTAATACTCGAATCAATGATAAGTCACGCCTCTCAAGTGCGTGATCTAGAGTCTCCATCGACGAGAGAATTCCGACTCAACTTGATGAAAAGTCACGCTTCACAAATGCGTTGCTTTGAAAATCCTACTCTTACAGAGCTACGACTCGAATCAATGATAAGTCACGCCTCTCAATTGTGTGATCTGGAGTCTCCTTCGACAAGAGAATCCCGACTCGAATCAATGAGAAGTCACGCCATTCAAATAAGTGATCTGGAGTCTCCTTCAACGAGAGAATACCGACTCGACTTGATGAGAAGTCACGCTTCACAAATGCGTTGCTTTGAAAGTCCTACTTTTACAGAGCTACGACTCGAATCAATGAGAAGCCACGCCTCTCAAGTGCGTGATTTGGAGTCTCCTTTGTCGAGAGAATCCCGACTCGACTTAATGAGAAATCACGCCTCTCAAGTGCGTGATCTGGAGTCTCCTTCGACAAGAGAATCACGACTCGAGTCTATGAGGGGTCATGCTTCAGACAATCGTGCGGGCGAAACACCAACAACAAGAGAGAGACGACTACAATCTATGCAGAGCCACAGACAAAGAACAATTCAGACCCGCAGAAATTTGTTCGAAACCGATGAAGACGAGTTTAACAAAGCTATTTCAGATGTTTCAGACAAAATATATTATATTTGTAAAAGAACTGGGTATAAAAACCAAGTACGAAGTATATTATCTAATGATCTACTGCCACCCAATACTCCAGAAAGAATTACGGCGTGTAATAGATGTGCAAATTCTATAAACCGCAACAAAGTTCCATCTGTGGGATTTTGGAACAAAATTACTGTTCTCGAACCTCCTAATCAATTGCAATCATTGTCAGAAGTTGAATTAAGACTTGTGTCTAGAATCGTACCTTTTATTAAAATAATAAAACTAGGAGGTCGTTTCGGGCAAAAAGGATTTAAAGGACAGGCGGTGTTGTTTGCTCAACAAGTGGAGAAACTTGCAGAACAGCTTCTTCTGTATATTGAACAGTGTGGTCTAACTGTTGTCATCGAAACTTTGCAAAATGTTGACAGGGTCAGGGAATATCGAGTGAATTTAGATAACATCCGTTCAGCTTTAAATTGGCTAGTACACAACAATCGTTTATACAGAAATGTGACACTGAATTTTGAACACCTCCAAACATCAAATAATAATGAACACATAATTGAAATACCAGCAGAGACAGTACATAACATGTTAGAACATAATCAGGAGCCAAATCAACATTTCAAAGTCATTGATTCAGACGTAAAATTCTGAGAGGGACTTTTAATCAAGGAAGTGACATGTTTTCAGCTAATAGTTGCGGCAAACAATGCACTGCCAACGCAGCGGCTGCCATAGCTTATTCTTCCACTAAAGATTTAATACAATGGGATCCATCAGATATTGATAGAGTGCTAATATTTGGTGATGCATATTATTCCCAGTGTCTCAGGAGTCTGTCGATACAACCGGATTATTTAAGTACTGATGAATTGCTTCGGGAATTAGTCATCGCAAATGTCTCTTATGAACTTGACTTTGATATTGATTGTGTTACAGGACTGATTAATCCAACAGGTGAGGTGCTGGAAGGATACTTTTCGTGCATTTTAGAAGCGTTGCGTCACTTTTTTCTGAGTATTGATCATAACGCAGGCATCATTACTGCAGAAAATAAAATATCAATTTCAGTAATAAAAAATGATTCGGTTTATTATTTGTTTGATTCCCATTCAAGGGGACCTAAAGGATTTGTGGCATCAACTACTAGAGGATGTGCAATGCTAATGATGTTCAGCACTATTGAATCTCTAGCTGAACACTTACCTATAGTTCTTCTTACTAGAGGACGCACCAACTTGCACTTCTGCATAACATCCGTAAACGTAACGTTGACGCCATCAAATGGGTCTCATCATCAAGATATCGTTGACGAAAGGATCCTACCTAACAATCAAGTTAATCATGAAACCCCTGTTAATTCCTCCACTAATAATGGCGAAATAAATGTCACAATGTTAATGACGAACGAATATCAGATACTGAATATGAATAGAATAGAATATATTTATTCAGTATAAAATTGGTAAAATATTAACATAAAATCTTAGAAATAATTTACAAAGGTATTATAATGTTAGATGCCTGTACTAGGATAAACCTGTATCACAGGCGGCATGAGTTCACACTTTATGGTAGTTATAAGGACAATAAAATTCTTAACAATATTTAACAATAGAAGTCTTGAAATAATGACAAAATTTAATAATCTAATTTATTACCTAATCATATTTTTATAAACCTTGCTTACTTATATACTATTTACCTTAAAAATAAAAAGACCTAAAAAGAGTCTTAAATACATAATTTCTTATTTAGTTTGCGTAAAATAGTTTCTTGCACTTTATAACCTAGTTAAACACATAATTATGATTTTCCGTCAGCAGAATTTGTAAGTGAGCTAAAGTAAATGTTGCACAAAATTAAATAACGTTCGAGATTTGATTATTCGATTTTTCTGCGGGCGACTAATGTGCTTAGACATCAACAAAATCGAGGATATGTAGGGCAGTCCAGTGTTTTGTTGAGTAAGCAATAAACACGGAAGTCTGGCCTTGATATGACGCTCTAGGCGCCCTCGTAGTCGATAGAGTTGATGTACCTGTACTCTGCTATTTTTCTAGCAGGGCAATCAGCATCTCCCGTTTTATGGTTATTGGGCTTTTTAAAGCGTGAGCAAGTAGCACATTTCGGGGTGTCAGCTTTCTTCGGGCACTCTGACATCGAGTGTCCTTCTTCTCCGCAGTAACCACACGTAGATTTCAGCTCTCTGCATGTTTTTGCTGCATGACCATATTGTTGGCATTTGTAGCATCTCGTAACCAGGGTGAAGTCCCTGATAGGGCAGGACGTCCAATTTATAAAGAGCCTTGATTGAGATAATAAGGCTTTGCGTATAATCGCTGTAACTTCAATGATATAGTTACAGGTCGACGCATCTTTCTTCCCAGATTTGTGGCTTAATTTAACCAAGCTCAAAAAGGACTCCATAGGCAGTGCTGGTAACTTATCGGCTACGTTCTGTTCGTAAATGCACTTAAACACTTCAGTTTCAGCCAAAGTAGTCGGCACACCTACAACCACGATCCGAGGTTTGCGCTTGTTGGGTTCGTCGGCAGTAAGTCCAGATGTAGAGAGCTGGACTGCGTGCTTGAGTTTATCAGCGTCGTGTTTCGTCTCTGTACTAACAATAACGCCTCCATTTTTGGTCTTGCGGACACCACGCACATGCAGCTTCATTTGATCAGGGCGAATGATTTTTTGCACGAGGTCTTTAGTTTCGTCACTAGACTTTAATTTATCGTTGGGATAAATAGCTATTGAGCTGAAATTGTTCGGTCGAATGAAATCATTTGCCCCCTTCTTCACCATATCGGCAAACGAAACAATTCCCGCAGAACCAGAGTCCTTAATCGTCTGTTTGAGCTCCGAAATATGTTCTGTCAGGTCTCGCTTTTCTTGAAGAGCATCAATCGCGTTATACGCGTGAATGGCTTTCTGCTTAAGCGACTGATATAAGACTGCCAGTTGAGAGGTTCCAGATCCAACTTTACGGCATAGGTTAGATATTTTCATTTTTTGGTCCGAGTTGAGTTTTCCTTCCGCGGCAATAGAACAAACTTCGTTTAAGTGTTGGTCGATGGCTGACATCCATTTTTGAATCTCGGGAGTTGAACAACATCACCCGCTGAGATTTGCGTCGTCATATTAGACGGCGAGGCGGATGGGTGCACTGGCCCCCTTGGGTTAAAGGGGCTGTTATCCATTTGATATTTTTATCAGTTTACTATTTTGTATCCATAATTCACTGTAACTACACACTAAGCAAAAATTTCAGTTGCATTACGTTAGCAATGCACTAAAGGAGGTCACTATTATTAGAGTAGGTAATTATTAAATATTGCTAACGAGCACGTCTGTACACTGTGAATCGTCAGAGTCGAGTCGATATAACGGATATTATAAACAATGATGTGGAAAATGATACACCTCTTCCAGTACACGACATCCACCGTAAGACGGCTCCTCCTATCCTTGTGAAAAAATAGCCGAGGAATTAGCGTTTATTAAACTGTTCCCAAACGGAAAAAATGGCTTAAATGAAGAAAGGCAACACAAAATATCACCCTTAGATTATTTTTAAACTAGAGTCATGGAAAGCGACAAACATTTCCAAACAGTGGAATATTTGTTTTATGCTTTATTTGCGGTAGAATTATTGAGGGTATGTCAAAATGTGTCAGTATGTGGAAGACTTCGTCAAGATGGTGTACAACCAGAAAATCTAATACAAAATATACACATCTGTATGAGGAATATAAGAGGCACGTCTTCTTACTGGCATAGGGCTTTTACAGACTTGATGGCAATGGTCAAAAACTTGGGGCCACCTCATTTTTATCTGACATTTTCATGCAATGATTTAAACTGGCGAGACATATTGAAGGCACTTTTAGTCGCAGATGGCAGGCCTGATTATCCAGTTGATAATCTTACATTTGAAAAAAAACTTAGATTGGTTGAATCATATCCAGTTACTTTATCGCGACAGTTTATGTTTAGATTTAATGCAATTTTGCGTGTATTAAAAAGCAAATCGAATTACATATTGGGACGCGAGTTGGTTGATTTTTGGTGGCGTGTGGAATTCCAGTTACGAGGATCTCCACACATTCATATGATCGTTTGGTGTAATAACATGCCTGATTTCAACTCACCAGCAGGTGTCAATCTACTTGAAGATGTGATTACATGTAGAATACCAGAACATGACTCCGAATTAAGAGATCTTGTGACTAGACTACAAACTAACCGACATACACATACGTGCTATAACAAAAGAAATCTGAACACGTGCAGGTTCGGCTTTCCAAAATCAAGTTCAGAAAGGACTGTCATATTAGATAATAATCAAGCAACTGCAAATGGCGGAAAGTTTTATAAATTAAAGAGACGTCCTGAAGAAGTGATGATAAATAATTATAACGAGAAACTATTACGGCTATGGAGTGCCAATATTGATACCTCAGCCTGTGGTTTCAGCTCTTGGCGTGGCATATTATATCGCAAAATCTGAACCGACGAACCTGCAGGCAGCAATAACTGAGGCACTTTGTCGAGTTAGAGAAAGGGGTGGAAAGGAGAATGCCATATTTTGGTACCAACAAAGGAGCTAGAGTGTCACAACCAAATGTAGTTCATAAAATTACTCCTATTTTTAAAATCAGATATACGATTTTGTTATGAAAACGATTCCCGGCTTTCGGACACCAAAAATAAAAGTCTTTTTTTACTTTTGTGGTACGTATTTTCCGCTTATGTCACTAACATTGCAATTCATTTCCGAATGTTGCTACTACGTTAAAAATATAGGTACCTACCTGTCAACGAACATTAAAATGAAGAAGATAACTGTACCAATTTGCCATTTAATATTAGGATACAATATATTTTTATGTGTCAAAATACATCTTTAGGTCACGCGTTACATCGTAATACTTTATTATTATTTTTTTGGAATACTTTGCATTTAATGAAAAGAGGACCTATTCAAAAAAGTAAAATGTCATTTGTATTGTGACGTATTGCAATAATTATTCTGTGGCGCCGTCATGGATGACGTTACTTTCAATATTGGTTTCATCTGAACTATTTGAATAATAATTTACTTATTAATAAACAAAAACGGGGGTTCAGGTGCTGTTTCATAACGTAGTCTTTGTGTGATAATCCTTAGCGATGCCTCCATCTAGAGTTCATCGGCCAGCAAGTCAGCGTAGCCGATGTATCTTAAACTGTTCACTAGTATTGTTAGAACAATTTAGAATATATTACATAGAAAATATATCCGTGGATATGATCGTGTTTTAACATCATAGATTGTACCGACGCGACGCCTGTAAGTATTACCTCACCTAGTAGAAGCATGTATATTATAGTTAGCTTCTAAAGTACCTACCCACTTCCGGGACTATTCATTCAATTCAAGGATTAAAAAACAGTTTTTATGCTTTCAGATCAATCCTGGTAGTTCCTATTCATAATGTTACAAATGTTTCGCATTGATACAAGAAAAACTCCCTGAGATTCCGAACTGATACCTGAACTAACACTTGGTCACAATGTGGAGTGATGTGTGCTTCGGATGTGGACAGTCCATGCTACGTGTTGCAACAGTTGCAAGGCGTTCCCGAGTGCCACCCAATTGTCCTACCTATAGTTTTATTTGTACATTTCTTTTCTCTGTCCTGGTAGCGGTCGAGGTCATACACGTTATGTAAATATGAATATATCTTAACTACGTTTTTCATTTTTGATATAAGTGCCTTATTAGGTACTAACAACATTATCACCTTATTATTATTTACTAAAATGTGAAGTTCGAGAAGTGGGTGTAGGTACTATATAGTAAATACAACTCTGCCTAACTCTTCTGGGAAAACAGGACTGCTGTTATGTTAACATTTCAAGATATTAGGAATCAAACACAGTAGGTTCTAATTGATTACTTATTCAGACCACCAGCTGCACTTACTGCAAGTACCTACATGATTATTGATAATTATTAATTATCATTATATAAAAAACTGACAACAATAATTATTATTGACTATGAAAGATAATTATTGTATTGTATTGTATAATCATTCATCAGGAAACTAGCGCCAAATCAAGGATAAATATAGCGACCGATACTACCACCTTATTTGGCACCAACTCCACCATTTCGAGTCAGACACTTTCTCGAACTTAACCTCAAAATATGAAGTAGGTAAATGGTAAATAAATACGAAATGCGGAAATCCATGTAAAAAATAGTTAACAATATAGGAAGAGCATTGAATTCTCCTCCAAATACACTAGGTTTGGTTGTGACAGCGGACTTTTTGGCTTGGTACAGGGTGCCATACATTTCAGGTCATTCTCCTTTTGGGCGACAGATATTTGCTGTCCAGAATTGCTTACTGAACCATCGTCAAGTGTCAGCGCCGGAATGTGCATACCGATTGTGCCACCTCAAGCTACGAGATAGCTATAGAAATCCTATATTTGTGAATACATGCAAGCCTGAGCTAAGATATAGAATGCTGCGTTTTGATTCGGACACAGTTGAGCCTTGCAAGAATATATTCGAACGCTATGAGAATCGACCCCTGAACTTAGAAGAGTTGAGTCTTGGTGAATTCGCAGTAAGTTATGAGCCGGTGAGTTCGAAGACTTACCAAGAAGAGGATTCTGGTGATGCAGATGTATATGAAGAAGAAAACGAAGATCAAGGTCCGTGTATAAATTTGCTAAACAGAATGGGTAGAATGAAAAAAAGATCACGATCAGCCATTCTACGAACTCGGTATTACACAGCTGACTCAGATCCTGAAGCGTACTATTACAGTTTATTAGTTACACATTGCCCTTTTCGTACTGAAAATTCTCTAGTAGAAGGATACGATAATGCCAAAGATGCATTCCTAGCACAGCGTGCTCTGTTAAGGCCTCTACATAATAGATATGATAATGAATTATTATCCCGTTGGGAAAACGAAATACAGGATGCTCTTCGACGTTTAGCAGAACATGCAGCTGACTTATGTACTAATAACAACGTCACGACAAATTATGAGGCATCGATATTACAACCACAACTTCATGATATTGTCTTGCAGGAAGATGATTTCGAAGAAAATGTGGTTATAGGTAATATATCTGATGAAGATTTGAGAGAAGTGAATTCTCTCAATCATTGTCATCGTTAGTGAAAAGTTAGGAACCGGTTCTAACAATGAAAATCAAAGTTCTCTTTTAATGTTCATAACTGGTGGGGCTGGAAGCGGAAAAAGTTTCACTCTAAAACTATTAGTGGAACAAATTCGAAGATTGTCAACAAATAGATCATGTGTTGCAATTACAGCTCCAACTGGTGTCGCCGCAAGACTAGTCAAAGGGTGCACTTTACATAGCACTTTCATATTACCTATTGAAAAAGGTCAGGCAGTAGCATTAAGACCGTTAACGGGAGATCGTCTGCAAAGGGAACGAACCAAATGGAGAAGTATTGAATGGGTTATAATAGACGAGATTTCGATGGTCCCATACTCTACTGAGGCTTCAAGAGCTAAAACAGAACACTCTCGTCTTCGGAGGAATTAACCTATTAGTTTTCGGTGACTTGATGCAATTACCACCCGTATCAGCAACTCGTGGCGGCGCATATTGCTTCAAGCAACCAGATTCTTGCAGCTGAACCACATTTATGGAGAATGTTTAGTTTCTGTGAATTGAGTCAAAATATGCGTCAGGCTAATGACAACAGTTTTGTCGATCTGTTAAACAGCATCAGAGTGGGGAAGTTAACAATGGAACAACTAGCAATATTGGATACCAGAAGAATAGTTAATGACACAAATCAGTATGATGAAATAGTTCATATATTTCCCACTTTGAAACAGGTAGACAAATATAACACAAAAATGTCGGAACTTTTGGCATTGCGAACTAAAATTTATACTATAAAAGCAATAGATACATCTACTGAATCTAAAACATACGGTCAAGTTCCAAAACAAGAACATATACTGTTTGCAGATGATAGAGGATTGAAGCCGGCGAAAATAACTGACAACTTCTTGAGATAAAATAAATGGTGTATTGATAAAATTACAGTTTTGCGTTTTACTTAGAAAAAACGTTCTTCTTCCGTTTCTTCAAAATCTAAACCTTTATGTCATGGCGTCCAAAAATAAACCACAATTAAAATTATAATCTTCTTATTTTCTGATTGGTCGAATAGCCGGCGCGTCATCAACGTCAAGCCAACCGCAGCGGTCGACTAGTGATTTCCGTTTAGTTTCTCATAGACACCGTAATGAGTGTAGTGACGTGAAACTAGTAATGTAGTGCGGCAACATGCTCCCGGCTTTGGAAGCGCTAGGTTCCAACTGGAAGAAGTAACGTCCGGCAGCTGCCGGTTGTTTAGTTAATCAGTGAGAGGCAGCGGGCATATTTTTGAAAACGCCCGTCTGGTTATGCCGTCTGCCTTCCTTATATCAGCTACGCGCGATACGCCATCCTTTCCAGGGTTAGTTTTCAGGATTCTTCCTAAGCTCCACTTTAAAGGTGGCATATTGTCATCTTTGATAAGAACAAGCGTGTTTTCCTTAAGATCGTCTTTATGCTTTTGCCACTTGCTCCTGGTCTGCAGTTCTGACACGTACTCTTTAGCCCAGCGTCTCCAGAAGTGCTGACGTATCTGCTCAACCCTCTGGTATCGTGTGAGTCGGTGCTCAGGAACATCGTGAATGTCAGCAGATACAGGTATAGTTAGTGGACGACCAACCAAGAAATGAGCTGGAGTAAGGGGAAGGAAGTCAAAAGGATCAGTGGACATAGGAGTCAAGGGTCGAGAGTTGAGAACCGCTTCAACTTGCACTAAAACCGTAGTGTACTCCTCGAAAGTGAGATAAGCATTGCCAACTACACGCCGGAGGTGATGCTTACAGCTTTTTACCCCAGCTTCCCACAAATCCCCAAAATGGCTAGCATAAAATGGAATCATCTTAAATTTAATGTTTTGTGAAGTTGCATATTCTTTAATGGCATCAGAGCAATCTTTCAAAAAATTTGAGAATTCATTCATCAAATCTACAAAGTTTTTTCCATTATCAGAGAATATTTCAATTGGTTTACCCCGTCGCGAAATAAAACGTTTGAGAGCCAACAGATAAGCTTCTGATGAGAGATCGCTAACAAGTTCCAAATGGACAGCGCGGGTGACAAAACAAACGAATAAACATATGTATGATTTCTGTAATTTCGCTCCTCTACGTTTACGATTCAATGTGAACACTGGCCCTGCATAGTCCACGCCACATCGCAGAAAAGGAAAACCTGGATCTAGGCGTTCTGACGGCAGATTGCCCATTATTGGATTAACCGTGGTCGCGCGCAGTCGTGCACACTTAACGCAGGCATGCACTACTCTTCTTGCAAGGTTTCGACCACCGATCGGCCACCAAGCCTCTCTTAACTTAAATAGAAGCAGCTGTGGCGCAGCATGCATTGTACGGTGATGCTCGCAACGAAATAGCAAAACTGAAAACCAATGTTTAGCAGATATTAAAATTGGGTGCTTCGTATTGAAGCTAAAGTTTTGAGAATTCTGTATGCGCCCACCGACGCGTATTAAATTATTGGCATCAATAAATATATTCAATTTAACTAACTGAGCGTTCTTTATACCCCTTTTACTTTTAAGCGAACCATACACATCAGCAAATGATTCTTGCTGACTCAATCTTGCTAATGTTAATTCCGCATATTCAAGCTCTTCTACAGATAATGAACCCGTCCGCCGACTAATATTATTGCGCGTATTGTATATGAATCGAAGTACATAAGCGGCGGCACGCTTCAATCTTAAATACTGAGAAAACTTTGAAAATGGAAATAAATTAATATCACTCGAATGACTTAATACATGACAAAGAACGATTGTTTTTAATTCTGGTAAGTCATTATGTTTTACATTATTATTATTCGCTAAATTAGGCAATTCAAAATTTGCATTATGTAAATATTGCGGGCCTTCCCACCACAAAGATGAAGAACTAAGTGCGTCTAAACCTTGACCTCGCGAAACTAAATCCGCTGGATTATCTTTACCAGAAACGTGCCGCCAAGGATATCCCTTAGTTGTGTCATGAACCTCTGCAGTTCTATTCTGGACGTAAGTCTTAAGTAAGTTAGTTGGCATACCTAGCCAACCCAAGACAATAGTAGGATCAGTCCAGAACACGACTTTATTTACTGTAGAACGCAGAGATTCAATAACCTTTGTATATATTTGCGCGCCTAATACAGCGCCGCACAACTCTAATCTAGGTATAGTTGTGGGTTTTGTAGGCGCGACTTTGCCTTTGGAACATAACAAGCGCATCGTAACAGCTGATTCACTATTAATCGTGCGAATATATGCGCAAGCGCCATAAGCTATTTGCGACGCATCGGTAAATATATGTAATTCAATGTAAGTAGGATCATAACACATAACATAGCGCGGTATTCGTAAATCACCAAGTGAGGATAAACTACTAACAAATCGGTTCCAGACTTGCGCGACATCTGTAGGAACCGGTTCGTCCCACTCTAATTTTAATAACCAACATTTTTGTAACAATGTTTTAGCTATTGTTATTACTAGACTAATTAATCCCAACGGATCATAAATCTGAGATGCTGACGATAAAATAATACGTTTAGAAATTACACTCGTTTCAGTTTTAATTTGCGAATAATAGTTCAATTCGTCAGACTTATTATTCCATCCAATACCTAATGTTTTGTTTTGAATATTATCGCCCAATACAAGTTGTTTTGTAATGTCAAGTGTATCGTTAGGGTTCGCGCAGTCAAAGTTAAAAACCCACTTACGTAAAACTAGGCACGCAGAGTTGAAAACCTGGCTTGTACCTTCGCAAATTGCATTCAATTCCGATATACTATCAGCACCACAGATTAAATCATCGACATAGAAATTATTTTTAATAGTCTCCGCTACGTACGGAACTTCACATTCGTTAGCTAATTGTTTTAAACATCGACAGCTAAGGAATGGTGCCGAAGCCGTACCATACGTTACAGTATTTAACTGGTACACACGGCTACACATCAAGTTATACATTTCCAGTATAAGCTGGCCTCGCATTGTACGAAAATCCTACACAATGCGAGATCAGCATAAACTGGAAATGTATAGCTCGATGTGTAGCCGTGTGTACCTTCAATAAATCGGACGGATCGTCGCACCACAAGATTAGTTGTAGGTCGCGTTGATCTTTATCTATTAATACTTGGCGATACATCTTTTCAATATCAGCACAAGCTACGTACCTGTTTTCACGAAATATAAGTAATATTGCAATCAAGTCACCTTGAATGGCCGGACCCACCATCTGCAAGTGATTCAGCGAAACACCCGAAGTGGAAATCATTCCAGCATCAAAAACGACACGCAATTTAGTAGTAATGGCGTGTTCGCGAAACACTCCCTGCAGGCGTAGCATGAGCACCGTTTTGTCGACGGAAGAGTAGACAAAAATGACGTTTTCTGTAGACAGTAGACAGTACGAGACGGCAGCAAAATATAAAGAGTCAACTGCACTTTTTACGAAATTCACTCTTTTACATAATTCGACTCAGAATTCTTTGATTTATCATAGGATTTATCGGTTGTCAGTGTGATTTTGACAGTAAGGATAGAAAACTTTCTTCCGAAATAGTCTACTTAAAAAAAGACCTAGACAAAGATCGTTAGAAATGAAAGACAAAATGACAGATTGTAGAAAGATTTCTACGGTGGATGTCAAAAATTAAGAAACGAACTGTCACTTTGTATAGAAAAAGCTATGTCTATTCTTCGTAGAGACAGAAAGCGCCATGCTACGCCTGCAGATGCGGTAGGAAATAATGCGGTGTACCGTAAGTGTGAATAAGACTCATATGGCCCAGATCAATATATTTATGAATGAAATCGCTATACATTTGTTTATAGCTAGAGTTTGATGTAGTGTTGGATGTCACTCTAATTTAGACTTTTAAGTATGACTATATTTTTTTTATCGGTCAATGATTATACCATTCAGTGAATAAAAACTTTATTTTTATTTCATTCGTTCACAAACTACGTTTCAGTTTTTTCTCCAGAGCATAAAATCGACGTTCTGCTTGGATACGAGTGTCACCTAACTTATTTGGTAAAAGCTTCAACGGGATTCGAACGCTGAACCGTCTGTTGGCAAGCCGTTTCGTTGTTTTATTGAAATACTCTTCACACGCGAGCTCCTCGTCGCTATAGAGCTTATTATTCTTACACACGGGTAACTCGTCAATCTCCCAAAACTTGCGTAACAATTGATCGAGTGAACCAGTTTCACCTTCAATTGCAGAATGTGTAAAATGACATGTAACATGTTTCATTGCCTTTTGCGTTAAATATTGAATTGAACCTGACACAATCCAACCTAACTTTGTGTTTTGAAGGTAAGGGCCATTTTTAAGACGCATCTTACCTTCACTAATTAACTCCCAGAACAAATCCGCGCCGATTAACAGATCTATTGGTTGACTATCGAAAACTTGGATCGGCGAGAGTAATATTATCGGGTATACAAAAATAACTGGTACTCAAAGTTGTCGTAGGTAAATTTGACGATATTTGAGGTAGAATTAATCACTGAACACGTGCAGTGAAGTTACCATTACGCGATCTTAACTCAATATTACAGGATTGCGAACACTGTGTTATTGAGTTTCCTACACCGTGAATTTGTTGAGTGGACTGTATAATTTGCGTATTTATTTTTTCACTAAATGATTTCGTAATAAACGAACGTTCACTGCCGCTGTCGAGGATCACGCGCGCTTTATGATCAACTCCTGACTGGCTACGTATATCTACAATTGCAGTGGACAACAACACATGTTGTACCGAAGATACACTATTATTTTTGTTAACATTGTTTACATGTACATTATGTACCTGAAATGAATTACTATGAGTACTTGTAGAAGCTGTACTGTCACTAGGAACAGGTGTTCGCTCGCTAGTTGTGAGTGTAACTACTAATTTATTAATTACTTCACAAATTAATGAATTATGTTTTTTATCACATTTTCGACATGGATCAAAAACACAGGTACCCACAGAGTGACCAGAACGCATACAATTGATGCATAAATTCTTATCTTTGACAATCTTGAATCTATCCTCAGCGCATAAATCTAGGAATCTTTCACAAGAATACAAAGGGTGTCTTTCATTACATATCAGACAAGCTTTGTACATCCGTGAGGCTTTATTTTGTGATTTACTATTAGAAGATTTATTATTAGTAACTACATTACAATGAACTTTAGGCGTTGATGCATTGTTGGTCTGTTTCTTATTTTCACTCCCACTGTAAATATTTGATTTACTGTGTGATACTATAAGGGTCTCCAGAATATCCGCCTTATTCCTAAGAAATTGCATTAAATCATCCAATTTAATTCCTGACTTTAATTTACCAGAAGCATTAAAGAATGTTCCACGATGCTGTTCCCAATCACGTTCTGTAATAGGGTCTAATTTTGAAACCACAATATAAATGATTAATGTATCCCAATATTCTGTTGGTTCTCCTAGTAATTTCAATGCACGTAGATTTTTTAGAATATTATCAATAAGTTTGCGCAACAGTCCAGGAGATTCCTTAGTTAATGCTGGAGTTGTAAACATAGACTTTACATGATTATGAACCAATAACTTGGTGTTATCAAACCGATTGATTAACAACTCCCATGCTATATCATAATTATCTGCAGAGAATTCAAGAGAATCTATGACCGACTTTGCATTGCCTTTTAACGATGACTTTAAGTAATGGAACTTCTGAATTTGCGTTATTGTTTTACAGTTATGCACTAATGACATAAATGTGTCACGGAACTCCAACCAGTGTTCATATGAACCTTCAAAGGTGGGAATGGTAATTATAGGTAATTTTATTGAATTTGAACTATTATTTGGTAAATCAGTGACGCTAGTCGACTTCTCATCAGAACTTGTCATGCACTCAATAAGTGCAAGGACTTTATAATAATCTTGTTCAAATTTTTTGCGCGTTTCTAGCTGATTTTCAATTTCTAATTCACTACTAATGTCTTCTATTTTACCCTGCACGTCGTTAAAATCGCTAATTAAAGTTTGCGAACCCAACACGCGCAATTTTAATTCAGCTTGTTGTTGCGACGACAAATCAAAATCTTTATGAGAATCCACATATTTTTTTAAATTGGTGAGCCGACATTTAATCGACCCACGCTTCCTCTTTAAATCTTTTAGTAACATTTCTGTTTTATCATCGCGATCGGATGCCATTTTAAATAGTTGTATTGAATACTCACAGGTTCCTCAGCGTTGACAAAAAAAAGCATAAAGCGAACCTTTGCAAACTCTGTATGTAGCGTGGCGAGCTAAAGCGCATCACCCCTCGACGTGCAAGTGGACATGCGAAGTTGCAAAGACTAAAATGATGAGAAAGTATTAAAAAGGTGAAGAAAAATGGGTTTAGAGGTTTTGGCTGGCACGCCTCACCAAAAGCACTGTAATCCACCGTTATTCTTGAGGTGTTGGTTATGCACCGTGATGCGTCTCCCAAATCGTCCGGTTTCTTCATGCATAAATTCCGGCTCGAAGGTCCAAAAATGTTTGCAGATGATAGAGGATTGAGGCCGGTGAAAATAACTGACAACTTCTTGAGATAAAATAAATGGTGTATTGATAAAATTACAGTTTTGCGTTTTACTTAGAAAAAACGTTCTTCTTCCGAAATACAATAGACGCTGATATATTTAGTAACCTATTCCGCTTGACTATTCTTCAAGAGTCATAAAAACCCTGTAAGAAATCGACACGTGTTTCACCTCTCAACGAGGCATCTTCAGGATGACGATTGACCAATTGCAAACCAGAACGCGACGTGTTACCACACCGAGCGCTGGACGCAGAGTGTCCATCGTCATCCTGAAGATGCCTCGTTGAGAGGTGAAACACGTGTCGATTTCTTGCAGGGTTTTTATGACTCTTGAAGAATAGTCAAGCGGAATAGGTTACTAAATATATCAGCGTCTATTGTATTTTATAATGGATTTCCGCAAAGTCACGCCTGAATCAATTAAGTTCTTCTTCCGTTTCTTCAAAATCTAAACCTGTATGTCATGGCGTCCAAAAATAAACCACAATTAAAATAGATATAAAAACAAAGGGGCGTCAGGCGTCGAAGTATTCGTCCGCATCGCTGTCATCCGGAAACGTGCCCAGAAGACTGGCAGCATTGCCACGTTGAATGGCAATGCTAATTCTTTGGCCAAAGAACAAGCCAGCCCTCTGGTCACGTGAAGTATGGACCAGTCGGTGAGAAATTTCCTTAAAAAGGAGACGCGCACTCGGGCCCCATGACCCGAGCGTTTCGACCCCAAACGGCTCAAAACTGTAGTTGCCCACAAGGTTACAGTATTTGCGCCGCTTGAGGGTCTCAGCAGCCGCAGCAGCGGCGCCAGCACAGCTCGCCGTGCTAGGAACATGGGATGGCGCAAAGGTGTCGACACACGTTGCGTCCCACACCAGAGGCCTACCTACCTTCCAAGGCAGCAACGTCATGCCATCTGGTCTCTTCCCATCGTCACGTACCAAGCCGTTTGGTTCTAATACCGCTGGTACGCCGGCGGTGACAAGGGCTCGACGAATAATATCGTTGATGCTGGCGTGCCGTGCTATGCGGCCTGCACTCCTGTAGCAGGACAGGCCATGGTGCCCGAGACTGTCGACAGCTTCGCCGCAGTGGCACCGATGCGGAGCAACACAAGGTGCGCCTAAGCGGAGACATGTAGCGAGCCGAAACGATGAGTCATCCATCATAGTACCTATGGTGGATGACGGGAGCGCCTGAAGCCATAAGCCCGACTCCCACTCTCCCACAGCCAGCAGACGGGCACGCTCAACAATATTAGGTGATGTGTTTATCAGGGTATTCCTTATAATACTGCAGAGCGGCACGTCCCACCGTCTCTGGGAGGACGGGTTGTCGGGCAAATCCGTATTGGGACAAGCCATTTTCCAAGCGTTCAACGCATCAGCCAAACACGGTACCTCAAAATCAACCAGTGAGGAAGATAAAATGTTCCTGGTTAATTTATCGGTACTGTGGACTGAGGAGAGGAAGGCCGGTAAACTTATACTTGAAATTTTGCGAACGCCGAGACCACCCAAGCGAATGGGGAGTGTGGCTTGCTGCCACGCTCGGTCGTCCAGAGCCACATTTAGGATTGAGGTTAGTGTATTTCTTATAATTTGGTCTACTTTTTCTAAAAGTTGTGGATGCTTCCAGATGTGTGAGGCACGAAGGCTATATGTAAATTTTGGTCCAAAGCAACAATACCGGATGAGGGTGAAGGCCGAATGAATGCTAATTTTGAAAAGTCTTTCCGAGACATCAATGAAATTTTGTATCTTCTCCTCAATGAACGTTGGAAAGGATTCGTCGAAAATTGGGGACCCCAGGAGGTGAAGTGAGTTTCTTTCGGTAATTTTGATGTTTGGTGCTATTGTGTTAAATTTTGCGATGGTAGTCTGTCTGTCAGTGGTTTGGGGAAGGTAAATTTCACATTTTGAGAGGTTAAGGTCTAGGCCAATGGAGCTGAATTTATCTTTTAAAAAGGTTTTCTTTTAGGACTGTGTCTACATCACCTCCTAGGGTTCCGTCATCCAAATACCATACGTTGAATTTAGAATTTAGTTGTCGAATAATTGGATTTATTGCCAAACTAAAAATGACTGGCCCAAGAGGGTCACCCTGTTGACATCCAACGGCCGATTCCAAAAGGTTGTCTGTCGGATGACAGCGATGGGGACGAATACTTCGACGCCTGACGCCCCTTTGTTTTTATATCTATTAGTAAGTCCTTTTAGTTTTAGTTTTTTTTCTTGTTAATTATTAATTCCATAAAATATAATGTTATAGTGTACTTAAAATAACCTGTATATATTTTTATTGCTCAATTAAAATTATAATCTTCTTATTTTCTGATTGGTCGAATAGCCGGCGCGTCATCAACGTCAAGCCAACCGCAGCGGTCGACTAGTGATTTCCGTTTAGTTTCTCATAGTCACCGTAATGAGTGTAGTGACGTGAAACTAGTAATGTAGTGCGGCAACATATACCTAACGATCCCAACAGAACTGGAGGTATAATAAGTAGTATCGATATCGGTATTGGCTCCCGCAGGAATTTAAACATTAATCGCAACCCTACGAAGGAATTTAAACATTAATCGAGGCTTAGTTTGTGGTGCGATAGGACTGGTGAGAAACCTGGTATGGCCTACTCTTCGTCGGGATCAGCTGGAGCATGGAGAACAGCCAAGCACAGTTCTTATACAATTTGATGATTCCACTATAAATGCAGATGAAGATGGGCTTGTTAGAATAGAACCTTGTCTAACTGAATTTGACGGATTAAGAAGATCGGGAAAAATTCAACGCAAAATGTTACCATTAATCCTTACTTGGGCAGTTACTGTGCACAAGTTACAAGAGTGCACTCTAGGCAAAGCAGTAGTTGACTTAGGAAAGTCACTATTCGCTAAGGGACAGGCCTATGTGGCCCTCAGCAGACTCAGGTCTCTAGATGGATTATTTATTTATTTGTTTCTTGGATCATAATAAATTGCTAAAAAATCCTCATGACTCACGTTCTCTTGAGGAATTGGAAAGGTTAAGAAGTCTTTCTTCTTAAGTCATGCGTCATTGGGCATTTTTGACCCAGTGCCTCGAAGTACGCGTCGATGATTGAAATGTGTTTTTTTTTGAACGTTTAAGGTTAACATAAGGGGAAAAAAAAAGTGATTTTTACTGACTTATTGATTTTCAATCACTACTACTAACTGTGATCCGGTCTCTGGCGCTCGTAAGGCGCAATCCACATTGCAGTACAGAGTTTTCTCTTTCACACAATAAACCCAATATCGGTTTCAATGTGCGTTGGCTCGCCAAAGTCGATCAGCAGGCTTAGCATGAGCACCGTTTTCTCAACGGAAGAGTAGACAAAAATGCCGTACCTTGCGGACAGTCCGACGGCAGTAAAGTAGGAAAGTCAACTGCACTTTTTACGAAATTCACACTCTTTTACATAATTCGACTCAAAATTATTTGTTTTGTCATTGTTTTTTCTCTGTTTGATTCTTATTTTTACTGATATTAAGTTATATCTAGGATGTTGTTCAAAAAGTCTTCAACCACATCACAAACTCATTAGAACAACATGCCGATTTTGCTTAATTTGAGGTCCTCGTTAAGGACGTTTATAAGAAACAACTAAGATTAGATTAGAGGGGTTGGTTTTGCGGACGAAAAAACTATAAGAGAAAACTATAAGTAAGCTCGGTATTACCTAGGTACATGAGAAACAATAAAACCTAAACAAAATAATGTAAACCGGGTCTGCAATTATACTCTATCACGAAATTTTTACCACAAAATAATTTAAATAAAAAAAAGTTAAAAAACTATACCATGCCTGTACACCTACAAAACTATAACGGCATGCGACGACGGCTTCTCCTTGACCATTGTCACTGTCTTGATTTCTGTCTGAAATATTTTCTTGTTTCATACTTTTTATTAGAACGTGGTTTTTAAGTAGTCGGGTTTTAGTTTTTTAACTTTTTTTATATTAAATTATGGTTATCATTATAATAATTACTCTTTTTTTTTTCTCTCTAGCCTACTCTGTCCCACACATGGGCAAAGGTCTCCCTCCACTCCTTCCATCTTTCGCGAGCCCGCGCGTCCTCTTTCCAGTTTCAATGGAACTTGAAACTGGAAAGAGGACGCGACTTTACTGTAAGTTTGTTATATAATAAGTGTTTTTACGTAATTCGAGGGTATTATTGAAAAAGTCATCATTTGTAAGTAGGTAACGCTAATTTGTGAATCTCGGTTTTGTTACGTAGTGATTTGTGAATTTATTATAATAATTGTGTTTCGATTAGTATCTTTTTTTGAGAGATTATTTATTACTTCATCAAATATTGTTTTAAATTTAAATTCAGTTGTATAGTGTAGAATATTACACGTGTGCTTAAATCATATCTCAGTGTTTGATTTATATATTTATCATACTTTCTTTATTCTGACTAATAGTATTATGTATAATAATCCAGTTCGTCCCGCCATCTCCTACGTGGTCTCATCTCGTATCAGTGTAATCAACTATGATTAGGTACACTGATTAGTGAATCTAGTTCTTTATTCTTGTTTTATTTGCCAGTAGGGGGTCAAACAACAAAACACACTCCCCCAATAGTTGGTCACCACGGGAGGAATAGACCAAAGTCCACCAGTGACCAGCTATTGGGGGAGTATGTTTTGTTGTTTTTTTTTGTTTATTTGTGGTGTGATGGGGTTGTATTGGTTGCTATTCAACTTTGTCTTCGACCAAGGGGGCCGATGGTAAATAATTATGTTATACTTACTTTTTAATATTACAAATGCGAAAGTAACTCTGTCTGTTTGTCTTTTCACGCCTTAAGGGCTGAACGAATTTAAATTTTTAGCACACAGGTAGACCATGACACAGTATAAATTAGTAACAGTACCTATTATGTTTTCATAGAAAAGGCCGAAGCGACGCGCTTCGAAATCTCAGTGTAATACCAGTACACAACAGTCTCGAGTGCGCGACAGTACACATGGACGCGGATGGTTTATCTACCGAGTGGCCGTAGGTACAGTATAATACGGTGACCGCCGTGACCTGGGTTAGTACAAAGGATACTTTTTATCCCGGTAGCGGCAAAATTTTCGATGTCAACGCGGGCGAAGCCGCGGGTCTAGGACTAGTAGTAACTATAAGTTCATAACTTACACCAACATTATGAAGTTATCATTCAAGCTTAAGCAACATTTTTTTCGTCCGGGGATTTATTTGAGCCAACCTTTTGTGCCCTTACTTTTGTTAGTCTAAGGCCAGTTTTATACGGCACAGTTTATTTACGGTTCAGTGCTCTAGCCGCAGCGCAGAATAATCGTGTGAGCTTGTGAATAACAGCCATCGGTTTGTATGGTATACGGCGATGGCGCCGTGCCTTAGTGTTGCCGTGTCTCTCAACAAGCTTTATCACTTTGAGCGAAACCGCTGTATCGCGTCTTAGGAATGCGCGGCGAGTCCGGCAACGTTGACGAATGCGCGGCGGGGCGCCGTGCGCGTTGACGAATGAGGAGCGTGCATTGTCTTGCCGCGCACATAAAGCGTGATACAGCGGTATCGGTCAAACTATACTGATCCATACAAAACCAACGACCGTGCCTACACACGGCGAATCACCCGTAGTTTTTTACGGCAAAAAATCGTGTGTGTACAACGGGCCTAAGCCTGGTTTATGTAATGTGAGGATCGGTTAGATAAGGTTTTAATGAGTTGGGACTGAACTGGAGATAAACAAGAATGCCTGAAAGTCTTAATTTAGGTTTTTGTACGGCCTATCTGGCGAGGTTTTTTTTTTGCATTTTTACTCCTTTGTTCTTCTGTCAGCTGATCAAGTCCTGAAAGAAGGGACAGAAATTAAATTAAAGTTTTTTTTTTTAAGAATATGAACGCTTTTTTTAACGGCCAGGACTTTGGAGAAATAGGGCTCTCGCGCGCTGGACGGTCACGACTCCGGCCAGTCATGGTCCATGGCTCGTTCTCCAGCCGGTTGGCCGTTACGACCAAGTGCACGATTCGTATTGGTTTCTATAACCAAAGACAATATCAATCGATGTAATATGTAGAAAATATGACTTCACGTTCCGATAGAATACACGGCCACGTGAGTAAAGTCGCGAGCACGGCTAAATTTTGGGGTTCTGTACCCAAAGGCTACCAAACGGAACCCTATTATAAGAACCCTAATCCTCTGCTGTCCGCCCATCCATCCGTCCGTCCGTCTGTCTCATGAAACGTAATAAGTAGACAGTTGAAATGTTCACAATATTGTGCATTTCTATTTTACCGCTAATATACGGTTTAAGAAATTTATTTCGCTCAAAAAGAATACAATTATTCACTTCTATGAGGAAAAACATAATAATTAAGATATGCAACGGTTTCGCTTGGTATAAAATAATATAACAATAAATAATAAAAATTATATAAAGTTTCGCGTTTCCATCAGCGTTTTAATACGGTACGTACGGAACCCAATTCGTGTGCGAGTCTGACTCGAACTTGGCCGGTTTTTAATATATATGTAGTAATGAACAATCAACACTCGTCGAAAAGTAATAATATCTTAATTAACACGAAATAAGAGCAACTTATTTAACGGGAGCCTCATTACATCAACCCGCACATTTTAATTAACTTAATAACTCTGCTGTTAGTTTATTGTATTCACGGACTGATGCGGCTAAGGGCATAGATTAAATAAATATAGAAACTAAATTATAGTCTGTTCCAAAGTTTCTGATGAAAGTGTAAACAATTCTTACGTTAGTATAGTCCTCCAGACCGTATTTCGGCCATCGCGGCCAATCTCCAAGGAGACTAGCCTTCGGCGTGGGAGATATTATAGTGCACAAATGTGTGCGCAAACACAGATGCACTCCTCTCTCTTTCCTCACTCTCATAGTCCGATGGGACGGCAATCTAACACGAACGGAGAGAGATCAGGCGCAGGACCAACGGCTACGGTCTAACGACTAACCTGAGGGCCTAGACAACTGACAATCGCTTCGAAAGCGTTTCGTATTTCTACAATGACTTTCAACAGGATTGACATATAAGCTTTTCGATAGCTTAAGTCAGTCCTTTTTGCCTTTTCCATCATCGTTATCGCTGATAGAATGTCACTTTGTCTAGGGCCGCTGCTGTCAGAGTTTTAAAGCCGCCCGTGAGCCTCTGACTTGTCTTTACATGCCGTCGAGAAATATCTCTCAGTTTTCCTTCACCATTTTTGAAGCGTGTGGACACATAGGCACATGAATCCAAAAAGTCATAGGGGTAATTCTTCATTATCAGAAGGTGGAACTGACGAAACTATAAATAGCCGCTCTAATGAATTCGAAGCGGAGTTTCACATCTATACATTTTTATTCTTTGCCGCAGTCTAGAAAACGACTGTGGCTGTGAAATAATGGAATTGTGAGGCCACAGTAATGGCGCGTTTTACAAAGTATTCATTCAGTTCGATGTTTATTTGTTTTTTATTCTGTTTATTTTCTTTTCTAAGCCCTGGACTGGACGTTGTGAAAATACTTTGTGGCTGCTTGTTTATTTAACTTTTGTGGTATTATGTTGCAATAACACTTTGTTGTGTGTCGTTGTTGTTCTATGGGCTTGTTTGTTGGAAGCTTCGCGAGAGCGCTGAGTGTTTCTCACTTGTCAAAGTAATCTTGAATGAAAAGCGACCAATCGGCGACAAGACAAAACACTTCGCGAGATTTTGCAACCAAGTGTTTAACATCCTAACGCCATTGGCAGCTGAAAAGAGGAGGAGCTCGTGGCTAAGTAATAACAGCCGCGCGGGCCGATCCATCAGGTTAAGCTACGCTTGCCGAGGTTGATCTGTGGATGGTTGACCATCTTTACATACCGAGACACCTCCGTGTCTTGGAAAGCACGTTAAGTCGTTGGTACCGGCTGTCCTTAGTGGATTTTTGATACTCGTTACGGGTCGTCAGAAGCCCGTAAGTCTGACAACCAGTCTTATCAAGTGGTATCATAATTATTACCCCATTTACTGGGTTGTGGAGGTCGGATAGGCAGTAGCTCCATGTAAAATACTGGTACTCAGCTGCATCCGGTTAGACTGGAAGCCGACCCCATCATAGTTGGGAAAAGGCAAGGTCTCGATGTAATGGACCCGCTACAAACTGACGGGTGGCTGTTATTATTTAGCCACGAGCCCCTCGTAGAGCCTTCTGTTAATCCTAAATATTATAAATGCGAAAGTGAGTTTGTTTATTTTTTATGTTTGTTACGCTTTCACACTAAAACGGCTTAACGGATTTGGATGAAATTTGGTACATGGGTAGACCATGACCTGGGTTAGGACATAGGATACTTTTTATCCCGATATTCCCGGGACTTAGGACTTGTACAAAAATCTGCGTTACGACGTCGCATCGCAAAAATCAGCGACGGTACCCAGAGATTTTCTTAAGAAAGCTTCTGCGTTGGAAATTCGCATCGCAATTTTTTGTACAAGCCCTAATGTGGGTGAAACCGCGGGGCGCAGCTAATGACTAAATCTCATTTCCTAACTAAATCAATGGCCTTAAAGCAGATTTTAGATTCAAAACGGTTTAAGCAAAAATCTTCATTTAAATCGCTCCTTGTTAAAATAAAGTGCCCACTTAGCAGGAAATATGGGTATCGTCTAGATTTGGGAATTTATAAAGGTAACCGAATTATTTCTGCGTTCGTAACATTATTTACGTAACCAATTTATGTTTTAATTTGAAAACAATGGACGCTCCAATGTTTTTTTTTTTTTAACTTGTGGCAAATGTATTGTACAAAATATTTTTCTTACAAGGTGAAGATTACAATAATTAATGCATAAAAAAAAAAAAAAATCAAACAAAGAATTATTAGAGTTATATTGATGATTCGAATGATTATAATTCTGTAAATAAGTATATATTATCTTTACCTATGAAATCGCCGTTTTGTATGAAAAAATTTAAACGAATTTTTTTCATGTATTTTTTATTTGTATTAATTGAAGTAATCACCCATGCAATCAATGCATCTTTGCCAACGCAGTGGCAGTTTATTGATGCCCTTCTTAAAGAAATCAGCTGGACGGGAGGCAACAAATTCTGCAAAGGCATTTTGTACTGCCTCTCGGGTATAGAATTTTTTTCCCGCCAAGAAAAAGTAGTAGTCTATAGGCGCAAGGTCTGGTGAGTAGGGCGGATGACGCAGAGCTTCCAACCCCAGTTCTTGCAACTTGGAGACCGTCTGCTGTGCAGTATGAGGTCGCGCGTTGTCGTGCAGGAGCAGCGGAGACAAGCGATTGACCAATGCTGGTTGGAGATGTGCCAGCTTCTCCATCATTGTGTTCAGTTCTTCACAGTACACATCTGCAGTAATGCTCACCCCGTTTGGTAAGAAGCTATGATGAATCACACCGGCGCTAGACCACAAAAAAGTGACTATCACTTTTCTAGGGGTAAGTTTTCGTTTGGAGCATTGTTTAGGTACTGAACCAGGATCCAACCAACTTGCTGAGCGCTTGCGGTTATCAAACAGAATCTATTTTTCATCGCAGGTAACAATGCGGTTCAAAATTCCTTAATTTGTGTATCTGTTGAGCAGTGCAAGGCACGCATCGACGCGTACTTCGCGCTGGCGATCATTGAGTTCGTGGGGCACCCATTTGTCAAGCTTTTTTACCTTGCCAATTTGACGCAAATGGACCAATATTGTTTTGACGCTAAGGTCAAAAGCTGCTGCTAATTCAGCCGTAGATTGTGTATCATCAGCTTCCACAATCGCCTTTAACTCGTCATTGTCGATCAAAGTCTTCGGACGACCGCGAGGTTCATTTTTCAGGTCGAAATTTCCAGAACGGAAGCGAGCAAACCAAGCGAGCAAGTGGTGCGTTGGTTTGTAGTGTTAGCTCCGTAAACGTCGTTGATGTTGCGTGCCGCTTGTGCCGCGTTGGTGCCACGACGGTACTCATATTCCATAATTACTCGAATTTTTAACTTATCCATGATGACGAAAAAGATTGAAATGTGATGAAAATGTAACACTAATCATTATACAAATGACTTCTTTTGAAAAAAGAATTCCATGTTTTTTAAATAAAATTAATTTGAAATTAGAATTCTTAGCCAAACAAAAATTATTTTGATTTGAAATGGCCAGTACTGCAGAACGACAATTTCATAGGTAAAGACCTATTATTTGTTACGCTCGGGAATCAAAAACTTTGATCACCATTGACCTAAAGAATTACAAAAAAAACGTTGGAAGATTTTAATTTCCAGGGGTAGGTACATTATCGCATCGACCTTAATAAAAAAAAAGTAAAGGTACGTATATGTAACCTTTTCTCTTTCAGTGCACAGTTTACACATAAGATATTACGTAAAAATAAGTGATATGACAAAGTTAATACAAAAGATTTATGAAAAATGTCTAACTTAGAATTTCCACGACTTATGTGCAATGCAACATTCTGAAGCACATGTCTACCAGGAAAGTCGAGTATGTTGAAAATTACGGAATTTGCTACAAACGCGTCGAGCATAAAGAGTATTTCAAGACTTGGTTGCTTCTCTTTCATGTTAATCTGAACTGAACTTCAGCCTTTTGTCTTTCCAGGTCGTGAATTTTCATGGTATTAAAAAGTTTTTTGTTTTATTAATGTCCTGGGGTAAACTTAACTATAGATCTGCTACAAAAGTATATAATGAAAATGTAAACTAATGGATCGAAAAACTTATCATCATTATCATCATCAGCCTATCAGTCCACTGTTGATCATAGGCCTCTCCAATTGTACGCCATTCAGCTCGATTCTCGGCAGCTCTCATCCAGTTGCTACCAGCCACCCTGCGAAGATCGTCGCTCCACCTAGCCTGACCTTACGTTTGCCGATGCGCGGTCTCCACTCAAGACACGTCTACCCCAGCGGTCATCGGTTCTACGGCTAATATGGCCGGCCCATTGCCACTTCTGAAACTTATCTGTGGATGCCAATTTGTAGTGCCACTTGCAAATTGAGTGCTTTGATTTGATTATTTGAAAACATAAACCCGAAATTCTACTTTTAACCATAAAGATATTATCCATTTCACAATAAATTGAGGTTAATTTTATAACCTCAATTTTCGTTGATAATTTTGCAATTACAATTTATTCAAAGAATAATAATCTTTGGAAAAAGTGGTGAGATATAAAGTGGAAAACTTCTAAATATGGATAAATGTGTGTTACCTAATTCCTTTTAGTAAATTATTGTGAAAGAATTTAACCTAAACAGGGTTTGTTTACACTTTTATCAGATTATTTTAGAACATACTATAGTTTTCCTTCAATATAATAAACTTTACCGACCAACATGAAACTCAGATTTTCCGAATTCTTCTAAAAATCATGATAAGTGCACATGGCCTGCTTTTGCTCCGAAGCGACGGAAAATTGAACTGTCACAGACAGGAAGCACTCTTGGAGCAGTTCCAACTAGCCACTGGTGATTAGATGTCCCCTTTTCATACATTACATTTTATATTTTATCATAACACCCCGTAGGTATAATAAGGTTATTACTTTTTCGTAATCATTATTAAGAGAGCGTATTCGTAAAGTTGGTGCCTTTGCACATAGCTGCCAAATATTTCGTTGTTTTGATTAATAAATTTTATATTATGCAATTAAATTAATGATGAAATACGCTCTATCAAGCACTAAAATATGAATAATGAATTTTTATCGCTGAATTGTGTGTTGTTACAATTTGAGGCTTATAAAAAAGCATTTGGAAAGTTTTAAAACTAAATACACTACAGAGATTCCTAATTTCATTTAGTAATATAAAAAGCGTATATTTTATGTTTTAACAATTATAATATTCTCAAACTATTAAAACAAACGTATAATAACCTAGCCTAAGTAAAACAATTAAATAAAATAAGGCGTCAAAAATTCCTCCGCATCCCTGTCGACTGATAATGTTGGGTACATTATCAGTCTATTTTATTTATTTAGATTTACCAACATTTGATTACACCAGTACAATATAATAAATACATAAAAGTTCTTAAAGTAAGTGTAACAAATACTTATAGGTAAATACAGCATTTTCAACTATACCTTACTGTTATATAATATAAGTGCTTAGTAAAACAGTTGTTATATATCGACACATTAACAAAAAAAAAAAAAAAAAAGAAGGCTTGCAAAAATAGAAAATAAAGAGAGACACTAACCCACATTTATTCGTTTTTTTAGTTTCTATTGGACAGATATCTTAGCAACGTAGATCGGAACCGACCAAATGATGTCGCGTGAATGTCCACTAAATCGCTACAGTCGTTTATCAACCTACATAGTCTTGGTAATGGGGAATTTGCTCCTAGTACAGTCCTGCGAGGAGGTGGATACAGAGGGGTGATGCGATTGCGTGGGTATCTAGCAGGCACTCGGTATTTCACTTTGTTTAGAAGCACTGGGCAATCTACAATATTGTTCATTAATTTATACATGAATAAGCAATCAGTTAATTCTCTACGACTATTTAAGGATATCATTCGATATTGCGAAAGTTTGTTTTTGTACGATGCTTTTCTTATTGCCTTATTACTGCCTTTTAGTAGATGCCACATGAACCGCTTCTGTATTCGTTCCAATCGAAGTGAATGTGTAGCAAAATGAGGCCTCCACACAACACTGCAATAATCTAGGGTACTACGTACAAGGCTGTTAAACAATACTATTTTTGGACGACTACTGCGGAAAATTTTTCCATCAGTCGACAGGGATGCGGAGGAATTTTCCTGTATGTAGAGGAATGTACCTAATGTACCCAAGAGACTGGACTTGCCACGTTGTATGGCAATTATGAGCCTCTGGCCAACATAAAAGCCAGCCCTTGGGTCACGGGAAGTGTCAACCAGCCGTTTGGAGATATCTTTGAACAAACTATAAGCACTCAGACCTCGCGAGCCGAGGCTTTCAACCCCAAAAGGCTCGAAAAGATAATTACCGATAAGGTTATCATACTAACGCCACTTGATGTTTTCCGCAGCAGAAGCAGCAGCGCCAGCAATAGATTTTTTTTAATGTTTTTTTTTTATATTTTATTAATTGGTTCACAAACCGGACATAACATTATCACTTACATACTAGGTAAACTTAAAGATACACATAGTAAAGTAGGTATACATGTAAGATGTAACTTAGACTAAGAGGGAGTTATCACTTTGTATTCATCTGTGGGTGAATACAAAGTAATTAGCAACTTAGTTAAATAAGTATTATTGTTATTATAATGTTACTTGTCTGTAAGCCTTCCGAAAAGAATAATAAAATAAAAAAATACTGCTGGCTCTAAAATAGTGAACACAGCATGCACTAGTTAGCTAGTTATGAGCTAGTTAAAATGAATATGATTACTGTACATAATATGCTGCCTTAATTGGACTAATTATTATTAGTCGAATGGTTACACGGCTCATCTTAATTTTATTTTTGGCTGATTGATATTAAGGTCCCGGAGAAAATATCAAAATGCTACCTGCCACCGTTGCAGCTGGAAAACATTCTATAAAATGGAGCATGTTGTTTTATATTAATTTGTAATTAACTAAAAACAGCGAGATATTTGATTACTTATTTGCGACGTTGGAGAGAGGCCTTTGCCCAAGAGTGGCGCGTAGCGTAGGCTTGAAAAACAAAAAAATGCGATGTTGCCAACGTTCAGAATGCACCTTTTTAAGTGAAAACTCATTGCACATCAAATAACTTCTCCCATTAATCACTGGTAAGTTTTAAAAGACTTCGCTTGTAAACCACGTTTCAAAAAGAACTTTCTTTCACAAAAATTGCATTTCTAATATTCATCAGCTTTACAAAAGTAGTTTGAAACGGTGAAAGTATGGAGTGGGACCCACTAGACCTGTCTCGAGAGCGCGGGAACGCCCCATTCTTGAAAAAATTTTATGAGCAACGCACACGAGGGTAAAAATAATTATGCGATTTTGCGATGAAATAAGCAGAGAGCACTGGTGGTAACGGCCGCGATTTACGAGTTGTAGGTCGTAGGTTCGACCCCTGACAAGCGCTTTACTTTGTGTAAATTATTTCATCACCACTGCTCTCAAAACGATGAAGGAAAACATCGTGAGGAAAAATGTCCTAGAACCAAAAATTCGAAGACATTTTTGACATCTACCAACCAGCACTGGGCTCGCGTTAGTTTCTTTGTCAAAAAACTCTCTAGGAAAACACACATACTTACTTTTATTTATTTAATAGCTGCGCCCTGCGGTTTCACCCGCGCAATTCCCGATCCCGTGGGAATATCGGGATAAAAATGTGTCCTATGTGTTAATCCAGGTTATAAACTATCTGTTTGCCAAATTTCATCTAAATCCATTCAGCGGTTTTTGCTTGATTGAGTAACAAACATCCAAACACAAACTTTCACATTTATAATATTATTAGTAGGATAACGTTGCAGTGACGTCATTCACCAATTGCGGACATTAAGTGGCGGCCACTCTTCTAGGAAACCATAGATTTAACCGATCAAAACCAGTCCAATCAATACTAAACTGATTACAAGCAGAATTCTCTTAAAACGAAATCAAAAGTTAATTCAACGGACAATTAGCAAAAACCGTTTGGGCTAAAACAAACCAACGTTTTGATTAATCACTGTTTACCTGCTAACGATGTTCAGGCCATGATTCTAGAGTTTAGACAAAGTTAATCGCCGGTTAACTTTAAATCATAATTAAAAGGCAATTAGGGCAGCGTACCGCGGGAAATTATTTATCCTAACCTTTGCACCCTTTGTATAATCGAGCAGAGATCGCTTAGATTACTGGACAGTCGTTTCAAAGTTATTCTTCCGTTAAGTATTTTTTTATGACGTCTTTTGGGAGCCATTTTGTTTTGTTTTTAGTAATTATGAAGTCTGTCCACTAAACCGTACTATACCATGAACTTGCTATGAACGTATCAGGCACGGAAAAAAACATGTCACGGACTACTATGCCCGCTAAAACTTATCAATTATTGCTCCCCAAAATACCATGATTCTTAAAATGATCTTGACCATTTTTAAGAAAAGTCTGGATTTTTTTTGTGAAGGGGATGCCAAGTGAATTATGTTTTTGAGATGATAATAATTTCCTCACGATGTTTTCCTTCACCGTTTTGAGAGCAGTGGTGATGAAATTATTTACACAAAGTAAAGCGCCTGTCAGGGTTCGAACCAACGACCTACAGCTCGTAAGTCACGGCCGTTACCACTGGGCCACCACTGCTCTAAATTACTTAGTACCAAAAAATAAAATAAAACATTTTTTTAATGAAACTGAGGGAGGCCGCCACATCTTAACCGCGTTCAAGAGCTGTTAGTGTCATCACTGTCGTGGAATATTGACACTGACAACTCTTGGACGCGGTATAAATTAGTGATGTAAATGTGCCGATCGCGTTCAGTTTCTTCGCTGAAATTCGCCGAAAATTATCAATTAGTGCGTGGTTATAACATTTCGAAGGAACAAAGTAAACGTTGTAAAAACACCACTATGCATCACATAATAAAATTGTTTTCCCAATAATTACTATGAGTAAGACACAACCATACATTTTATTAACATAGATATTTACGTATAGATTACTTACGTTCACGGAACAAAGTTGTTGCTATCCCAAGGCATATTAGAAAAGTCACAAAGTTTCCCTTGGTAGAAATCTGTGGAAAATTGGCCGCGTCGAACTCCAAGCCGACGAGTGTGGCATACAAATCGAGTTCAAAATGTACTACTGGCCATGTGGTTCCAGCCAAGTTATTAATTAGAAAAACATAATAAATGCTCCAAGAGGAGTTTCTGTTGCTATCATCAGTCGTGACAACCACTGATTATAGAAACAGAACCTCCGTTTTGAGGGCAGTTGTGATTTTACTCTCAAAACGGTGAAGGAAACCATCGATCGTGAGGAAACGATCGGCATGGCCTAGAAACAAAAATTCGAAGACTTGTGACATCTACCAGCCCGCACTGGGCGTGTGGGAGATAACAGCCCAATCCCTCTCGAAGAGACGAGGCCTGTTTCCCAATAGTGGGAACATTATATGCATAACATTATAATACATTAATGCTGTACCTGCTACTGATACTCTGTTTTCTTTGAGAAATTATCTCAATATTTTTCCATTACACAACTATTTCTTTAGAGACGATAAATAATTAATTTTGTCGGAGAGTAATTACTAAAACGGTTCAAAAAACAATTATTCACTGAAATACCGTGACCTAAATAAAAATAAATAGCACAGCTGCAAATCATCGAGCTGAAACTTTTCTGGAACTTGCGCGGTTTTTATTTAGCGGTCGCGAACTTGGCGGGGCCCTCTACAAACACCCCGTTTATAACTTCGATTTTATGAGATGCCAGAGGAAGCTGGTTGGCAGAAAAGTAGAACGATGCTAACTGGCTAAATTGGTCCGATAGGTCTGCTTAGGCTATACAAATAAAGTTAAAAAAAATTCTAGGGACCATTGAAAACGGATCAAAATTGGTTTGAAAATAATTATGCCAATAGTAGAGTTTTCACTAGAGGAGGAGCTCGTGGCTACGTAATAATAGCCGCACGGGTCGATCCATCAGGTTAAGCTACGATTGCCGGGGTTGGTCCGTGGATGGGTGACCATCCTTACATACCGAGACTCTTCCGTGCCTCGGAAAGCACGTTGAGCCGTCGGTCTCGGCTGTCATTCGTGGGTCTTTGACAGTCGTTACGGGTCGTCAGAAGCCCGAAAGACTGACAACCAGTCTTACCAAGGGGTATCGTATTACCCAGTTACTGGGTTGTGGACGTCAGATGCCTATCTGACCTCCACAACCCAGTAACTGGGTAATACGGGAGCGACTACCTAGTCGCTCCACGTAAAATACTGGTATTCAGCTGCATCCGGTTAGACTGGAAACCGACCCCAAAATAGTTGGGGAAAGGCTAGGCAGAAGATGATGAGTAGAGTTTTCACTTTTTTTTAGGTAAATGTTCATACTTGAATAATAAGAAAGTCGTCAAGAAACAAAGTTAGTAAGAAGAATACTAATTATAGGTAACATGATAAAAATCTCGTAAAATTCATAATCTCTTTCTTTTTAACAGTCGGATAATAAAAATGTCGCCCGCGGAATGAACAACATCGTTCGTACATTGACCACATTCGCATGATAAAAGTTAGTCGAGCTGGCGCCGGTTATTCGATTTTCACACAAAGAAACTTTGGAGGGAAATCCTCCGAAATTCGAATTTGTTCCGTGTGTGTTTTGTTTCCCACATATGTTTTTGTTTTTGTAGATCATTTTGTACGTTTTTCTTTTAAAGATTGCCTTTAAGGCCAGCGCACATCGGCGGACTGCGGGGCAGGATATTTTTGTACATATCTAAATACGGTAATAAGATATAGATTCCAAAGCTCAGAGATCGACCACGGGGCATCAAAGGGGATTTTTCTCTGCGGTATTGAAGAGCGCGCTTGGGGATACCGCAGCGGGATGCGTCAGGATGAGGCGCGGCGGCGGGAGTTAACAGCAGTTTGCGACGGCGCGATGCGAAGGCATGCGACGACGGTATGCGCCGGAGACCGCATACGATCGCGGGGGAGAGACATTGCAAGCGGGGCTGCAATCTGCATTTCCACCCGCGCCGTCCCTACAACTTTTCGACAGCGTTTCGCAGTCACTAAGCCAGCTCGAGGAGCAATTGGGTACGCCCCGTGGCATACCACGTGCAGCATTCAGTAGTGCGGCATCACAAATTATCTCTTGCCGTCCACTGGTGTGCGGCTTTTAGGTACAGTCACGGACTTTAATTGATGAGCCACCTTCAAACTTTTCAATTTTGCAATTTCATTCATTCACGAGATTACACGATTAAACACGAACTCAAATCGCACTCTCGTAAACAAGATGACAAATAAATTACTTTTAATCGGAAATAATCTTATCCATAGAGGTTGACTAATAAGTTATCAACGATTAAGTTTATCCAATCTATTTGATAACGACCTCCTTTGAATCATAGCTCATTATCTCGATAATTCTGAAAACTTAACTGAAGACAGTGACGGTTGAAATATCGATGTCAGAGACGTTACTTTCGAACTGACTTAATATTTCTCCGTACGCTAACGTTACTATCGCAACAGTAACCTAGCAACAATTGTTTATCGTTTCTAGGTTACTGTTAGACCTGCAATTGGTTGACTTTGGGTAGTCACTCTGCTGTCAAGGTTGTAGTTCTGGCTCTCAGGTTAGCCAACCGGTAAATATATGAAATATAATTTTCTCCTTCTAATACGAAGACATAATATATGACTTTGCGTGTCGGGAACCGAATAAACCCGATTTGCATTACACGGCTAAAATACGAACAGTGCCAGGTGGCTTATCAATTAAAGTCCGTGACTGTACGTGGTTGGTCATTGTTGGTTTTGTATAATTATTTTGTTGAAGTGCTTGCTATTTTTTTGTTTAAGATTTATAAAGGCTTTTACATACTGGCGCGATTCTAAAAGCCTCTTCCCAAATATGTTGGGGTCGGCTTCCAGTCTAACCGGATGCAGCTGAATACCAGTATTTTACATGGAGCGAGTGCCTATCTGACCTCCACAACCCCTTGGGCAACACGATACCCCTTGAGAATACTGAGTTATCCGGCTTTTGGGCTTCTGACTACCCGTAACGACTGTCAAAGATCTACGAATGACAGCCGAAACCAACAGCGTTAATTTGCTTTCCGAGGCAAGGAGGGGTCTCAATATGTAATTAATGGTCACCCATCCACGAATTGACTGCGGCCAGCGTAGCTTGACCTTCGATCAATCCGTGTGGCTATTATCATTTAGCCTCTCGATACATTAACAATTGTTGGACTATTTAACCTAATTGATGAAATCAGTTACCTTACTTGATATGACTTCAATCAAACGTGTTTGTTTTACCATAGCAGTAATACCAGGAGATTTAAATAAAATACTTCTTGCAATTTTTACGTAGCTGCAGTGTCACTCGCTCGCCATATGGTCCCATATGGCGAGCAAGTGACACTGCAGCTAAAGGCTCTCGCAAACAGGCGTGACGCGCTCTTTAACAAAAAAAATTCTGAGAAAACTTCACGATAGAACATTATGGGTGTCGCGTCGCGCGACAAGTCGCAAAAGTCAGCAAGCAGCAAAGTCACCGGTCACCTTTCCTTGCGTTTTTTTTTTGTGTGAAAATAATGTAATTTGCCAAGTCATAATCTAGACATTAGAGGTCGCAACCTTCACCTTTCTGACTAATAGTGTTGAAGGTAATTTCGGGTTAAAATTACAATGGTGAAAGGTAGGGTAAATTGTAGGTAATTTATTCTTATGTGTAATAATACCTAATAGCTAATGGTTCGAGCAAAGTCGCAAAGAAATTCGAACTAGGTACATAATAATTATGATGAAAACTTACGCAGGTAATTTTAAACTGTGACGGTAAAATATGGATTTTAGAAAGTACAAAATTAAATATCAAAATATTTTACAACGGGAGACGGACGAGCGTCAAGGCAAAAAAATTGAAATGATCATATCAATATTTTTGATCACTATCATATGGAACAGCTGCCTTTTTAATCTAGATTTCTAAGTTGGTTTAGTTTCTCAACTAAAAAGGTACCTTTTTAGTTAGAATTTTCGTCATAATTGGGTTTTAGTTTTCATAACTTTTATTTTTATTTATATATATATTTTTGAATTGTGGTGGTTCCGCCCTTTCATTTGATACCCAACATGGCATCATTAAAAATATTTTTTTAGTTTATAACTTTATGTCCTCTATAGCGCGCTATGTTCAATTTAATGTGACGTCCATTAGCCTATAAACAGCGGTAAATCAAGACGTTTCCAATGGTACGGTTTGCTAAATAATGATAAGCAGTTTAGAAGGTATGACGGAACAGACGAACATACATACTCACATACATACTGGACAAAAACATAACCCTCTTTTTTGCTTCGCCGTAATCGGGTAAAAATAGCATTTTATGCCTGCTTCGTCTAGACACATTCAGGCAATTGTTTTTTTAGCTTTTATAGGTCGTTATCTGTTATGGCTTTCATACAATTTTATTTTGGTTTATGTTGTACTCTTCTTTACAGATACGATGGAGGGAATAAATCCGAAACCCGATTTAGTATGTATTTGATGTCATTGACAATATCAGTATTTTATGTAGACAGTAGTGACCCGCCCCTGTTTCGCACGGAGCGGTGTTTATGGCTTGACAAAACATCGAGATTTATTTCGCGACACGACGCGCACTTTTTTATGATCCGATACAATATCGAATTTATTTACTACACAATAAGGTACACGCGCTGCGCAGCACCGCGTATCTAAGCGTACGTTGACAGGTGTCAACACTCGCACTGAAATTATACCTTTTCGTGAAGAAAATATGTTCGATCTAGTTAAAAAATGCGCGCAGCGTCAGGTCGCTTCACGTCCCTGTGTGTACTGACCCTTATAAATGGTAAAAATTATTGCACACATTGGGGTTTATTTATAAACGTTGCTTAAGGGGGAGTAGTTTGACAGCAAAAAATCATATTTCACCCGCGCAACCCTTACCTACCCCTCTCATTAAACACGACGAAAACAAAACACAATGCCTTCCCGCCAGCAGAAACTTTTCGTCTGGCGTTTATAGAATTCTAATTTCAATCTTCTGTAGTTTATTTTGCTTATACGATACGCTAAGCTTGAATTCAGAACTATAGATCATGTTCATGTTTTGGAACTAGAAACTCAATGTTGACGTCAAAAAGTTCAAATTTAAATGTTACCAAATTTTATTTAGGACCTTGTAGAATTTGTACCTAATGACGTCTTTGTGGAAAACTGTGTTACCAAGTAATAAATATAATGCTATATCGTGGATTTCTCTCTTTGGAGGATCATGCAAAGTGATACCCAAGTAAAAAATAATATTCGTATAATGAATTTTGCACTGTATTGTGCAACAAATATGGCATGTGTCATGAAAACCTTTCCTGCGCCAAACGCGAACAATCCCCTTCGAAAACATTTGAAACATGTGAAAAAGAGGCCGAGTTCTGTACAAAAGAAATAAATGTAGGATTGTCGGCTTCACCACTAAAAGAATTGACATCTATTCATTTATGTAAATGGGTGCCAAAGTACCAAAGGGACTAATTATAACAAAGGCCCGACGTACGCGCTCAGTATCGGCGCTATGTTTTGGGCGCGCGCCCGGCGCGTTTTGGACGCTCGTCAAACGCAACAAGATTTCCACATTTTGTTGTAACTTTTGAACCGTGTTTCTTTTAAGTTTATTACTAATGCGGAGAAAATGACAAGGAAAAATAGTGAAAAAGGAACTCGCGTCCAAGCGTCAAGGGCACGGTTAGGCTTCATTTACGGAGACGCGAGGAGTCGCGCGTGGCTTTGGGCGGCGCGGCTCGCACTGAATTCAAACATATGGCGTTGTATGAGTGCGTTTACGGAGACGCGATTTTACACGCGTTTGTTTTGTTTTGTTTTGAAATGGAGCGTTTTTTGCGGTGGAGCCCGCGAATGGCATAGCCGCGTCACACGCGGCGTTTCATTGTTGTCACGGCGGCGCACGTAGCAGCAATGCCCGCGGCATACCTTCTCCCAGTCTTATTTGTAAATCGCACAACGGAGATGCAAGTTGAGAGTGGCAAGTTGCGACATGTGCAAGCCTAACGGCGCCCGGCATGGGCGCTCGCTTAGACTGCAGCGCTTGATATAATTCGTTACATAGGAATTCATACAATTTTATTGAGCGCCCGAAACGCAGCGTACAAAATGCGCGTCTCGGGCGCTTGTTATAACTAGTCCCTTAGTAGAAAGTTTAGTATGGTCCCTCTTTGTAACTGTTGAAATTGTAGCTTTGAAAACATGCCAAGTTGCATTATAACTTTAGGCCTCATTTACGGAGACGCGGGGCGTGGCGCGTCGCGTGCAGTGTGGCATCACGCGGCGCGTCTGACGTTTTTTCTGTTTACGGTGCGGCGGCGCGTGAAGCGGCAGTTATCATCCCACGCGTTAACATAAACATATGGCAATATACGTCTTGATTGTCGCGGTTTTTTTTGGGGTTATAATATATATTTTTGAAATGTGCTAATTAAAACCTTTCATTTGATACCCAACATGGTATGATTAAAAAAAATTTTTTGATGTTCATGATATGTCACCTAGAGGGCGCCATTTTCAATTTAATGTGTCTTCATATAGCCTATGACCAGCGGACGATCATGAAGCTTCCAACGATACCTCATTTGTCAAATTGTGATGAGTCTTTTAGAAGATAATATGTGGGAACAGACATAGATAAATACATAGAAACCGGTCAAAATTATAACCCTCCTTTTTGCTTCGCCGTAGTCAGGTAAAAACTAAAACCCAACTACGACAAAAAAAGTCAACTAAAGAGATATAAACAAGACATCACGGACAGACAAATTAAAAATCCGGAGTCATACGGAATCTGTTCGAGTTCGTTCGTTATACCAATAACCGAAGAATAAAGGTATTATTCTAAACAAGTTTTATTTAGGGGCGGTCAGTCGCTCCAATTGTTCGTCTAAGGGTCACCTTACAAGAAGTTTGTCAAAAAACTGGGAGAAAACGAATTTGGATCCTGAGTAAATCGCAATAAGATTTAATCTCCAGTGCGAACTTTCAAATGAACGTGTAATGGGCTCGTTGGCTATGTTGTAAATTTTCTCCGCAAGAAAATTCAGAGCAATGGCGCTAGTTTTACCTACTTCTTTCTATACTCCGTGCTACTATACCAGTCAAAAATCTGTCAAATAAAATGTATGTCATCTTGAGTTTTCAAATATCAACATTGAATTTTATATGTTTATTTAGACTCGGTATTTATTTATTTATCAATCAATAACACTTGTAATATTCGTTTTGGAAGTGGTTTTAGTGTTTATTTCATGTTTTCTATGTCTCAGTTTCTTTTGTGGAATGTGATAAATTACGAAAATATTATTTACGAAAATAAATAATATATCAGCGCAGCTAAAAATTTGAGTAGTCCTCTCGTCTCAACAGAGCGACGCCGACTGATTTGTGAAACAAAAATATGCTTGAAGTTCTCGTAATGTGCGACGGAAGATGGCTTCTTCCACGAACTAAGAACGTCGTAAGTCCTACAAGCTTTGATTCGTAATAAAACCAAAAATAAAAGGAATAAAAAAAAAGCCTACACAATTTTTTTTGCCTTGTTTTAATACATATAATCATCTAATTTTTATCATAATAGGCATTAGCATTTTAAGTACAAATCGAAAATACGTGAAAATTAGAGGTAACTTCGTGATATTTTTTTATCGAGAAAATTTTAATATTTTGTGTTTCTGTTACACAAAAAGTTTGGAAATATCATGTAGTTACTCATACTATTTTTATTTTACACCTAAGTCTTATCAATTTCATGAAAAATCAAATTGAAGACAGGCAATTTTGCTTCCAACCCGCCCTTAAGGGGGATGCGCTAGGGTGGCCCGCGAAATTCAATTTTTTTTACGTTTTTTGCAATTTGCAGGTCAGTATCAGGTTGTATGTTGATCTAAATATTATTAGCGCTCGTGACAAATATGGATTTACAGAATTATAAACATCAAAATCAGCAATACAACTCTCTAAGCTCATGAAAGTGTGTTGAATGACTATTTCATGAAATCATGACATTTGGCACTTTCATGAACGTAGAGAGTTGTATTGCTGATTCTAATGTTTATAATTCTGTAAATTCATATTATTTACGAGCGCTAATAATATTTAGATCAACATACAACCTGATACTGACCTGCAAATTGCAAAAAACGTAAGCAAATTTGAATTTCGCGGGCTACCCAAGCGCATCAACCTTAAAGTTAAGTAATGATTAGCGACTGTTTAATCATACATTTTAGACGTTTGAACGTCACTTAACTTAGCCGTCCCGCCGACACGACGACGCTTGGATCAAAATATTACCTACAACTTTTATGTTAAACTTAAAGGGCCAATACATATTATTTTTTTACTTTTTAAACGCTTTGTTTTTGTCGGGGTTTTTAAAATTTAAAATTTTTATTTTTATTTCCAGCTTTTTAAATTTTATATTATATTACTAGTAGAAACGCTACGATCAACACGTAGCTCGCCAAAATCTGCGTAGCTGTACATATTTTTGCCACAGTGAAGCTTGTTACCTACTAATTTACTCTCATTTATCTTTCCTACTCCATCATCAGACCCTGATCACCATCTATCTGTAACCTATTTGTTGAGACCTTTCCAATGAGTCCTCTTCCTGTAAGTTGGTACCTCTAAGTTGGTACCTCTACCTCTGCTGTAAGTTGGTGAGGGAGTTGGGTATCCTGCAAATTCCAGGTTATGCTGCAGCATCAACTCAAGGATATGAAAAGAATGTAGTAATACATTCTTTTCATATCATTGAAATAAGAGAATTCTAAATTTCCAATCGATTAGACCTGTGGAAGATGCTCACATCCAATCATCAACTAGAAAAGAGCTGATAATTTTCAAACGGCTGAATTTCGATTTGCTTGAATCATAGCTAAGAACACTCTCGATCATGTCACCTTTCAAACAAAACCAAAAAAATCAAAATCGGTTCAACCGTTTGGCAGCCACGATGGCGCAGACAGACACACAGATATACAGATACACACGGTTAAACTTATAACACCCCTCTTTTTCCGTCGGGGGTTAATGAATCGTGGCCGCTGGTAGGGCAGGTAGGGTAGGTAGGTATGTAAGTAGGTAGGTACGTAGGAAGGTGTAGGGTAGGTATACAACATTCTCGCAATCGAAAAAAATCAGCTGTTCCATACATGTGTGTTCACTTAAATCGACAAAATGTATGGAACAGCAGATTTTTTTTTCGCGATTTCAAGGTTGGTCCCATAGAAAAAGTTGTTCAAAATGATGAGTACAATGACCCCTTTTCGGGTTTAACATAAACAAAACATAATGTTGTATAAGTAGGTGCGCCGGTACTTAGTGCTACCCGTGCGAAGCTGGGGCGGGTAGCTAGTGATAAATAAATAAAAGACCGTTGGAATATTTTTTATATAGTCTGCTCTATTTATATTATTCATAAAGTTAACATGATTTTGTTTTATTAATAATGTGCAAGTTTTTCGTAGGGCAGTTTCAAGAGCTTTGTCGACGGATGAACTTATTTACATATATCGCAGATCTCTTCCTTCTTTGGCCGAAAATGCATGGCCCGTATCTGTAATAAAAAAATATTGAAAAGCTGGTCAAGTGCGAATCAGACTCGGGCACTAACGATTCCGTAGGTACTAACAAAATTATTGCACTAATATATTGCCAGCTTAGCATAGTTCTTAAACTTCGTGAGGAAACCGACATGCTTTTTTTTTTTTCGGGGTTGGTTTATCATCAAATGCCTTCTCCCGCTCTGGGCGGAGCGGGAGGGCGTGTCAGACTTTTACTGACTAAAACCTACCCGTGTCCCTTCAGTTGCCTGTTGCCAAGGGCCCAGGTATCCCTTTCGGACTTTCCCACAAAACCGACATGCCTGAGAAATCGTCGATTCGTTAAAAAACTCATCGTGAAAACTAGGTGAATTGAGCTGTCTGTCCGTTGAGCTCCTTAAGTTCTGAGTTGAGCTCCACTATTACTGACAAATGCTTGCACTGACTGGACAGGTCCACTCAAATCTGTGTGGTTCTTTCCTCAAAAGACCATTTCAGACTCAAATCTACATGGTCCTCATGTGGCCTGACAAAGATAATGTCTGGATTTTAAAAGAGACTGACCTCTGAGTTTGTTTCGGCCTTTCTTCTCAGAGTAGTCAGATAGGAAACACCGACCTTATCTAGCTTATTTTTACTTTTTTTTTTATATGACGTGTAAAAGTCATTCCAATATCCTATAAACAGAATAAACAATTTCATTTCATTTCATTTCATGTCCAACTGATGCTGGGGATTGACACTATTGACAGCTCACTTCACTTAAGTTTTCACGGTGAGTTTTTACAGAATAGACCAGCAGGATACTCAATAACCACACGAAAAAAGAAAAAAAAGAAGCATAGTTTTTGTTGCTATTGGCGTGTACTAGTTGACATTCTGGCATTTAATTTAATGATTTGTGTTTAATGTTAATTACTTTGTATACTATTGTATAGAATCAATTTCTTTTAACTGAACAGACAGCTGTGCTGTGGGCAGTTTGTTTCGCCACTTCGTCTTCCCAGTTAAAGCACTGAGAACTGTTGCAGGGTAGGCGTTTTGGGGGACTGTCTTGTGCTGATTCTCAGCCTATGTAGTTTGATTAAATGAATTTTGATTTTAATTTCACATATCTACGGCGACAGTGGAAATTCCAACCAGTAGGTATGATGATATAATGCGCGGCGAGGCGGGGGGGCAGCGTTGACGAATGATCAGATGTACGCCGTGAGCGTGGACGAATGCACTGCCCTCTCCGTCTCGCCGCGCTCATACCTAAGGCGCGGTATAGTAATCTCGGTCAAACCATAGTAAAAGGGTTCCATATCCGTTGTTGTGTACGAAACTCTAAAACATACCTCATCATCTTTGCTCGTCTTTGAGCGTTCCGTTTTCTCTGGATACATCTAAATCGACACTCGTTTGTATAAGTTTTATTGTCGCTAGCACATATCGGAAAGTAAATTCTGAGACACTGCCCGCATTTAAGGTCCTTTTGGAAAGGAGGAAAATATTCAACTGTTTTTGGCGATGCGTAGTGATAAATTATGGAGATTACTAGAACTGCAAAATAAAAAGATTGTTTTTGTTAAAGTAGAAAGATAATTATACATACATAATAATATCTTCAGTTAGGCATTATTGATAGGTAAGCAACTTAATCTATACTAATATTATAAGGGCGCCTTCAAATTTGCCGCAAAATGCCGCGCGGCGGCAGCGCGGCAGCAGCGCTGCCACCGCGCTGCTTTGTTAATCCATATAAATAAAAACGCGCGACTGCAGCGCGGCCGCCGCGCTGCCGCCGCGCATCAGTACATCGATTGACTAGTGACGATGCGTACGTAGTTTTTGTACAAAACGTCAACGAAAATCAGGAAGAATTTATCGATGAGGTCGAAACTAAATGTACAACACTATGATGCTCGAACCTAGCGGTTGCAGCGCGGCGGCAGCGCTGCAGCCGCCCTGCCGCCGCGCGACTCTTTGCGGCAAATTTGAAGGCTTTGAGAGCTAAAGCTGAAGGATTTGTTTGTTTGTTTGAACGCGCTAATCTCATGAACTACTGGTTGGAATTGAAAAAATATTGTGGTGAATAGTCCATTTATCGAGGAAGGCTATAGGCTATATATCATCACGCTACGACCAATATTATATAAAAATAGGAGCGGAGCATAAATGAAAAATTTTGCAAAAACGGGAAAAATTATTCCTTTTTGAGAGCTTCCGTTGCGTGCGCTGCGTAAACAGTTTAAGTTACGCAGATATCATGTATGATGGAATTGTTCTTCTTTAAAAGTTAAAAAAAAAAGTCTGCGACAGCATATGTCTATCTTTTAAGATTGACTCACTATAACCTTTTTTTATGGTAATCAAAGTTCGAAACTAATGCATTATTTGCGAAGGAGTTTTATCAACATAATATTAATTCTTATTCAAATAAATACTTTTATCATCAAGGGTATTTATGTAGCAGCAAAATACTTTTTAATTCATTCTAATCGGACATTTAATTTCGAAGTTATCATCATCATGAATATAAAAATGCAATACGCGAACCGTTCGACGCCGGCGCGACGTTCCCTACACTAGAGAGCGGAGTATGGGCACACGGGTAGACCATGACCTGGAATAGGACATATGATACGTTTTATCCCTATATTCCCACGGGATCGAGACCTAAGCGGGTGAAACCGCGGGGCACAGCTAGTTATTAATAACTAGCGACCCGCCCCTGCTTCCCACGGTTTTACGACTTGACAAAACATCGCGATTTCTTAGTTCCCATACAAGCTGTAAGGGTAAACACTCTTGTCATTCAAACCATGGGTAGTTGACTTAGATATAAAAATAAATGACCGAACACAACAAAAAAAACGTTAATTTCATTAAAAGATTTTAAAAAGTTTCTATCCGACACCGTGCTCTCTAGCGAAACAGCTGACTGACTGAGGGAGAGGTCGCGCTCGCGGCCGGTCAGGTCACATCCCGCACCCCCCGCCCGTGTTGAGACGCAAGTTTGTTGCCCTAGCGCATAGGGCAACGAACTTGCGTCTCTTATGGTAAAAGGTAGATTAAAAAAAAAGAAAAAAAAAGTTGTAATTTTCCATTGATTTTACGTTCTATAAATGAAACCAAACCGCTGGATGCAAGGATAACGGTGTTCACCCTAACACCCTGTATTATTAACGTATTATACACATAAACCTTCCGGAATAAATTCTGTTAAAGATGGTGAAAACTTCATCGAAATCTGCGTGGGTTTGAAGAACAACGCGGTCACAAACACGAAAAGCGACTTTAATTTATAATAATATGTATAGATAAAGCTATGTCGTATGTTTTATATACTGAAAAAAGTAAGAATAATCAACTTTAGAATAATCTATAATATATAAAAATGAATCCCTATTTGCCTTGGTCACGCCATCACGCGTGAACGGCTAAACCGATTTCGCTAATTCTTTTTCTGTTGTGTTCGTTATTGTCAGGAAAAGGTTCTTATGAAAGAAAAAAATAATAAAATTGTGCGGAAAATCATAAAATTATCAGAACAAAACTGCAGCTGAACTTTTGTGTTTATTGAACCTCTGCTTATATTACAATTGAATAGGGGCGTGATGTTATGTTTCGAAATCCTGGCTTTTCCAGTATGTTTTACTTTAACATAGCGTAGAAAGTGTCATGTAAAGACTTTAAAAAATTAAAAATAATTGTAAATTAAAAAGGCTGCGTAAGGATTTGGACCCATAACCTGGTGGTAAAGAAGCAGATACTTAAACCTCAAAATAACTACTTACATCATTTCAAATGAAAAAATACTTCAATAATTAAAATACATACATTGCCAAGAGTAGGTAAAATAACAGAAATTAAAAAGAATCTGAATAAATCAAATAAAAATGCATTATTACTATAGATTGGGTTTTTCCATATGGGTGCGAGCTTATATTGCCATCAACCGGCCATATATTATATGTCCGGTTACACCTCCGCCTAACTCATCGGGGATTATAGGCGTGATGTAATGTCGTAAGTAAATAATAATAAATTCATTTAATTCAGGTAATGTACACCCATTGCCGAACATAAATATTAACAGAAATAAAATAAAATAAAAAAGTCAAAGAAAAAGAAACTAAACAAATAAAAAATAAATACTAATATAAAATACTAAATACATATCAAAGACAAATTAACAGAAATTAAATAAAAATATGATATTCACCAACCCGCGCTGGGCCCGCATGGTGGATTATGGCCCACTCCCTCTCATAGAGAACAGGCCTGTGTCCCAGCAGTGGGAAAATTATTGACTGATTTTGCTTATGTTTATGCAAATTTAAAAAAAATTAAACAAAAAAAAATACTTACGAATTATGAACTTCATTTCGACGACGAGTAATTTGAAACGAAAACAAGAAAATGTTACTTACGTAAAGTACCTACATTTTATGAATGCTAATTCTTAATTTCTAATTAAGTTTCATGGGCGATGTAAAAGACATTAATTAAGTACTGTTTAACTTTTTGTTTTTATTGTTCAAGTATATCAAATCGCCCCTTTTTCACACAGACTTACGACTTGTCGAAATATCGAGATTTCTTTGTTAATTAAATTATACACATTGCGAATTTAATTTGTAATATACTTACACAGATATAGATAAAGATATGTGAAAAGTGATCTTGGCAGACCGCAAACGACGGCGGCATTGCAGTTGACAATAAATGCTGACGACATTGCCGCTGCAGTTCGAGTTCCGAACACAAAATCACATCGGTGGCGGCACTTCTCTTTTTCAGTTTCACACAAGCGCAACTAATTTGTCAAACAAAAAATAACACTTGTAACTCTGTTAGTGACAGTCACTGACAGCACATGCCGTCTGCAGTCACAGCTCGAGCGCAGCAGCAGGCGCACTGCCGCCTACTTCACAACGCTTCAGTAGATGCCGACAGTGGTCGATCTACGGAAGCGTTTCCATACAAAAAAAAAAAAATCCATAAAAACTCGGGCTGTGGATGGATAACTATCCATTACATATCGAGAGCCTTCCGTGTCTAGGAAAGCACGTGCTGCTGTTGGTCCCGGCTGTCGTTGGTAGTAGATATTTGACAGTCAGAAATACTACAACCGCGAAAAAAAGCTAGTATCAAATATCTTATGCTCCTATATTGATATTCTGCAAAAATCTCACAGTGAAAACTTAGGTGAAGTGAGCTTAAAGTGAACTGTCGCAGTAGCATCAGTAGGTATCGATGACAATGACAGCTCACTCAACGCTCACTTCACTTAAGTTTCACGGTGAGATTTTTATAGAATAGCACAACTGATCGACTTCCCGCACTTCGATGAAGCTGAGAACGTTACATAATTCTATTGCTCTATTACGGGACGTGCTTTAATGGGAACCTGGTACTACCAGCAGGCGATGCTGCTCGATGTTTGGTGCAAGTTGGAGACGAAATCCTTATTTGTGTTCGTTAAAAAGAGCTAGCGGTTTTGTCTTTAAATTAACTAATAATGTGACAATTTTGAGGGTGGGAAATCATCCAATTACTTCTACCGCTCTGGGCGGAGCGGAAGGGTGTGTGTGAAGTGGTGTGTCTAAAACCCACCCGTGTTCCTTTAGTTGCCTATTGCCAAGGTCGCAGTATCCCTTTCGGACTTTCCCGCAACCCTGGCAGGAATAATGTGACAGCCTAGTATGTAAAGATGGGATTTTTGTTTGTTAAGCTAACTACCAACTTAATCGTCCGTGTATTCAAATCACAATGATTAAGATGAACGGAATGACTTTAACACGGGAAATTGATGTAGGGTACCTATCAATTTACTTCATTAAAATTTTTCTGACTGTACACACGGCTACACATCAAGCTATAAATTTCCAGTATAAGCTTACCTCACATTGTACAGAAATCCTATACAATGGGAGATCAGCATAAACTGGATATGTATAGCTTGATGTGTAGCCGTGTGATGTGTTTTTCGGGTTTTTTTTTTAAAGAGGGTCTCTTTGTGGAAAACCTCATTTAGTTCGTAAACACATCAGACGAGAACTATTTCTATAGCTTACTTTACTTCTCCTCGATCCCTAAAAAATCCCTTGTTTCTCCATGATAACTTCATCTCCATCATTTAGCCAAAATGCTTCTACAGCTGGACTAGGCTTCCCTCAAGTATCGTCACGTTGATCAATCCTGTATCCCTACATCCATTGGATTCCCGCGACCTTCAGTCGGCCAACCCCTGTCAGTCGCACCCCGTCCACAGTCATCACTCAAGAACTTTGCCTCAGAGGCAATCCGTTCGTCCCCCGTGGCCACCAGCTCAAGCGATGGCGACTGCGGTAAAACAAATGAAAGAAATTGTTTAGAGCATGCCACGAGTAACCACGACGCGACTTGCGGAGTGAAGGACGGAAACAGGTGACGCGCGCGCGTCTCACTTTACCCAAGTCGGGTCGCAACTCGGACGGCTCTAAGGCCATAGCCGGGGGCGGGGCGGGGTCGTGTGTTCTCGCGCCGCTCTCCTCTACGCAAGTCATACCGCGGGGACTCATGACACGCTTAAATAACTTGTAACATACGTTCTAGCCGCGGTCGCAGACGCAAGACGCAGGTCGCGCGAGCGGTGATGTCGTGTCCAAGGGCTGAAACAAACAGGCGCGACAAGGGTTGCGCTGCCTGAGGCGTAAGAGGACCGTCAAGTTCTTATGACTTATAGTTAACAAAGTCTTCGCGTGCGATACACGATTGCTGCTATCAGCGAACGTATAATATACATTATACGCTACGGAAGTACATAATGAAATTATATGATACTAAATAGCTTTATGATACAGGGCCAAATGTCAATGACCTATTTGTTCTGAATTTGAAAATGTTTGTTTCGGAATATATTTCGAAAGAAAAAGAGTCAGACGGCCTAGACAAGTGACAACCGCTTCGAAAGCGTTTCGTATTTCTTCAACGACTTTCAACAGGATTGACATAAGCTTTTCGATAGCTTATGTCAGTGACTGACAAAAGGCAAAAATGTATAGGACTGACAGTCAGTCTTATACATTTTTGCCTTTTCCATCATCATTATCGCTAATAGAATGTCACTGTCTAGGGCCTCAGGTCTTGGATCTACGACTGAACTTAGTATTAAATTGTCTCTTTTCTAACATTTTAGGACTGTCCCAACTGTTGATTTGCTCTTCTAGAAGCACGACACGTCCCTTCCCTTCTCTTTGGCCGTTATTAAAATAGACCCTTATAAACAGAAAAAAAAAACAAAATAGAAATGAGCTGAGAATACACTGCCCCTTCGTACCCCTACACGACAAAACTAACTAGGTAATGAATGAATTTAAAAAACGAGACACGTTTGTGAGACCCCTACTGCCCCCGGCACGTTTTAATGAGATTATTTAACTAGTTTACATAAGCTTGGACTATGTAGCCTCAGTCTTACATTTACCGGGCCATAGAGTAAGTGAAAACAGAGGTTCTATGTGTACTTTTTGGTGGTGAACGTATGCCGCAAAAATAAAACTGGAAGACGATTCTCGCGCATCACGAATTCGTGATTTTTGTCCGATTCGGACTTTCACGTCGAGAAAATCAAATTGAGTTCTTGGCATGTCGATTCCTGTATTTCTCGCAAGAAAGCCACGCGACATGCCTTTATATTTATTCTCCGCCTGGCTACTAACCGGTTCAAATGCTAAGAAAGTAATTTTGCTTGTTATTCAATCATAATTATGTTTCCAATAGATGAAAGACCACGGTATGATGTAGTAAGCAAAAAATACAATGATAATTCTTAGTGTTCATTATGGGCTGGCCCATCGTCAATTTCGACAACAGATCTCCTGCCTAAAAATAAAATTTTGAATGAATACCGTTTATTTTTTCAGAGTTCCCGTAGTTTTTGAAACGTTCGCATTCTCATCTCAGTCTCAATCTGTCAAAAACTCTAACTTACCTACACTTTTGACAAGTTTTAGACATTGATTGTCGCTGAGATGAGATTTCGACGAGATTTCAAACGTTAAAAACGTCAAAGTCTAGGCGAAAACTCAAGCATTTGACCTTAAAGCCTGGCAGAAGTCCTTTTTTTTTGTTTTGTCAATTCGAAAAAGTAAAAATGTTAATTTTGTAATTAAGTGTTCCTTTTTTACAATTTGTATTTCCTGTGCGTGTCCCAAATAAAATATTTTTCTTTCTTTCTTACTCTGCATTTATATAGTCTGTGATCGGATGCGACCTAGTTCCAGTTCAGTGGGCCGTTCAAGACGTTACGATGTTACCTAATTTCAGCTCATTATTGAGACAATGTAAGATTATAGCTGCTCGATTAACTCGGGCGGAGAGACTTTTGAAAATTTGGTACTTATTTGAAGAAACTATCGCTGTCGCGACCGCTCGCGTTCGGCCGCTATTTGTGCGATAAGGACAGCTGCAGATCCGACAGAATAGCTTAAGTAAAAAGTCATAATTCGAGGTTCGGCTCTCGTCTATTTCCTCCTCCAATATTATTACAGTATTGCCCCTCAGTGGAAACAATTTAACATTGACAGCGACCTTATCTCGTAACAGCAAGCGCGATTTCTGTATTGCAGATTAATACTGAGGTTGATTCTACAAAGAGCATACGGTAAAGTTAATTAAAAATATTACTAAAACATCCGCTTCCGCAATATCGCACAATAATAGACTTTTTTCCTCAATAAGGATGTTTTCTTAGAACTTGTTGCTGTTGACTTTTTTTTAATGCCACAGTGCACGACTTCAATGCAGTAGATAAATTTTCAATAAAAAAATATACCAATGTAAAATTTTCTGTTAAAAACATATAGGTACCGAACGCCGCTGAAGTAGCGACAGCATATTTACTATGGCGCCGTAATCTCGTGCGGTGGACAAACAGTGTTAAGCCTCGTGCAAACTGGCGTGATATCGCGGGCGCGGTAGGCAGCGTAACCCTTGTCGCCCCCTGATATCGCGCCTGTTTGTGGGAGCCTTTAGGCGTCGGAGTACTCGTCCGCATCGCTGTCATCCAGATAACATTACCTACTACAGTCCGTCGAGAGAATGCGTTCCTGACACCTGTCAGTTGGACAATTCCTAGTTGTAACAAGGATCAAATTCGCAAAACATTCATTGGTATGATACTGACAGGGTGTCAAGAACGCATGCTCTCGACAGCCGGGCTGTAATTTAAAAATCATTGCAGGGGTGTGATTCTGTAAAACATCATTCTACACTTCGAATCTGAATCCGCTGTGAGTTTCATGATTGATACACTAGCGCTACGCTTGCGAGCGTGTCAGCGAGTTGAACTAAATTGACCGTGAGATTTTGACAGATAAAGTATGAGATAACGTAAGGAGTGGCATTCAGTAAGGTAATTACCCCGTCACTTCGACGCTCACTTCGTACTCGAACCCAAACACATTTTGAACTTTATGCGAAGTGAGAGTGAATAGCGATGTGAGATGCGAGTTGTTGTTTGAATTTTACAGAATCGACATACAGGAATTAGGACGCCAACCTTTCCGTTGCCTTTTTTACCTCCGATGTCGCCACCTCTAAGTAAAATACTTAACGGCAATGTTTACCTTACAATTTCTGTCTGTAATTCAATCAGTTGTTAAATTATTTTCTGAAATAATCAAAATAAGACGAAAACTTATAGAAATGCGTTAATAAAACATTTCTCAACCAGAAATGCTTCCCTTATTCCACATATCCTGGCCTATTAAACGTGAGCTTTCTCTGATGTACCTTAAGCTGTGTTTACACGCGGGCAATTAAAATAGCTCGATTCCGGGCGTTGCGTCACTCGATACAACATCAAGTTACTAACTGCTATGCTAACGTTACATGAAGCAATTGTTACTAGAACAATTTAAAAAAATGTCTGTATGTCTATACAGATATTTTTTAAACAGTAGGAGTGGTAGTAGGTACGTATTCATGAAAATAGGCAACTTTTACTACGGGACCAACAGTGAAATATGAAAAAATATAGCTATTCCATACAGTTTGATGTTACATATTTCAGAGTCGTTTCCGTACCTCGTAGTAAAAGTTGTTCATTTTCAATAAATTATGTCTGTTCTTTTACCTACCTAAAGAGAGTACGCAATTCTTGGCAAGAATTGCACTTTTAAGGCTCTTACATACTAGCGCGATTCGTCGCGCGACGCGAATTTCAACACAACAATTTCTGAGAAAACTTCACGGCAACAATGCGGCGGCGTCGCGTCGCGCGTGTTAACTGTCCCTCCGTTCACGACGGACTCTCAGTTGACGTCAGTTGACGGAATCAAGTCCCTTGGCATGGAACCACAGAGAAAACTCTGGGTTCCCACGTACACGCGGCCTACGGGATCCGTAATGAAAACGATGACGCTAATCGTTACCTGGAGCGGCGACACTTTCCTGGACGAGCTACCGGATGGTAAGGCCTTCCAATATACGGGGATGGCCACACTGCCAGCACTCGTAGGATCTAACCTCTAAACTGCCAAAGCCCGGGTCAACCAGCACACTGCCCGCCACTAGTCGGGACTAACTGCTATTTCACCAGACCGCCGTCCCGTGGTCTGGTGAAATAGCAGTTAGTCCCGACTAGTGGCGGGCAGTGTGCTGGTTGACCCGGGCGTCACGTCTTTCACGTTCGCATCAGTTCAGGCTAGCATAAAAAGCCACGTTCGTACAAAGACAGGTTCGGCTAATGAAACAACATCTCTGATATATTTCCAATAAGATTATTGACCGAACACAGTCTAATCATCACAGAACTGGTGCCTCTCGAATAACATACCTGTTAAAACTCCATCATTGCGTAGCGTCACCAGGATCGGAAGGAACACCCTTCTCGTCACACACGCAGGACCAAAGACCTGACTCCTCCATATCGACCTTCGAGAAAGTTCTAACCACAGACTAAAAACCGAATTCTTTGACAAGTGTCAATCCACTTCCGAAATTATATCATAAGAATTAAATTTAATTTATTGGACATTGCATGACTATAAAATTTGGGTGATTACATCTGAATGTTAATAAATTTTAATTCCTTAATTAACATCTAATTAATTATCGAAACCCAAAAACAACGCTCCGTCTCCAGTATTGAGAAACTCTGGAGCTACAAAGCTCCACCGCTAGATGTCGCCTAAGATGTCAATTATTATTTGCAACGTCACAGTATGTAAGAGCCTTTAGTTGCCCGCGTAAACACGGCCTTACACACAAACTTGAGCAATTTTGAGCAATACGCCGTGTATGTGGTCTTTATGTCTGTAACTTTGTAACAATACGCGTGTAAAAGTTTTTATTACTTTCTGCTTGAAAGATGTCTTGTGTAATCGTTTTGGGAAACGTTAATTGAGGTTTTAAGTGATTTTAATAACATAACGTTAGTACGTACTTAAATCAGTATTTTTTTTTTCTTCTTATATAGATGCTCGTCCACGAACCCTCCATATTTCTGCTGCAGTGTTGCTATGTTCCGCCTTGAAGGTTACACAAGATAATTTTAAACAACCTCATCATCAGCCCAGCCTTTTCCCAACTATGTTGGGGTCGGCTTCCAGTCTAACTGGATGCAGCTGAATACCAGTATTTTACATGGAGCGACTGCCTATCTGACCTCCAGCACCCAGTAACTGGGTAATATGATACCCCTTGGCAAGACTGGTTGTCGACTTTCGGGCTTCTGACGACCCGTAAGGACTGTCAAAGATGACAAATGACTTCCGGTACCAAAGGTGCTTTCTGAGGCACGGAGGAGTCTCGATATCCAAACGTGGTCACCCATCCACGGACCAACCCCGGCAAGCGTAGCTTAACCTGATGGATCGAACCGTGCGGCTGTTATTACTTAATCACGAGCTCCTACCAATTTCAAACTAACCTTTTGCTAGATTATTCTCATAAACCAACTAGAGCCAACGAATTTCTACATTATATCTGTATTTTTTCATGGTGTAAATGTCTAATCCATTGCTTCTTAAGTTTTTTTTAAAATTCAGATTTACTAGTAATATTAGTTCCGAAACATAAAATAAACCTTAATTTTTTTTAATCTTGTTATTTTATTGACCCGATCTACAAACCATTTAAACCCGATTTGGTTTTCCTTCTGTACCGATTTAAAACAAATACCAGGGGGCTGACTATGAAGTATTAATGCTATCATTATTCCACTGCGAAAAAAGGATGGTGCTAGCGGCCTTGTATAGCTCCGTCTCTCACTAACACTGGAAACATGATGGCATTAATACGTCGTGCTGGCAACACTACTTACAATCAATCCAACGTCAATATCAATGCCAGTCAATACTATAGTACCCTGTCACAATATTCACACTAACACTGACAAGTTACACTATAATTGTGCATCTGGTACTACTCGCGTTCCATTGTTCGTTCGGCAATAACGGGCCGCGATATATCTCTTGCACCTCGCCTCACTCTGATGTTACTGCTATTGAGGTTGTTTCAATTGATCTCGTCTTTTTCTGCAGTCTAAGAAGCAAACCTTTAGGTATTGCAGTAGGTGAAGCGACAGCATCGCCGTATACAAATAAGGTTGAAAATGGCGATGTGTATGATTTTAGTTGGATGTCGTGTTCACCAAGAGGGATGCGCTAAGGCAGCCCGTGAAATTCAAAATTTCTTAGGTTTTTTTAAATTTGCAGTATCAGGTTGCATGTTGATCTAAATAATGATTTGCGGCCGTAACAAATATGGATTTACAGAATTATAAACATTAGAATCAGCAATACAACTATGTAAGTTTATGTAAGATTGAATGATTATTTCATGAAATCATGACATTTGGCACTTATATGAACTAAAGGAATTGTATTGCTGATTCTAATGGTAGCAACCTTCGTGTTTCATCAGTCGTCGGATTTCTATCAGTTGCCCTTTGCACTTGTTGCAGAACGGACGTCAATCGACTTGGAAGTATAAGTTGTTAATACTCTGTTAACTTAATGTAATCTATTTTAAAAATGAGAGAAAATTGTTTAAGGGGCCACCGTATGATGCTCTCAACTACAATTTGGATTTCGTGCAAACTTGTTTGACAAGGGAACAGGTACGCCGCCGTGTATGTGTGCGTGGAGAAGATAAGAGATAAGTAGATATTATTAGCTGTACAGGCTGTAGGTCATTCATTCTTATCGAGTCGTTCAATCGGCTTTTATATTTATTATTAATAATTAGGTATGTTCATTATTTGCTATATTTTTGTTGACTAATTTAGGGAATCTTTAGTGAATGTACAGACTAGTAATGCGTTTTTTGGAAATTTCTTTACCATGTCAATATCTCAAGATATTAGATTACTATCTGCGCCCTTCGATTTCACCCACGTAAGTCTCCATTCCGTAAGAATATCGGGATAAAAAGTATCCTATGTCCTATTCCAAGTAATGGTCTACTCATGTGCTAAATTTCATCTAAATCCGTTCAGCCGTTATAGCGTGAAAGAGTAACAAACAAATAAATAAACAAACAAACTCACTTTCGAATAGCTTCGAATTTATAATATTACTAGCTGCCCGCTCCGGCTTCGCACGGGTAGCACTAAGTACCTGCCAACCCTACCTACCTACCTAGCCTACCTACCTACTTACCTACCACTTAGGGGTATGAAAAATAGATTACGACCGATTCTTAGACCCACCGAATATACATATAAAATTTCATAACAATCGGTCAAGCCGTTTCGGAGGAGCATGGCAACATTGGCAACTAGCACTGTGACACGAGTTTTTATATATCTACTAGCTGCGCCCCGCGGTTTCACCCGCGTAAGTCTCGATCCCGTGGGAATATCGGGATAAAAACTATCCTATGTGTTAATCCAGGTTATAAACTATCTGTTTGCCTTTCATCCAAATCCATTCAGCCGTTTTTGCGTGATTGAGTAACAAACACACAAACTTTCACATTTATAATATTAGTAGGATTAGTGATATTATGTATATATATACCTATCACTAATCCTACTAATATTATAAATGTATATACTAGCATCCGCCCGCGGCGTCGCCCGCGTGATAAAAAGTAGCCTATGTCCTTCCCCAGGATGCCATCTATCTCCTTACCTTTAGACGAAATCCGTTCAGTAGTTTAGGCGTGAAAAGGTAACATACAGACAGGCAGACAGAGTTGCTTTCGAATTTATATTAGTATAACTTCCGCCCGCGTGGTATGTCGATAAAAAGTAGCCTATGTCCTTCCCCGGGCGGCCATCTATCTCCTTGCCTAATTTTATCGTAATCCGTTCAGTGGTTTAGGCGCGAAAAGGTAACATACAGACAGACAGAGTTACTTTCGAGTTTATAATATTATACTATGGATATAAAGTTAGGATCTCGAGATCTACGCCTTGTAGAGAAAATCTAGTAAGTAGATAGTAGGTACTTACTTCATTCAAATAAGGTACCTACCTAGTACCTATACATCGTTATCGAGAGTGGCCTTGGAAATCGACAGACGAACGGGCGGCGCTAAAGTTGACCACCCACGGCGCGTAATTATAAATTATTAGGATTAGAAAATATTTATTATTATTGTCTTTATTTAAAGCCTGTACAAGTTTATTTATTTTCTTTAGGGTAGGTGGCCTCAACTTTAAAAAACTAAGGCTTTTCTTTGTTATTTCAGTAAGTAGGTAGCTTATTTATTTCTTTTACCTACTAAGCTTCAAATATTGTTATTAGGAAATACTGAATACAAGTCAAATAATAAAAGTCTACATTAGCAAAGTATTAGTAAAAGACAAAACTTTTGTTTAGGTTCTTACTTCAGAGATAATGATAATTCATAATTTAAAAAATATGAGTCGAATCGTGATGAAGTCGTGTAGGGTTAATTATCGACTGAACAAATTACTTACTAAAAATACAATTATCAGAATACATAATGTAGTCTCAAAGATCCACACAAAACACGCAGATTTATAGGATTTGGCTTGTTACCTTATGTTATCTGCAGTACTATTACATAAGATGATAATCCACCGTAATCAAACGGCAAGAAGTTTTATTATACCTACGTGTGTGCGTAGAGACACAGGTGCACTCCTATTCCCTTACTTTCGACATCATGTTATGCGTAAACAAACATGCAAAAAAAGTCCAACAGTTAAATAATGACTTGTTTTACAACAATTAGATAGACTTATTTTACAACAACTCTCACAAATCTAATCTCTATCAAATCTATAACAGCCGGTCAGTCAAATCCATCGGCGCACTGCCTATAACTATTGATACATACGACGCGACGCGGGAGGAGTGTTGTGATCACGCGAATGAATTATCGTTCTACCTGCGAGCCTGCTGCTTGGGACTAAAATTGTATAAACTTCAACGACTTTGAACTTTTAATTTTAGTTTTATCAATGTAATGTATGTATACTATGTAATAGGAATTTGACAAAAAAAGTTTGATCAAAAACCGTACCGAGGCCGAGGCCATAAAGCCGCACTTGTCCAAACAAATCCAGTCGTATGGTCACCCTACCCCGGGTACGCTGGACAAACATCACTGTCAAGTATTGAGTAGTGTTCTTGATATAATTATGCCGCGCGGCGGAGGCGCACCGCCGCGCCGCCGCCGCCGCGCCGCTGCCGGTAGCTTGCACTTTTGCAAGCAGCCGGCGATCAAGTGGAATGGCGCGGCGGCGGGCGGCGCGGTCGCGGCGCGGCCGTGGTGCCGTGTGAACAGTTTAGAGGCGCGGCGGCGGCGCGGTCGCGGCGTCGTGTGGACGGGCACTGGCGGTGACGATGACGCGAGTTCCATGATTTTTGTTCACCCAAAAAGTGCTCAACGCGCCTAAAGAAGTTTTCACTTCAAAAATGTCTTTATTTTCTTAGGTTGAGTTTATAAATAAGTTTATAAGTAAACAATTAGTAGCTAAAGAGGTACCTATAACGTTATAATAGGTACCTATATCATTGGGTAATACTTACTGTGAGATAAGTAAGTAAATCCCAAATCCCAACGTTCGGAGTCCATGTCTTCAACCAAATCAAAATCGTAAAAAATATTCCAAGTCCGTAAACAAAACAAAACTTCATTGATAAGATAACAAACACTCCGAAAGAATCCCACAAAAACCCCGCGTGTAGTAGGCAGCTACCACGACCACGCACACATTGACACGCGTGAAGCAACTATTAGACTATTGAATCTTTATGAGAAATTTGGGTGTGTTCCGTAATACCAAAAATGATTAATGAAAACTTAATTTTTTTCCAATTCTTTTTCGATAATTTGTAACTTGATAATATAGGTTATGCTTCTGCGGAAACAATATTACAAATATTGTTGTTTATAATACAGAAAAAACAGTATGAAAACATGTCATTTACGCTGTAAAAATGTTCGAAATTCAATTCACTATAACTTTACTTTAGGTAGGTTTTTTGAAAAAAAAAGGATGTACAAGCCTAGATAAATACTGTCTCAATCCGAATAACAACACAATATGGTGGAAATATGCTCAAATTGCAAATGATTTTGGTATTACGTTTGTATGGAGAATTCATCAGTCACCGTGTTCTTAATGAAAAAGTTTTACAGCTCTATATGTATAGTTCACACGGAAATCAAAACCAAACAACAATAAAGTAAGTATTTAAATCTAAATTCAAATTATTATACACGATAAATCTAATAATTGATGGACATGGAAATTAGCATTCGTTTGTATTCGGAAATGCGATGATTCCCGAGGTACATTATGAAAATTGTTGTACAGCTAATATTTAAATTAGTATTGCCCTATAATATGTACCTACATACCACGAAACCAGAAAACTCAAAAACTCCGACATCCTAATACATCAAACCAACCGAGACTTCAAGATTAAACTTCCACCGTCCGCTTCTGTAATCCCAGAGTATTGAATGCAACATTCAGAGCCGGAGTAACCTCCAATGCGGTTGCCCTGCTCGCAATATTTCCACTGATTCACACAGATTGCATTTCACGACATTTCATATATCATTTTCGTTTGAGTGACAACGCTGGTATTTTGTAATTTGTTACTAAAGAATTGTGAGGCAGCGAAGAGCTTAGAATGACGTAAGATGTTTTTAATAATTTTTGAGACTTGAGAAGAATGAGAAACCCGGCATCGCTGTCGGAAAGTATCCCACGCGAACGTAGTACTACTGGATTAAAAGTATCTTATAATAAGTCCTAAGTTATGTACAGCAGTGGACAGAAGTGGTGGCCCGGTGATAACAACCGTGACTTACGAGTTGAAAGTCATAGGCTCGAACCCAGACAGGCGCTTTACTTTGTGTAAATTATTTCATCACCACTGCTCTCAAAACGGTGAAAGAAAACATCGTGAGGTAACCGGCATGTCCTAGAACCAAAAATTGGAAGACATGTGACATCCACCAACCCGCACTGGCCTGTGTGGTGGATTATGGCCCACTCCCTTTCACAGAGAGTGATGATTGATTTCGGTACGCGTCTAGATCGTCTCGCCAACGCTCCTTTTTTTTTTTGAGGGAACTATCGAATACCTTCTCTCGGTCTAGGCGGAGCGGGAGGGCGTGTCAGAATTTTAGTGACACTGATGGGTTTTACCACCCGTGTTCCTTCAGTTGCGTGATGCCAAGGGCCCCGGTATCCCTTTCGGACTTTCCCGCAACCCTGGCAGAAAACATTATGCTCCTTGTGGCCATAAATATATTTAACAGCATCCAACAACGATAAAATCAAGACCGTTTCAAACAAATATCACCGTACTATTACGCCAAATAAGCGCATTGCATATGCATAGAATATTATGTGAGTATGTGCAAACGTCGAACGGTATCATACGAAACGTGTTGGTGACATATTCGATCTGACAACTTTATGTATTACATTTGCAAATCGGAGAGAATATTAATGTTTGGAGAATGTGTTTTTGGAGTCTCATTCAATCCAGGGGCATGAAACCAATCTTTTCTAGGTCATTATGATCGGTTTTATGATGTGAAACGACGGTTCTTCTCATGCTGGGGCTAGATTGTCGCGTTATCACGAACTATAGTTGGTGCGCTCTCTGTTGCTCAGTGAGACGTCGAGCGCTGTGCGAGAGAGAGCGCGCGAAGTTAAGTTAGCGATAACGCGACAATGTAGCCCCAACATAAGTGCTTGGCTAGACTGCAAACGCGAGGCTGGCGCGGCGTGGCGTACTCAAACATTATGGACTTCATCTGAGTGTCCATAGTGGGCACGCGGGCGCGGCGAGGGTCGCGGGCTTCTTTGCGCGGGCAACTCACGCCACAGCTCAATCATACAAGTGACCGCGTTAAGCCGTAAAATACTGGTATTCAGCTGCATCCAGTTAGACTGGAAGCCGACCCCAAGATGGTTGGGAAAAGGCTATGCAGATGATGACAATTGGCCGCAGTGAGTGCGCGGGAGGCAAGCGGGAATCCACGCGGCAGCGGGGATCTCAAAACAAGTTCGAGCTGACTGCAGAACGAAGCCGCGCTCCACTGCGGACAGGCACTAACTTAACAGACAGCTGTGCTGCTGGGGAGTTTGTTGCGCCACTTCTTCTTCCCGGCTAAAGCACTAAGAAGTGGTGAAGGGCGGGCGTTCTGGGGGACTGTCTATGTAATTTTGAGGAATTTGAATAAAATTAAATGAATTTTGATTGATCTTGGTAAAAAAGCACTATTTGATGAAGATAGGATAGACAAACTAAGCAAAATAACAGGAAATGTAAAACTATGTAAATGTAAATGCAGGATTTTTTAGGGTTCCGTACCAGAAGGGTGCCAGAGGAAACCGCTATTACTAAGCCTCCGCTGTCCGTACATCCGTCTGTCCGTCTGTCAGCAGGCTGTATCTCATGAACAGTAATAGGTAGACATATGCAATTTTGACAGATTGTGTATTTCTATTGCTGCTAAAACAACAAATACTTAATACAAAATAAATAAAATTAATAATTAAAGGGGTCCCCTAAAGAAACTTGTTTTTTTTCGGCGTTTTTTGCTCGAGCTTAGTATGGTAAAGAACCCTTCGTGTGAGTCCGACTCGCACTTGGGTTTTTTCAGTTCCTAAGTTCTTGCGGGCAGCTGCATTGCAGTGGGCAACGTGTACTCTTTAAATAATTGATGTGAGTTGGAAAGTGTCCACTGCGGGTCGCAAGGAAATGTCGTCTTCATTGTTAATGAAACTGACACATAGTATTTTGCTGTACATGGTTGAAGAAATAAGTTTTAATTAAAAGTGGCCGAAAAGAGATGTCTGCGTCACCAAAAGCCTCTTAATTAAATAAAAAAGTATGTTATGTTAGTATAGCTTTTTTTAAATTGTATTTTACCTACTAGGTTTAACCGACGTCTTGAATATATATATATTTTTTTAAAGATTTTTAATTCATAAATTCTTTATGGCGCCTCTTTAGGACATGACTCATGAGCTATACGAATATCAAAAAATATCGCGCATTCCAAGGCACAGGGGTGCCACACCGCCAACTTCCCTCAAGAAATGCCTACTGGAAAAACCCAATAATACTTTGCCCGACCTGGAAATCGAACCCAGGACCCCACCTTCGCAGTCGCGCTAACGACCACGAGACCATCGGGGCAATAGGGCGTGCGGGGAGTAGGGCCAATAGAGATGTTTGGAAGTCAAAAACGTGCTACGGTGCTACGTAGTAAAATGCCTCAGGCATTAAGTCCGCCTTTTAGGTACAGTATTTTTTTACTTGTGCTTACAGTTGTAATAAATAATAAAATAAATTATTAACTATTTTACGATAGATTTTTACATTTACAAAACAAAGTCACTTTTCGTAACTGTCTGTGTGTCCACTTTAGATGTTCCAAACAACACAATGAATTTTGATATAATGTAGTTTTCACCATCATTATTTTTTGTGTTTCATAATCTGTGCTTTGTTCCCCTTTTGAAATAAGTGTTCTAAGTTATTCCGAAAGGGTAATAAGGCACAGAAATCTAGATGTTTTGACATAACACCATTGCAACTGTGCGAAGCATGGGTAATCATTATTTTGGGTCCGTGGCTTAGGCCCCCAGTGGTCGACGCACCTGTGGCTGACGCCCCCGATTCATAATCTGTGCTTTGTTCCCCTTTTGAAATAAGTGTTCTAAGTTATTCCGAAAGGATAATAAGGCACAGAAATCTAGATGTTTTGACATAACACCATTGCAACTGTGCGAAGCATGGGTAGTACCTATTATCATTCTCCTGCCCTTATATGGATTTATCTGTGGTCAGCGCAACATGTCTTTTTCTTCTCTATTAGCCGGCTCCTCGGTAGTCACTCCCTTTCTAGCCATATCATCTTTCACACAGTCCATCCATCGTTTCTTTGGTCTTCCCTTACTCGTATAGTCACCAACATTCATACTCAAAACTTTCCTCACGACCTTTTCCTCATTCCCTGGCGTAGATATTCGAAATTATTCTATGTTATTCATCCAATTAAATCAGATGCCGCTAAATGGCACAATGGTCGCATAAACACCGCGACCCAATTAGATGAACGTAACCCTAGGTTACAAAATCACAAATTGCTCGACAGATACCATATGAGCTGCAATTTAAATTCAATTAAGATTCAATATACCAACGTCTCTCCAATTTGTGTCATTGTGTTAACACACGTTGGACAGATCCGATAAATCTGGTAATTTCCCGGAATAACTGAAATTCCGCTTTCGTCAGTAACTTCAACTTACTTTTTTTTTTGTATAAAATGCACGGATACGCGTTGATAAATGTACGCGCCCGCAATCCCGGCCGGCGGACATTTTTTCTGACGTCCGCCCGTCGGAAATATAACGCGGAGAAATTACACCGACACTGTTCAGCCCAAGTAATTTATTGTAGAGAGTAGAGATGCTTCTAAAATATATGTATTCTAGAATAAAAATATTCAAGGTTTATTCTTGCCTATAGTGATCTTTCTTCTTATTTTTCGTGTGGTTAGTGAGTAACCAGCCAGTATATTCTGTAAACACCTTACTGTGAAAACTTAGGTGAAGTGAGCTGTCAATCCCTAGCGTCAGGTGGAGTGACTTTAAGGTCATTTCAACTAAGTTTTCACGGTGACATTTTTACAGAATACCACTCCTGCATTGCTATTCTATAACCATCTCACCGTGAAAACTTGGTGAAGTGAGCGGTGAGCGTGGAGTGAGCTGTCATTGTACTCATTGTCATCGATACCTACTGATGCTAAACCAGTGACAGTTCACTTCAAGCTCACTTCACCTAAGTTTTCACGGCGAGATTTTTACAGAATACCAGAGTTTTTATGCCGTCCACAGGCCTCTGACTTGGCTTCAGATGCCGTCGAGAAATATCTCTCAGGCATCGGGTTTGCTCACGATGTTTTCCGTCACCGTTTTTGAAGCGAGTGATAATAATTTGTTTGCATAGTTTTGTTTCGATGGCCCAGTGGTTAAGTGTAAAAAGTGTAGGAATAATAGTGATAATGACACACATATCACTACATAGGTATTATAAAACAAAGTCCTTCGCCGCGTCTGTCTGTCTGTCTGAATAACCTCAAAAACGACTGCACCGATTTTCATGCTGCTTTCACCAATGGATACTGGTTCTCGAGGAAGGTTTTAGTTTATAATAACCGATATCCACACGGGCAAAGCCGCGAGCATCAGTTAGTAACAGACTCTAAGAAAATGAAACAGACTTGTGTAAAGCACAATCAACACTTTCTAAATTATAAAATAATTATCACGTAAAAAAAAAGTGAGATTAAAATAGCTTATTATTAGATTGTAAAATGAGGAGCTCGTGGCTAAGTAATAACAGCCGCTCGGGTCGATCCATCAGGTTAAGCCACGCTTGCCGGGGTTGGTCCGTGGATGGGTGACCATTTTCACATATCGAGACTCCTCCGTGCCTCGGAAAGCACGTTAAGCCGTTGGTCCCGGCTGTCATTTGACAGTCGTTACGAGTCGTCAGAAGCACGAAAGTCTGACAACCAGTCTAACCAAGGGGTATCGTATTACCCAGTTACTGGGTTGTGGAGGTCAGATAGGCAGTCGCTCTATGTAAAATACTGGTATTCAGCTGAATCCGGTTAGACTGGAAGCCGACCCCAACATAGTTGGGAAAAGGCTAGGCAGATGATGATTATTAGATTGTAATTAATTATTTAGAATGGCTAGATTGTAATTAATTATAAAGAACCTGGTTCTTTTTAAAAAAGGACGAAAAACAAAAACAAAAAACAATGTATCAACCAATTTCAAGTATACTTAAGTTTTTCATAATATCAATAACATATCAAATCATTTTCATATACAAACTAGTCATTTAAATTTCAAATTAACCCATTAAAATTTAGTTACTTCGTTACAAAACTTTGTATTTAATATATCTAAAATTCTCGCATAATTCAAATGTTTACATGTGAGATGGAGCTTACAAACTTTCACAAGTAAAGTTAGGACCTACTCAGATTGCTAACATTCCAAGCGTTTTCATTAAAATGTTTAATTCTACGTGTGTGTCGTGAAATTCGTGATAATTATGTGCTTATTTGTGTAATTACCTGATGAATTATGTGTATTTCTACGTGTGTGTTGTTTAATTTGTATAATTACGTGGTTACGAAATATTTTTTATATTTAATAAATACTGACGATAAAATATATAAATTGGATAAACTTCTTAACACTAAATTAACAAAAAAAAATGCTATATTTCTCGACCTGAGCCGCATTAGGTATGATATTGAATTTACAGTACAATACAAATCCGACCTTATGCGTTTGAGGCATTAGGTCTGATATGGAATTTACAATACATTACAAATCCGACCTTATGCGTCTCGGGTCGAGATTTAATACAACTTTCATTACCTACAACTTTATTTACCAAAATGCCTCATTATCTGTTAAGTCTCATAATATAAATAACATTGATTGCCCTCATTGCAGTAAGAATATACGTAATGGCCCTTAAGTCGGTTCGCGCCTTGATTGGCCAATAAACACTCTTCAGGGCTCATCAATAAGTTTTAAGTGTGCTCCTAACCTTACCCCGTAATCCATATAATTTCGTATTTCGGATTAAATCGTAAACCCAGTGATACACTGACTTGGAGACTGGATAGCGATAGGTGTTAAAGAATTAAATTCAAAACTAGCTGCTAACCGCGGCATTCGCCCACGTGTTTAATAATTTTACTAAAATAAAAGTAGGCTAAGTTACTTCTTATAACATTAGCTATCTGCACGCGTAGCAAGACCGCCGTAGAAACGGATTTTGTCGACGGAAGGACATAATGACAGATACTTAGTGATTGTTTATCTGTCATTTTGTCTATTCTTCCGTCGACAAAACCCGTGGTATGGTTGTCATGCTACGCTTGCTGCCAGTGAAAGTCGCGTCGCGTATGAAAATTTCATGAAATCGTCATTCAATGAACTTACATGAAGTTAGTGAGTTGTATTGCTGATTCTAATGTTTATAATTCTGTTAATCCATATTTGTTACGAGCGATAATAATATTTAGATCAACATACAACCTGATACTGACCTGCAAATTACAAAAAACGTAAGAAAATTTGAATTTCGCGGGCTACCCTAGCGCATCAACCTTAAATCGGTCCAGCCGTTTCGGAGATTATCCGGAACATTACAAACAGACACTATTCAATTTTATTTATTTTATAGATGTAATCCACCACGCGGGCCCGCGCGGGTTGGTAGGATGTCACATGTCTTCGAATTTTTGGTTCTAAGACATTTTCTCAAGATATTTTCCTTCACCGAAAGCAAGGAAGCCTAAAGTATGGTCGCGAGTCCCTGGACTGAGGGTTAATACCTTATCAATTTATATTGTTCATCAAACTCCATAACCGTGTGTCCGAGATGTCAAGCACATCACATTAACCCTCACACAATACATTGTGAGCAGCAAATTGATTGATCAATCGAATTCATTCCGCGAACCGACGGCAGCAGATCAATTCAACGATTCTTTAATCGTTTGATAATTTGCGGACGGTTAACGGTAAATGGGTGAAGGGAACGTAAATTGATGTTATTGTTGACAAATTGCAAGAATAATTTCTTTGAACTGGATTTAAAGCCTCGTATTCATCATAAAGGCTGAAAAATTATGTGCCGGGGTTGGTCCGTGGATGGGAGACCATCTTTACATACCGAGACTCCTCCGTGACCTATTTCTATGGGATTTTTGAATAGGTGCCAAGTATATAGCTCCTCTAGTTAGTTTATGAGAATAATCTAGCACTAGGTTAGTTTGAAATTGGGAGGAGCCGCACGGGTCCATCAGGTTAAGCTACGCTTGCCGGGGTTGGTCCGTGGATGAGTGACCATCTTTAAAGCATGTTAAGCCGTTGGTCCCCGCTGTAATTTGTAGATCTTTGACGGTCGTTACGGGTCCTCAGAAGCCCGAAGGTCTGACAACCAGTCTTACCAAGGTATCTCGTATTACTCAGTTACTGGGTCGTAGAGGTCAGATAGGCAGTCACTCCATGTAGAATACAGATATTCAGCTGCATTCAGTTAGACTGGAAGCTGACCCCGAAAATGGTTAGGAAAAGGCTAGGCAGATTGATTGACTGACAGACAATGCACAGCCTTAGCCGCGTGGTTTTGAAATAAAATAAAAAAAATAATTAGGGATTGAAAGTTTGTATGGAAACTCGTAATTTTTGCTGATGGGAAAACAAGCGCTTTTTTTTCTATACTAGTAGCGCCCCGCGGTTTCACCCACATATGTCTCGATCCCGTAGGAATATCAGGATAAAAAGTATCCTATGTGTTAATCCAGGTTATAAACTATATGTGTGCCAAATTTCATCCAAATCGGTTCAGTAGTTTTTTCGTGAAAGAGTAACAAACATCCATTCATCCATCCATCCATACTTACAAACTTTCGCGTTTATAATATTAAGTTAGACTAGCTGTGCCCGCGACTTCGTTCGCATGGATGTCGGAAAACAATAATATGTCGCTTAGAAAAGTTGTACCTTCATTTAAAAAGGGGGAATCTTTCGACCAGGGCTGGTGATTTTTCCTAGTAAGAAACTGCCAAAAAACTTGTGTTTTTATTTAAGAAAATGCTTCTCTTTATAAAATATTAGCGGTGGAACCACCTGGAGCGTACACAAAAAAGTTGCTAGGGTTGCTCACACGCGAAAGAGCTACATAAAGTTGGCCGTGGGAAAAGCAACCAATACTAAGATCCACCCCCGCAACGGATAATGTCTGGCCCTGAGCTTTGTTAATGGTCATGGCGTAACACAGGCTGACGGGGAATTGCACACGCTTAAAACTAAACGGGAAATTATTGGGAATGAGAGGAATTCTTGGAATAAAAACAACATCACCGGCGCCGCAACCTGTTAAGATTTCGGCTTCGATGACGTTTTGTTGGTGATTGGTGACTATGAGCCGAGTGCCGTTGCAAAGTTTGGGAGGACTTAAATTTCTGAGAAGAATTATTGGCACTCCGACTTTTAAACAAATTTTGTGTGCTGAAAGACCGGGTGTGTTAAGGGATTCTAAGAACTCTACTGGATAGTGTGTGGCATCTTCTTCTTCGGGAACCGTATTTATCGATGTATATTGTTGACTTTCCCCAGAAACATGTGCCAATATTTGTGTATTTATTGCTGTCCGATAGTCGAACAAATCGAATCAACCATAAGGCCTCTGCCTCGAACCTTGCGGGCAGCGGGGCGGCGGCGGCGGCGGCGGCGGCGCGGGCGCAGCAGGATCTTATGCGTAAAATCAATTGGACCGGTTCTCGAAAACAGCGGCGCGGCAGCGGCGAGGCGGCGGGCAGCGAGCGGTGCACTCCATTCAAGCGGTGACCGCCCGCGCGTCTGCATTGCAGTGTTGTTGCCCACAATAAATTGAGCGTTAGGAATAAATTTGAATCAAAAAGATGTTGCCGCCATTGTTTAGCCATTTCTTTCGCGAATAAAAACAAATATCTCGACGACAAAATCGTGAACACAACACTACGCGGCTATAGTGACGCGCGATCTGCCCGCTAGTTTCGAGAACGGGTCTTTGATGCCCGCCCCGCTCCCGCGCCGCCGCCGCCGCCGCCCCGCTGCCCCCAAGATTCGAGGCCGAGGCCTTACACATGCCAACAACGATCGAATCGAATGAGCGATGGTCACGAATCATACGAACAAATTACGAAGTATAATACAGTTCGATTCAAACTTAATGGCGGCTCGGAACATGAGGCGAGTCGCTGCGCAGTAACAATTTCATGTGACAGCGGGGGTGAGGGGTGGGGTACTGCGCAGCTAAAAGTTAACTTCCGAGCCGCCATCCGCCCCGCTGCCCGCAAGATTCAAGGCCGAGGCCTTACACACGCCAACAACGATCGAATCGAATGAGCGGCGGTCACGAATCATACGAACAAATTACGAAGTATAGTACAGTTCGATTCAAACTTAATGGCGGCTCGGAACATGAGGCGAGTCGCTGCGCAGTAACAATTTCATGTGACAGCGGGGGTGAGGGGTGGGGTACTGCGCAGCTAAAAACTAACTTCCGAGCCGCCATTAAGTTTGAATCGATCTGTAACGACTCGTTTCTTGACTTCTTAATTTGAATGAACGAAACCAACCAAAATACCAAATCAAAACCAATCAGATCAATTAGGAGTGAGGCGTATTTATCATCACAGATAGAAATCACAGATATTATAAAATAGCAGATAGCAATTGCTCCTAACGATAAAAAATATCTGTTACTTAAAATCACAGATCCTCAAGACTGTTACTGTTAAATTTCGGATACGATTTTCGACTTTAACGAAAAGAAATAAAGAAGATATTCAATTGAGTCAATACGTATTTATCGTCTGTACAAAAATCACAGGCTGTGATTTTATAACAGATAGATACGATTTTCGACTTTAAATCAAAAGAAATAAAGATGATATTCGATTGAGATACGTATTTATCAAAAATCACAGGCTGTGATTTAATAACAGATATTTGGATCTGTTATTTTTTGTCACAGTCACAGTGATCACAGATATCGTGTTTCACCTGTTACAACCCATCTCTAAGATCAATACTTTCAACGAATGACAACCCAACCCAACCAACAATTTATTATTTATTTATTTATTATATTATATTATATTATTATATTATCAACACTAACTAACGAAGTCAAAAACAAAGATACCTATACTAAAAATTATTTGGAATATCTGGGCGAAAGTCATTCTAAGACGGAGAGTCTTAACACCGCGATTCAGAAAATGACATTAAACGAACAACGCCATCTATCGAGCACGAAATGATACTGTCAAAATATATGGGAAAACGTTCGAACACTCTGTAAGCTAAATAAACTATGTAGAAAAGTGAAAAATTAAAGAATAAATACCTATATTTTTTAAGAAATTAACATTTGTCACTATTGTTTCATGATTATCAAGATTTGAAAGATAGGTAGCGCCACCTATCGCACTAATACTAAACTAATAAATAAACAACGCATCTGGAAAATTTTAATTAATCTAACTTTAGAGTTATATTCTATACACAAATACACAATGTATCGCGTTAAGTTTCCGCGCAAAGAAAATGACGGTCATATAACAACCCACGATCTCACAAACCTAGTAATTAAGAAGTAAGTATCATTTCGCGTCAATAGATGTCGTTACGTGGATGTACATTACGTAATGAAAATTCCTTCTTGAACACTTTAAATTCATATATCTTTTGATATTTTGAAGCGATTGCGATGAAACAAAAACTAATTGAAACATCGAGTTACACACAATATTTGAGTATAAAAGTTAACCATATTGATTTCGTACTTTTTACGTGATAGTGGAACAATCAAACAACACAACATACAAACAGACAAACAGACAAAAATTCCAAAAATGGTAGAAATGGAATCTGTTGGTTATTCTTGGACAACCAACAAATTTTTTTTTTTTTTTTTTCATTGTACAGAAACGCCTCGTCTACAGATTTATTATATGTATATAGAATAGTTAGATTCATCTACATATTATCACAATATTATATTTAGAAAATGATCCAAATAACTATTTATTACCATACGGTAATTAAACCGACGTATCCCAAAGGGGGCATTGCTCGCAGAACAGATGGCCGATGGGGTCGAAAGGTTCTGGAGTGGCGACTGCATACCAGCGGGCACAACATCCACATTCCAGACTGAGCTGCCAGGGTTGCGGGAAAGTCCGAAAGGGATACCGGGACCCTTGACAACAGGCAACTGAAGGAACACGGGTGGGTTTTAGTCAGTAAAAGTCTGACACGCCCTGAGCTCCGCCCGAGCCGAGCGGGAGAAGACATTTGATGATATCACGACCTAAAAAAAGAAAAGTCTTCTACTTAGAAATTCCATAGAAAACCCAATAACACTTAGCCCTAACCGGGAATTGAACCCGCAACCTTGAGCTCAGCAGTAGCGCTTTTTCTCCTATCTTCAGATCAGTATTTAAAGAACTTCGAGAATAATGCAAGTATTTAAGCTCAGAAAATCTTTGAAGGTGCTAAAGAGTGCTTATAATTAAAGTGCTAGTAGAAGTTTTCTTTGAAAACCTTTTCAGTAAACACTTTCGAAGTCGATAAATATTTACGTACCTAGACGATCGAATTGTATTTGCGAAGAGAGTTATTTGAAATGACCGGAATAATTGAATTAGATAGGTACAGTCACCCTCAAAAAAAGAAAGGAAGAATATTGTTTATACAGCTTAAACAAGCGCACATTAACAAAAAAAATAGTGAAGGTACACACACTAATACGAAATAGCCAAAAGCCACGTATTCAAAACCTTAAAATAAAATAAAATACAATGTTGTCCATTTGTTTGATGTCAGGGCAGAAGGCCAATTCTCGTACATAAAAATCTAATTCAAGTCGAAATCTGTCAAACTTGTCAAAAAAGGTTGGTAAATTGATTGTATTTTTGACAGATTGTGAATGAGATTAGAATCCGAACGGTCTAAAAATTACGGGAATTGTCCCTCAGGTCACAATTTATTGTTCTACACCAAGACAAGACAATATAATATGCTACGTAACCTATGCGTTGTGATTGTGTCACTGGCAAATGACAGCAAACAAACAAAACAAAATGCCGCTAGAGCAAGAAAAAGATGTAGGTAACTAAACATAGACAAGACTTCAGTTATGTTTAAGTTCCACGTAGGTAATACTGCCATCAACCAAGCATAAATCCAGGAAAAAACCGGCCAAGTGAGCGTCGGACTCGCGCACGAAGGGTTCCGTACCAGCAAAAAAATCATGTCTGTTGTATGGGAGCCCCCTTAAATATTTGTTTTATTTTAATTTAATTATTTATTTTTAAAGTGAATATACAACTAAATATTCTGTGAATATTTCAAGCGTATACCTGTTGCCGTTATCAATATCAAGCATAAACGAGCAAAAAAATCACGTTTATTGTATGGGAGCCCCCTTAAATATTTATTTTATTCTGTTTTTTAGTATTTATTGTTATAGCGGCAACAGAAATATATCATCTGTGAAATTTCAATTGTCTAACTATCACGGTTCATGAGATACAGCCTGGTGACAGACGGACAGACAGACAGATAGACAGCGGAGCCTTAGTAATAGGGTCCCGTTTTACTCTTTGGGTACGGAACCCTAAAAATGTAGATTTATGAAGCTTATCAGTTGCCTACTGAGAAACGAATGGTCAAATATTACTTCAGTTTAGGAAAGAGTTGAAGCTCTACAGGACGTACAGCTCTATCTCTTTCCCCCACTGAGTAAGATTAAAATAATACTGATGTAAGGAGTGGTTGCTTAAGAAACTGCTTACGTTAACAATTACCTAATTACAGTCCTTCCACAGCAACTCAAGCAGCAACCCAAAATCAACCTTATTGTAACTAAAATAAGGATCACTGTGATTTTCGCTGTGAAGCATTATCAGAGGTTCAATAACAGTGTAAGTACTGTAGGCTAACTAGGCTTTACTTTGCTTGTAGTTAGTGAAAATGAATTAGGAATTAGTCTATTCTTAAGCTGTCGTGCCTATAAACATGGAATCCAAGAACTTAATAATGCATGTCGTCATCAGAAATGCAGGTACAAGATGCTGTTAGCGCATGCAATACGCGACCATGTCGGAATATTGCTCGCGAATTGAATTCTCTTGTATCGATGCGGCCTGTTTCTCGGTCAGAGCTCGTAAATGTATAGCTATAGGTACTGCAGTAGACATAGTATTAACATACAGTATTTCAACTAGGAACAATAACAAAATAATAAAATAAATAGGCTCTCGTTAGGTGGTCGGATCAAGGGCCTGCTTCAGACGGCAGTTATACTCCTCGGTACGGCTCGCATCGTGAGGAGGTTCCTGTCTCTGCAGCCCTAACCACCCCGGTAGCTTGGACCCTGCTCACGACACCGGTGGACCTCTATTTTGTATATTTTTAAATGTTTTTTATATTATCATTTTAATTTAAGAAATATTTAAAAATGTGATAACAAATAAACTTGCTTGCGTTGCTTTTCTTTTCACAAAACGGGCCTAGTTGAGGTACTGATCATCTTTAAACTGTGGCTGTGGTATACAATTCTGATAGCGGTTTCGGGGAATATAGGCATGCTATTATGTTATGTAAATTCTTGACTAGGATAAATATTATTAAAAAGAAAAGTATTTGACATAAGCAATTTTAAATATTTTGAAATTATTTTCTTCAATTCAATTACAGTTGGAATTTTCGTTTAGAAGTACTGCTACTGAGTATTATATTTATAAATGATAATATTATTTAAAATGGATCGAAATTATTTTTAAAAGCGATTAACGCTTTCTAAGCTACAGTTTAGAAATAAAAAACGTTTTATAGCAAATTTCATCAGCTTTCTTGGAAATTATAGTTTATTATACATAAGTAACGTTTTTAACTCAAACCAAAAAATTGCCATTTTTAACTTACTGGCAATAAACTCAAACCACATTTATAACTACAGTTTTACGTCTAATTTACGTTTTTTTTTGACACCTTGCTTTTGAATCATAATTCATTGATCAAGAAATAAATGTGAAAACAAAAAATTTTTTTTTACAATAAGACGGTTATCGGCTATAAAGTTTTTACAAAAAAAAAAAAAAAAAAAAAAAAAAAAAAAAAAAAAAAAAAAAATTCCAATCCTTTTTATTTCGAAAATATATCTTGTGTAATTTCAAAGTTATTGCAATTTAAAAAGTGTGATACTTAGTTTTGACGGCCAGTGTATTTATGCAAATGAAATGCTATTGTTAAGTAAAATAAATTATCTTGACTTTTATAACCCTGTGACTGAGAGCTGTCAAAATTAGTCGAGAAAAAGGTCTGACTTTCGGTCTATTTCGGCCTCACGGCGCCAACCCGACTCACTCAACGCTCTGTATTCTTTAAAATATTTGTAAGTACCTACGTATTTTTTCTGTTCCTTTCTTCTTCTCTTTATGTAATTATGTGAGTTCATAAATGGTAAAATAAATAAATAATAATAGTCCTCCAGAAATTCTGTATTTCGGCCACGGCGACCGATCTCAGCGGAGGTGCTCACGGTGCACAAGTGTGTGCGTTGACACAGGTGCACTGTCTCTTCCCTCATTCTCATAGTCCGATGGGACCGGAGAGAGATCAGACGCAGGGCTGTTAGGACTGTTATTAAGAAATTTCTAAATCGAAAACCCAATAATACTTTGCCCGACCCGAGAATTGAACCCAGGTCCCTTTGAGTTTGGGAAATCATCCAATGACTTCTTCCGCTCTGGGCGGAGCGGAAGGGCGTGTCAGACTTTTACTGACTAAAACCCACCCGTGTTCCTTCAGTTGCCTGTTGCTAAGGTCCCGGTATCCCTTTCGGACTAACCCGCAACCCTGGCAGGAACCCAGGACCCTAAGGTTAGCATTCGCGCTTGCGACAACGAGACCAACGGGGCAGTAAAAAAAAAACAATGCAAAATTATAGTAGCTTAGGCTAAGCTTAGGTAAATTATCACCTAAAAAGTTCTGAAAATAAACTTGATAAAGAAATGAAATCTCATAGAACTTGTTACCATTGTTGATGTTATTTGGCATTCGCGAGAGTTAATTTCGAATCGCTCAACAAACTGGCCGCTAAAGTACTGAGGATGCCAAGAAAATATTTCATCCAAATAGATGAGAGTGCGGCAAAGACTATCTAACTAATGCAGATGGTCTGATTATAAAAAAAAAACGGTTTTTCTTTTGACATGATATGAACCGTCAAGCCAGTTTTTGTAAAAAGAACGTAAGCGTGATTGAAATACAGTGCTATTTATAAAACATCTTAGTCCGGTACGTGGTTCGAGCATGGGGTTCGATTAAAAAATCGAGTAAAAGTCTGGATTTGTATCCAGTTTATGCCTACATTTCATGGGACATAAAACTATAGTCTAGCCGTCGAGGGACTGCGTTCTTGACACCTGTCAGTTTCAATAATGAATAGTGTTTTTCGAATTTGGTCCTTATTACTACTAGTAGAAATTATACAACTGACAGGTGTCAGAAGAAGACTGTATAGCTTGGAGACGCGTCGTATGTGGTCGCGATCCTCAGCATTGAAGGAACGACGAAGAAGAATATTTAAAACATCATATCTCTGTCATCTTCAAACAATTGAGGGAAATAGAACGATGTTTTGAATTCGTTTAGCGCTAAATGAATTTAGTGATTTATAGTGCAAGTGGGCCTCAACAACAATCATTTCTACAACATTATTTTTTGTTTGGGATTATTTGTTTTACTTTTTCTATGGGACCAACTTTGAAATCGCGAAAAAAAAATCTGCTGTTCCATACATTTTGTCGATTTAAATGAACACAAATGTATGGAACAGCAGATATTTTTTTCTCGATTTCAAGATTGGTCCCATAGAAAAAGTTGTTCAAAATGATGAGTACAATGACCCCTTTTCGGGTTTAGCATAAACAAAAAATAATGTTTATATACAACAATAAGAAAGTGTCCCATCTGCAAATAAATCTTAGTCGATGTGACCGAAATTCACTAAGCGTAGACCTTGGGGAAGCGACTCGCATCCCGTTTCCTTGCACCGGAAATGAGCAGTGCTTTGACGGCCAGACGCCGACCCAAGTATAGAGGCACACCACAGCTGCGTTTAGTTTATTGGCAGTGATATGTAGTGAGTTCAGAACGAAATGTATGGGTTTTGGATTGAAAATGGCCGAAAAAAAATACCTGCTGCTGGGACACATGCCTCCTCTTTCAGAGGAGTGGGCCGTAATCCACCATTATCGATTTCAAGTATTATTGAGTTAACGTTTTCGTGCAATTATTATTCAATCTTACGTCATTCGTTTTCAAATAGGGAACCGCGGGTCCACTGCGGGTTGGTAGATGTCACATGTATTCGAATTGTTGGTTCTAGTACATGCCGGTTTCTTCAAGATCGCTTCACTGTTTTGAGAGCAGTGGTGATGGATATGTTTGACTTAAAAAAAAAAAATAGATTTATGCGTTTAGGCTTTCTTCAGCGACTTTTCATAATAATAATATCTTAATAATCCAAACCAAGTGTACCCCATACCTAAGAGTTGTACAAACGTACACAGCTCGTAAATAACCGAAGGTTTCGTACGAATTGTTTTCTATTAAATTTTCAACAACTTATAACTATTCGTTTCATTGTTGAACAGTTTTGGTCGGTTTGACATAGTTTTGAATAGTGGGGGATGTCCCCCATTATTCAACTACAGTTTCAATACAAACACATTACAACTTGTATTTCAATTCATCGTTTCATATAAAACTACTGAAATTGTCGAAAATCTTTTTTTTTCTACTAATCTTTTAATTTTCTTTTCTACATGTCAATAAATATCAAGTGAAGTGATTTTTCTTTATTTAAAAAATAATCATTGCTTTTAAAAACTGCCAGCAACATAATGAATTGAAATACAAGTTGTAATATGTTTGTATTGAAACTGTAGTTTTTATTTATTTGTTTTAACAGATTAATTTAAAATTTCAAGATCCTCTTGTGAAGGTCCGACGACTACCAACCAACACCATTTCTTAGGGTAGGTAGGTATGTACCAGTAAAATTAACTAATTCGTATTTGTAAGAATAATAAAATGCAAATAAATCATTAACTAAAATAATTCGTGTTTGGAAGTTTAATGCAAATAAATTATTAAATAAAATAATTCCTTCTTTTTTTGTATTTAGGCTATCTAAATATGCGCGTAAATTCGTGCGAATCGATCAATACGCCAACCGCATATTGTTTACATACTCGTGTAGCCTATACCAATACCTCCTTTTACTTAAAATTTCATTGCATGGTACAGAAATACTGCTACAGTAACAGGCTGAAATGAACACCTCCTAAGTTTTAGAAACGTCAACCAGCATCACAGATTAAATAAATTAGGATGAAGAAAAACCTGCCTAGCGTTTTCCCAACTATGTTGGGGTCGGCTTCCAGTAAACCAGATGCAGCTGAACACCAGTATTTAACATGGAGCGACTACCGATCTGACCTCCACAACCCAGTAACATGATACACCATGGTAAGACTGGTTGTCAGACTTTCGGGCTTCTGACGACCCGTAACGACTGACAAAGATCCATTAATGACACCCGGAACCAACGGCCTTACGTGCTTTCCGAGGCACGGAGGAGTCTCGGTATGTAAAGATGGTCACCCGTCCACGGATCAACCTCGGTAATCGTAGCTTAACCTCATGGATCGACCCGTGCGGCTGTTATTACTTAGCCACGAGCTCCTCTAAATTAGGATAAGAAAAACAAGAAAAAGGATTTAGGGGCGCTTAGAAACGGCAGTTCAGAGCAACGCCATCCCAAAGAGGCACTAATTAAGTTTCCAGAGAACTGTTTAACTTGTATTAAATACCTATGTTCCGTATTACGTAACACAAGTTTGACTCATAAGTAAGTTTTAAGTACTGTCAAAGTAGTTTGCTTTGAGTTGATGTAAGTTAGCTGGAGTAAATACTTGGAATTTGACTTAGCGAGATACTCGTGTACTTAAATGGTACTTAATTAATTGTTGATGGGCTGGCAGTTGATACCTACAGTTATATTTTTGGTGACGATTCATGAATTTTTCCTTGGATTTAAAACACACGAACCATTTAACGTTTGACGAATTACTTGTGACGTAGCGACCTCCACTCCCCAACTTAAATGCGTTTTATCTTAGTATTTTTTTTAATTAAGATTCTAGCAAAATATACGTGTCTAATATTTTTTTGTTATCTGACTGACGGACTATATAGAATTTCTTTTTTTTTACCCAGGCATCTTAACTATTATGCCAATGTCATGTGTTATGAGAAAATGTGCGAAAATAAAAAAATCCTACTGTTTCCTTTGCTCTCAATATTTGACAGAAAGCAGAGGGCTTTACCTGTAATTTAAAAACATTCAAAATCTAGTCACAATCTCATCAAACTGCCTAGCCTTTTCCCAACTATACTGGGGTCGGCTTCCAGTCTAACCGGATGCAGCTGAATACCAGTATTTTACATGGAGCGACTGCCTATCTGACCTCCACAACCCCGTAAATGGGTAATACGATACCCCTTGGTAAGACTGGTTGTCAGACTTTTGAGCTTCTGACGACCCGTAACGACTGTCAAAGATCAACGAATGACATCCGGGACCAACGGCTTAACGTGCTTTCCGAGGCACGGAGGAGTCTCGATATGTAAAGATGGTCACCCATCCACAGACCAACCCCGGCAAGCGTAGCTTAACCTGACGGATCGACCCGTGCGCCTGTTATTACTTAGCCACGAGCTCCTTACAATCATAATCTCATCTCAGCGAAAATCAAAGTCAAAAACATTATAGGTATTTTTGCCAGATTGAAATGCGAACGTCCTTTTATATACGGGATACTTTACTTTTTTGTGAACTTACTACTTTACTTTTTTTCACAAAAAAGTAAAGTATCAAGCGACTTTTAATTATGCACTGTGAAACAACGCCTTACAACTTGACCTGCCCTGACTAAATACCCTGCAAAGTGCAGATTGTAAGCCCATTTAAATACTATCACAGTAGAAATCACGACCAACAAGGCAGCAAAACCTTAACCAAAAATAGACAAAATTCATGAACCGCAACCGGGAATACATCACTAGCTCATTACCATTTCTAAAGCACTGCTCCACAAGTCTAATGAACTGTTAACATAAGTACCAGGCTCACATAAACACATAGTGATATACTGAACACATAGCAGCTTTCCGACAGCCTGTCGAAGCGCATGACACGGTCGAAAGCACAAGAACACACGTTCACCTGATGTGTGCCCGTCACTCTCGATAGATGTCGCTGTCCGCGTGTTATCCGAATGTGTACCGAACTAGGATTTGATTAGTTCTATGGAGAGTTTATTGGGTTTTCGCTTCGTTTTTGACCATGTTGGTATTTTGTTTTTGATTAGCGACCTTTCCCTTCTTTGCACGGGTTTTATGACTTGACAAAACATTAAGATTTCTGTATTAAAATAATGTTAGTTTAATAAACAGTATGTTAACTAACAAAGGGCGTTCCCGTTAACCTGCAATAGTATAGCAGTATTACCAGAAAAAAAAAAAAAAATTGTGTCGTGAAATGTTCACAAAACGATTAAATTTAAACGTAAAAGAAACACTCTGTACACGCACACTTGTATTTCAACGTAGAAAAACAAGTGTGGCAAGTGGGCGGGTACAGAGAGTTTATTTTCCGTAACAATTTAATATTTTTTGTGAATATTTTACTATACAAAAATGAAAAAGAACATTTTTTTTTAATGGTAATATTTTTTCTAGTATGTTTAGACGCTATACTATTGCAGGTTAACGGGAACGCCCTTTGTTAGTTAACATACTGTATGTCTAGCTAGAATAAAATTCTCTAAATTATGGTGAAAACCGCATCAAAATCCATAAAGTAGTTTTAAGAACAATACGGTCACAAAGAGAAAAACGAAAAGCGACTTTAAAAAGATGGAAGACACATTATTACTGGGTTTGTAAGTTTAATATAAATTGAATACTTGGTAGGTTTAATAACATCGGAATTTTTCTTTTTTTAGTTTGCCCTTTTACCTTGCTTTGGTTTTAAGTCATTTTCCTGGCTTTCTAAAAGATCATTATCAATGATTCATCTTAGAAAAAGAAAAAAAAAATGAAATGAATTAAAAAAAAATGGCCGTCATTAGGACTGCCGACAAAAGTGCCATCTATATTCTATAGCCCAACACTACGCGAATCCATAAGTTTACTTGTAAAAAATCGCTTAACGCGCCTAAAGAAGTTTTCACTTCAAAAACCAGATTCAGAAAACGGTTTTAGACAAAGTCCAAAAACACAGCTTTCCATTTCGCAAACACCTTTAAACTAAACAGTATTCGATTACCAAAAGCTGTTCGAAGCAAAACAAACTAAATTCTCATATGGCTCGCGTTAATAAAGACCATGTTGGGCTGGACTGGCCGCCCAGGGGACGGGCAAACATGAGACTGTAGTGCGATCAAATGAAAGGATGCTACCTAGATACTATTCTATGAACGGAGTTGGGATAGTGGGAAACAGAGCATTGTTTCCTTGCCCAAGTCATATAAGTACCTACCTCAGAACAATTAAAAAACTAAGACAGAGCGCTGCGAACAATAGAGTGAAGCCAGCTAAAACTACACCTCCGTTCTGTGCATACACGGTTACAATCAAACTACACCTCATTAAATTGCACACATGTTTACGAAACCGGCCGCGGCCTCAAGTTACTATTGACAGCGCTCTGGTGCCGTATTATGAAAGAAGAAAGAAAGAAAGAAAATACGTTTATTTGCGGTAAACATGACGCAAAAAAAGAAAATATTCACAAAGAAAAAATAAGAAAAGGTTGGGGGAATTAATAATAACATAATGATAGACTGTATAACTGGAATATTGAGTATGTTTAATGTTTAATTTAATATTTATAACCAATTTGCAATGCCTTTTTAGGGGTATGAGGAACAGGGTGTAAAGTTCACTCATCCCCCATAGAAAAGGGAGGATCTTCCGACCAGACGGGTGTTGTGTCTAGCGGGCGACTGCCCAATGATTGATATTGGGTTTTTGTATATATGTTCACTGCACGGTAAACTCTAATTGCGCGATGCAGGATTTATGTGACGTCAGGTCTTCGATGCGTAGTTCGCATGTGGCGATGTAGATACCGCCACATCACTCCCCTCCGGAGACCGGAGGTCAATAGTGGGCTGAGTCTTGTATCTTGAGATGCTTGCCAGTGCCAGTTGTGGTTCCAGTGAGTCGGAACCGGATGCCGCATTGTTCGCGGTGGGTCGGAACTGTTTGCGGCGATTGTGGTGATTGATGTGATTGCGGTGGTTCCCCAGTGGCTCATGGTGATGAGGTTGAGGTGATTGAGGTGATTCCCCAGTGGGTCGGGGTGATGAGGCTGAGGGTGATGACCAGGAATGCGCGTTCGCTGCATGCTGGTGGTCAGGATACCCGTTGACGCCTCGGGTGTTGGCTTGACTGTGTGACTCGCCTCACTGAAAGCTTGCGGGAGTGATGATGATGACGTCACGCTGGATTAGTTGCACGAAGGCTGCGTTGACGTTCATATTCGGGGTCACCAATTTAGGGGTATGAGGAACAGGGTGTAAAGTTCACTCATCTCCCATAGAAAAGGGAGGATCCTCCGACCAGACGGGTGTTGTGTCTGGCGGGCAACTGCCCAATGATTGATATTGGGTTTTTGTATATATGTTCACTGCACGGTAAACTCTAATTGCGCGATGCAGGATTTATGTGACGTCAGGTCTTCGATGCGTAGTTCGCATGTGGCGATGTAGATACCGCCACACCTTTACAGGCAACTAAGTCCAAGAACCTACCTATTGTTACCATCTCCAAATTATGTACACTTAGGTCGCAATAAAGAATTTGAATTTGAATTTGGAAGCACGCGTCACATCCACGCAAAACGGCTATCGCTCAGCATTATGCTGCGACCCTATGCAAGATGAGCCCCAGCGCTGGTTTTCAGCGACAACCAGCGCTGACGTAATAACGTCGACCGGTCGGTGCGGCAAACTATTATTAGGACGCTGTAACTGTAACTAGTATTGATGCCACCATTATTTTTTCCAGTATGAGAGAGAGACGGAGCTAGACAAGGCCGCTAGCACCATCCCGTTTTCGCAGTGGAATAATTATGGCATGAATACTTCATAATACTAGTCTTGGTTTTTCTATTTGGCCTGAGGTATCTACATGAAAGTTATGAAAATAGGAGGACATTTCGCCAGATATGTTTATTTGTTTAAGTCCCATGTAATACGGAGCGAGAAAAATTCCAGATAGAAAAACGCAATAACACTTTGCCCGACCTGGGAATCGAACCAATTTGTGCGGAAATCGGATGTCATGGTATACGCACGTGATGCGGAAGAATGAGGAAAATGTCGTCAGGGAAGTTTTGAGTAGCTACATTATGAATGTCGATGGCTATAAGAGTAGGGGAAGACCAAAGAAACGATGGTTGGACTGTGTGAAAGATGATATGGCTAGAAAGGGGGTGACTACCGATATGATGGCTAATAGAGAAGTACGGAAGAAAGGGACATGTTGCGCATGTAACATATATAAATTAGGATAAGGAGAATGATGAATCGATAAGTGCTCAAAAGTAAGTAATCTGTATATAGGTGTACCGGTGTACGTATACGTAAGGTATAGGTATCTACTTCAAATATATTTGACCGACTTCTCCAAATCTTCTCAACTCATCTAAAAGTAAGGCTCAATTTACATTGCCACGGAACAGTTTGGAAGCGATTTTTTTTGTACAAAGCATAATGAACTTTATGTGAATAGTGTAACGTACAAACTAGATATGAGCCAAATATCAGATTCTGTAAGCACCTCACCTTGAAAACTTATGTGAAGTGAGCTTGAAGTGAACTGTCACTGCCTTAGCATCAGTAGGTATCGATGACAATGACAACTCACTCCACCCTCACTTCACCTAAGTTTTCACGGTGAGATGGTTACAGAATAGCAATGGCGCGTTTCTCGGTAATTCCTGCAGTTAACAAGCTCGTATCAAGTTTGTACATTACACAATTGACATACAGTCCATTTTGCTATGTAGGTACAATGTTGTTACAATAACAGTTCGCTTCCGCATTCCGTTCCGTGACAATGTAAATTGAGCCTTAATCAGCCGTCATTTTAACTCCGAGTCTAGTTGGACCCAGTCTAAAGTGAGATTGTTAATTCATTAGAGGATTAGATTAGTCCAATTGTATTGGTCAATAGACTAAAGTTTCCGGAACGTGGTAGATTTATTTGGGTCACGGTTGATTTGCCGTTTACAGCCAAAGGGTGAAACGGTACCTATTTGTTAACACGTTTCAGAGAATTTGAAGTGTATTGTTTTGGTCGAGTGTATTCGAGAGTTTTCATCGACTATTTGGGTATCTTGTTTACATTAATTTGAGTTATTATTTTAGCGTTATTGGCATCTCGATTCTACACAGGACCAGAGGGCTGGCCTGGTTCTTGACCAAATAATATAAAGCTGGCAAGCCTGGCAGGTTACATTACCACTTTGTATGGCAATGCTGACAGCCTTATGGCTGCTTTTCCTGTTGATAGATATCAACGCGGAATAATTTTTTTGATGCTATGATTCTTTTTCCTTTTTTATGTTGGTTTATAGAATTTGATCTTCACTGTGACCTATGTCTACGAAAATAATAATGAACAATATCAGCTTCCAATAACTATTCTTTTATATTTAAACCCGATTTACAATGCTAAAAATATTCACTGTATCAATAGATATTCTCGGCTCAGGATTTCAATAGATATTTTTATTTCAGCCATTTTTTGTTGCGTTTTTATTTTTTTAGATTTCAGCTCGAGGCTAAGTTAAGGCTCTTACATACTGGCGTGGATCGCCGCGCGACGCGACGCCGCCGCATTGTTCGCATTGTTTTGTTAAAATTCGCGTCGCGCGGCTAATCGCGCCAGTATGTAAGAGCCTTTATATGGACTAGACATAGAAATAAATCATCATCGAACTTTAGTCAAAAATTGATATTTCATATTTGTCTCTCTCCAGGCTAAATTCTTACTAACTTCAATTTTTTTTTTTTGCTGTCGAGGTATTTATAGAGATATAAGGAACAGCACCCTAATTGCGAAATACCCGATCAATCAGAATTGGAACCGGTTCGAAACAAATTGGTTGTCTCAAACCGATTCCAAATCTTACCGATCGTGCATTACGCAATTAGGGTGCTGGGTGGAAATTCTTCATTATCCATTGAAAAGACTCTCCTACCAGTCAGTTGTAGATGGACTACGACGGTTGATGTCGGGATGTTGTAGGTATACCTACGTCCTGGTCGCGGGGATAACTCTGCTTGCGCGATGCAGGTTTTTGGTGGGTATAGTTCGCATGAGGCGTTGTAGATGTCGCCACATAGTTATAAGGTGGCAAACATTCAGGCTCGCGTGTCACCAATCCGCCTTGAGCAAGCGTGGTGAGGCCTATGTACCAAGGCTCGGATACCGGTTAAATTTTCAAACCGTATGATGTACTTGACGCAAAAACCTTTACATTCGGTTTCGTTCGCATATACCGGTATTTTGAAAAGTATTATATAGGTTTTTTTCGGATTTACCAGTTTAGAGCAATAAAAACCGGTTAATCATTACGTTTTTATTCAGCGCGGCGTCCTCACAATAGTCACAACTTGCAACGCTTTTACGGACATGCCGCTCGTCGGATATAACCGGTTAAAATAAAGCTCTCTAAAAGTTCGCGTTCTTTAGAAAAAAAAATCGGAGGATACCTGACATAAACAGGAATTAACCGGTATGTTTTAAACCGGTTTCGAGCCTTGCTTTGCACCGCAGTGGGAGAATAATAGGCTGGTATTATACTATGCAAACGTAACGTACGTTTATAAGAACCTACTCCATATTAAGATAGTCTGGTAGCCAGAAAGTTTTGCCCAAAAATAACTCGACTCAAAGGCATCATTATTCAAATACCTAAAAGTTTCGGTCCTACGTGAGGAACGGAGTTAGTTTCGGATTTCTCTACACAAATGTCTTGATTGACAGTATTGAGATGATTCGGATACTTTTACGGGGTACAACAACTTGTCAGATTCGGTTTCGGTCGGATTTCAAGTTGAATTGATGGTTCTGAACTTTTTGGTTATGAATAATTTTAACGTTATTTAAATAGTGTAAAAATATAGTCATTTTTTTGGCTTAAAAAATAAGGGCATTACTGTTTTTTTTTCTTTTTTTGTGTTGTTAATGACTTACCTTACCTTTCGTGTGGTTAGTGAATTACTGATTTGGTAATTTAATTAATTATTATGTTTCATTCCAACAATAATAATTTAATATTTGTCCAGTTGCAATTGCTCGTCGTAGGTACTCAAATCGTCCAGTTTCTTCAATTGAAATAAGTAATTGAAATAACAATCTGCCTCTAGTCTTTTCCCAACTAAGTATGTTGAGGACGGCTTCCAGTCTAACCAGATGCAGCTGAATACCAGTATTTTACACGGAGTGACTGCCTATCTGACCTCCACAACCCAGAAACTGGTTAATTAATACGATACCCCTTGGTAAGACTGGTTGTCAGACTTTCGGGCTTCTGACAATCCGTAACGACTGTCAAAGATCCACGGCACAGCCGGGACCGACGGTTTAACGTGCTGTCCGAGTCACGGAGGAGTTTCGGTATGTAATTATGTTCACCCACCCAAGAACCAGACCTGTCAAACTTAGCTTAACATGATGGATCAGCCCGTGCGGCTGTTATTAATTACCCCACCAGCTCCTCGTCAACCAAGCCTATCCACATCATCTCTAAAATATATCAAAACAAGTTCCTTTAATCCAAATCTCAATGAATCATTAACAATCTCAACAGCATCTAATTTAATTAAATACAACCCATAAACCAACGTAAAAGCTACTTCGTCTGTCCATTTAACTGGCCCCCTATCCAAATAGTTAATCCCGTGAGCAATCACTGCTTCCCAAATGGAAAGAATCATACAATTACATACAACATTAGATATAGTTTTTAATTTGTGATTCAAATGTGAGGGGGCTAGAGTGCGGGGGCGACAGTGCAAGGGGGCGACAGATGTGTTCGTTACTTCGTGTAAATCTGGGCCTGGTTTATTAATAGGGGGTCGCGGTTCCGTGTCCTCGTGCTTGCGGTTCCTTGTGGGGAGGAAAATGCTAAGTAGTTACGCGCCAATGTTGCTACTTAGATACATAAGTGAATGAGTAGGTATAGTACAACACAACTTAAAGGTTCCTTTAGCCAAGTTCGTCAAATACGATCGCTTCCGAACTAAAGCGATTAAACGAGCTCAGGCAAGGCGTTGACAAAGTCTAGAACGTTTAATTTTTTTTGTATAGTTATTTCTTTTTTGTTATTTCATTTATAAACATATTATTTACATTTTTTAAATATTTTTGGAACTTAAAAAAATTCCATTTTTAAATATTTTTGGAACTAAAAAAACATTAAAAACATAGTACCCCACCGGTATCAGAAACTGGGTCAGAAACTACCTATGGTCTCCTGAGAGAGGAACCTTCTAACAATACGTGCCGTGTCCAGTAGTATCGCTTTCTGGATCAAGCCCTAGATCCAGCTGCCTAACGAGAGCCGCCTCAGGTGATGGTCGAGGCTCTTGGCTATTATGCCATTGGCCGTCACGACTATCGGCACAATTACTTTTTGTTATTATTATTAATTTGTTTCGTATTTAATTTTGTTTCCTTACTATGACTGTCGCGTTGTATGTTTTGATTTACTATTTTATTTTGTTTCGTCATAATAAATTGTTTTTTTTACCTGTTCCCCTTTAAATTTATTATTTTCTTCCAAAAAACTTTAGCCAAATTGCATACTCGAGCGAAAACCATTTGATTTATTAACATTCGGAACCGCCCGTCCAACAGAACATTCCACTCGGGTTTGCAACGTCGTGAAAAATGTCGCCCCTACTCTGATTAACGATTAGTTCATCCCTGTGCGACGAACATAACATTACGCCTGAAATCCCTCTAGCTAGGGGTAGGCAGGGGCGTCTTTAATATCTAGTACAGCACATCTTAACATCCGTCTGTATTTCCCCGAAGGGTGGGACAGACGTGTACCTTTAGTACACCCACATTTCGCCATTTTAAGGCGAAAGCTTCGGATAGGCCGCGAAATTAAAATTTTCTTACGTTTTTTGCAATTTCCAGGTCAATAATAGGTTGTATGTTGATTAAAATATGATTCGCGACCGTAACCGTAGGTTCCTGTCAGGGTTGCGGGTTAGTCCGAAAGGGATACCGGGTCAAAGTCAAAGTCAAAGTCAAATAATTTATTTCAACTAGGCACATTAAAGGCACTTTTGAACGTCAAATACATAGAAATAGAACTGATTCTAGTTGCCCCTTCCAAAAGGTAGTTTTCGTATGGAGAAGAATGGGCAAGAAACTCCAGCGTTACTACTTAAAAAAAAAAAAAAATGTTTTACAATATTTGGTATACATCAAATATAATTACATGTGAAGACGATGCACCGAGAATACAATTACTGTACCACAATAGGTAAAAAAAGAAGAATTAAAAATGAAGCAATGACAAATAAATTAATTAAGTAGGTATGTGATAGATACATGGTGCTCACATATTTACAAACATTGTAAAAGTATACGATATCACAATATTCCTACAAACTTACAAGTAACACTAAGACAGTGTGTGAGTGTAATAATCATAAAATGTAAAAAATCTATGATATACAAATATTAAATTATACAACTAGATTAGCAGCCAGTTTGATTTTGTCCAGACTCGAATTTGTCCTATGGAGCAAGACCAGCATGTTTCCAAGCATTCTTATCTTGGATATAATCCTCTAATTTGTAATATGCCTGTTTACAAAGTGTACTTTTAATATGAGTTTTAAGGCTCTTACACACTGGGGCGATTCGCCGCGCGACGCGAATCTGCGAAATAATATCCGTAGAACAATTTCTATGAAAACGCGCGCGACCCAACACACAGGAGCGAAAGTCGCTCCGCGAAACAGATCTGCGCGATTCGCAGCGCCACACCAACTTTAGGAACATTTTGTATGGATTCGCCGCGAATTCGCCGCGAATTTCGCGGCGAATTCTGTGGCAGGCGCGACGCGAAACACGGAGGTATATAAGGCAGTGCATTCCGAGCTGAGCTCAGTAGTAGACGATCTTCGTCTGAGGACGAAGGCAGGTCTGTGCGTGTTTGCTGAGCGCGGGGTGCTAGGTTCGATTCCCCGGTCGGTCGACATTGCCCAACCTAACCTAAGTCTGACAAGGGACCTAAGACAACAACAACCAATCTTGCCAAGGGGTACCGTGTGCCCAGTACTTACAGTTACTGGTTTGTGGAGGTCAGACAGGCAGTGGCTCCATGTAAAATACTGGTATCCAGCTGCATTCGGTTAGACTGGAAGCCAATCGAACATAGTTGGAAAAAGGCTAGGCAGCGTCTTTTCAGTAATATTAATATTAGACTGATAAAAAAAAAATTGTACGATTGAACATACGAATCTACCGTTTTGTGAAATTGTGACTTCGTGACTAGCAAACGAGTAGGTACGATTTTTTGAATCGGTTGTTTCCTTTGTAACATGTAAAACTGTTATTGCTGTTTACATCTACTTTATTCATTTTATCTGTAACTCTATTAAATAGCTACACTTTAAAAAAAAGCTGTATACTTTACACTTTTATTAGAATTATCTTATAAGTACGATAGTTCTAAGTAATAAAAACTTTTTTGGAAGTCTTTCGTTTTTTTTTTTAAATTTTGCAAATCCTTGTATAAATGACGGAGTTATAGCCGGACATTCATAAAAAAATATATACCGAATGAAATTTTTTGCCGTCTCGAGCATAATAAGGTGTGTTGTGTAAGTGGAACAGAAGCCATACCCGAGAATATTTGCTTAGTACCATTGAGATTGTACAGATTCGGAATTTCCTTCAAAAATCATGAAAACTATCCATCATAGGAGATAAACTAAACGGCGGCGGGCGTAGGCTGCGATCGCGCATGAATGAAAGTTGTACGTGTGTGCGAGCGATACGCACGCACATTTCTTTTGCGTAGAAAACTAGTAAGCGGCCGGCCCTCGGGCCCCTCGCATGGTACAGTCGTATTTAAAACGTTTCCAAAATCAAATTAAAAATCAACCTAATAACATTTATACTCCACTTACTAATAAACTAAAACAAACCTGATCTACAAATAAAATGAACACAATACCCAAAAATTCTCAAACATACAATACAAATAACCAATTGACTAAATAAGCCTCACACCAAAAGAATAACAATTAAAAAGATAAAATAATAAGAAAACCTATGCTTACAAATATAAAACGAAAACAGTAAGAAAGACTCGGAACGAACTTTTAAAACAATCTAAGTAATCTTTTTTAAATAATTCGAAACAATAAATACTTGAATAAGCAAGAATACTCGACTGTACTTCATTCAAAATGAAAAGGACGTGCATTCATGCGGGAGCGAGAACATTGACAGAAGGTCGTTCGGTCGACCCGTTGCTAAGTAACGTCAGCGCGCCTACGCACACACCCGTACATAGAAACTTGATAATTAAGTGCGTGAGAGTTCACTTACCGGGGTTCACGTACGAGAGCCGAGCAGCTGAGCGGTACTCGCGCGCGGGCGACACGACCGACCGATGCGCACGCGCATTGCGCGCATTTTACAAAAAATGAACTTAGGTCTGTACCTACCTTTTTAGCGATATCGCAGTAGGTAATTATTGTTCAAAATGTTTCGTTCTAAACGTAAACTAGCACGTCTTTGCATATTGTTTGGTAAACTTCGAGGCGTGTCTCTATCACTTTTCAAAACATTAAAAGCGTCTATTATTCGTTGTTTTAAATCACTAACGCTTTGAGCTTCTTCGGTATACACTAAACGTAAGACTAAACGTTTTAGTTCGGCCCACAAATAAAAGTCAAGTCGGCCGCCAGTTCACAGGTCCACCGCGACCTATCCACTTATCACCGAATTGACCATCGAGATACGCGCGCACAGATCGTTTGTAGTGAGCTGGAAATCTGTCATGCTGGAAGTACATGTCTTGCAGATAGGGATCAGGAACGTCTTGCAACATGGTGTCAATGACGGAACGGTTCTGCAGCCAGTGACAAAACTCCATGCGGGGTCCGGAAGTTTTCCGGGGAATTTGAGGGGAAGGGATAAGTACCGTTCTTTCGCAGCGACTGAAGATGTTCTTCTTCTGCGTACATTCGCCTCGCACTGGCTGTTTTCACCAAACAAGATACTCTACGTTAGAATATTCGTACATGTTTAGATACGATAACTATGGCCGGGTGGACGATGCATACGCGGAAACAAACAGCGCGACGTCACGCCGCCGTGACTAATCGCAGGTGACTGAAGCGCGGGACGCGGGCGGGCGGGGGGATGAGCGAGCGAGCAGCTCCGGCGCAGCGGCGGCTCGTGGGCCTGATGATATCAAAGGAGCCGACGGCAAGTGCGGCGAGTACCTATCGGCCGCAAAGGAACGTATCTACGAATTCATTAATAAATTCCGTGCATTTAGTAGGGTGCGTATGATTTGAATCTCCCTCCTATCTTCCAAACCACTTATCACGTCGTGATTGTCCGCTGGTTATACGCTATGTGAAGTCACATTAAATTAAAAATGGCGCCCTCTAGAGGACATAAAGTGAGGAACTTAAAAAAAAAAAATGGTTTAATCGTACCATGTTGGGTATCAAATGAAAGGGCTTAATGAGCACATTTCAAAAATATATGACAGAGGCCCTAGACAAAGTGACATTCTTTCAGCGATATTGATGATGGAAAAAGCAAAAATTTATAATTATTATAACCCCAAAAGAATTTAAAAAAAATCAAGTAATAAAAACTAAAACCCAACTACGACTTAAAAGGTATAAACAAGATACCACAGACAGACAAATTAAAAATCCGGAGTCACACGTGTTAGGGCATAAATCGAACAGATTACGTGTGACTCCGGATTTTTAATTTGTCTGTGTGCCTTGTTTATATCTTTTAAGTCGTAGTTGGGTTTTAGTTTTTGTTACTTGATTTTTTTTAAATACTTTTGGGGTTATAATATATATATTTTTGAAATGTGCTCATTAAGCCCTTTCATTTGATACCCAACATGGTACGAGTAAACCATATTTTTTTTTAAGTTCCTCACTTTATGTCCTCTAGAGGGCGCCATTTTTAATTTAATGTGACTTCACATAGCCTATAACCAGCGGACAATCACGACGCTTCTAACGATACCTCATTTGTCAAATTGTGATAAGTGGTTTGGAAGATAGGAGGGAACAGATGAACATACATACATACATACATACATACCGGTCAAAATCATAACCCTCCTTTTTCTTCGCCGTAGTCGGGTAAAAACTAAAACCCAAATAACGTAATCTGTTCGATTTATGCCCTAACACTCCGTATTTGTTTAATCGTACCATGTAGGGTATCCCTTACCTACATGGTACGATTAAACATTTTTTTTTTTACTGACTTTATGTCCCCTACCGGGCGCCATTTAATGTGACGTCATAGCCTATAACCAGCGGACGACCAAAACGCTTCCAACGATACCTCATTTGTCAAATTGTGATGAGTGGTTTAGAAGATAGGAGGGAACAGATGAACATACATACATACATACATACCAGTCAAAATCATAAACCTCCTTTTTTCTTCGCCGTAATCGGGTAAAAACAAGTAGGTACTTAGGTAAGCAAAGGAGTGGTGACCCAGTGTTATCAGCCCGTGACTTATAAGTTGTAGATCGTGGGTTCGAACCCAGCCAGGCGCTTTACTTTGTGTAAATCATCACCACTGCTCTCAAAACTGTGAAGGAAAACATCGTGATCATGAGGCAACCGGCATGTCCTAGAACCTAAAATTCGAAGACATAATAAGTACCTACCTAGTAGTACCTAGGTTAGTTCCAATCATAGAAATATATTTCTTATGTCTATGATTCCAATACAATATATATACCTACTCTTATGTATGTAAATTAGGATAATTTCCAAAAGGCCATAAAAACGTGTTGCATTGCAGCCGAAAGCACACTTATTTTCCGAAATCACATAGGTAAATTGAAAACTAAATAAAAATTTCTTCATTTTAAAATAAATAAGTACCTACTGCGAAAAGCACGACCGAATTTGCCAGTTTCCTCATCGTGTGTTCAAGCGTAGGTACCTACCTACTTAGGTTAGGTTGGGTTATGTCGACCGACCGGGGAATCGAACCTAGCACCCCACGCTCAGTAAACACGCACAGACCTGCCTTCGTCCTCCGACGAAGATCGTCTACTACTCAGCTCAGCTCGGAATGCATCGCCTTTTATACTTTCATAATATTCAAGGCGAATTCGCGCGCGATTCGCCGCGCTACACCAACTGAATTCGCGGCCATTCCATTTTGTGTTGTAACGCCATACAGTATGTTTCATTTTGTGTTGTAGCGCGCCGAAGCCACGAATTCGCGGCGTATTCGCGGCGACGCCATACAAAATGTTCCATTTTGTGTTGTAACGCCATACAATAGGTTTCATTTTGTGTCGTAGCGCGGCGAATCGCCGCGAATTTCGCGGCGAATTCTGTGGCGGGCGCGACGCGAAACACGGAGGTATATAAGGCAGTGCATTCCGAGCTGAGCTCAGTAGTAGACGATCTTCGTCTGAGGACGAAGGCAGGTCTGTGCGTGTTTGCTGAGCGCGGGGTTCTAGGTTCGATTCCCCGGTCGGTCGACATAACCCAACCTAACCTAAGTAGGTAGGTACCTACGCTTGAACACACGATGATTCCCCGGTCGGTCGACATTGCCCAACCAGTCTTGCCATGGGGTACCGTGTGCCGAGTAGGTACTTATAGTTACTGGGTCGTGGAGGTCAGACAGGCGACTCGCTCCATGTAAAATACTGGTATCCAGCTGTATCCGGTTAGACTGGAAGCCAATCGAACATACTTGGAAAAAGACTAGGCAGCGTTTTTTGCGGTAATATTAAGTAATTTTGCAACCCATGCTGACCCGTGCACAGTGCTTATGTGTGCGTTGTTGATCTTTATCCTTACGCGTCCTGTTCGATTCAATATGCACAGCCCTATGCACTGCCGCCATGGCTACGTGTTATTTTAATACCTATCTATCGAAAAATGGGTTTTGCGAATCAAGCCAGTCTAAGCCTAAGCTGACTTCACATTATATTAGGCTTGCCGTACAACAAGAGGTCGGCATAAAGGTACCTACTGGAAATGTGTAGCTTGTTTGTGAAAATAAACTGTTTCGGCCTGCGCCGCCTCGCAACACAGTCGTGCGGCGGGCCGACGCGCGGTACTTCGCGCCACCTGCGCGAGCCAATGGCAGGGAAAGCCCCGAGCTGCGGGAGATGCGCGGGATTTCGTGCCACTCCACGCGATCCAATCACAGCGCGCCTATATCACGCCACCCTGCGCGAGCCAACGGCAGGGAAGCTTCGAGCGGCGCTAGAGGGCGCGCGCGCCGGCGCCGCGAGCGGCGGAGGCCTGGTGGTGGTGGGGCTCGGACACACGGGCCTTTGCGCCCCATCAGCAATGGTCGACGATAACGATAATAATATTGTAACGGGTCCAGAGACTTAAGGGGGATGCGCTAGGTTGGCCCGCGAAATTCAAATTTTCTTACGTTTTTTGCAATTTGGAGTTCAGTGTCAGGTTGTATGTTGATCTAAATATTATTAGCGCTCGTAACAAATATGGATTTACAGAATTATAAACATTAAAATCAGCAATACAACTCTCTAAGCTCATGAAAGTGTATTGAATGACTATTTTATGAAATCATAAATTATAATACATAATAACGAGCAATAATCGACCAACTTACATTTGCAATGTAAGTTTGTTCTTGTGTTAAATTCATCCCAACTACGGAACCCATTGTGAGTGGTCCAACACGCGGATCGGATAGACTGGAAGCTGACCTCACATTAGTTGGGAAAACGCTAGACAGCTGACAGACTATTCAAAGTGAATTAAATCAAAAGCAAAATAGTAAGTCATTGTAATCTGACTCTTATCTCATTGTCTTAAGTTATAAATTAGGATGTTTGACGAACTTTACTAAAAAACAATAATTTCTACATTTCAAACTAAAAAGTCCTCGCAAATATCAATCATTCGAATTTATACCTTATTGCAACTGTATAAGAATAACATGCACTGACCTCGGAGGTTATCAATATTCTGATGTTTTTGTTTTTATGTATGACTAGCTGTGCCCCACGCTTTCTTCTCAGAGTAGTCAGATAGGAAACGCCGACCTCATCTAGGTTATTTTTACAACTTTTTAATATGACGTGTAAAAGTGATTCCAATATCCTATTTACAGAATAAACAATTTCATTTTATTTCATTTCATTTCATAGGTCTCGATCCCGTGGGAATATAGGGATAAAACGTGTCCTATGTCCAGGTCATGGTCTACCCGTGTGCCCATCGTCTCCTCTCTAGAGTGGGGAAAGTCGCGGCGGCGGTGGCGCGGGGCGCCGGCTTCGAACGGATCGCGTACTATGTTTTTAAACTCGTGATAACTTCAAAATTAAATGTCCGATTCGAATGAATTAAAAAGCATTTTACTGCTACATAAATACCCTTGATGTTAAAACTATTTATTTGAATAAGAATTAATATTATTTTAATAAAACTCCTTCGCAAATAATGCATTAATTTCGAACAAATTTGATTACCATTAAAAAGGTTATAGTGCGTCAATCTTAAACGATAGACATAATATGCCGTCGCGGACTTTTTTTTAGAACTTTTAAAGAGGAACAATTCCATCATACATGATATTTACGTAACATAAACCGTTTACGCAGCGCACGCAACGGTCAACGGAAGCTCTCAAAAAGGAATATTTTTTCCCGTTTTTGCAACATATTTCATTTATGCTCCGCTCCTATTGGTCGTAGCGTGATGTTATATAGCCTATAGCCTTCCTCGATAAATGAACTATCGAACACAAAAAGAATTTTTCAATTCCAACCAATTGTGCGTTCAAACAAACAAACAAACTCTTCAGCTTTATAATATTATAGTATAGATATAGTATAGATTATAATATTAGTATAGATAGTATAGATAATGTATGTCCGGGCATAACTCCCGTCTACGCGCGGTCGGACCAATCTGTTAGGGGAGGCGCCGCTGACGCGTGCGCTGCGCACGCTCAACCTCATAGCGAATGAGACGGACTTATTCAGTTCACAAGGAATACATTGTTTATAATTTGTTATAGATGTTAAGTTAAGCGCATCTATCGCATTGGGGTATCCTGTAACGGTAGATGTAAGTAATAAATCAATAAATAAAATACACGGATTTGCAAAATTCTGTTTTTGTTTGAAATGGTAAAATACCTATAAGTACTTCCGAGAGTGTCCCATTGTCATCAGGTCAAGATCTGATGATGAGATCCTGGAGAAATTGAGGGAACTCTTCAAATATTATAGGCACACCTATAGCGATTTCGATAAACATAAACATTAGAATCAGCAATACAACTCTCTAAGTTCATGAAAGTGCCAAATGTCATGATTTCATGAAATAGTCATTCAATACACTACACACTAATACACAATCAACATACAACCTGATACTGACCTGCAAATTGCAAAAAACGTAAGAAAATTTTAATTTCGCGGGCTACCCTGGCGCATCAACCTTAAGAGCGCTAGGGCTCCGCTAGCAGACGAGTGCGTGATATTAGCTGTGCGAGAGTCAATTCAAGTAGGTACGACGTTTGAACGCGAACAGCTGTTGTGTTACAAGGTTACATAATACATCAAGTCCCAGGGACTAGTTCTACTTGCGACCACGACCAACGAGACAGTTTGTAGGTAAGTACTTACTTAGTTACTATAATTATTTTTGATTGGATCACTTCATTACCTACACATTTAAAGTTATCACTGAGTATTTGTAAACATTACGCTTTTAATCCCCAAAGGGTTAGACAGTGGTGTAGGTACCTATATGTATCTAGTACACCGCATTTCACCAGAGGTATCTTACCTATTCTATTATACATAGGTACTTAGTGAGCATAATAAATTATTAACTCACGGAGTTTTGGAAATACATAAGTAGGTAAATTAAAAACAAGTAGGTACTTTGGTAAGCAAAGGAGTGGTGACCCAGTGTTATCGGCCCGTGAATTACGAGTTGTAGGTCGTGGCTTCGAACCCAGGCAGGCGCTTTACTTTGTGTAAATCATCACCACTGCTCTCAAAACGGTGAAGGAAAACCATCGTGATCGTGAGGCAACCGGCATGTCCTAGAACCACCAGAACTTCGAAGACATAATAGGTACCTACCTAGGTTAGTTCTAATCATAGAAATATATTTCTTATGTCTATGATTCCAATACAATATATATACCTACTCTTATGTATGTAAATTAGGATGATACTCTTGTGTCTGCAAATTACCTCTTTACTCATAAAAAGGCCATAAAGGAACGTGCATTGCAGCCGGAAGTACACTTTTTTCCGAAATCACAATTGGAAACTAAATAAAAATGTCTTCATTTTAAAATAAATAAGTACCTACTGCGTAAAAGCACCACCGAATTTGCCAGTTTCCTCATCGTGTGTTCAAGCGTAGGTACCTACCTACTTAGGTTAGGTTGGGTTATGTCGATCGACCGGGGAATCGAACCTAGCACCCCGCACTCAGCAAACACGCACAGACCTGCCTTCGTCCTCAGACGAAGATCATCTACTACTGAGCTCAGCTCGGAATGCACCGCCTTTTATACCTCTGTGTTTCGCGTCGCGCCCGCCACAGAATTCGCCGCGAAATTCGCGGCAATTCGCCGCGCTACAACACAAAATGAAACCTATTGTATGGCGTTACAACACAAAATGGAACATTTTGTATGGCGTCGCCGCGAATACGTCGCGAATTCGCGGCTTCGGCGCGCTACAACACAAAATGAAACATACTGTATGGCGTTACAACACAAAATGGAATAGCCACGAATTCAGTTGGTGTAGCGCGGCGAATCGCGCGCGAATTCGCCGCGAATATTATGAAAGTATAAATGGCGGTGCAAACCGACCTGAGCTCAGTAGACGATCTTCGTAGGAAGGTAGGTCTGTACGTTTTTGCTGAGCGTGCGGTCCTGGTTCAAGGTCTAACTTAACCTATGTAGGTTGTAGTAACCTAAGCTTGACCTCACGAGCACGAACGGCAAAACTGACGAAGTCGGAAGTGCTAAGTGGCTTAGGTAAATGAGTTTTTTTTTTACGGACTTCTTAGTTTCCAATTTATGTGATTTGGTACAAGTGCCGTAAAGTACTATTCGTTTCGTAATAGGTAGTACTTTTACTCATAGAGATTACTTTCGGCTGCAGCAGCGTGTTTGAATGATGGGTACTTCATCAGATGACGAGGACCTTTTGCTATTAGCAATAGCTATTGATGAAGATAGAAGGCAAGAACGTAGTCGCAATAAACGCAGGTAAGTCGCAACATTAAATTAATATAAGTATTTGTCTGACCGTAACACGCGTTGTTGCTATGTAGTTACGTTTTAATACCTACACAGTTGGGATGGAATATAATCTTGTAATTAGTTTCACTGTAATAAATAATGTTCGGGGCTCAAGTTTCAACTATATTTTTAGATATGACGTAACCATGACCTAGTTTTTTACCTAGTTGTTATATCAAAATCTGATTGTAATTTGTAATACGGATATCTACTATACAATATTAGAAAATTAAATCATTAACAATTTAATAGGCACTTCATTTTGGAAGGTTTCTAATGATTAGATTATTTTGATTTCATTTCACGTCACTGGCCTGTAGGCACCTACGAGGTTATTAGACGCGAAATCTTCTTCGTGAAAAGGTTACATTCAATGCCATACCTATCTAAATAAAATTACGAAAGTCGTTAAGTAATCTCGTTAATGATCGGTTACATAAATTGTCATGATGTGTTGTTTGTTAGCATGAGGTCCTGGGTTCGATTCCCAGGTCGGGCAAAGTGTTATTCGGTTTTTCCACTAGGAAATTGTCAGTAGCAGTCCGGAGTCTGGTTTTGCGCCCGTTTGATGGTAATAGGACTCACCCCTGTTGCATGGGGCTTAAACAAAAAATGGCGAAACGTGGGTGTACGTTTTACTGTGAGTACTTTGTAGTGCTTTGTTAACGCACGCGCGCAGTAGGTAGGGATCTAACTATCACACTGTGAGTGTGACACAAGTCTGTACCTACCGGCTCGGCTGGCAGCCACGGCCGCGCCTCTTGTACCTATAGGTACCATTAATAATAATTCGTCAGATAACTTTTACGACGAGATATTTCTTCTTTCAGGAAAATATGGGTCCACCCAATAAATCTCAAGAGGGAGCAGTATGGCGAGTTTTATACTTTGGTTCCAGGCCTGGTTAAGGACGAGAAGAGATTTTACACATATTTTAGAATGTCAATCCAGTGTTTCGATGAGATACTTAATATTATAAGAAACAACATTGTGAAACAAAACACCAATTGGCGTAGAGCAATTCCACCAGAGGAACGTTTCGCAATCACATTAAGGTAAATAAAAACGAGTACCTGGGTAATCTTTTTGTAGTTTTTGGATAATACTATTTTACAGGATGAGTAAAATTAAGGTTACGCTAGTCGGTCATTCTTCCATAAAAACGTAGTACGGTGATTACTCGTCTGTTTAACAGTGTACGTTCAAAAATAAAGCTTATATCAATTTGCCTTGTCATTATCTAGCCCTTTAAGGAAGCAGAATTGGAAAAAATATTGGTTTCGAAGTAATGAGCGTCGAAATTTCTATATTTCAATACTACTTTAACTCATCTTTGGGCGTAAATAAATAACTTTATGTAGTATGAAAATTTAAAAATAAAAACCGTACAGGGATAGATAATTTATTCAAAAGTTCAAATAAATTGAGAAGATACATCCAGTAGTTTTACCATAATATTTATAGGCCCGAAGGTCTGTCATAAAAATACATAAATAAGTAAAACTAAATACTTCATTAAAACTGAGACTGAACTATGAGTTCGAGCCGTCGACTAGTGCAACCTTAAAACAAGTTATTCTGCGATCAACCCAAAAAGTACTGGATTTTAACCATGAAATACATTTATTTATTCAACAATCTACTATTGCTAACTTGCTCCAAAATGTACTTATGTAGACTACCTACTATTTCTTTATTCAACAGATATCTAGCCACAGGGGACAGCTTATCTACTATAGCGCATAGTTTTCGAGTGGGAGTGTCAACTACGTCACAATATCCGAAGTTTGTGAAGCAATTTGGAAAAACTTGAAGACACAGTATATGCCAGATGTTACAAAAAGCCGCTGGGAAACGGTGGCAGAAAAATTCCAAGAAAAATGGGGATTCCCTAATTGTATCGGGGCCATCGATGGTAAGCATGTGACAATAAAGTGTCCCAATAACGCTGGATCGGCATATTTTTCATATTTAAAAAAACACAGCATTGTCCTTTTAGCTGTTGTTGGCCCTGAATATGAATTTATTAGTATTGATGTTGGAGGGTATGGCCGAAACAGCGACGGAGGAGTGTTCGAAGAGTCGCTCATTGGTCAAAAATTCAACAGGGGCGAATTTAATATTCCCGATGACAAGCCTTTACCTGGTCAAGTGGAACCTTCTCCACATGTACTAGTGGGAGATCAGGCGTTTGCTTTATCGACTTATTTATTGCGACCCTACCCCTACGCACAGTCTAGAGATGATTTACGGAAGGACACTTTTAATAAACATTTATGTATAGCACGCCGTGTTGTAGAGAATGCATTCGGCATTTTATCAATGAAATTTAGGATATTTTTAAGGCCTATAGAATTTAATGTAGATAAAATACCTCTTCTTGTGTCTTCTTGTTGCGTTCTTCATAATTATTTAAGATTTCAAAATTGCGAAGATGATTACCAACAAGCTTTGCTGACAGAATGTTCAGATCGTCAAATGATTGATATTGATCCCTCTCAAAACAGAAGGGCAGCCAGTGTGGTTTATGGCATACGTGATAAATTCGCAGATTTTTTTTACAACCTCTAATTTATTTATGATAATATGACACCCTTACACCATATTGTATGCTTTATTAAAAAACTTTTTGTATAATAGAACAACGTTTTTTTCTAAATGTTTTGTTTTATTTTTCCCTTGATGATTAGTTTTACACAGCTTACACTGTTGATTTTTTACAACGATAGAGATACAGACTGTGACAAGGGTACCGATGTAGGTACCGAAACCAGTACCTAGCTGAGTGAACTAAATTACGACAATCCATACGGTAATAATAGTAACATCACCGATGTTTCTTTTGTGAGTCGACATAATACAAGACTATACGCCGTTTTTAATAACCTTAACAAAACTTTTGGCTTGACCGTTACTATGGGTGATAGACCGGTGATGTCATTATGCGAAATCCCAAAATACGATACCTACCTAGGTATCTACCTACTTCTGCCACAGAATAAATAATAGCTTGTGCTGTAAGTTGACGAGCAGTTGCTTAGGCTGCAGACCAAGTCTCGGAACCGGTTTAAAAAATACCGGTTAATACCGGTTTATTTCGGTTTTCCTCCGAACTTTTCTAACGAACGCGAACGTTTAGAGAACTTTATTTTAACCTAAATTAACCGGTTTATTAGACGAATGGCATATCGGTCAAAGCGTTGCAACTTGTGACTACTTGTGAGGATGCCGCGCTGAATTGATTTCTTGGGAGAGGTAACCCGGAGCAAAAAATGCTTACCTAGGCCAGCCGTGGCGCACGTAGTCCTAAGTCCAGTTACTCAAAATCTGTGTCTGGCTTCCTGGCTTCAGTCTTCCTGGCTTCAGTCTTCCTGGCTTCACTCAAGCAGATGTCTTCAGTCCACCTTTACTATAGGTACGTGTAAGCACTGATAGATTGAAACAGTGTCTTGCATGTATAATAAAAGTGGCTTTGAAAAAAGCCGTTTGCGATGTCTTCTAGACAAAACTACCTAACTACAAGACTACCGACTAGACTCTACTCTAAAGCTATGCTCTACTCTAAAGCATGTTTCCTCACAACGCAAATAATCTGTTATACAACAATCTAAACTATTAATGCCGCCATCCTAATCCTACTGACCGTACTAATTACTTTTCAAATCTATGTAATTTCTGTTTATTAAATATCTACTTACTTACCCCAAATACCTAATTACAACGTACACTTTCACTAAACTCGTACTGATAAACTAATTATTTCAATGTAATACGAACAAAATGCAAATTAAGTGCAAGTGTAAACAGTTTGCTAAGTGTTTGTATGTGTTATGTATCGTTGTATTGTAAGTTACTCGTCTATAGCATAGTTAGAGAAAAATGTTCGAATTGAAGCAGTTCCATCAGCTTCTTGATCGGGGTCAGTACCAAAGGATGGTGAATGTGTGGTAGTGTGGTGTAATGGTGTGTGTTGCGGAGAGAATGAGGTGTAAGTATGTGGTGACTGTGGTTGGTTTGTGTTAGCGTGTGATGTGTATTGATGCTGGTAGGATAAGGTGTTAGTATTTGGGGTCTGCATTTGGTCGGTGCTACCGTGTGACTGTGGTGTGTGTTGCTGGGACAATAAGTTGTTTGTCTGCCCGTGCACGTGTGCTCTCCTCTCTATAGTAGGGAACGTCGCGGCGCGGGGCGGCGCCGGCGTCTGGTCATCTGGTCGCTGTCTGATTTAAAGGAATTTTATTGTGAGTTTTTGTGAGTGTCATGACTAGTTTATGGCTGCACAACATGCCTGGGTAAGTCATTAACATATTATCGTAACAAATTAGCGTAACATTGAAATGAAAAATACAACCGACGCCGGACGCTTATTCCCTGTCTGTGTGTCCGGAGCAGGCGGCTCCTAATAGAACGCTTGTAGGATGAAAAAAAAACATTGGCAAGGTGTGTTTATTAATATTGATTAGTGTTAAATAGTTTATCTTTATGATAAAAAGATTACGAGACATTTTGAAAAAAGTTTTGATATTTTTTTCAATATCTTCTTTTTTTCGGAAAATGGAAAGACCCCCCTTTCCCTGACTTTATATTAAAATTAACAATTAATTACAAGGTAAAACTGTACTTATCCATTTTTAATTATTAGCTTATTTCATAACAATTCCATAAACTTTATAAATGCATAGCTACAGCTCCAATACGAATCTTATAAGATACGGCTGTTTTGATTCACACACAGATGACTAATCTTCTCGGGATGGCGCAACATATGAGTGGATGCTTTGTAGAAAATTATGAGTGTACTGATACATTTTTCATCCCTAGTTTATCCTCATAACTGCTATTATTCGGATGTACAGTTTATTTGGATTTTTAATAAAGATTGGTTCTAATAGAACGATAATATCTTTATCTTTAATACACACATCGTTTTTAGGGTTCCGTACCCAAAGGGTAAAACGGGACCCTATTACTAAGGCTCCGCTGTCAGTCTGTCTGTCCGTCTGTCACCAGGCTGTATCTCATGAACCGTGATAGTTAGACAGTTGAAATTATCACAGATGATGTATTTCTGTTGCCGCTATAACAACAAATACTACAAAACAGAATAAAATAAATATTTAAGGGGGCTCCCATACAACAAACGTGTTTTTTTTTTTGCCGTTTTTATAAATAATGGTGCGGAACCCTACGTGCGCGAGTCCGGTTTTTTTAACGTTTATTCCCAAGTGAAATAAAATCATAAGCAAAAAGTAAGTCATTGCAATGTGACTCTTAACTCATTGCTTTAAGGTATAAAATATAATAAAATTAAATATTCACAGAATATTTAGTTATACAGGGTGTTAGGGTAAACACCGTTATCCTTGCAACCAGTGGTTTGGTTTCATCTATAGAACGTAAAATCAATGGAAAATTACAACTTTTTTTTTAATTTTTTTAGATCTAAATTTTACCACAAGAGACGCAAGTTCGTTGCCCTATGCACTAGGGCAGCGAACTTGCGTCTCAACACGGGCGGGGGGTACGGGATGTGACCTAACCGGCAGCGATTGCGATCCATCCCTTAGTCAGTCAGCTGTTTCGCTCGCAAGCACGGTGTCAGATAAAAACTTTTTAAAATCTTTTAATGAAAATAACGTTTTTTTTTTGTTGTGTTCGGTCATTTATATTTGTATATAAGTCAACTACCCATGGTTTGAATGACAAGAGTGTTTACCCTTACATCCTGTAGTATATTCACATTAAAAATAAATTATGGGGCTCCCACACAACAGACATGATTTTTTTGCCGTTTTTATAGATAATGGTACGGAACCCTTCGTGCGCGAGTCCGACTCGCAACTGGCCGGTTTTTTATGGTTGATTTTCATTCAATCAGCTACTCAAATGGTGTTGGGCAGGACACCTGGTCAGGCGCAGTGAGGACAGGTGGAGTCAGACAGTGACTGAGTGGCGTCCAAGGACTAGAGAACGAAGTGGCGGTCGTCCGGCGGCGAGATGGCTGTATACGTATTATTAGGTACCATCGTGGGTAGAACCTAGGTGAGGCTGGCACAGGAACATGGGGATTGGCACATGAAAAGAGAGGCCTATGCTCAGCAATGGTTGAAGTCAAGCTATGGATTATGATGATGATGATATTAATTGCTCTATATTGAAAGAATGTTTTTGAAAATATGCTTTTATACAAATGCTAATTGCATGTTTAGCTCTCAAAACGGGACTAGTATAGGATTGAGCATGATGATTTGACTAGAGAAAAATTCACGGAGATACGGAATCAGATAAGTAAATTAAAAGTAACTAGTCATTATCAACTATGGGTCTGTAAATTAATAATTATGATTTCAAAATGATATTAAGTACCTACCTGTTCTTAAAAGGCCATAACGATTTTCGATCGGCTTCCAGTCTAACCGGATACCAGTATTTTACATGGAGCGACTGCCTGTCTGACCTCCACAACCCAGTAACTGTAGATACTGGGCACACGGTACCCCTTGGCAAGACTGGTTGGGCAATGTCAACTGATCGGGGAATCGAACCTAGAACCCCGCGCTCAGCAAACACGCACAGACCTGCCTTCGTCCTCAGACGAAGATCGTCTACTACTGAGCTCAGCTCGGAATGCACCGCCTTTTATACCTCCGTGTTTCGCGTCGCGCCCGCCACAGAATTCGCCGCGAAATTCGCGGCAATTCGCCGCGCTACAACACAAAATGAAACCTATTGTATGGCGTTACAACACAATATGGAACATTTTGTATGGCGTCGCCGCGAATACGCCGCGAATTCGCCCCCGCGAATTCGCGCGAGTGTGAAAGGTGTTGCGACGCGATAATATCGCAGTTCGCCCCGCGAAATGTCGCGCGACGAATCGCCCCAGTGTGTAAGAGCCTTTAAATTTTCTTTCATTTAATTGCAATATATCACTAGGTATTTTCCGGGACCTTGGCAACAGGCAACTGAAAGAACACGGGTGGGTTTTAGTCAGTAAAAGTCTGACACGCCCTTCCGCTCCGCCCAGAGCAGGTGAAGTCATAGGATGATTTCCCACCCTCAAAAAAAAAAAAAGAAGGTCAATAATAGGTTGTATGTTGATTAAAATATGATTCGCGGCCGTAACAAATATGGGTTTACAGAATTATAAACATTAGAATCAACAATACAACTCTCTAAGTTCATAAAAGTGTATTGAATGACTATTTATTATTTTGACTAATCATACCTTTGACAGTGGAATATAGTATTTAATTTAAGTACTTCGACCTTGTTCCATCGTCCGTCTTCACAGTAACTAGTGTCCTGTTGATTACCACCCTCCAATCCAGCATACTTGTGCGAACCATCGCGCAAATTTATTTTAATTGATAATTGAATAATTTTTCAATTTCCCGTTGTATTTATCAACATACAACCTGACACTGACTGGGAAATTGCTAAAAACGTAAGAAAATTTTAATTTCGCGGGCTACTTTAGCGCATACCCCTTCGCAATTGTCATAACTAGCGTTTTCTACTAATACCCTAATGACATACCCACACACACAATCAACAATCATGTTAAAACAACAAAACTTCTCTCATTCGCAGTCGGTAACAATTTGGCTAACAAATTGTGACCGGGCAAACTCCACTCTAGATGCAACAATACTTCAAAACGTAGCCTAGCCTTCTACAATATAATATCATTCTATGTATGTGTATGTGTACGGAACCTAAATAGAATCTCTGTGGCCTGTTATCGGTGTTCACACTTCACATAGCTCTTCGCACAAACTTAGCGCGCCTTACACTGTGGCGGTGTTATTATATTGCAAGTTTGCAACGTCTTGCTTCAGTAGAAATATTAGGTGAATTCTTCATCAATGTACTTCAGTCAAAGTCCTTGTCTTGTTTATTTGGACAAATAATTTGACTGTGATTTTCACTATAAATGTTAAAGGAAAAAAAATGCTGAGGGCCTATATACAAAGTGACATTCTATCAGAGATAACGATGATGGAAAACTTAAAATGTATTAGATTGTCATCATAAGCTATCGAAAAGCTTATGTCAATCCTGTTGAAATTCATTGTAGAAAATACGAAACGCTTTGAAAGCTGTGCCTCTTGCATAGGCTCTCGTCACACGAAACAAAGTTGTGTACAGTTTGATTCAAACTTAATGGCGGCTCGGAAGTTAGTTTCTCGCTGCGCAGTACCCCACCCCCGCTGACACATGAAATTGTTACTGCGCAGCGATTCGCCTCATGTTCCGACCCGCCATTAAGTTTGTATCGAACCTACTGTATTTCTCCCGTTTTTAAATTGTTACCATTTTACCATGTTTATGCTCACGCAACAACTTATCAACTCAATTCAGTTTCCTTGAAAGTTAAAAGTAAATTCAAGATTGAGAATAAAAAAAAATCCCATTCCCAGATGACGCATAATCCGCATAAACTTGGCTTTTCGATAAACCGTTCATCTTTCCTTACGTCTACAGTTATAGGAGTTACAAATGCTGACCTAAAGTGCTTCGTATAATAATCTATATCTTACATTATGACCGGCCTACTTCAGTTTCGAATAAAAAATATATTTTTACTGAACATCATAATACTTTTCATGACTTTTTATGGTGACATCAAATCTTTATAGCCGCGGTATGCGTTTATGAACCTTCCAAGTGATAAAAAACTGTAGGTCTCCTCTCCCCTCTCCCAGTCGTATTTATTAATGAAGAAATGTATTATTGGAACGGTTTTTAATTCTCCTTGCCATTTGGGTTGTTAAATTTATTGCTGGATGGTTTGGTACTGACTCCGGAGCGGCGGAAAATTTTGAGGTGGTCATAAAATTCATAATATTAGCGAAGCTGTTTGTGAGAGAAAATTAACTTGTATAGGTAACGAATCATTGTCATAATTTACAGACGTATTCATTTTGTTGTCGGAGTATGGATTTGTGCTCGGTTGGAATAGGCTCGCCCCCTCTTAAATTGGACTTATCATAATTGAAATGTGTGTGTACAAAAGGACCTCTACCTAACCCTTTGGGGATTACAAGCGTGATTTTATGTATGTAATTTGTTGAGCAAAACCACAATTGAGTGATTGCCGAAACTTGGTGGAGTGTATTTGGCAAACCAGATGGGTGGATGACCTACAAAATACCGCAGCTTTGAGACTCACATAGACCATACGATGGCATAATATGGCCTATTGATACTCAACATACGATGACCTACAAAATACCGTAGCTTTGAGACTCACATAGACCAGAGACGATGGTATAATATGGCCTATTGATACTCAGCAGTCATTAGAACAAGGTTGCCAATGATGATGATTCATTTAGTTGAATTGAGAATTTACATGTCTATACCGATATATTCTGTTGGCTGATAAATTCTTTTTTTCCACAAATTCAAAGACAAGAAGATTATTCCTCTGCAACCAAAGATCAAAATATCTATCACTAGGTACATATTATAAAACAAAGTCCACCGACGCGTCTGTCTGTTCGCGATAAACTCAAAAAAAAACTGCACCGATTTTCATGCTGTTTTCACCATAGGATAGAGTGGTTTCTGAGAAAGGTTGCTTCCGAGCCGCGCCATTATGCGGGCAGTCTTTGGGGATTGCCGATAGCGACAAGTAACATTCATTCATTTCTTCAAGCGTTCGGTGACGATGACGCGAGTTCGATAATTTATATTCACCTAACAAATGTTCGCGAGTTCCATGATTTTTGTTCACCCAAAAAGTGCTCAACGCGCCTAAAGAAGTTTTCACTCACTTCAATAACCGACATCCACGCGGGCAAAGCCGCGGGCATCAGCTAGTACTAAATAAAACAAACAATTGCTCCAAGCCCGTGAAACATCGCATAACTTATGAAAGTAGGTACTAAAAGCAAGCTTACTAAGACGGTTCGTGCGCTCTAGTGATTTAGATTCATTCACAACGTTAAATCTCAGATTTACCACCGATTTTTGGCTCAGCGTTACTCCCGTTATACGAGATTCTTGATATTAATATAAAATGTGTGCTTCCAAGTTTGTGGCGGACATTCAATGTTGGTTTAGGCCCTGTTCGTGGCCTCAAGCAGTGCGACTTGCGTCAAGTGTCGCTTGACGCAAGTCACGTCGTTTGTCTCTTGCTTCCGTCCGTCGCTCCACAAGTTGCGTCTCGGTGACTCGTGACATGTTCTAAACAAAATCTTTCAATTGTTTTCTTTTCAGTCGCTATCGCAAGACGCGTGTCGCTTGAGCGTGTAGCTTGTAGCAGGTCATAAAGAATGTTGCTTTCTTGTAGTTTGGGCAGGAATCCAAGTCATCCGTGTAGCTACAGGAAAGAATGAGGCTGTTAATGGAAATAATATTGCACTGAATTTTAGAGCATAATCAAATCTTATTGTGATGTTAGGTTGTAATGTACCTACCTACTGGGTGAAGCCAAATACAGCAGATATGATACAAGTTACGTTAAAGCGTAACTTGCGTCCAAATGTGTGTAGGAATGGCTCTAAAGAGTTAAGCTCAACACAACATACATGGCGAGTGCGTGTCGACCGCGTTTTTAAATCTGGCCCTAACGAGTTAAAATCGATAAAGTCGTTTTATATTATGTCCAGGTATCTTAAGTACTACAAAAATACGAAAGTGGTTTATTTGTTTATTACACTTTCAAGCTAAAACGGCTAAACGGATTTAAATCAAATTTGGCCCATCGGAAGACCATGAAATGGGTTAGGAAATGGGATACTTTTTATCCCGATATTCTCACGGGCCCGAGACTTTGCGGGTGAAACCGTGAGGCGCAGCTAGTTTAATATAATCTCACTGCACAACATAAAAAAATAACAAGTAACCTTTAGGTAAAACCGATTATACAAAATAAAACAGAAATTGTAAAGAACAGGCCCAACCCAATTTTATGTTCACAATAATTCTTCCACGTAAAGTTTTATGAGATGGTACTCATACGCGGGGTTTTCGTTGACACGACATACTGACACGGTTCCGTGTTTATACTCTTAATAAAAAATATTTTAGTGACCTGCCCCCAATTTGTTTTATTTTTATTACTGTCCCTGGAGAGATGAAGATTCATCTGGTATTTATTGTCATTGGAAGTGTTTTACAAGGTATTTGGGCCAATGCGTTTTTTTGGTTTCTTGTGTTATTCAATTGTTTTTATGAATTCTTATGTTCAACCCCTGGGGGTTGGACATAAGAAGGACAACATTTAGGGGTTCAATATGGTCGGGGGTAATGATTGTGGTGGTTGAACGTGGACTAAACCTGACCAACGACCTTTTTTTCGACTTGATACAACATCGAGATTGAGGTATTACATTTACGTTTATTAAGTCCTTCCGGAATAATAAAATTGTTGTGAAAAACGCATTAAAATCCATTATGAAGTTTACAAGAACTAAGCGGTTACACAGACAGATACGAAAAGAGATTTTGTTATATACTATTTATAATTATATAGGTTACTTACTAGCTTAGCCCCGCGGTTTCACCCGCATAGGTCATGATCCCGTGGAAATATCGGGATAAAAAGTATCCTATCCAGGTTATAAATAATCTGTGATCTAAATCCGTTTAGTAGTTTTTGCGTGAAAGAGTAACAAACATCCATCCATCGATCCTCACAAACTTTCACATTTAAAATACTCACGTACTCTTATTGTTCATTCCCTAATGTGATCAGAGATTTGTGATTATTCAGAATATTATTGTGTTTCATTTAATTACATCTCCTAGCCCGCAAACCCACGCATAAGAGACAATAATCCCACTTCTGATAAAGGCATAATTATGTAGGATTTTGACGAGAAATATATATTCAAGAAATTATTGAGATATCATCCGGAATTGTGGATTTAGTAAATGACTGTAATGGCTTTTGTGAGAAAGATTACTTTAAACAATCCTATTAGCTATGAAACAAATAAACCAAAGTATTACGAGACGAGAGCCTATAATAATCTTTACAGGGAAGATCAGCGATTAAAATAATGTTATAACGTTTAAAACATTTATTACAGGTACTAAAATTATTGTAACACCTTTTGAATATGAAGATACTGAGGAGTAGATAATATAGATAGACTTTTTATTAGGTAATTCGAGACCAGGTATGATAATCCTATTTGTTTCCCCATCAAGTATCTAGTGAACTTTATTGTCGCCCACATCACCCTCACCACCACCCACCACCTCACCACCCCATCCACCAAAACAGGGTTAGGTTACACTTTCATTAGATTCTTTTGGCGCAGACTAAAGTGGTCAAAGCAGTGGTGGCCCAGTGGTAATGGCTACGACTTACGAGTTGTAGGTCGACTTTACTTTGTGTAAATTGTTTCATCGCCACTGCTTTCAAAACGGTGACGGAAAACATCGTGAGGTAACCGGCATGTCCTAGAACCAAAAATTCGAAGACATGTGAAATCTACCAACACGCACTGGGCCCGCGTGGTGGATTACGACCCACTTCCTCTCACAGAAAGGAGGCCTGTGTCCCAACAGTGGAAATTTTCATTATAGGCTGATTATGCTTATGCTAAAGTGGTCATGCCAACCTATATAAAAAAGTAGTTCTAATAATAAGTAATGACCACTTTCAATTATCACATTTACTCAGCCTCATAATAATACATTCATAACATCACGCCTGCTTCTGATGGGGTAGGCAGAAACGACAGAACGTCACCTGCTACGATCCTTACTCATAATAATAATTATTACAAAAAAAAACCGACTTCCAAAAAACAAAACTAAAAAGTGTAGGTAAAACAAACTTTAATTTCGGAAGTCGGTGTCTTTGCTTTTCAATTTTCGTTTTTGCCACCGACTTCCGAAATTAAAGTTATTTTTCACTTTATACTGTTTTTTTTGGGAGTTGGTTTTATTTTTGTAAGTTAAAAGTTTTTATATTCAATTTTTAGTTGTGGTAGGTAAGCGGTCTCCACCGCTTATCACGTATTGGCATACGACCCTACCTATCCCACACAAATTCGAATACCACTACCTGCTATGTAAATAACAGTGACGGAGTAACTTAATATTGTTAATATTGAAGCTAATTCAAAAACTACGCAAGCAAAGTTAATACTTAAATGTAATTTATTAAATAATTTAATTTATATGGGACCACCTAGGAAGCAACACAAAACAAAAAAAGAATCATCAAAATCGATTAATAATTGGCGGAGTAATAAATAACATAACAAAAAAGAAATACAGACAAATTGAGAACCTTCTTCTTTTTGAAGAAATCGGTTAAAAACTAAAGGCTAGTTTCAGACACTATAATATTCGTGCGACAAAATTGCGACATGGTGAAAACGTAAACAAAATGTACATACTTGACTTGCTACCAAGCATTATGCTTGCATTATGCTTATGGGAGGTATGACGTATAGGTTTACACGTTTGTGACAGCTGAGGACATTGCACTACCGTAAGTGTCGGTCGTAAAGTGTACGTAATTTTGTTTTACGTGTAGTTTTGTTTTGTTATTGATTGCATCAGTGTTTCTAGGTTTGCAATGTTTGTAGTACCTACACGTTCTTCCTTGAATGCCATCTAAAGATTCTTCTACTTTATTAATAGAATAATCGTAACAGCTTCTTTCAACCACCTTACGCAAACATAGATTTAAAAAAACGGTTTCCTGTAGATACATCTGTTGTGGTACACACGGCTACACATCAAGCTGTACATTTCCAGTATAAGCTGACCTTGCATTGTACGAAAATTCTATACAATGCGAGATCAGCATAAACTGGAAATGTATAGCTTGATCTGTAGCCGTGTGTACAGTCGCGAGCAAAAATATGTATACACTCAGCAAAATTCAATAACGATTTTCTCGTGGAATTAAAATTGTAACTTTGAGATGATAATTTTTTCATAATAATAGGGGTTCTAAAATACTATATTCGTAATATCATAAAGTTACAATCAATACAGTAGGAGAAAATCACTTTTAAAAGTTGCTAAGTGTATACATATTATTGCTCGTGACTGTACACACCCTTTGTTGCCCCGTCTCAAAATACCCTTTATTCATTCATTGTACTCATAATTTTGAAAAAATTTTTCTATGGGACCAAAATTGAAATCGCGAAAAAAAAATCAGCTGTGCCATACATTTGTGTTCACTTAAATCGACAAAATGTATGAAACAGCTGATTTTTTTTCAAAATGATGACAAACCACAACTATGACCCCTTTTCGGGTTTAAGGTAAACAAAAACTAATGTTGTAGATGTATATGTAGAACTAGGTTTCAATCAACCTCTTCCACCAATAAAAACAAAGAAAGCTAAAGAAAACAATTTCATACTTGTAACGGTTATCGACTAAAAGTCGCGCCACTAATTCAATTAGTCGCTCCGTGTTACCTCCGCATAGTGTACTGCAGATCAATTTATAACAATAATGAGCGACAGCTCTAACTAATAATGATTAATTGTATCACTTCTCACCTCTATTGTTTCGTGTTACGAGGCTTATTCTAACCTAGAATAACTCGCTACGCTCGTGATTCAATTATATAATCCTTCGCTTACTATTTTATGAGTCGAAATTGTTGTTTATTATTATATATTTCGGGCTTCTATTATTTATCTGATGGGGCTTGGGTTAGACTCCTAAATCAGGCATGGCGTTATTGGGACTTTTTCAGTCGGAATTTCTGAGTACCTACCAGCCTTTTTTTTGTGGGTGGGAAATCATCGAATGACTTCTCCCACTCTGGGGGGAGCGGGAGGGCGTGTCAGACTTTTACTGACTAACACTCACCCGTGTTCCTTAAGTTGCCTGTTGCCAAGGGTCCCAGTATACCTTTCGGACTTTTCCGCAACCCTGTCAGGCTCAGTTCCAGTCTGGGGCCTGGATTTGTGCCCGGTTAATTGTAATAGGGTCGCTCCATTGAATGTGCCATAAACTTTTGCTTAGCTTTAGGGCCAATAGGCTTGACGGAAACTCTTACCCACTTTTCTATTCTCTTCTTGAATGCTTATCCACACAAAGCTGAGTGTAGGTCTTCTACTCAGCACGCCACTTTATCGGATCTTGGCCCCACTGCATCCAACTTGCCTGCTACTTTGATCCACCTGGCTCATGGCCTCTTCTTCATTCATCATTCTCTAACTTATCGCAACATGTCTTTTTCTTCCATACTTCTCTATTACTCGTCATCTTGGTATTCACCTCCTTTCTAGCAATACCATCTTTCACACAGTCCATCCATTGTTTCTTTGGTCTTCCCCTAATCTCTTCGTAACCTCGATTATAATAAAATTTAATCAATAACAAATTCAATGTACAATAACACAATAATAATAATATTTTTGTAGTACACAACAACAATAAATAACAAAATAGTTAATACCTTATTTACTCTAAAAATGGTCACATTCGAGAAACTCGTAGCTACGTCCCGAGTTTGTCCGTTTGTTCCGGTTTCAAACAAAAACAGCGAGACGGATGTTGACAGAATTAACTGTGTTGGAAACTGCAGGTCCAAAACTGAAATATAAAAGGGATGTTGAAATACATCCCTTTTATTTATATTTCAGTTTATAGCACTTTATATTTGATGAAAACTGCTATAAAATTGTTTATCTGCACTTTAAAATAATAATACATCTATAATTTAATATTATCACTATAAATTTAATGGTTTACAATGTAACTGTGTCGAAAACTAACACCGAAACCAATTAGTTTCTGATTGATCTAATTCGACTTTTCGCGAAAACCGTAGCTATATTGCGAAAACCGGGATGCGTATTGCCAGACTGTATATTACCACAGACATCTATAGTCTGTACTGGACCGCTTGGTGCTCGTTACACTAAAGAGCAAAATGTATTTCAACACAGACATTCTCTGTATTAGTATACATTATGCTCGTAATTTCTAAAGCAAACTACGTATGAGTGCAGAGCGAAGGATTTGGCATGGTAGTGAAACACATACTATATAAAAATAGAACACATTTGTACAAAACAACAACAACAGAACAAACAAAATAAATTTGGAACAGAACAAAATAAATTTTATTTAATTTTGTTATTTGTATTTTGTGTTTCACGAACTGTGTCCGTTTTTCATTCATGCATTCGTTTATTATTTAAAAAAAAATCAAATTGGTTCAGAAATGAGTTTTTCAAACTAATTTCTGTAATAATCCAAATACTGTCTAATGTTTTTTCGCATTGGGTTATACTACCAAATTCTGAAATCATCTTAGGCAGGTAGCAGTAGTTCAATTGATATCGATTCGAAAATTCCAGTCTTTTAACAGTAGGATTTCGCTATATGATCCAGTTAGTGTTAGTAAATCTAGAGTAATCATTATAAAACAGTTATTCAAGGTGAATTATTTTCTAATCCTAGCAGTTTGCACTGAATCGTTGCACTAAAGTTCTCATTGTCCAAAAAATTGCTTTGTAGGATACTGAATTCCACACAATGTACTACCAAAAAAGTCTTAAAACATAATGCCATAATACTTTAGGTTGTCTTCAATCATAATGCAATACAAAAGTAGCTAAATTATGAAAATTATCGATAGTATTATTAATGGACTGATAACGACACGTTTTTCAAGATTTTGACACTTGAACTACGTAACTAGGTCACGCACGGTCACTGGCGAAGGGAACAGCGCCGCCGGAGCAGGGTTGGTAAGTGAGTGCATCGAGTGCATCACAGACGAGTAAGAGAGATATCCTATTGTCTGTAGTCGCATGTATTATGCTAAGAACTATCGATGCCATTCTATGTACCGCAGCAGACTAACAAGTCATTGTCTGTAATCGTATGTATTTTGCTCCAATACTCTTAAACAAAGTGTATTTCAACACAGACATTGTCTGTGCTGGTATGTACTATGCTCTTAATTCATTAAAGCAAACTACCTGCGAGCACAGAGCAACCTGTGTCTGTGGTAATATACAGTTTGGCAATACGCAACCGGGATAGTTAGAAAATGGTGAAAAAAAATCTCTATTTCACCCCGTGCAAAATGACGAATCATACTATTTGCCGCAAAAATGTTTTCACCATTGTTTAATTATCTAGTCATTCAATTTATTTTGAAGATAAGCATATTTATATTGGAAACCATTATTTTTATAGTTCATTCAAACTATATAACGTATTTTATATAGTACATTTGTTTATAGCTAAACATTTCAAAGTGTAAAACATTATTTTTAAAGTGTGTTTTTAAATTATATTCCCCAAAATAAAATGTATTACAATATGTGAGAAGTAGATCTTTAGCAGCTGCAGAATGCAGATATGTTTTCTATGATATGTTTTTTCGAGTCTGATTGACAATGCAATATGCATGTTTGTTTCAAACCTAATCACAATCAACTTATATTATGGAAGTACCTATCGGACCCTTTCGCATCGGACAGGGTTTTTACACATTGTTTATTGTGAGCTTCATAGTGAAGACCATTACATATAAGTCTAATAGTCAGAGATATGCCCGATCAACATTTCAATGGAAGTATTTATCAACAAATCCGTCTGTATTCAGAACTAAATATCTACAACCTCCCCCTATTTTCATTCATAAGTAGAGGACACAACATCACGCATAACAAATACTTGAGATCTCAGATATTATGGGATCATATCTATGCAAAATAAGTACGTCGGACTAGGGTAGTAGGCCTGAAAGAAATATATTCACGTTCAGTGGAGCATAAAATCAGTTCACGGTCGATTTATGTTATGTGGGTAGGTGGGTACCGGGGCTTGAGATGGCTTCATGATACATGATCAGTGGTATAAGTTGCGAGATTTGTATGTATGTATGCTGCAATGTCAGGTATTTACATATTTCTGGACCTTTTTTTTCTGGAGTACCTAGTATGAAGCAGAATAGTTAGAAGCATCTTTTGTAACCCTCTCTTATGTTGTGGATGCATTAACATTGCCACAATAAAAAATAAATTAAGAGCATGTCTAATACCGAAATCTCACGATCCGCGATTTTGCGGACGGACACCGACGAGCCCGGACGACGGACCGTGGGAAGGTGTACGTGCGGGGTATCGCAGACATCGGAAGTTCCTCGGTGCGCGGTGCGTGGCGGTCTGTGGTCGTCTGCCGTGCGTGTTCGTCTGCAATATTGCGGATCGTCGGATTCCACCATAAGGCTGCCATCAGACGGACTGCATTTCAACTGTTTCAACTGCACTCCAACTGCAGTTACCAGTACATTACGAGAATTGCAGTCGTAGTAAACTGCATTCAAACTGCAAGAATGCAGTCCGTCTTATGGCAGCCTTATACCATAAGTTCCCATGAATAGAATATAACTAATCCTTCTGATTGACTTTTTATCGCAGTCATCTTTTACTCTTATCCCAATTTATTTGGGGTCGGCGCAGCATGTTTTGTCTTCTTCTTCCATACTTTTTCTATTAGTCATTATCTCAGTAATCACCCTCTTTCTAACCACATATTATCATCTGTCACACAGTCCATAAATCGTTTTTTGGATCTTCCCCTTTACTCTTATAAATAGCCATCCACATTCATACTCAAAACTTTCCTCATGGTTTTCCTTATTCCTCCGCATCACAATCCCATTATCTTGTCGACAGATTTTTCACGATCCAGAAGAAAAACAATTCGTCGATGTGTGAATTGGCTGTTATTATCCTCAACTGTAGGTACTTATGTTCAAGTAGTACTGACATACAAACTTGTCTCTCTAGCCAGTACAAATCTTCAACAAAATACAAAACGTAACTTCACCTATCTGAAGCAATAAATTGTATCCAGGACCCCGTTTGTTACTCCATATCTTCTACCAAACGGCTTGTTTAGGTATAAATTGAAAAATATTTTCGCCGGAGATTTAAAATTGCCCAACACTTTGTCCGTCCCACACAGCTCGGAATCGAAGCGTCTAGGTACTGTTAGTTTTCAGGTCAATCAATCAACTCAGCGTATCGCAGTCCACTGCTGGACATAGGCCTCTCTCAAACTGTGCCACAACACCCTATCCTCCGTCTTACGCATCCAGTCTGTCACAGCCACTTTCAGTCACTTTTTTGACAGGTGCAAATGTCGAACTCTAAATTGAAAAAATAAACAAACATCACTTGAAATGTCAAATTAGACTCTGGGATTACAAAAAAAACTTCAGAGGCGAATGAACTAAAACTATAACTTCACGCTTTCCTTCGCGGGGTAGGCAGAGAGGATCGAGTGGCACATAAGCCTTTGGGGTGTTGTTGGATCCCATAGTTAAAAATATTATGATTTTTCTAACTTTGAATTTTGAAAACTATAGTGAATAGTTTGTGGATATAATATATTTTCGGGGGTGAGGGGTGGGATATTGCGCAGCGAGTAGCTTCAGCATCTTCCGAGCGGCCATTAAATTTGAATCGAACTGTGCGCTTAGTTTGTATGGATTGTATTGACAATGCCGTCTCCAGCTGCGGCCGCAGACGCGTCTCCGCGCTCTGTGGTCCACTCTGATCGTCGCCTGGTCGCCTGTTTTGATCTGTGGTTTTAATGGTTTCACCTGTAATCTCTCACTCTTTCTATTTTGATTCGCCCCTACCAATTCCTTTGTTTCTGTTCTAAGTATTTGTTTATCTAGCTAGACCAAGGGTCAAGTGATCGCTAGTGCGACTTCAAAACCTGTGGTCTGAGTTCCGTCGGTTTACCCGAGTGTTATTTTTTTACCATGATAACAGCCACATGTGTCAATCGGAGGATAAGCAACGCTTACCAAGGTCGGTTCGTGGATGGGCGACTATCCATTACACATCGCGACCCCTCCGTTTAACGGAAAGCACGTTAAGCCGTTGGTCCCAGCTGTCAATCGTAGATCTTTGACATTCGTTACGGGTAGTCAGCAGCCCGAAAGACTTACAACCAGGTTTACCAAGAGGTATCGTGTTTCCTAGTAACTGGGTTATAGAGGTCAGATATGTGTTATTTCCAATAAAAATATTAAGTAGGTATTGAAGTGGCTTCAGACATCCAAAAATAACTTTTTAGAACCCAAATTATAAAGTAACGTACTTATACATAGAAGTTGGGAACACTAAAAGCTTTTACAACAGTATTTTAATAATGTTCTGTTTCAACTATTTCGAGTTAATAATTCATATTTTTACCAGCTTATGCCCGCGATTTCACTCGTGTGGGGTTCGCAAATTATTATCCCACCCAGGTCATAGTCTACCTGTGAGCCCCCTTAAATATTTATTTTATTCTGTTTTTCAATATTTTTTGTTATAGCGGCAACATAATACATCATCTATGAAAATTTCAACTGTCTATCACGGTTCATGAGATACAGGCTTGTGACAGACGGACAGATGGACGGACGGACAGCGGAGTCTTAGTAATAGGGTCCCGCTTTACCCTGTGGGTACGGAACCCAAAACTCTTCAACTGCAAATAGCACGAAGTCCGAACAAAACCCAACGTGAATGCAGAAACTAAAACCAATAGTAGCGTCGACGCCTCGTTACGAATCGCGTGAACGTTTTTCATTTCTATTTCTAAAAACGGGAACTACAATCAGAGTTCATGCCAACTCCGGTTTGCATTTTAACGAGACCGTGTATTTCACATACACAGGGTCAAATTAAATTAGCTGGCAAAACTTTACAGACGATGGCTATCGATAACTAAACATGATGTGGCGATTTATTCGCACACTAGATTTTCAACGCATTGCTTAGCGCCGAGAGTTTAAAATCCTTTGCACGATAAAATTGACAACAACATTCTGAAAATGATCTCTCCCAGAACGGACTGTTATGATTTTTTTTAAAATAACTACTTCTACTAATATGAGTTTTCATAGTAATTTATTTGGCCGTTAAACACGGCAGATATGGATTCTTATAGTAACATTGCCGGCCGCATCGTCACTTGTTTTTGACCAGTACAGCAATTTGGATTTATCTCGAAGAAGGTTGTCAAAATAATGCTCGAATTTCCAAGAATGTTCGAGAAAAAATAATAAACCCTATTAGAATTAGAGCTCATATAAAAACAGACATGTCTGTTCAAGCCATATTTCATATAGCAATATTGCCAAATTAATCAAAACAGGGAAATATTTGATATCTATTAGCGACGTTGCCAACTTTCAGCGTAAACGCTCTTAAGTGCAAACCTTATTCAAAATTACTTTACTTTATTAATTACTAAGCTGTCTTTGTCCAGCACCCTTATTACGTAACACATGATCAGTCATAATCTGAATCATTTTAAAGGAAATCCATCCATCAAATCCATTGCTTCATTTGTTCTAAATAATTGTCAGTTCGTCGTTTTTTGAATATGGAAAATCTCACGGCTTGTTTTCCAATAAAACACAATCCAGGACTGGTCAGATTTGCCGAGCATACCACAAAGCACTGCAACTGTATCAGCAGAATATCAGAGAAACCACAGGATCTAAGGTATGTACCGGTTGACCGTCATTCGTCGCTGTGGGCTCGTGGTTAGCCCCCTCTTGACTCTGCAAGACACGGCGTGGCGTGGTAGGCCTGTCGTAATGCGCCAGCCGCAACCCCAGTGAGCACTGCGGTTCACCGGTGAACCGCAGCGCTCACCGGGGTTGCGGTTCATTGTTATGAATGTGCCTTCTCGCTCCATTGGCCTGGCAATGATAAGGACGGATGAAATTAATAAAGACACAGTCAAGTGAAGTCTTATAAACGTAAAGAATTTAATTTTTTAAAGATTTTATAGGTTTAATAGACTGTGCCTGTGGACCTAGCTTCAGGCACAGAGTCTTCAATAAAACGCCTACTCCCTGATTATTTCTATTACAAATTATATACCACTAGCTGCGCCCCGCGGTTTCACCCGCGTAAGTCTCGATCCCGTGGGAATATCGGGATAAAAAGTATCCTATGTGTTAATCCAGGTTATAAGCTATCTGTTTGCCAAATTTCATCCAAATCCATTCAGCCGTTTTTGCCTGATTCAGTAACAAACATCCAAACACACAAACACACAAACTTTCATATTTATAATATTAGTAGGATAACATTAAATCATGCCCGTTTCCCTGGAGGGTCAGGCAGACGTGCTATAACTGGCGAAATGTGGTGTACTGTAGGTATAATAGTTCATCCACATTTCGCCAGTCATGTTTAGGGGCCGTGTAATAGGGGGCGAGCCTATTGCCATCAACCGGGCACAAATCCAGACTCCGACTACTAAGAAATTCCTGGTAGAAAAACCCAATAACACTTTGCCCGACCTGGGAATCGAACCCGCTGAGCAGTTTAGCGATTGCGACCGCTAGACCAACAAGTAAGGCAGTCTATCAGTATTAGAAAACATTTTCTGTCAATTTTTATGATGTTGTGTAAAAGTGACAGTGTTACTGGATTTTTGTTGCTAACTGTACTAGAAAAAACACAAAAATTATGATGATCAGTAAAAAAAGTTAGTGTAGAGGTATCGACAGCACAATCATTGTACATATCGTCATCACATAAAGCATAATCAGCCTATAGTGTTCCCACTGTTGGGACACAGGCCTCCTCTCAGTGAGGGAAAGGGCCGTAATCCACCACGCGAGCCCAATGCGGGTTGGTGGATATCACATGTCTTCGAATTTTTTATTCTATAACATGCCGGTTTCATCACGATGTTTTCTTTCACAGTTTCGAGAGCCTGTTTGGGCTCAAACTCACGACCTTTCCAACTTGTAAGTTGGGGCCGATACCACTGGGCCACAACTGCTCCACATAAAGCACTGTTGTTGCACAAAAACGATTTCTATTACAGTTACAAGATACGCGTAAAAAACTTATGAAAGGTATTAAAATGAATGAAACCCAAAGAAAGTTAAAATTAAAGCATTACGAAAAACACACTCGCACACGGTTTTGTATTTTTTTTTGTTCTAAAAAATATTTTATATATTTTGTAGGGCTCAAAGCAAAGCATTACAAAAAACACACTCGCACACGGTTTTGTATTTTTTTTGTTCTAAAATTATTTTGTAGGGCTCAAATACGCTATCTGCATTTTCACAGCTATTCGCGATATGTGGCTTTTAAAATGGCGGTGCAGTTTAAAAATAACGGTAAGAGGATTTAGAATGCAATTTCGCGCATGCGGCGTAATAATTCTCGCCTGAATTATTAAAGTTGCCGGGTTTACCAGAACTTAGTGTTTTAGCTCAAACTAGGGTACAACCATTTTCCCTTGGATATAGGAGCGTAGAAAGGCTACTTAGAAATTATAGCTTTAACGTTTGTTGTAATAACTAAGTATAAATACAAAATATATTTTTTATATATATATTTTACTAAATAATGTATTTTGTTTGACCCTTGAGTTTACTGAGAATTGCAAATATCAATATTAGTACCTGGGCGACCGGGCTCTGTTCGGGTGAAAATAGAAAAAACGAATTTTCCCAGGTATATGAGACCTAGCTAGATGGATTTTTCGCCCACGTAAACGCCTATTGTGCAACTTACACTGTCTCTTTTTTGAGAACTTAATTACAAATATAATATACTAGCGTCCGCCTGCGAATTCACCCGCGTAGTAGGTCGATAAAAAGTATGCCATCTATCTCCTTGCCAAGTTTTGTCAAAATCCGATCATTGGTTTAGGCGTGAAAAGGTAACATACAGACAGACAGAGTTACTTTCGGATTTATAATATTACCTAGTATGGATACATTTTTTTAAACAAATATTGCTCTTTTAATAGTATAGGATAAACATATTACCACAGAGTATTTTGGTTGTCCTAAAATGTTTGAGGTTAATATAAAAAAATATACCTACGCAGAGACTGTTTTTGTGAAAAAAGATAAGGTTGCTACTATAGCATTATATAGTAATTGTTACATGCTCCTTTATTATCAGAGGCAGATGGATCAGAATTGTATAACTTGGTACCTGATCATACGTTGGCCCGCTTAACTCCTGGCCACACCTAAAGTGGCGGATAGCCAAATCAGAACTCAAACAAATAACATTTATAGGAACATATTTTCGGATAAGCCTACATAACAAAATTGGTTGTACTTATGCAACACAGTGCAAATAGACCCTTAACACTATTAATATTAGCTTCGATTTTTAAGCAGGACATTTTAGCTAAAAACTAAAAACCTGTGAATGATGATGATGATGTTATTCAAGGGCGTTTGTCCACCACCATCGTCACCGGGACGTCACCGAGAACGAGATGACGGCGCCGAAGTAGCGATACATGCAATTACTATGGCCACGTGTCCACCACACGTCTTAAACAAAACACATTTGATCTCGCCAACACACTGCTGTCACACTGGGCGGCGACGCCGTTCGTAAGGTTTTTGTTTCGTCTATTATAAGTAACACCCTGAACCGCTGAGTTCGGTCGCGGTGGATAAACGATCGCCATCACTTGGACGTCACGTTCGGTTCGAATAATCTCGTTTCTCGGTGACGTCCCGGTGACGGCTGCGTTGGACAAACGTCGTAAGCCCCATAAAAGATAAGCGATCGTCAATTGTTTATTTGGAAGATTAGAGGTTGTAGGATTTTCAAACATTGTGGGCCTTACCACATAAACGTAGACACTGGTTCAATGTGTTTAATTTCAGTTTTATGTCAAACTCCATACAGAAATGTTATGTTTAAAAGGTGTTTAGGCTAAACAACTGACAAACACGGTTTTGTGGTAATAAGGTGCACAAGTGTGTACAAGTATGTGCACGTAGCAAACATAAGCCAATTTGGTTCAAACATGGCAATAGCTAAGTACAACTATTGTATAACGTACACATATTAAATCACATTTTTCAATTTTACATACGTTGCCAAACAAAATGTTCGTAAACAGAAAAAGAGTAGCTAATAGTGTTGGCTTTTTCACCATATTTTTCAGATTTACATTTCAATTCAAGCACCATTCAAAACAACACTTCAATTTCAACCACATAAAGGTCAAAATGCATTAGTGGCAGCTCAGTATTAAATAATACTCTTGACAGTTCTTTCACACAACTTATGCGATTCGATTTTTGCTAAGTACCTTGCAAGTATAAAGCCTCTCCCCCACCGCCCGCCGGCACGTTTTTATCACGCGATAATAATGCAAGCGTTATTGCGAAAATGCGTCCCGATTCCTTGCACACAGCTGCGTTTTTATCGTGCGATATATCTAACGTGTTCTTCACCATAGGCGCGTTTTTTATCACGCGATAATAACGCAAGTAAGATTGCATGCGTCCTAATACAAAATGTTCTAAGAACACTTATCGAAATATCGTAGGACGGACAAACGCGGGTCCTACTCCTATTGCGGCGTTATTATAGCAGGTGTTATTATAGCAGCAGTGTGTAACTTCTTGGCCGTCCTAATAGAAAATATAGAAACCAGATTCTGATATTGTAATAACGTTATTATCGCGCGATACACGCCTGTGGGGGAAGAGCTTTATATTTTAAAGTGAAAAGGCGCTCGTGAGCATTTCCGTGCTCATTTTGCTAAAAACTTCGTGTAGTTGGAATAAGCGCGAATAATTTGGAAAAGTTGAATATTATTAAAAGTTGAATATAAATTGTATGCGCCGCTGAATGGGTCGCAAACACCTTGGATGTTAGCTTGCATGATATTGATAAGTCACGGGTACCCAAAGATGATGGTTTATTGAATATATTTAACGACCACGTAACTAAAGTATGAATGTTGAGTGAATGAGTACAGTTGAATATGAACGCTAATTGTGTACTGTCGCGTTACACTATAATTTGTGTAAGGCGGCGGAAAAATGCTGATCTATGCAATGCGCGCGCGCCATGTTATAATATATGAGTCGTACAAAATTAAATGGAAGTTTGTTTTCAACTCTATGGAATTTATTCATTTTCATTTTGTTTTGAAACACTTGACTAGCTATTTCTTTTTACCCGACGACGGCGAAGAAAAAAGGAGGGTTATGATTTTGACCGGTATGTATGTATGTATGTATGTATGTATGTTCATCTGTTCCCTCCTATCTTCCAAACCACTTATCACAATTTGACAAATGAGGTATCGTTAGAAGCGTCGTGATTGTCCGCTGGTTATAGGCTATGTGAAGTCACATTAAATTAAAAATGGCGCCCTCTAGAGGACATAAAGTGAGGAACTTAAAAAAAAAAATGGTTTTATCGTACCATGTTGGGTATCAAATGAAAGGGCTTAATGAGCATATTTCAAAAATAATATATTTTATAACCCCAAAAGAATTTTAAAAAAAAATCAAGTAATAAAAGCTAAAACCCAACTACGACTTAAAAGGTATAAACAAGACACCACAGACAGACAAATTAAAAATCCGGAGTCACACGTAATCTGTTCGATTTATGCCCTAACACGTGTGACTCCGGATTTTTAATTTGTCTGTCTGTGGTGTCTTGTTTATACCTTTTAAGTCGTAGTTGGGTTTTAGTTTTTATTACTTGATTTTTTTAAGAAAATCTATTTCGCTGTTACTAAAATTAAATCGCCAAGAACATCTCAACGAAAACAAGATAAACTTTTTAAACTGTGGTCACTATCTAATTTGAGCATTAAAATAATTAAAAGATGCATAAAAACTTCTAAAGTTTTGTACCTACGCAAAATAGTTTAAAGTTTTAATTCGCGAATTTGTTCAAAACTTACCTAAATGCACACCACAATTATATACATACGACAAAAAAGAGGTACAGAAGGCCGGCTCGATACAACGAGCGAAAGCAGGCGCACGCACACATAGACGCGTAAGTGCGGCGCGGCGATCTCAAAGGAATACCAGTCGCGAGTGCACTTGCACTCGCTGTACGTGGAGCGTATCTATTTGTGCGTGGCGTGCGTTCTCGCTCATTGTATGGATGGAGCTGTCATTCTGTACCTATCTAGTTCGTGACAATTATGAGGTTCGTGCAACGATCCCTGTAGACATGACAATGTAGTTGTTTAATTTGTAATTTTGTTGAGAATAAAGGGATTTTCTTTTTAAGTGGTTCCATCGTGAACTTCGATTAAGAGGACATACAGGGGTCGTGAAAGGTCAACGAAAATTTAAAAGGAGGACAATAATTACTTGTAACATGTAATTACAAACGTTCTCTGCTTGTCTAAATTTTGAGAACTAACTCGTATGTTACGTATGAGCTTCTGTCAAACGTAACTACGAAAACCACTATACTATTATAACTATGACATAAAGTTCCTATCAAAGTTGAAGTTAAGTTCCCATGGACGTGTTGTGAACTGGATGTATCCGACACACCCCTGGTTGTCAATCCTGCAACCCCTGATTATTTTACTCAAAACTTATTTTTAAAAAACCTTCCTCATACTTAATTTTGAAACTTAAGAATCTCTTCAATTATGATGAGAGCTCCATTTAATTTTAACACTAGGTACTCCATCATCCTTCAAAACTGCACTTCAAAATAATAGTAAATCTATTATAAACATACAATATCTTTACATCAGAAACACAATTCATCAACCCAGCTAAGTGAATCAAAACTCTTCAACTTTGCCAGAAAATTACTATACTTTCAAAAACACATGTTCTCTAAACTAATCGACATTATGTATCGCATGTCGGGGCTAATTTCGTGCAGTTCAAAAGGCATGTAATTACCGTACCGTTGCATGATAATGGGCCTATACGAACTAAAGTTGTTAACGTCTTAGTGTGTTGTGATCTCACTTTCCTTGCTCGAGCTGTTTTAATTAGCAGCGAACATTTTCTATTATAAGCCTGCAAGGTGGGAGTTCTTGGGTGTGATTTATATTAAGACGAGGCATGTAGGTAAAAACATAATCTTTTTTCCTTTTGTAAGGGTAGGGGAAATGTCGTGAGGAAAGTTCTGAGTATAAATGTGGATGGCAATAACCAGTAGAGGAAGACCAAAGAAACAATGGATGGACTGTGAGAAATATAATTATGGCTAGAAAGGGGGTGTCTACTGAGATGAAGACTTAAGCCTCGTGCAAACTGGCGCGATATCGCAATACCGCGACTTCGTGCCTGTTTGTGGGAGCCGTGGGAGCCTTATTAGAGAAGCCAGAGCCCTTTTAAAGTCCAGACATAATCTTGGTCAGGCCATAAGAGGACCATGTAGATTAGCGTCTGAAATGGTCTTTTGAGGAAAGAACCACACAGATTTGAGTAGACCTGTGTGTCAGTGCAAGCATTTGTCAGTAATGGTGGAGCTGAACTCAGAACTTAAGGAGCTAACGGGACACTGCTCACAAAATAATGCTTAAATTATAATTGCATACTTTATGGTAGCTAGAGTTTCACGTTTTTGGGTCAAACCCTCTGGCAAAAATCCTCGGAGAGATGTCGACTTTAACTCGACTTTGCAATTAATTTGTGTGGGAGAGTTATTTTAAATTGTTCTCAAATTAGATTTTGGCTAACGCTGTTGACGTTACTTAAAACGAGAACATAGTACACGGCCGCTAACATGGAACATGGACTTTTATAAAGTTTGGCTTTCTAGAGCGTCGTCCTTGTTATTCATGACTATCTCTTTCTAACATTCGGTGTGTTTTTTACCAGAAGCGCAATTCTCGTATCCGTATTTTTAATAACGTTCGCATTTTAATATCTGTCCCATCATAATTCTCCTGCCCTTATCACAATATATTTGAGGTCGGCGCAACATGTCTTTTTCTTCCATGCTTCTCTATTAGTCCGAGATGACCTCGGTAGTCACCCCTTTCCGGTCATTATCATCTTTCACACAGTCCATCCATCGTGTATTTGGTCTTCCTCTACTCTTATAGCCATCGCCATACATACTCAAAACTTTCCTCAAGACATTTTCGTCATTCCTTCTCATCACGTGCCCATACCTTGACAACCGATTTCTGCACAAATCAGTTACTGAGTGCCACTTTCAGACTTCCTCGTATTCATTTCTTATTCGAATCTGTCAAAAATATGACAAGTTTTTGACATTATTTGTCACTGAGATGAGATTGCGACTAGATGTTGAACGTTTTAAATAAGGGAATTGGCCTGCAGATATAACAGAGATAATGATGAATAAGCTAAAGAAAGAGAAAGGTTAACATAGAACGCTTACCGACAAAACCCCATGGTTTTCCGACATCTATCTTAGGCCAGAGACGGAAGTTCGCTCGAAAGGAATTATTATCCCCCCAAGATCTTTCGTTGTTCTTTTCGGGGGATGCATGTTTATCAGCAAACGTGTTGGTATGGGGGACGTGTGTGCGTGATAAAAGGCCCCCTTACCTTTTATGTTTGTTCTCCTTTATTATCATCAGCTTTTTTTATTTTATTAGTGGCTTTCAGTCTTATTTGCTGCAGTTAGCCGGCATCTAATAACAGAAAGGTTTATTCTGCGTTCTATTGTATCAGCTTTGCACAATATTTTTATAGATTCAGTGATTTGCGCCGATTGTGTCAAGGTGTCAACAAACTTGTATGAGGTGTTCAAACTGGCGGGATTGGTCGCGGCATATTATACAATACAGTATAAACAAAACTTTTCACATTAAAAAGTGGCTTTTTTGTGCCTGATTGAAATAAATGATTTGAACTTTTATTTGTTCCTAATTTAAATAAATGATTAGTCTTTGACTTTGAAAAAAATAAACAGATTTTCACAACTCGTACTTCAAGTTACTAGGTACTAGCGGTCGTTCACCCCACAAAAAAAAATCCTTACCTTTCTTTTCTTTCTTTTTTCGTGTCTAGACATCTGCGGAGTTTCGCTACCTAAATTAATTTGACCCTGTATTTAAATCAACCTGCCGGAAGGAGCTCGTCGCTAAGTTATAACAGCCGTACCGGTCGATCCATCAGGTTAAGCTACGCTTACCGGGGTTGGTCCGTGGATGGGTAACCATCTTTACATACCGAGACTCCTCTGTGCCTCGGAAAGCACGTTAAGCCATTGGTCCCGGCTGTCATTCGTGGATCTTAAGTCGTTACGGGTCGTCAGAAGGTCGAAACTCTGACAACCAGTCTTACCAAAGGGTATCGTAATATTACCCAGTTACTGGGTGCTGGTGGTCAGATAGGCAGTCGCTCCATGTAAAATACTGGTATTCAGCTGCATCCGGTTATACTGGAAACCGACCAACATAGTTGGGAAAAAGTTAGGCAGATTGATTGATTTAAATCAACCTATCCCTTCCCAAAAGACAGATCTCTTAACTTTTTACTATACACACAAAGATGAAAACAAAAAATCTAACTCCCTTCAAGTAAATTCGTGTGAACGCGGGTAAGCAAACACGTTGATAGTTTATTAGTTGAAAGAGCTCATTACGACCGCTATTGAAATCTGTTCGGCTTATTATATGCAACTATGTTCTCACTACACATTCTTAAATGTAGATCATACGGGCTTTGAGGATGGTTAGCATTTATCTCTTACCTATTTGGAATTATGGACATCCCCAAGCGGTTGGTCGACTCTTCACGTGACCAGGGGGCCAAGTCTACTAACTAATTAACAGACGTGTCAGTGGTCTCGCAATGATGAGTTTTTGACAGATTTTGTATGGCACATCTGTCAAAAACTCATTATTACGAGACCAAAGTCAAAGTCAAATAATTTATTTCAAATAGGCACATTAAAGGCACTTTTGAACGTCAAATACATAGAAATAGAAATAGAACTGACCACTGACACGTTTATAAATTAGTAGACTTGGGCCCTAGGGGGCTTATAACGGTCACTTTAGCAGAATCATACTAATAAGAAGACTGCCCCGTTGGTCTCGTGGTCGCAAGCGCGACTGCAGAGCGTGGGGTCCTGGGTTCGATTCCCGGGTCGGGCAAAGTGTTATTCGATTTTTCCATCAGGTATTTCGTAGTAACAGCCCGGAGTTTGGAAGTTGGCGGTGTGATACCCCCGTGCCTCGGAAAGCACGTTAAGCCGTTGGTCCTACGCCTGATCTCTCTCCGGTCGTGTCGGATTGCCGTCCCATCGGACTATGAGAGTGAGGGAAGAGAGAGTGCACTTGTGTCTGCGCAAACACTTGTGCACTATAATATCTCCCGCGCCGAAGGCTAGTCTCCGTTGAGATTGGCCGCCGTGGCCGAAAATACGGTCTGGAGGACTATACTAATAAGAAAATATTATGAATCATCGTAAAACGTCACAAACTGACAATTCATTATGATCTTGTAATTCATATTACGAAATAATTCATCTGTTTGAAAGGTTTCTATGGAGATTCATAAAATGGTCCACAAACTCTGAATTGCTTTTATGTCAAAGAGAGGAATTGCTAATGACAGCTGGGATTCAAGAAATGAACTGCTTTTAGAGGAATTTGTGGCTGGTTTAGGCCCCCAGAAGACTGGCTTATTTTTAGGCCAAAGAATCAGCATTGCCCAAAAGGTTGGCACGTTGGATACGTGCCAACCTTTTGGGCACTTTTCCCACTGACAGCGATGAGGAAGAATTTTCTGATGCCCAATGAGCTCTTCCCCTTTTTATTTCCTTCATCATCATCTGCCTAGCCTTTTCCCAACTATGTTGGGGTCGATTTACCAGTATTTTACATGGAGCGACTGCCTATCTGACCTCCTTTTATGTACCATATTTTATGCAAAATAAAGATATTCTATTCTATTCTTACCTGAATCTTAGATAAAAGTTAGCCACACATTCAAACAGTGTGTTCCATGCTCTGAATACTAATCCCAGCATGTTCATGGATGCGGTCTTAATTACCGTGTAATGAGGCACCTTCTCTTTAGCGACAGAATATTGTACAAGTAACACTAAGAATGCTTTTGATGAGACTATTCTATAGGTAAGGATATTGTAGTCGTTGATGGGCTGGTTTTACTCAATGGATAATAATAATAATGTTTTTTTTTCTGTCAAAAACATGATTTGCAGAATTTATTTTTATTTTAAATAAAATATACAATCTAATTCTAACATTATGACCAAAGGAAAAAAATAAAATGTAAAGGAAGAACTGATAAGGCGTCAAAAAATTCTTCCACCAGCAATGCGGAATGTCAGGTCAAAGAATTAGCATTGCCATCCAACGTGCCAGCCTTTTGGACACTTTTCCCACTGACAGCGATGCGGAAAAACATGATTGTTTTACCAAAAAGTAGTCCCAATAGGGTTATAGATTTTCCAGATGGAAGTTATTTAAGGGTCCAGACTACCCATGAGTTCCATTATACAATTTTATTTGAGTTATCCCTCTTATTTGAGTAATTAAATTGGTATTTAATAAATTATCATCATTTTCTGTAATTTGCATGCCGCATGGATAAATAATTATGGTGATACCAAATTATGTACCGTACACAACGGTACATAATTTGGTATCACCGACTTACATATTTGCAAAGAAATTATTTAGAAATATTATCAGTTGTCTGTGGACATTCATTAGTACAGTACGCGTCGCTCGAAATAATAGATCGTCAACCTTTTTTTTTTTTTAACTTTTAGACCTAACTTTTGCTAGTTCTGCTTTGGTATATAATTTTATTCATACGGAGTTTGAATAATGAAAACGTGCGCAGCTTGTAACGTGCAGTTCAATGACGGGGTCCAATGTGGGAGCTGCAGGAAACATCTGGATTTTGGATGTGCTAATATTTCTGAAGCCGGATGGAGAAAACTCGGCGCCAGCAGAATGGCGCTATGGAAGTGCCCCGTTTGTCGAACGTCATCCCCAGCTCTGGTTGCTCCAGAACCAGCCTCTCTCGAAACCATATTGAGTGAAATTCGTGACATGAAACGCCAGTTACTTAATTTGCCGACTCTAGTGAAGGAAAATTACGCCGCTACCGCAAGCAGTGACATCTAAGAGAGCATGACGAACCTGCTGCCGGTTGCTCAGGCAAACCGGTATTAAAAATACCTTTTGTGTTAATCCAGGTTATATCTATATTTTTTGGTATCTGACTCGTTCCCACTCATCGTAGGAATCACTTTCTTCAAAAATATTTATTGTACAGTTTTTGACTTCGTTACTGCCCCTATTTTACTATCTGTACAGTTATGTAGTAACATACAATCATACATACAAACTCTCACATTTTTTAGTAGGATAATACTCGTAAAGTAATAAAATTTCCCCGCGCCGCATCGTTTAGTTAAAAATGTTCGCTCATTACGTAATTAAGTTGTTAGGGGTACACAGTATGTTGTTTATTTTCATGTACAGGATGCTGTTAACGTTTATTGCCAAGTATGGGAGGATACATTTACATTTTTACGCTCATTTGAAGTTTAATTGTATGATAATTGTTTTTAGTTATTGTGGTGTCGCGAGGATTTTGAAACTGGTTGTAAAATATATTTTGAATCTCTTTAATGGAGTTTTTTGTACTTAACTATGTATTATAAATAGCATTTACACGATACAAGTTTCCTGCCTGTCAAAATTGAACTAAAATGATCTAATCTAAACACTGTTTAGACGGTGCAACTTTTATTATTGCAGATATTTTTTTTTTTTTAAGATAAATTAATCGTTTTATTTAACTTATAGACTTATAATATCTATAATAATAATAATAATAACCCCACCGCTGTATCTCTACGTTGACGTCGTGGTGGGGCTTGCGCGCTCCGAACTCTAGGTCTGTGCCGGTAGAGTTTACTTTGCCGGAACGGGTCTAGGGTGAGGAGCCAGACCAAGAGAGATACAAAAACCCGCAGGGCAGCATGTGGCGAGCTGTTGGGCAGTAGCGACCCCACGGACCCTACCTCCCGGGAGAAGTCTTGTTCCTCACCTCTGGCTTGCCTTTATTGGCCGGCTGGAGTGAACACTGACGAGGAACACAGCTCCCACCTCATTCTTGCCTTGATTGGCCGGCTTGAGTGGAGATTCGCAAGAGCAAACGAGCTCGGAGGAAGGAAGTATTCCAGTAAGATGCTGGTAGGGATCTTGACCGTACTTCCGGGATTGTCCTGATAGCCGTGGAATACCTCTCCACTCCTCTTAAGCACCTCAGGACATGTTGCCCCCTTGTCGCTACGACACTTTGTGCTAGCGACCGTTTTGGGGGGCCCATTATTGAGTGTGCAAGTCACCCCCTGCCATTTTATCTGTGTATTTTATATTTAAAAACATTGGTCAGGCAGGGGCCATAGTCTTTCCATAGTTCAAGATAACCAGTTCACCAAGCTACCCAAACCCATAGTCCAATATCTTTGCTTCCATGTTCTGCAATAGTCCTACACCAACCTGGGGTTGTCCTTGGCTGCACTTGCATAGTGCGAACAGGGATAATCGTCGGTTGGTGCCTCATTCCATTTAAAATTGTCTACGGGGCCTCTGCGAGTTGGTTTCGGCCCCTCGCACGCCTTCCAAAGGTCCGGGACCCCAGGGTCCCGAGATGTACAAACAGATAAACAAATAATAATAATAACCCCACCGCCGTATCTCTACGTTGACGTCGTGGTGGGGCTTGCGCGCTCCGAACTCTGGGTCTGTGCCGGCTGAGTTTACTTCGCCGGAACAGGTCTAGGATGAGGAGCCAGACCAAGAGAGATACAAAAACCCGCAGGGCAGCATGTGGCGAGCTGTTGGGCAGTAGCGACCCCACGGACCCTACCTCCCGGGAGAAGTCTTGTTCCTCACCTCTGGCTTGCCTTTATTGGCCGGCTGGAGTGAACACTGACGAGGAACACAGCTCCCACCTCATTCTTGCCTTTATTGGCCGGCTTGAGTGAAGATTCGCAAGAGCAAACGTGCTCGGAGGAAGGAAGTATTCCAGTAAGATGCTGGTAGGGATCTTGACCGTACTTCCGGGATTGTCCTGATAGCCGTGGATTACCTCTCCACTCCTTTTAAGCACCTCAGAAAGTGTTGCTCCCTTGTCGCTACGTCATTATGTGCTAGCAAAGTTTTTGGGGGCCCATTATAGAGTGTGCAAGTCACCCCCTGCCATTTTATCCGTGTATATATAAGACATTGATCAGGCAGGGGCCCATAGTCCTTCAATAGTTCCGGGTTACACGTCTACTTTAGCCACGCAAACCCATAATCTAATATCTTTGTTTCCCTATCCTGCAATAGTCCTGCTCCAACCGGGGATTGTCCTTGGGTGCACTTGTATAGTGCGAACAGGGATAATCGTCGGTTGGTGCCTCATTCCATTCGAAATGTCTAACGGGCCTCTGCGAGTTGGCTTCGGCCCCTCGTACGCCTTCCAAAAGACCGGGACCTCATGGTCCCGAGATATGTAAACATATATAAAAAATAATAATAATAATTATGTACAAGGGAAAATTATCAAAGGGCATCAAAAAATTCGTCTGGCTGGCAGCATTGCCACGTTGTATGGCAATGCTGATTCTTTGGCCAAAAAATAGGCCAGCCCTCTGGTCACGTGAAGAGTCGACCAAGCGTTTGGCGATGTCTTGAAAAACTAAGTGGGCACTCGGACCCCATGCAGATAGTTAATTGATTCAGGCGTGACTTTGCGGAAATCCATTATAAAATACAATAGACGTACATAAATATTTATTTAGTTACCTATTCCGCTTAACTATTCCTAAGGAGTCATAAAAAGCCCTGTAAGAAATCGACACGTATTTCACCTCTCAACGAGGCATCCTCCGGATGACGATTGACTTGTCGCGAACCAGAACGCGGGTGCGACCGGGGAGCGCAATCTGGCAAGTTGCTGCCACCACCGTCGCTTTTAACGGGTCATGAATCGCGAGTGTCGCTTGACGCAAATCGCGTCGCTAGTCGCATCACCCGCGGTCGTGAACGGACCCTCAGACAAATTACGTAATGCATCCCTAGTTTTCTTGTTAAACCTGCCCAACTAAGCTAATTAAGTAAAGTTACGCTAAAAGTGGATTTAGTACAATAGCTTTGCAGAACGAGGATTGTACGGTACGAGAAACTCTGTTTTTGAGTTCTCACTTCAAGTTTCATACAAAGATTAGCATGAATGCAATGTGCACAAGTACTTAGTCCAATTTAAAAAAGACTCAACAATAATTTTATGAGTCAAAACTGGGAGGGTATATCTCGTTTATGATGTCATTAAAAATAATATTATAATCCTTACGTCATTATAAAACAAAGTCCTCCATCGTGTCTGTCTGTTCGCGATAAACTCAAAAACTACTGCACCGATTTTCATGCTGTTTTCACCAATGGATATAGTGAAATCCACGCGGGCGAAGCTTTTTGTTTTTTTTTTGAGGGTTGAAAATCATCAAATGACTTCTCCCGCTCTGGGCGGAGCGGAAGGGCGTGTCAGACTTTTACTGACTAAAACCCACCCGTGTTCCTTCAGTTGCCTGTTGCCAAGGTTCCGGTATCCCTTTCGGACTAACCCGCAACCCTTGGCAGGCATCGGTCCTAGCGGACCCCGCCAATTGAGCTGACATCTCTTTGAGGCGGGACGGCGAGCTACCCATTGCTCGCCGTCCGCAAGCCCGCGCCTATGGTGGCCGGGAATCCGCCTGGGATTCCCGACGCCCAGGGCGTCTCCAACGGCGGCGGTTAGGGGCGTGAGGGCGCAAACTTTGCTTCTCCCTCACGCATTCCGCCTCCTCCTTCGCGAGCATTACTGCTTCGCAGAAGGAGGTGACTGCTTCCCATGCCCTCTCGCTCCGTACCATAGCCTGGACCAGAGCCGGACGCGAGAGGTCACCGCCGCCAATCACCTCCAACGCGGGCAAAGCTGCGGGCATCAGCTAGTACTCGTATGACACAAAAAACAAAAACAATGTTTTTCATTGGTTAAGTATATTTTTTTACCAATATTGGTCTTCAGGGTCATCAACCGCGTGTACTTGAAATATCAGTTTAAAAAAGCGCAATGCGCCCCCCCCCGTATGCAAAAGGTTCATAGAAAACGTACGAAAGTGATGTGAGTACATACATAAGAGAATTTTTACAATGTGGCGCGGCCCACCAGTATCTGCGTCAGTCTTATGAAAACATTACCGGATAACAAAGCAAAATGTAGGCGGTTACATTGCTTCATTAAATAACGCGAGTTCTGAAACCAAAGTAAAAATGTCAAATGGAAAAAACCCAAAGTTTGACTCTAGTCAAGATTTTTACTCAAACATTACGTAGGTGTAAGGGTGTAACCTAATTATAAAAAAAATAATTTGTTCCCGAAGGAGAACATGGATTTATTTAAAGAGTATTACGTAATTAGTCATCAAAAGAAAACAGTAAGGATAGCTTCATGTCCTAGAATCAAAAATTAAAGATACATGTGACATCCACCAACCCGCACTGGACCCGCGTGGTGTAGCCCCGCTCCCTCTCACACAGAGGGCGCCTGTGTCCTAGCAATGGGAACGATATAGGTTAAATTTAATGTGGAATTGAATGCCAGAAGGAGTAAAATAATAAATCTTAGAAAGGTAAAAGGTATTTACAAGGTAGATGTGAGTAGTAACGCCGGAAGGGGACGCCCCTGAAAGACATATACTGATATTGTTGGTGATTTCTTCAGAAAGGTCAGGTGTGTAGCACTCGCAACCAGTTTGCGTGTATATTTCTTGCCAAACTGGGCACATAAACAGATTCGTAAGCTGATTTTACCTGTGAAAGCTTTGCTTATTAGATCCTCTTGTATGGAAGTATCCATGTGGGGAGTCTTGTATGCAGAGCTATTATTGGTAATACAAGACTCATATTAACCAATAACGGTTCGTAAATTATAGGAATCAGCCATTATCCATACTAATATTATAAATTCCAAAGTAACTCTGTCTGTCTGTCTGTCTGTATGTTACCTTTTCACGCCTAAACCACTGAACGGATTTCGATAAAATTTTGCATGGTTGATAGATGACATCCCGGGGAAGGACATAGACTAATTTTTATCAACATACCACGAGGGCGAAGCCGCGGGCGGAAGCTAGTTTAACATAAATACATTCACATCTTCCATGTCCCACTTTCCAGGTTTTTATTTTCTATCTCGAGCGCAAATTTACCTAATTTCGGCAGGGACGTTATAATGATAGCTTATATAAATGCAAATGCAAGGTGAGTTGAGGTAAGATCCTAACCTTTGTTAAAACTTGTCAAATTACTGTGAAAGTTCCTCAGGCCCTCGAAACTTGGGCGCTTTGTTGCTAGTTAAGACGCCTATGATACCGTTGTTTTATAGTAATGCCGCTCTGAATAAAATGTTATGCCCCTTGTTTTAATGTGTTCTAGTCTTGTTTTAAAGGCTTGTACGCACGTACGAACAAAACAAGGTGAACACGAACATCGAACACGGAACATTTGTTTCGAACGTGTAGACGTAAATTAGCAAAGCGAACATGAACCCCATAAGAACACAGTTCGCGCTCAACCGCCCCGTTCTCTTTAGTAGCCTTGGATTCGAAATTGGATCGCCACGAACATTTTTGACGAACACAGTGTTTGATGTTCGTTAGTGGTACGCACATGCGAACAAAGTGTTTCATGTTCGTGTTCAACATAATTATGTTTTTGTTGGTTCGTGCGTACACGCTTTTAGGTCTTTCAATTTTGTTACCTAATTACTTCTCATTTTTTTATGCTGTTTTACATATAGATTAATAATTATTTTATTATGATACTAGCCTAGAACTAAACTATACATAGCTTTAGCCTACGGCTTTGACCGCGAGGCAATTATCCCACGGGGATGAACCACTGCACTGGGATATAAAGTATTACATTCTAAACCAGAGAGGTAATTGCGTAAAACACATTAAAAAAATACAATTGATCGCAATGGATTGCATTTTGACAGTTCACCCACGTCCATTGCGTTATTTACATTGAACAGACGAATTTTTCAAACCTTTTTTTATAAAGCAACCTAGCCTTCAAAACTCCCGGGTTTTGATTCAAAGTCAAAGTCAAATCATTTCAATTAGGCAAACTTCAAAAGTAAAAACAAAAATGTGACTGATTGTAGTCGCCCCTTCTAAAAGGTAATATTCGTATGGAGATGAATGGGCAAGCAATTGCATTAAAACTATATTACGCAATTAGAGTGCTGGTCACGGTCCATGTTGTGCCGAATTACATCAAAATTCGTTCAGCCGTTAAAGTGTGAAAAGGTAACAAATGGACAGACAGAGTTTATTTCGCATTTGTAATTAGTATGAATTAACACAATCATTGTTGATTGAGAAGGGTCTAACCAAAGGGTATTCAGTTTCTGTGTTCCGATAAAATATTGTTTTTTTTTTTTTTTCTTTTTCGTGTGGTTAGGTGTCAGAGTATTAAAGCCACCCATGGGCCTCGGACTTGGCTTCACAATTGCCGTCAAGAAATATATCTCAAGCATGCCGGTTTCCTCACGATGTTTTCTGTCACCGTTTTTGAAGCAAGTTATTAATATACACACAATACGCACATGAATTCGAAAAGAGGTGCGTGCCTAAGTTCGAACTCGAGACCTATGACTTGGCAGTCCAACTATCACATCACTAGGCTATCACTGCCTGCAAAAAAAAATAAAAACCCAAGACATAGTGCTGCGAAAAATACAGTGAAGCATGCCAAAACTACACCTCAGCTCTGTGCATACACGCTCACACGCACACATTTACAATCAAACAACACCTCTCTAAGTGCACAAATGTTTACGAAAGCGGCTTCACGTCACGTTGACAGCGCTCTGTCTTAGTTTTTAGGGTTCCGTACCCAAAGGGTAAAACGGGACCCTATAACTAAGGCTCCGTTGTCTGTCTGTCTGTCCGTCTGTCACCAGGCTGTATCTCATGAACTAGGATAGCTAGATAGTTGAAATTTTCACAGATGATGTATATCTGTTGCCGCTATAACAACAAATACTAAAAACAGAATAAAATAAATATATAAGGAGGCTCCCATACAACAAACGTGATTTTTTTGCTCGATTTTGAAAACGACAACAGCTAGATGCTTGAAATATTCACAGAATATTTAGTTATTATATATTCAAATTAGAAATAAATAATTAAATTAAAATAAAACAAATATTTAAGGGGCCCCCCTTAAATATTTGTTTTATTTTAATTTCCCATACAAAAAACGTGATTTTTTGTGCCGTTTTTATAGCTTCGTGCGCGAGTCCGACTCGCACTTGGCCGATTTTTTTTTATTTGGTCTGAGTTCAGCTGCATCTGAAACTGGACCAACCTCAACATAAAATAAAATCTTAGGTATAATATGGGAAACAATGGTGCAATGGTTTCAATGTTATCCATATTCGCATGGATTATTTCAACAATACATGTGAGTGATTTGACCTATTGTCGGCATAAAACAATAAAAGTCCCTATACTGATAATTTCAATATTATCTTCAGTTCTTTTGTTACCGTTTTGAATTATAGAACAATTATAGTTTTTTGTTTACCTTATCGATATGATGAGAGAGATAGATCTTGGAATCTTTTCATCAACCACTATATATTGATGGAAGGGACCGCTTTCACACTTTAAAGAACGAGTCGTGGTTACTAGTGCACACGTATAAAAGTAAATATGAAATTTATTTTTGGTTTCTCTTTGGTAATTGTGTTTGAATTAGCGAAGTCACAATACAGTGCGATGGATCAAAGATGGATGAAAATATTGCGGGATGGAAATGAACGTAAGTTTAAATTTGTTTTTTTTTATGAAGACATGTCGAAAGTTACATAACTGACGAAATGTGGGTTTAATAATAGGTACACTTCTGCCTAACCCTTCGGGGAATACAGGCGTGGTGTTTTGTTATTAAATCCTATACAGGGTGTTAGGGTAAACACCGTTATCCTCGCAACCAGTGGTTTGGTTTCATTTATAGAACGTAAAATCAATGGAAAATTACAACTTTTTAAAAATTTTTTTAGATCTAAATTGTACCACAAGAGACGCAAGTTCGTTGCCCTATGCGCTAGGGCAACGAACTTGCGTCTCAACACGGGCGGGGGGTACGGGATGTGACCTGACCGGTGGCGAGCGCGATCCCTCCCTTAGTCAGTCAGCTGTTTCGCTAGCAAGCACGGTGTCAGATAGTTTTTTTTTTAAATCTTTTAATGAAAATAACGTTTTTTTTTTGTTGTATTCGGTCATTTATGTTTATATTTAAGTCAACTACCCATGGTTTGAATGACAAGAGTGTTTACCCTTACATCCTGTATATCCTACTAAAATTATAAATGTGAAAGTTTGTGTGTTTGGATGTTTGTTACTCAATCACGCAAAAACGGCTGAATGGATTTGGACGAAATTTGGCAAACAGATAGTTTATAACCTGGATTAACACATAGGATACTTTTTATCCTGATATTCCCACGGGATCGAGACTTACGCGCGTAAAACCGCGGGGCGCAGCTAGTAAATTATATAATTTTTCACTAACTCTAGTTAGGTTCTGGTTTTGTTTTGCCTGGTAGAAGTTTCATACACATTTTTTTAGATAGGGCTAATTTGGATGTAGAAATAGAATTTCATGAAATCCGCCTGTCATGTTTCCCATTCATTATTCGTCTGTGAGCCCGTTCGCCTTAACAAGTTGGGGTGGTGGACGTTTTGATTTTAGGGCTTACTGGTTTTCTCACGATGTTTTATTTCACTGTTTTGAGAGCAGTTGTGATAACATGCACAAACCTATAATTTTCCTTTTCAATCCTTTTCAGCTTACTCGCCTTTATTAGCTGCTGAAGTAATCAATGATCGAAATGGCAAACTTATGAAAAAATCTAACATTGCACCATCAAAAACCCCGAAATCGACAATTTTAAAGTCAACAACTCCAAAACCAACAATTCTGAAACCAACAACGCCGAAACGAACAACTCCGAAAATAACAACTCTGAAACCAAGAACTCTGAAACCAACAACTCCGAAACCAAGAACTCCGAAACCAACAACTCTGAAACCAACGACTCCGAAACCAAGAACTCTGAAACCGAGAACTCCGAGACCAACAACTCCGAAAACAACAACTCTGAAACCAACGACTCCGAAACCAATAACTCCCAAAACAACAACTCCGAAACAAACACCTCCGAAACCAAAAATTATGATACAATATTTGTATTCAACAAACGAGAAACCATATCCGAAACAAATTTCGAAGAAATCAATAAACAACGGAATGACCATTAACGAAACAACATACACAACACCAACATTAAGCGAAACCACAACAAATCCAACACTCAGCAATATAATATATACAACATTAGCACACAATGGAACCACTATAAGACCAACACCCGACGGAACAACATACACAAGACCAATACAAAACGAAATAAACGAAAAAACCTACAAAATACCAACACATGACAGAAAAACGTACACAAGATCAATACACAACGAAACAAAGGAAACAACATACAAAATACCAACACAAAACGAAACCACAACAATACCAATACACAACAAAACAGATGGATCCACATACAAAGTACCAACTCAGAACAAAACCACAACAACACCAACCACATACAAAGTACCAGCACAAAACGAAACCACAACAAGACCAACACACAACAAAACAGACGGATCCATATACAAAGAACCAACACAAAACGAAACCACAACAAGACCAACACACAACGAAACAAACGGATCCACATATAAAGTACCAACACAAAACGAAACCACAACAAGACCAATACACAACAAAACAGATGGATCCACATACAAAGTACCAACTCAAAACAAAATCACAACAAGACCAACACACAACGAAACAGATGGATCCACATATAAAGTACCAACACAAAACGAAACCACAACAAGACGAACACACAACGAAACAGATGAATCCACATATAAAGTACCAACACAAAACGAAACCACAACAAGACCAAGTCACAACGAACCAGACGGATCCACATACAAAGTACTAACACAAAACGAAACCACAATAAGACCAACTCACAACGAAACAGACGGATCCACATACAAAGTACCAACACAAAACGAAACCACAACAAGACCAACTCACAACGAAACAGACGGATCCACATATAAAGTACCAACACAAAACGAAACCACAACAAGACCAACTCACAACGAAACAGACGGATCCACATACAAATTACTAACACAAAACGAAACCAAAACAATATACGTAATACCAACACATAACGGAACAGCATACACAAGACCGACACAATATACCGGGACAACGCACAAAATACCAACCTACAAGAAACAGCCAAGCGGGAGACCAACATGTAACGGCACATCATGCAAGGAACCAACACACCACAGAGTAGCATTCAAACCAACAATCAGAAGACAAGCAGTCCGGTCACGAATTATATTTATGAGACCAGAGTTAGACGAGACAATTAAGCTGTTCGGATTTTTGTAGAACGAAATATTATTGCCGAGCATTATATTAAGTGAAAATGAAATGACGTTTATTTCTGTACGTAGATTTTAAGGCGGGCCCACACCAGCGCAAGCGCACGTACCGTGTACGCTAGATGCCTCGAATGTCTATGGATGCGTCACATTCTGCGTGGTGCACATGTTGCGAACGGTTCGTGTGCAAGGATTTGCAACCTGCACAATTGAAATTCACGCGCACGAACCGTGCACTAGAACGGTCTCGAACTACTGAGCACATCCCAGGCAGCACAGCTACACGGTATGCACGCAATGTGTTAGCGAACAAGTGTTATAATAGTGCTGCTGCCAAAGATATTATGTCTAGATAAGCAATCAAAGATGTGAAATCGTCGAAACAAATAGCGTCCAATAGTTAGCCGCAAAATGTTCGCACACTAGAAAAGCATAATGACAGCACAATTACGTGGCGCGGGTGTAAAACGTAGCTGTCACGCACACTAGCATAAAAAAGTTGGCCTGTTTCTTTTGCAGTGCGACACTCTCTAGACATATAAATAATCAAAGATTCTGGCCATGAGTTTGTAACACATTACTTTTGTGTAGCGTCGTTGACGATTTTGTTGTATAGTTTCATTTTGTTTTTATAAATTATTTTATTTATAATAAATAATTATTCATGCTCAGACCAAATAAAAAAATCAAGACATAGCGCTGTCAACAGTGACGTGAGGTCGGTTTCGTTTTGATTGTAAATGGTTGTAAATGTGTGCGTGTGAGCGTGTAAGCACAGAGCGGAGGCACAGATGAATACAGATGATTCACTTCACACTTTAGGTATGAAACTACAAGTATGCGGCGGCCCGTCTTGTCAGGTCAAATTCAGTGAGTGTAATGTAGTCAGAAGATGTATGAGTTACGCGATAGAAAGAGAGGCAACTTCTAGGTGAATATAACTCTAGATAATTAGCACTGTGTGACCCGAAATACACTTTATTGTGTCATAGTAAGAGTCGCTTTTTATTTATATGATTTTGCGGTGGATCCATCTGTATTCGTCTGTGGCGGAGATGTAGTTTTGGGCATACTTCACTATATTGTTCGCAGCGCTATGTCTTGGTTTTTTATTCGGTCTGAATATTCATGTAATTTGTTATCAATAAATTGTGCTTTTGTGTGCACTGAACAAATGTTTTATCTATCTATGGGCCTAGTATCTCGTGAAGTCTACCAACAACAAAATAAACTCGCTTTAAATACAATTTTAATTTGTTGTTTATGTTAGATTTTCAAGTCATTAATTATTGCAATAATAGAATACTTTTATTTCAGACAGAGTCCATCTTGTATTTTTCCAACTTGCGGAGTTACAGATATGGATCAAATATTCCAAAGTATTTGATCCTTATTTGTAACTCCGCAAGTTCTATAAAGACAAAGCAAATAGCATGAAAATATAATCGAATAATAAGAAACTGCCTTACCAATTTACTTGTAAATCACAGAACTAAACAATTCTGATTGTGATTGCTGAAGACTTTATAAAACCGGCCGATTAAAATTAATTCATAAACTTAAATGTAATATCACAAAATTTCAAGCAAAATTCATCTGTTTATTAGGCAACTATTTAATCAAAAACTTCAAAGTTGTCTACTATGTTACTTCGGGAACAAATTCTGATTAATTTTAGTAATTATTATCTGTTGGTCCTTTTTTTTTTTTTAGTGTGGGTTATCATCCAATGACTTCTTCCGCTCTGGGCAGAACGGAAGGGCGTGTCAGACTTTTACTGACAAGACCCACCCGTGTTCCTTCAGTTGCCTGTTGCCAAGGTCCCGGTATCCCTTTCGGACTTTTCCGCAACCCTGGTAACTTTCCCGCAACCCTTGTAACTTTCCCGCAACCCTTGTAACTTTCCCGCAACCCTGGCAACTTTCCCGCAATCCTGGCAACTTTCCCGCAACCCTGGCAACTTTCCCTTAACCCTGGCAATTATCTGTTGGTCCTGACTTCCATTTTGTAGATCTTTGACAGTCGTTACGGGTTGTCGGGAGCCCGTAAGTCTGACAACCAGTCTTACCAAGGGGGGTATCGTGTTCCAGAGTAACACACACATCTTGTTGCACAGGTCAGATAGCCAGTCGCTCTATGAAAAGTAGTGGTATTTTATGGTGGTGGTTAGACTGTGACATTGTTGGGAAAAGGCTAGACAAATTATTCAAAATTAAATTATGAGCACCTAAGTAATATTATAATAACTTTGGAACAGTACGGGACACAGTTTGTCTAAATTCTAGTAAGTATAAGAGGTGTATCATGTTGTAGCGTCCAGTGAGATAGCCAAAATAGTTACGGCGAAAGAGTCAGTTTAGCCTGCTAAATTCTTTCTTACGTTTTTGCCATTTGTATCCGGAGGTCTACTCCCTAAGCATATCCGTAGTTTCGGCCGAAGTTAAGGGTGAATTCTACTCCTTATACTGTGTACTGGTCAAAAATAAGTGAATATGCGGCCGGCAATGTTACTATGAAAATCCGTATCTGTCGTGTTTAGCGGCCAAATAAATTACTATGAAAACTCATACAATCGTGATTTTATTTAAAAATTGACTTTTTCTTTAACACATGGCAACCGAGAAGGTAACTTATCAAAGATTTTCTAAATTTCGAACTGGCTTGCAAATAGATCTGAAGACCAATTCTGGTACTTAAAAAACGTTGACATTCAAGTCGCAATCTGTCAAACTTATCAAAAATGTTGGTAAATTGATTGTATTTTTGACGATTGCGAATGAGATGCGAATGAGAACGTTCTAAAGAATTACAGGAATTGCCCGTTAGATGTATGAACGTAAAAGGAGTATGTAAGGATCATAAAAGGTGGCGTTCTGTCGTTACTGCCTACCTCCTGGGAAGTAGGCATGAATATAAATATGTGTAGGTATGTTCTTACTAAAACCAAATACCTACCCAACCAAATAATACTACATTTGAAAAGAAAACAGCACAAGCTCAGTAATTTACTAATAAGATTAAAGCAACCAGGGATGTAAACCCAAACTATTTCCATGTTTTAATTACATGTTATAACGATGCCAGCTGTTTCGTATGAAGCCGCGGGCGAAGACAATACATCCAACTACATATAAGACTTACCTACATTTTACACACCTAGTTACCTACTAAAATTATTAACATTACATTCTAGAAAGTAAAATGGAGGAATAATTTTATCCATAATTATAATTATGATAACTAGCTGCGCCTGCGGTTTCACCCGCGTAAATCTCGATCCCGTGGGAATAATATCAGGATCAAAAGTATCCTATGTCCTATTCGGGTAAGTAATAATTATATGATATAATTAGAGAACTCTAATATTTAGAAGATATAACAACTGAATCTACAATTTTATTTGATATAATGATCACTTAATATAATAAACGATAGATACAATTTTAAAGTAACTAATTTTTATAAGCCTAACATACATTGAATATAAAGACAAAGTCAAAGTATTTTATTTGTTGAACATAGGTCATATGGTACATGGTATAAAATTTGCGGTGTATCACTATGTTTTGCCTTGCAAGGCGTACAAATTAGGCGTAAAAACTACAAACTAAATAAAACTGTTTCATACAAGTAACGTGGTAAACAAGACAGAATAAAAAGTGGATCGGACATTTTTATTTTATGCTTCTATCATCTAAAAACTCATTGATAGAGTAGTAAGCCTTTAAAATCGTTTGATATACCACTCAAAAGACATAAAACCTATTTAAGTAGTCTAATATGATAAAACGCCTAGTAAAAAACATGTGGTTTTTATTTCCCTGTAAACTTGCAAACAAGTACACCTACACCATGCATGCATCAGGCATGCAAACAAGCATACATCATACTTGCAGCATGCAAGCAAGTATGCAGCACGCATGCTACATGCAGCAGACATGGTTTATGTCACGGCTCCGGCGCTGCGAGGCTCCGGCGCCGGCAATCCCATGCGAGGTTATTGTCGCAGATGTGTTTCACGCTCACCACCGTGGCTTCGGCTTGCTGGCCGAGTGTTAAAACCACCTGCTCCTCAGCTCACAGGCGGCCTCGCCCCTCCGCGCCTACGCGATTTTCTATAACACTCTAGGGGTAGGGCAGACAAGACTACGTGGAGTCGGTTTTGTAATCCAGAATCTATCATTCGATTTACAAAAGAATCCCCACCATGGAAAAATATTTCAAGTGGGATTTATTTGGAATATATTCCATGATGGGGATTCTTTGGGGACACCTGATACAGTTAAATAAAAACGAATTAAACAAAAAAAAAACATAGTTACCTCGAGAAACAATATCATTGAAAAGAGTCATATCAAACTGGCGATTTGCGACCATGGTTCCAGTAAGGCGATTGATTAACGCACTCGCTGCAAGTGCGTAGCGTGTACGTGTACGCCACGTTTGCGCAACGAGTTTGCCGCGGTCTCGGCGATTGACGTGTGTCTTCAAGAGAGAGCGAGACAAGCGAGTGTATAAAATTATAAAAAAAATGCGGAGAACACGGCGCGTAGTCGCGGCTACTTCGCTCGCATCCGCAGAGACTGTTCAGAAATCGCTTCGAAACACCCTGACAAATTGACAGTCCTGTTTTTACAGTCGACAACAATTTTCAGAAACTATACACATAGGAGACTTTATTCTTTGACATACGGCAAACCCTACTTAGGTAGCAATTTCTAGGAAATTCTTTTACTATAATGTTCTCCTTGCGGACTATTTCCATTAGTATTGTATTTAGACCATTGCTTTTTATATCAAGGGAATTGGAAGACACAGAAATAGTTTTAAAACTTAAAACTATTGGCACATGAAACACTATTTATTAGTGTTAGTCTTTAAAAGGTTTACTTGAAAAGTTTTATTTTTAATTCTGGGGTTTATCGATTACCTAGGTACTAAAATGTTTAAAATGCAACGATACCAATACAATAATTGTATATCGGCGATTATCGTAATTTTTTACAATCATTCGGTATCGTAAACATTACGATACGATGTTCACGATTCACTCGACTAGATAGGTGATATCAGGTGTTGTAAGGTATTTTGTTTGTGTATGTATGATGTGAGTGTGGTGTGTGGTGTATGTGAGTGTGTATCGTTGATTTAGTGTCAGGTTAGGGCATTTATATTAAACCGAGTCATCATAACCGAAATACATCAGAATACTCGCTCGATCAGAATAGATATTCGATTTTGATCGAGCATAATCGAAAAAAACGCTCTTTTATGGCATTTATTACGAGCTGTTTAAAATATTAACCAGGTGTCCGAGCCCTGACTACAATTAATGAATACAACATCTAAATACAAAACTCCGTAGTCATTTGTCCAGCAAGTAAAAATACCCCAGTTTTTTGTGAAAAATTCTTTTGTCTTTAAACAAAGAAGCTTAATAAACATTAACAAGACTATTCAGAAGTGAAAAATTGGGCACAAGCACGACGTTAATTTGTTTCATAAAATATATTTTAAAAGGCTTGTCCGTGGACTCGTTTTATTTTGAATGTATTCGGAATAAAAATGATTGTTATTTTACAGATTAAGTGCATGCAATGCAATGTTTGGTGTATTTGAGATTAACAATTATCACACTTATGTTTTTTGCGAAGTGTCAAGCAGATAAAAAGCAATTCGCAAGCAGTTTAAATCCTATGTAATAGGAGACGAGCCTTTGCCATTAACTGAAAAATCTAACTAAATCTGTTATATCTGTAATTGAACTTTTACGAATAGTTTTTACACTGCTATATTTTATGGAATTAATAATTAACAAAAAAAAAAAAAACTAAAACTAAAAGGACTTACTAATAGATATAAAAACAAAGGGGCGTCAGGCGTCGAAGTATCCGTCCGCATCGCTGTCATCCGGAAACGTGCCCAGAAGACTGGCAGCATTGCCACGTTGAATGGCAATGCTAATTCTTTGGCCAAAGAACAAGCCAGCCCTCTGGTTACGTGAAGTATCGACCAGTCGGTGAGAAATTTCCTTAAAAAGGAGACGCGCACTCGGGCCCCATGACCCGAGCGTTTCGACCCCAAACGGCTCAAAACTGTAGTTGCCCACAAGGTTACAGTATTTGCGCCGCTTGAGGGTCTCAGCAGCCGCAGCAGCGGCGCCAGCACAGCCCGCCGTGCTAGGAACATGGGTTGGCGCAAGGGTGTCGACACACGTTGCGTCCCACACCAGAGGCCTACCTACCTTCCAAGGCAGCAACGTCATGCCATCTGGTCTCTTCCCATCGTCACGTACCAAGCCGTTTGGTTCTAATACCGCTGGTACGCCGGCGGTGACAAGGGCTCGACGAATAATATCGTTGATGCTGGCGTGCCGCGCTATGCGGCCTGCACTCCTGTAGCAGGACAGGCCATGGTGCCCGAGACTGTCGACAGCTTCGCCGCAGTGGCACCGATGCGGAGTAACACAAGGTGCGCCTAAGCGGAGAAATGTAGCGAGCCGAAACGATGAGTCATCCATCATAGTACCTATGGTGGATGACGGGAGCGCCTGAAGCCATAAGCCCGACTCCCATTCTCCCACAGCCAGCAGACGGGCACGCTCAACAATATTAGGTGATGTGTTTATCAGGGTATTCCGTATAATACTGCAGAGCGGCACGTCCCACCGTCTCTGGGAGGACGGGTTGTCGGGCAAATTCGTATTGGGACAAGCCATTTTCCAAGCGTTCAACGCATCAGCCAAACACGGTACCTGAAAATCAACCAGTGAGGAAGATAAAATGTTCCTGGTTAATTTATCGGTACTGTGGACTGAGGAGAGGAATTCTAGACTCCGGCCTGCTACTGAAAAATCCTGATGCATAAGTAAATGATTCGATTTGATTTTTGATAAGAACTTTTTTTACAAAATTCTAAAAAGCAATGTAAAATTAGAATTCCTTCTCGTCTAAATCAGTGAATATTTGCAAAACTCTGTTTCAAATGTCCCACTGCTGGGCAAACATATTATTAAGAGGCCTTATTCAAAATTTTGCCGATCTCGCTGATTTACGTGATTTTACAGTGTTTCTATAAGTTTGAATGTAGAACATGAAAGATCATTTCAATTACGAACTACTGAATGAATTACTTTTCTATCAAAAATATCTCCTGCAGGCGTAGCATGGCGCATTCTATCTCTACGAAGAATAGACATAGCTTTTTCTATACAAAGTGACAGTTCGTTTCTTCATTTTTGACATCCACCGTAGAAATCTTTCTACAAGCTGTCATTTTGTCTTTCATTTCTAACTATCTTTGTCTAGGTCTTTTTATATGTAGACTATTTCGGAAGAAAGTTTTCTATCCTTACTGTCAAAATCACACTGACAACCGATAAATCCTATGATAAAACAAAGAATTCTGAGTCAAATTATGTAAAAGAGTGAATTTCGTAAAAAGTGCAGTTGACTCTTTCTACTTTGCTGCCGTCTCGTACTGTCTACTGTCTACAGGAAACGTAATTTTTGTCTACTCTTCCGTCGACAAAACGGTGCTCATGCTACGCCTGCTGGCTAGCGAAAAAAAAAACTAAGAAGAAAAAACATGGTGGCGAAATACTCGTATATTTTTCCCGGAATCTAAATCAAAAGCACCTTGAACATAGTATTCCTCTAAAGGAATTCCCCTTAATCCCAGCTCCACTGCGATAAGGAATAAAGTGTCGGCAACCTATGTGAGGTGCAAGTCAATGGCTTTTGCCATTTTTATGTTCCCCGTCTGTTCACCCACCATGGGTTGCCTTGGAATAGCATGGGAGTTTACCATCGAGATTGTTTAGTACGGTGTCCGAACATAAATATTGGACGTTATCTGTCACATGCGTAAGTGAGTCTCTTTAGGCCTTCAGATCTCTGATACGTGGCGCTCCCTTGCGTCAGTATCGCTAGTTTGGACGCAAGATGATTCGCGATCGTGACTTGTGAGTCATTTTGCGTCTAAACCAGCGAAAAAGGGTCGTTTTACCTACTGATAATGTTGTTCAAAAATTAAATTTATTTATTTATTAATTACCAACTTGCACTAACAGTGGTAAGACACCAAACACACAAGTTATAAGCTAATAACAATAAGAGACAATCAACAAGACAAAACTAAATTTACTCGCAAATATAAAAGATTTATTTAATCTTGTATATTTGTGAGTAAATTTAATTTATAGAATCATTCAAATAGAAGAGAAGAGAGAAATAGAATCATTCAAAATTAAACAACAAATAAAATATAATTATACAAAATTAAATACAATAGAATTAGGATCGAATTAAATAGTAACAGTAGTAGTAATATTAAATAGTAGTAGTAGTAATTTAAAAGATATAGGTAATGGTCTTCCAAAGAAACTAGAATATTATAGGCTAAAAATCTCAATGCGTGCTCCAACCAACAACAAAGCAAGCTTACCTGGTTCCATGAATCAATCTGCCTAGCCTTTTCCAACTATGTTGGGGTCGGCTTCTAATCTAATTGGATGCAGCTGAATACCAGTATTTTACAGGGAGCGACTGCCTATCTGACCTCCACAATCCAGTAACTGGGTAATAATACGACACAAGACTGGTTCTCAGACTTTTGGGCTTCTGACGACTGTCAAAGATCCACGAATGACAGCCGAGACCAACGGCTTAACGTGCTTTCTGAGGCACGGAGGAGTCTCGGTATGTAAAGATGGTCACCCATCTACGGACCAACGCCGACAAGCGCAGCTTAACCTGATGGATCGACCCGTACGGCTGGTTCCATGTGGGACGTATTTCCATTTCTTCACATTGAGGCTGACAAATTGCAAGAAACAAAACAACTCCCTTAGAAATCTGAAAGGAGATAAATTACTCGCTGTCAACTCCAACCTTGCACAGTCGTATCACAAAAGAATAAACAAGCGAAACGATTAGGACGCCTGAGTGGCGTGAAAGTAATATATTGCAGAACTTGCAATCGGCTTTTTTCCTGCAGCCGTGGGAAGTGTTGGCTCGAGAAACGACTAGGCTTAGATTCAGATAACTTTATTTGCTCAAACATGTGTGTACAGTCAGGCTAAGTGAATCATGACCCACTTTGACGATAAATCGTTTGAAACCGTCAAAATAGCAAAGATGGCAGACGACAAGTTCGTTACCAAGGAAATGTATGTTTACGCGAATGTAGACCTAATTGTATTTGAATGTCTGTAAGAAAATAAGCTTATGGTGAGTCAGAATTCAATTTTTTCGACTGTACATACAATACAATGCATGCAAAGTGATATGACTAGGTACATGTGGTTGGGCTTACAAGTTTACCATATTGTCATGGTGTGTAAATATTAAACATGTTTAAAATTAAAAAAATATAATATTATTCATTATTCACAATGCAATAAGTAAATTAAATTGATTAATTACATAATTAATCCTAATTAACATACAAAATCGTCAAATATTTAATTATCTTAGGGTATTAGGCATCTTAGGCTGTGCACACACTGTACCGACCTGTGTCAAGACTCTGTTTTCACCTATTTGTTTCGATGTTTCTTCTCAGAGTATTCGATTAGAAAACGCCGACCTCATTTAGTTTTAAAATATGTATTATTTCTTTTGACGTGTAATAAGTGCTTTTGTACAGCTGCAAGAATTATCATTTATCAAAAGTCAGTGGGTTAACCGTTCAATCGGTTACTAGAATAATAAAAAGGCTAACCCTATTCAAAGGGTTTCGATAAGAATTGGGTTTCCACTTCATGTGATTAAAAAGGGTTAAGCCGTACAAGATATTTTTAGAATATCATTTCTTAGGAAAATCATATTTTGGGAATAAAATACAATAGACGTAGATATATTTAGTAACCTATTCCGCTTAACTATTCTTCAAGAGTCATAAGAACCCTGTAAAAAATCTAACATAATATTATAAACGCGAAAGTTTGTAAGTATGGATGGATAGATGGATGGATGGATGCTTGTTACTCTTTCACGTAAAAACTACTGAATGGATTTTCATGAGGCAAACAGATAGATAGTAACCTGGATTAACACATAGGATACTTTTTATCCCGATATTCCCACGGGATCGAGACTTACGCGGGTGAAACCGCGGGGCGCAGCTAGTCAATACTAAATCTAACTACGTCTATTGTATTTTATTATGAATTTCCGCAAAGTCAAACGGTCACGCCTGAATCAATTAACTATCTTATTTTGGGAATGTAATATTTTGGAAACGAATGGAAAAATCATGCATCATGAGGGTGAATGAATGAACGGCATCTGGGAGTGGCGCGAGGAGATGAAGTGCCGGGGCGTAACTCCGCTGCCGCAAGAAATCGCGGCACAGCGGACAGAGCTCCGGCAGGATCTCATGGCGGCATGGAGAGTGCGATTGTCGCAACCCAGTGCTGGGCACGCCACAATTGCGGCGATAAGTCCCTTCTTTGAGGAGTGGCTAGAGAGGCGCCACGGCGTCCTCACCTTCCGCCTGACGCAGGTCCTCACCGGACATGGCAGCTTCGGGAGGTACCTGTGTAGGATTAGGCGGGAGGAAACGCCCGGGTGTCACCACTGTGCGGATCGTCCGGAGGACACGGTGGAGCATAGAGTGATGTGTGGTAGAGAGAGGTGTGCCCTGCTTGGGCGGAGCACCGCCGTGTCCTCGTGGGGGTGATTGGTGGCACTGACCTCTCGCGTCCGGCCCTGGTCCAGGCCATGGCCTCCCATGCCCTCTCGCTCCGTACCATGGTACGGAGCGAGAGGGCATGGGAGGCGGTCACCTCCTTCTGCAAAGCAGTGATGCTCGCGAAGGAGGAGGCGGAACGCGTGAGGGAGAAGCAAGGCCTGCGCCCTCACGCCCTTAACCACCGCCGCTGGAGACACCCTGGGCGTCGGGGATCCCAGGCGGATTCCCGGCCACCATAGGCGCGGGCTTGCGGACGGCGAGCAATGGGTAGCTCGCCGTCCGATAAGGACCAGGCCCGGGTCGATGGCGCGTCGTGTTCTACGCGCGCCTCAAAAAGATGTCAGCACACTTGACGGGGTCCGTTAGGACCGATGCCTGCCAGGGTTGCGGAATAGTCAGAAAGGGATACCGGGACCCTGGCAACAGGCAACTGAAGGAACACGGGTGGGTTTTAGTCAGTAAGAGTCTGACACGCCCTTCCGCTCCGCCCAGAGCGGGAGAAGTCATTTGATGATTTCCCACCCAAAAAAAAAAGGCAAGTGAGCTATAGATACTTATATTGATAAGTGCATGACAGATAGGGATGTGCAATTACGTGCCAATCGGCAACGAGCTATCGATAAGTTTTATCGATAAGCTGTGTGTGATCGTTATATTGTAGGTTGTGTTTAGTCATAATTATATTTATAGATATTATTTTATTTATGAAACTCTCTCAGTTTTTTTAGTTTTACACGAGTATTCTTGTTGTTTATTCAGTGTTTTATTTAATTTACAAAGTACAAACAAACTAAGAAAATATAGACTAAAACTCAAAAACTCATAAAAGACTCAATTAAATGAATCATTCAATTCAGTTCAAACCTCTGCCTACTGTTCATAGTTTGTTGCGCGCAATCTATACTATAATTATTATATTCTACAGGGTGTTAGTGTAAACACCGTTCTCCTTGAAACCAGTGCTTTGGTTTCATTTATAGAACGTAAAATCAATGGAAAAAAACAACTTTGTTCCGGCCTGCGCCGCCTGGCAACACAGTCGGGCGGCGGGCCGACGCGCGGTACTGCGCGCCACTGCGCGCCACCGGCGCGAGCCAATCACAGCGCGCCTACATCACGCCACCCTGCGCGAGCCAACCGCGGGAAGGCTCCGATGCGGCGATAGAGGGCGCGCGCGCCGGCGACGCGAGCAGCGAGGGCCTGGGGCTCGTACTGGCTTTTGCGCGCCACCAGCGACGGTCGACAGTGAATTGTAACGGGTCCGGAGACATTATTAGCACAATGTATATCTTTGCTAAATAAGTACCTAATCAGTTAACAAAAAGTATTTTTATTTATCTAAAATCCCATAATATCCCACGCAAGCGCGTGAACAAGTGGCGACCGTGACAGGACCCGTTACATCGTATACTACCTACTAAAATCGTCAAAGATCGTCGCCATATTTGCAACGCTGCGTGCAGGAGCAAGTGCCGCAGCCCGCCACCCATCCAGTCCGGCTGCGTAACCGGGTCGTGCGAAAGGAATAAGGACACGGACGAGCTGCTTAGGGAGCCCGGTGAAGACGGCGAGTCTACACGTCAACCGAAGGTCTAGCCCAGGAGAGTAAGCCCTTATCCTTTCTTTTCCTTACCTACTTTATTCTCGATTCTTGTGTGTCCTCACGCTGTGGAACAGCGGGCGGCTTGCTTGTCAATGGAGGCCTTAATTTGCAAAACGGCCAGTTTAAATTACACGTGGGTGTGAGCCGGGTGAGGGTGCTAGGTGTTAAAGGGCAGTTTTTGCCCTTCCCCATAGGTACTTATTTGCATGGGCACTGCATATACCTACTCTTGTAAGATCATTATATTTATCATAAGCGGCGCCCACGCTATGCATACATAACCTCATTTAAGTTGCTCAAAGCAAACTGGCACTCGAATTGCACGCATTTCCTTTCAAGGTGCCTGCCTGCTTCCTATTCTAACCTATTCACGCAGGCGCGTGAACCAGCTGCACGCACATTTGCTTGCTTGGTGAATCAGCAATCCGGCTGACTATTTCAGAGTTCCGGCCATACGGCAACTGTTCCGGTTCAGCTTCGCCGTGCAGCCAGCAAAGCGGATTCCCTCGGCGCGCCTGTTACATCGCAGCTGCGAGTGACGCCGGCAATCGTGTCCTGGGACCACGTGCTGGAGCGGCGCTTAAGATTGTCAGGTTCACTGCACATTTATTTATTCAGTTCATTGCATTGCATTTGGTAGGGCTTAGGGTTTAGATATCAATATCAAAATGACCAATGCAGATGCCGACCTGAAGGTCAAAAGTAAAGAATTGATTAAAAGGCGTGGCACTATCAAAGGTAGATTAACTAAATTCATAGACTATCTAAGTACATTTCAAAAATTGAAGTCTAGTGATATTACCAATGTACAAGCTAAAGAGCTTTCATTGAGACTAGCAACGTTTCAAGAGTTATTCAAAACTTTTGATGAGTTGCAGTCTGAAATAGAATCATTGTGTTCCGATGTAGATGAACAGTTAGACGAAAGAGAGGCCACCGAGTGTCAATTTTACTCGGCTCTCTCTGTAGCTCAAGATTTGATTGAGGAAATGAAATGAAATGAAATGAAATGAAATGAAATTGTTTATTCTGTAAATAGGATATCGCAATCACTTTTACACGTCATATTATTAAAAAAATAAAATAAGCTAGATGAGGTCGGCGTTTCCTATCTGACTACTCTGAGAAGAAAGGCCGAAACAAACTCAGAGGTCGCAGTCTCTTTTAAGGTCCAGACATAATCTTGGTCAAGCCATATGAGGACCATGTAGATTAATGTCTGAAATGGTCTTTTGAGGAAAGAACCACACAGATTTGAGTGGACCTGTCCAGTCAGTGCAAGCATTTGTCAGTAACCGAGGAGCTCAACTCAGAGCTGAAGGAGCTCAACGACTCGACGAACAATACCAAAAAAAGGACATTTGGGTAGGCCGCAGAAAGTACTCAAAACTGCCAGACCATCATTAAAACAGGGAAAGAGGAGCAAAAAATAAAAAATGATCCACATAGTCCTCACATTCACAATAATCAAAACAAAATAATACTTACAAAGTAATAATGTCATGTTGTATAAAGAATAATCAACAATGTCAATTTGTAGGTATATAAAACTGGTATAATTTAATGATTTTAGATACTAATTAAAGTTAAAATGTCAAGTTATAGGGTTTTTTCAAGGCTTAGCAGAGCGAGCAGCTCAATCCCATGCATTTCTGTCTTCTAAATAATCCGAAATTTTATAGTACCCTTTTTTACATAGTTTGGTTTTAATACTGCTTTTAAATCGTTTAATGGGTAAGTTTCTAATATCAATGGGAAGTTTGTTGTAAAAGCGTATACATTGACCCATGAACGAGTTGCCTACTCTGTGGAGACGAGTGCGATGTACAGCAAGATTGTGTTTATTCCTAGTATTTATACTATGAATATCGGACATTTTCTTAAAATTTGATATATCCTTGTGTACATACAACAGGTTTTCAAATATATATTGTGAGGCTACAGTCAGAATATCTATTTCTTTGAATTTTTCTCTAAGGGAATCTCTTGGACCTAGGTTGTAAATGGCTCGAACAGCCCTTTTTTGTAAAACAAAGATATTATTGATGTCCGCACAGGTTCCCCAGAGAAGAATCCCATAGGACATAAGACTATGAAAATAGCTAAAATAAACAATTCTGGCTGTATCTACGTCGGTTATCTGTCTAATTTTTTTAACAGCATAGGCGGCCGAACTAAGCTTTCCTGACAATTTTTCTATGTGTGGGCCCCATTGTAATTTGCCGTCAATAGTTATTCCAAGAAAAACCGTTGACTCAACAGGGTCCAACTCTATTCCATTGACTTGAACGTTGGTAGTTAGCTGCCTGACATTTGGCGTTGAAAATTTAATCAGTTTAGTCTTTTTCTCATTCAGGAGTAGATTATTTACATTAAACCAATGCACAACTTTAGAGAGTGCATCGTTGACTTGTTCAAAGTTGACTAACTGACGTTTGATTTTAAAAATGAGCGAAGTGTCATCTGCGAATAATACGATCTTGTTATTATCCCTTATATGATAAGGTAAGTCATTTATATAAATTAGAAATAAGAATGGACCTAGAATTGAACCCTGTGGAACGCCCATAGTGACCGCAGATCCTGCAGATCTCTTGCCATTAACATCGACCCTCTGAATTCTGTTATTCAAATAAGAAGTCAGAAGTTCGAGAGCCTTGTCCCTCAAACCATAGTGGTACAGTTTCCTGATGAGTGTATCATGATGTACGCAATCGAAGGCCTTGGACAAGTCGCAGAAAATGCCAAGAGCATCTTGCGACTCCTCCCAGGCCTCGAATATGCTCTTTAGTAATTCCACGCCCGCGTCTGTAGTAGAACGACCTTTTGTAAAACCAAACTGTTTCAGATGTAGTAAATTATGTGCATTGAAATGTCCTAACATTTGTTTTAAAATTAATTTTTCAAAGATTTTGCTCAAAGTAGGTAATATCGAAATAGGCCGAAAATTCGTAGGATCAGTTGTGCTGCCAGATTTGAACAATGGAATCACTTTACTAAATTTCATCAGATCAGGAAATACACCAGATGCAATACAAGAGTTAAAAACAATTGCTAAAAAGGGTGAAATAACATCAATTATTGAAGACATGGTATGTACTGACAACCCCCAAAGGTCAGCAGTTTTTTTTACATCAAGATTTTTAAAAGATTCTAAAATGTCTTCGGCAGTAATAATTGTAAATGCAAAAAGCTTGTCACATTCTGGTACACATTCTTTTAGTATTGAATAAGCAGACGTGGAGGACGATGATGATAGAGTTTTGGTTGTTAAAATGGGAATATTTGTAAAGAAATTTTCAAACTCAGTCGCCACCTCCACGTCTGCCTTAATATCTACATCATTGATTTTTAGATGGAAGTCACGATTTCGTACTGTCGTTCTTCCCGTTTCTGAATTAATAATATTCCAAGTGGTTTTAATTTTATTTCCAGAAGATTTTATTTTATTTTTAATGTGTATGGTTTTTGCTAAGGAACAGGCTCGTTTAAAAGTATTGGAATATTTTTTAACAAATTCTTTAAAAGCTTCATCATGGTTATATGTTTTTTCATGATATAATTCAAATAACCGTTGCCTACTCTTGTAAATACCCGTCGTAGCCCAATCACTAAATAAAACGCGGTCACAAACAGGCAATATTTTTGAGGTGAAAACTTTTCTAAACTCACAATTGATTAGGTTAAATAGTAATGTATAAGCTTGATCCGGGTCGTCGTGATAAGGCAAACCCGGTAGTTTTTCCATTAAATTATTTCTAAATTGACCTAAGCGATTCTTGTTTACAGGAACAAAACTCACAAGTTTCCTTTGAGCTCTGACTATTTTCTGAGGGAAAGTGACTAACTGGCCACAGTGATCAGAGTCCAACTCATTTATAATTAAATGGCTAGAAGGTCTTAAGTTCGTAAAAATATTGTCAATACAGGTAGCACTAGTGGCAGTTATTCTAGTCGGCTCAGAGAATGTATTGTATAAGTTATACGACTTTAATAGAGTTATAAACCTATTTACTGTAGCAGATTTTTCTAGTATATTGATATTGAAGTCTCCACAGACAACAACTGTTTTATTACTGTTAGAAGTCTTTAACAATACTTCTTCCATACATTTCTCAAAAATATCATATGAAGCACATGGGGGCCTGTACACGCTCATTACAATGAACTGCTCAAGCTCAATGCATGCTATTTCAATAACTCGCTCAACAGAGAGGCTCACAATATCTTTACGTTCTTTAAATTTAATATTGTTACGAGCAATTATTAGGGAGCCACCACGTATCATATTAACTCTGCTGAATGAGCTGGCAACCTGGTGGTTGTTAAAGCTGAACATGAACTGGTGGACTTTTAACCAATGTTCGGTTACACATAGGATATCAATAAAACTACAGTTCATAAACAGCTCCAATTCTAATTCCTTACCTATCACACCCTGTATATTTTGATGAACAATTTTTAGAGTATTATTATTATATTTATTTAGATTACAATTTGATGGGTGAGATGATATTACAGAAGAACTTTTTGAAACATTTTGATGATTTAAACCAGTATTTATATTTTCTTCATTTATTATGCAAGAGGTTTCCTCTGTTGTCCTAATTTCTAATTTAAATAATAATCAATGTCATTAGTTGTTGCCAAATTATTGGCAGGATTATTTAAAATGTCACTGCGTTGCTCAAAAGAAGCAAGTTGTTTAGCCAAGTTTTTGGCTGAAATGGAAAAAAAATATGATAGCGACACAGCTATCTGTCTTTTATAATAGTTAGAAAGATAGTACATAACAATATTATATCTATCTCTTGTCAAAATCAAATTATTACTAACATAATTGTTAGTATCTACCAGATGAAACAGATTATTATTGAATGTCCAATTATGTAATGACATATTAATTTCAAATCTTATGTTGTTTTCTTCCTGTGGCAAGCTGTTACTATAGGGGAATGTAAACAACACAATTTTTCTTAAACTAAGATTACACAATGTCCTATAATATTGGAGCAATTCTCCTTTGTTCACATTTCCCCTATTACCCATAAAAATTAATAAAGTAGTATCCTTGTTAAAATTACATTTAATAATTTCTTTCATGATATCAAATAAGGAACAACCAGGCATGCAATAATTTATTATGGAGTGCCCTGGATATTCATCTGTCAACAAGTGGCCTAAGTCCTTTCCAATCTCATCGCAAAATAATACAATATCATTTTGTTCATTTAGTTTACATTGTTTATTTGAACTATTCATAACAGGAAATGTCAAATCAACACAGGGTTGTGGTAAGGTGGTATTGCATGTTGTCAATGATTGGTCCGGTGTATGTACATTGGATGGTGTTTGACACTGCTCACAGTTGTTAGCTTGTGATTTCACCAGCTCATTCATTGCCAACACATATTCCCTCATTAGATGTTCAGAGGTATTATATTTGTTAGTCATTGAACTTAGTTTCTCCTGTAAATGGTCAAGTTCAGATTGCAAGTACTCTGTGTCAATTTTATGTTTCCTAGTACTTTGTTCCAAATTATAAGAATACATATCTAACTGTTTAAGTAAATTTAGCCTTTCTCTATTAAGTTTAACATTTTTTATAAAGAACTTTTGTCTTTTAACCATCTTTTGTGTTTTAACAATGTATTTATTAATTTTGATGTATTTTTTAAGTTTATTTTTACTGGTGACTACCCTCACTGAATTACATGACTTTGAATCATCATCACTTGTCAAATCTACAGTGTAAGATGGGTTTGTGGCAGAAACCATTGACGGGGCAACAGGCATCAACTCATTGAACAGACTTTGATTCAGCGAGGCGGTGATGTTGTGATTTGTAGTCTGAAGTTCTGTTATTTGACTTTGAGCCTCATGTAGCTGCTGTTGTAATAAATATTTGTGACTAAGAGCTTGTTCATACTCTATGCTACACTGGCTGAACCCGTCAACAACAAGTTGAAGTCTGTCCCGGTCTTCCATGGCATCAGTGTATTGAGTATATATCTGAGCCATTTCAATTTTTAACTTCTTATTCTTTTCATGGGCATCAAAGAGCACCCTTTCATTGTCATCCAATTCCTTGTTCAGTTGGTCACAGGACTCCTTTGAAGCCTTTAATTCGCTCAAAGCCTGATTGAGTTTGGACTCTTCGAGGCGAGCACGGGCGCTGCGAGTCATAATCATGATTACTTACAACTTTAATAGACAAGGTTTGAATAGACAAGAAATCGGAAGAGAGAAGGTAGGAAGTTGTGGCAGAAGGAAATGATTCGTTTGAAAGGAAAAGTGGGTCAGTGGGTCGTCATTAGGTTGAAATTTAGATGTAAGTAAATAAAAAAGGAGTTCTGTCACCAATCCAAAACTAAGGTTATGTTTACGTTTAAAAGTTATTGGCATCAATAAGTAGCCTTATTAAGAGTGAACTATATAATTGCTGGTTAAATTATAGTACGTAAACAAACGAATAGCAAGTAAAATAAAAAGTATTGTACCTGTTAACAAGATGACAATGCAAAAATCACTTGTGCCGGTAACTGACACCGATTCACATTGAAAAAATTACACTTATTTTGCACTTGATAGGTGAACCTAATACAAAATACACATTATTATCCTATTTACTTGATGAGTAATTGGAAATAGGCCTTTTAAACAACGAAATTTAATATTTATTAATTAGAATTACAAGAGCAGATTTAAATCAGCTGTTAGCTGTAGTGTTGCCACAGGAGGCTACCCCGTCACGAATAAATAGGGTCAATAGTGTCGAAGAACAAAGCAATTGTTCTCACCAGCAAAGTAATTGTTCCCATGCATTTAACGGAGTGAAATTGCCTACCATACATCTTCCAAAGTTTGATGGAAACCTGTTAACATGGTTGGAATTTAAAGATACCTTCGACTCTATTATTAACTGCAGTAATTCAATTCCAGAGATCAATAAATTCCATTATTTAAGATCAGCTTTAGAAGGAAGTGCTAAGGGGGTAATTAGATCCATAGAGTTTACCTCGAATAACTACAAGTTAGCCTGGGAACTACTGTGTGAGCGGTATGATAATAAGAATATCCTCATCAATAATCATCTTAAAGCTTTAGTGACTGTTGAAAAATGTAGTAAGGAATCCTACAAAGCATTAAGGTACTTAGTCGACCATATCTCAAAGAATTTGAGAGCGCTGAATACTCTAGGTCAGCCGACTGACAAATGGGACGCACTAGTTCTCTTCATTACAGCATCCAAGTTAGACACTGTCACTTATACAAAGTGGGAAGAGCATAGGTCGACATTACCAGATTATCATAAATTAGAAAACTTTACAATGTTTCTAAGAAATCGTGCAGACATATTGGAAACCATGCATTTCGCAAGCATGGTTAATAATGATAGAGGTGACCGAAAGTCCAGTAGCCATAAGGAGCCACAAACTAATAGGACATTTGTTGCTGGTGAACCAGGGGCACCTACCAAGTGTCATGTATGTAGTGATACCCACCAGTTACATGAGTGTTCCAAATTTAAAGGTATGAACATTGAGGAAAGATTATCTGAAATTAGTAGGCTAAAATTATGTAAGAATTGCCTCAAGAGTGGTCACAACTCATTCCAGTGTAAAATAAAGCCACTGTGTCGTGTTTGTAAGAAGAAACATAATTCACTAGTTCATAGGAATGAGCCAAAGGGCACAAATGCTATACCAGATTCTCCGGAACTCTCTACCGGACCGGTGTCACTTTCAGCTGTTACGGCCGGTCAAGTGCTGTTAGGCACAGCTCTAGTAGATATAATCAATAGGCAAACTGGTGCAATTTATCAGGCAAGAGCATTGTTAGATACAGGCAGTCAGATGTCATTCTTGTCGAGTGCCATGAAACAAAAACTTGATTTAATAAGTGACACATCACGTCCAACTTATGTTTCTGGAATAAATAATTCGGTCTCTAATATTTCCGAAAGGGTAAATATTAAGATTAAATCGCGGGTAAGCAATTTCAACATTCCAGTTGAATGTCTTGTTGTACCAAACATTATAGGCACGTTACCTAATATACAGGTCAACGTTCAGCAACTCAGGATACCAAAGGAAGTTAGGCTAGCAGATCCCACCTTCTATAAACCATCTCAAATAGACATTTTGTTGGGTGCTGACGTATATTGGTCTATTGTGAATTCGAATCACATAAATTTAGGTAAGAATAAACCTGCATTGCAAGACACCAAGCTAGGTTGGTTGGTGTCTGGCCCTACAGGGCAAGGTAGCCTCAAATCCCTCAATATAACTTGTAATTTTAGTCAAGAATTACAGGATTGCCTAAAAAGGTTTTGGGAAATTGAAGAAGGTTATTCAGAACAATTTTCTCGTTCACCTGATGAACATTTTTGTGAAACGCACTTTGTTGAAAACACCAAACGCCTAGCTAATGGTAGATTTTCAGTGTTAATGCCTCTAAAGGAAGCACCTAAGAGTGCCTTAGGAGATTCTTATGCTATAGCTAGGAAAAGATTTTTAAATTTAGAAAGTAGGTTAAATAAGAATCTTCAATTAAAGGAAGCTTATTCCAATTTCATTAAGGAATATAAAGAGTTAGGTCATCTAACTGAAATTGCACAACCTCGTTTTGGGTACTATTTGCCCCACCATTGTGTTATCAGAGAACACAGTGAGACTACTAAGGTTAGAGTGGTTTTCGATGCGTCTTCAAAAACCACATCTGGTAAGTCGCTGAACGACATTCAAGCAGTGGGGCCAGTCATACAGAGTGACTTAATGTCCATATTATTACGTTTTCGAGAGCATAGGTATGTGCTCACTGGAGATATTGCTAAAATGTACAGGCAGATTGCTATAGATGAGTCTCAACGCCATTTGCAGTTAATACTGTGGCGGTGTGAAAAAACTCACAACATTGTAATATATCAGTTGAATACCGTAACTTATGGTACAGCATCTGCGCCGTTCCTTAGTACTAGGTGTCTTCAACAACTAGCACTAGAGTGTGATGACGAGCTTATAAAAAATATTATCCTAACTGACTTCTACATAGATGACTTAAGTACCGGTTGCGCGTCAGAAGATCAGCTGACACACATTTATAAAGGTACTATTCAAATTTTAGAACCAGCTGGGTTCATACTTAGGAAGTTTCGTACCAATTGTCCACAGATATTCAAGAAGGAACAACTTAATAGTGATACCTTAGATCTTTGCAAAGAATCAGCTGTGTTAGGATTAAACTGGTCTCCGGTGAGTGACACAATTCAATTTTCTACCAATGTACCCCTTGCTTCTCAGATAACTAAAAGGACGATCATTTCTATGACATGCAAAATATTTGACCCATTGGGATTATTGAGTGCGGCAATTATTAAACCAAAGATATTACTTCAAAGGTTATGGTGTGCCAAGTTAGATTGGGACGAGCCAATACCCAATAATTTTGTCAAGGACTGGCTAATCTTTAGTAATAATTTATCCTGTTTGTATAATATACATCTACCTAGGTATGCCCTGTGTGAAATGCCAGAACACACTGAATTGCATTGTTTTGTAGATGCCTCACAAGTTGCATATGGTGCATGTGTGTATTTAAGGTCTAAGAGTAGTAATCATGCTTATACTTCACGCCTATTATGTGCAAAGGCTAGGGTAGCACCTATTAAACCAATGACCATTCCTAGATTAGAACTATGTGGAGCGCTCCTCGGAGCTAAACTTTGTCAGAAAGTCATTCAGTCTTTAAAATGTAAAATAAATAAGAAAATAATATGGACAGACTCCATGGTAGTATTAGGATGGCTAAGAATGCAGCCAAATTCATTGAAAGTATTTGTGCGCAATAGAGTGAACGAGATTCAGGAGCTAACAGCTGATTATCAGTGGTGTCATGTTCCCACAAGCTTGAACCCCGCTGACCTGGCTTCAAGAGGGGTAGACCCCCCTATGTTGAAGAGTTCAACTCTTTGGTGGGAAGGCCCTCCTTTCTTAAAACAAGAGCACTGCGAGTGGTCCACCAAGCGACTTCCGTTAGAGGAGGAACCCTTACCTGAGGTCAAATCGCTTACCTCATATTCATTTGCGACAAATAATAAGGAAAGTTTAGATAATATTAAGGTGATCGATTTCAATAGTTTTTCTAATTGGTTACGGCTGAATAGAACAGTTGCCTATGTACTAAGGTTTATTAGAAACTGTAAAGGTCAAAAAAATGCAAGTCAGGCATTGTCAGCTGAAGAGCTGCAAAGGGCATGCATTCTTCTAATTAAAATTAGTCAGTTTGAGACATTCTATGAAGATATTGAAACGTTAAGTAAAGGGCATCAATTACATAACAAATCTAAACTGTTGCCACTTAATCCTTTTGTAGACTCGGAACAGGTGCTACGAGTGGGAGGCCGTCTAGGAAATTCTAACTTTGATTATAATAAGAAGCACCCTATTGTCCTAGATGCGAAACATAGTGTCACTAAACTGTTAGTTAAACATGAACACTTACGTTTATTTCATGCTGGTCCTCAGGCACTGCTCGCAGCCATTCGTGAAGAATATTGGCCCATAGGAGGGAGAAACCTAGCTCGTACTGTTACCAAGCAGTGTGTTATATGTACGCGATTGCGAGGTAAACATTTCGAACCAATCATGGGTGACTTGCCAGCCGTAAGAACCGACAGTAGCTTCGCCTTCAGTTCCTGTGGGGTAGACTTTGCGGGCCCCTTTAGAATTTCAAGCCGTAAGGGCCGAGGGAACCGCATAAGTAAAGCTTATTTATGCTTGTTTGTTTGTCTAACTACTAAGGCGGTTCACCTGGAAGTAGTCAGCGATCTCACTTCTGAAGGATTCATTCTATGCCTCCGTAGGTTCGTGGCTAGGAGAGGTAAACCCTATGCGATCTATTGCGACAATGGCCGAAACTTTATAGGCGCGTGCAATGAGCTGGGTAGAATGTTGCAGAAGAGCCAAGAGTCTGTTTTTAATTACTCGGCGAACGAGGGAATCCGCTTCGAGTTTGGCCCTGCGTATTCGCCTCATTTTGGAGGAATATGGGAGGCGGGGGTAAAATCCTCTAAATACCATTTAAAAAGAGTAGCCGGGGAGGCCTGTTTGACTTTTGAAGAGCTGGCTACGCTGTTTTCGCAGATTGAGGCCATACTAAACTCCCGTCCCCTCTCTCCCCTCTCGTCAGATCCAAATGATCCCTCTCCGCTAACCCCAGGGCACTTCCTAGTGGGCAGGCCATTGACCGCCATCCCATCGCCACCCATCACCATACTGCGGCCAAATCGCTACGAACTCATTGAGAAAATACGTCAACAGTTCTGGTCCAGGTGGCAGAAGGAGTTCCTGGCCGAAATCCAGCAGCGGTCCCAATGGAGGACCCAGCAACGAGGCATCTGCCTTGGCGACCTCGTGCTTCTAAGCGAGGCAAACCTGCCGCCGCTTCAGTGGCGCCTGGGGCGCGTCACGCGCCTACACCCCGGCCCCGATGGGGTCACCCGGGTGGCTGACGTCTCCACCACCAAGGGGACGGTCACTCGAGCCGTCCGCACGATGTGTCCCCTCTTCTGGGACACGTCAGATAGTTGAATCCTTCAACGCCTGGGAGGATGTTCCGGCCTGCGCCGCCTGGCAACACAGTCGGGCGGCGGGCCGACGCGCGGTACTGCGCGCCACTGCGCGCCACCGGCGCGAGCCAATCACAGCGCGCCTACACCACGCCACCCTGCGCGAGCCAACCGCGGGAAGGCTCCGATGCGGCGATAGAGGGCGCGCGCGCCGGCGACGCGAGCAGCGAGGGCCTGGGGCTCGTACTGGCTTTTGCGCGCCACCAGCGACGGTCGACAGTGAATTGTAACGGGTCCGGAGACATTATTAGCACAATGTATATCTTTGCTAAATAAGTACCTAATCAGTTAACAAAAAGTATTTTTATTTATCTAAAATCCCATAATATCCCACGCAAGCGCGTGAACAAACTTAAAAAATTATTTCACTCTATACGCAAGGGCAATGAACTTGCGTCTCATCACGGCGGGCGGCGGTTGGCGGGGGCGGGCGGGGCGCGCAGGTCCTTACATGACCCTTCAGTCAGCTGTTTCGCAGCTCTCTCGAGCGCGTATCCATGAGTATCGGGACAGTGACGGATATTTACTTTTTAAAATCTTTTGATGAAAATAAGGTTTCTTTTTTGTTGTTTACTGGGTCATTTATTTTTATATTTAAGTCAACTACCCATGGTTTGAGTGACAACATTGTTTACCCTTGCATACTGTATAGTCCTAATACTAACGCTAACGTAATGTTCGTACACAAATGTTCGCACACACACTTTTTTTTCTGGGCACACATTTTTCGCTCCAGTGTGGCTAAAAAAACCACTTTCATTTGAACAGGCTAATGAAAGAAAAATTTAGGGCAGGGTTCAACCAGTTTTTGTTCCCGTGTGATGAGTTTGATTTCGCAGTGCAATAGTTCGGAATAGATTGTATGATCCGAACTAGATGGGAGCCATTTTTTTAACGCTGTGCGTTGTGATTGCGTTTTTATTTCGTTTGCTTTTTTTCGGTTTTGTACGCTTGCTTTGATTCGAGAGGTAAGCAGTTCTGACCCGTGTCAAATTGCAATCTAGCAATGCTCAAAGCTTGGCGAAATAAAATTGGATAATGGATAAAAAATATTTAGAAAAAACAAAACCTGTAATTTTTGTCACTTATCAGAAACCGCTTTGCAAACTATGAAGCTATGTTTACTTTATTCTTTGGAAATGAGTAGAAACCTGTAAACAGGCTTTTAGAAACTATATAAAAGATTATCATTTATTTTGACGTGTACTAGTGCTTTTGTACAGTCAGTTTAAATAATTAAAATATAATTTATCAAAAGTGAGTGGGTTTACCGTTGAATCGGTTACTAGAAAAATAATAAAATATAAGTAAAAATCTTTTTAAAAACAAGCTTTTAATTAACTAAAAAGTGCTAAATAAAACTGTCTTAAACATAGAACTTGAATATGTTCTTAAAACCTTGCGACTTATCTTTAGGTTTAGTGTAAGAAGGCCATTTACGCCTCAAGCTTTTAAGAAAATATTAAAGTTCTATGTTTACGACAGTTTTATTTAGCACTTTTTAGTTAATTAAAAGTTTGTTTTTAAAAAGATTTTTACTTATATTTTATTTTCTACTTTTTAGCATTACGATTTATTGAAATATCTGTTCTATCACCTCCACAAATCCAACGAACTAGGTTTGCCCATGGCGACCTTCCGGCTCCATCATCAGGCCCTGAACACCACCTAGTGTCAAAGCACTTGTCAATACATAACCAGCGAGTCCAAACACGATGGTGCTATTTTGTTTGATTGAGGTTTTCCCATGGGCACCTTCCGGCTCCATCCTCAGGCCCTGAACACCACCTAGTGTCAAAGCACTTGTTAATAAATAACAAACGAGTCCAAACACGATGGTGCTATCTTTTTTGATTGAGGAGTTCCCTTGGCCACCTTCCGGCTTCATCATCAGACCCTGAACACTAGCTAGTGTCAAAGTACTTGTTCATAAATGACCAATGAGTCCAAACACGATGGTGCTATCTTGTTTGATTGAGAAGAGCTTGAAAAATTGATGACAAAAGGAGTAAGCGGAAACACATACGAACAGAGCAAGCTAATATAAAGCTTGTAAAAAAGCTAACCCATTCAAAGGGTTTCGATAAGAATTGGGTTTCCACTTCATGTGATTAGAAAGGGTTAAGCCGTACAAGATATTTTACTAAGAAATCAAAAATGCCGTGCATTTACATATATATATATATGTAAATGCACGGCATTTTTAAAACTACAACAAAAGTCATTAAAACCGACGAGAAAGAATAAAATAAAGAATAGTCAGTATTTTTAACTCAAAATAAGAAATAAAATCAAAACAAAAGAAAGCGTCAACTTAAAACACTACAATCCACAAATGGACATTAAAAACCAGAGCCAATTATATACAAAAAAACCCTCCAACACTGCAATTAGGCAGCGCTGCTCAAAGGCATGAAGCTGATTAAAAATGCTCCGGAAAACTGGAGGCGATGAAACGTCCGCAGTTAACAGCTTCCAATCACGAAATAGGTAGGAACAGAAGGCCGGCTCCATACTACGAGGACGTACTAGAGATGGGTTGTAACAGGTGAAACACGATATCTGTGATCACTGTGACTGTGACAAAAAAATAACAGATCCAAATATCTGTTATTAAAATAACAGCCTGTTATTTTTGTACGGATGATTATTTAACTCAATTGAATATCTTCTTTATTTCTTTTAGTTAAAGTCGAAAGTCGTATCCGAAGTTTTAACAGTAACAGCCGCGGTAACAGTCTTGAGGATCTGTGATTTTAAGTAACAGATATTTTTTATCGTTAGGAGCAATTGCTATCTGCTATTTTTTAATATCTATGATTTCTATCTGTGATGATCCATACGCCTCACTCCTAGGACGCACCCATCCATAGACACGCTTCACGTACTCGTGTCTGGGATTCTACTCTCTAAATCCGCCAACAAAGATACGAACCCGTCCGAAAGTAGTGGATCCGTCAAAATAAACGTGAAATTTAATTTTTCGGATGGGTAAAGACACACCGAGTGTAGGGACAACTGTGTGGTCGTGTCATTCATTCTTAATTCGGGCCTAGAATTGTAGGAACTGCCCGTAACTTCGGCCGATACTATAGACTTCGTACTGAGTAGGCCCCCTATTTTTTTTTTTTCGAATTTTGGTTATCATGAAATTACTTTTCGGGCGGCGGAGGAGGGCGTGTCAGGCTTTTACTGACTAGAACCCACACATGTCCCTTTTTGCCAAGTTGCCTGTTGCCAAGGGTCCCGGTATCCCTTTCGGACTTTGCCGCAACCCTGGCACTGAGTAGGCCCTCTGGCATTTGTTTGAGATCACAGTACGTACCCGTCTATTGTGTGCGTGTGTCTTAGCCAACTAGCCGCAGAGCGGGCCACGAACGAGGACTGGCCGGAGTCGTGGCCATCTAGAGCACGAGATTCCTAAGGCCAGGGCCACGACATAGAGCAGTGCGTCTTGCTTAGCCTTCTGCACCTATCTGTTTTATGTCCCAAGCTCTGTTTACAAAATAATTAATCAGAAGAAAGTCCTTAGTTTGTGCAGGTATAAATAAAATGACAAGATCCGACAGCAATTCTTCGGACCAACGAAGCGAATAACTCAACATGACTTTGCCATGACATAAATAGTTCTATGAAGTGGTTTCATTTTATTTCTTGAAGGATTTTAGTTAGAAATAATGTTGTGGAAAATAACTAACAGTAAACTTATGTTGTATTGTTTAAAATGTGTTTCTAAATAAATAGTTTAAAAATGTAAGAGTTTTTTTTATAAAAAAATACTTTAGTTAGGGTTAGTTAGTTGGGATTCTGAATACTGGTTGGGGTTTCCTTAAAAGCCGCGCCGCCGGCGCCACACCGGTGTCCATTATGGGAGCCGGCGGTGCTGGCAGCCGATGTTTTTAATCATGGCTGCCGGCAGTAATGTCACTGCCGTTTCCGTTATAATTATTTGGTAGGCAGCGCCGCCCAGTAACGAAGGAACATGGCAGGCAAATTTCACGTGGACAGAAGGTAGTCTTCGTATCATAATTATAATTTTGGTCTATAGTGAATAACAACCTAAATGTGTGTCCAAACATTGAGCTATATCCGAGACACGCCGCGCAATTCAGTTGGCAAGAAAGCGGTTGCGTATGTCGTAGCTCTGCTTATAATTCGTCCAAACTCAATTACTGACGAATGTTTGCTAGAAATGTTTGTGCGCAGCAGGTAGACAGAAGCGTTCGCGCGCGGCAGTCGTCCAAACACAGCGTGTCAGGCCGCGCGCGGCTGCCGCGCACTATTACCGCTCAATGTATGGACACACCTTAAAACTGTAGGATGCAGACTATCTATCTACCTTTTCTATTAAGGTAACCTACTAAATTCCGGTCATACATTCACGCTTATACTCACTAATGGTACCTTCGTAATAACCACCTGATTTACGATTAGTGGCACAGCACTACATGAAACTACATTTGCATACATCACGATTAAGGTACTTAGCTGTCGCGATTGTTCTGTTCTCGAGGGTAAATGTGAACAGCGGAAATCTAAAGGCAGATTCGCACAAATTTAAACTGGATTTGGCCCAATCAGTCCATAGATTGCCCGTTGTTCTTTGTAACTAGCTTACACACACATACCCCGTGGCCATGTGCTACACGCTCAAGCGCCACACGTCTCTTGACAGCGACTGCGGAAGAAAACAAATGAAAGAAATTGTTAAGAGTGTGCCACGAGTCACCGCGACGCGACTTGCAGAGCGACGACAGACGGAAATAGTTGACACGCGTGCGTATCGCCTGTCACAAGATCACATCGCCCGAGGCCGTGAATGGAGCCTTACCCCGTGGCCACGAGGTCACCGCTCGCGCGAACTGCGTCTTGCGTCTGCGACGAGAGCAAAAATGTTAGAAGTTAGTTAGAGCGAGCGTGCCAAGAATCACCGCGGTGCGACTTGCGGAGAGGAGAGCGGCGTAGGAACATTCGAGCGCCGCCCTGGCCTTAGGGATCTCGTGCACTAGACGGCCACGACTCCGGCCAGTCGTGGTCCGTGGCTCGCTCTGCGGCTAATTGGCCGGTTGGCCGTTGGAAGCAAATGTGCAATGCGTATAGGTTTCTATAGTTTACCTGGTCGCTGCGACCTCTGGTCGTGGTCATGGCCGTCTAGTGCACGAGACAGTCAGTCTGAAAGCTCATTATATTATTTATTATAGTCGCTATAAGCAGTAACTATTATGATAACGGTTGAAATTTTTTTACTCAAACAAACATAATTTTTTTCAGAATTTAATTAATTTGTACTTGTACTACAATTAAAACATGTGGCAAAGGTACAACTTCAATAAAGTAGTCTACATTGAAGACACAAGTGGAGAATTATGTTCCAATTAATGACGAACATTTTTCATCCTAGTATGTATTCGTAGCTAATCGTTTATCAATGTCCAAACTACGGGAGGTGTACGCGTTGAATCGAATTGATTTTCGTCTAAAACGTCCTTGGTTTCAGTTTGCATTTTCTCTTATACGTATTGGTGCCCTAGTGAATACTGTGATGGAATATGGCACAGTTTAACAAAACATCACGCCTGTATTCCTCAAAGGGTTAGGCAGAGGTGCACCTATTGTACACCCACACTGGTGCACCTATTGTACACACATTCTGGGAATAACGTTGAGTATCTTTGTTGATGACAACAACTAGTAATTGGCAACTTAGTAATTCTATCACAATAGTGCTATAATAGTGGATATTGTGCAAGTTTGTAATTTGTCTGCTTGAAACGACAGTTCTGAGAAATTACCAAACATGCTGGTGGTATCGGCAGTTTACAAAAGACAATAATATCTGTCAGATTAGTTGTTTTTACTTTTTTGGAATTGTATTTGTATTTTTGGAAGTCCTTGGCTATGCTGGGTTCTACTTATTCATTTATTTTTTTCTGTTTGTTTCGTTAGTAGTGGTCGTGAGATTCTAGGTTCATCTCCGGATCGAGCAGTATTTTGTTTTTTTTCCATGAGATGTTTTTAATTGCAGCCGAGTTTTCAGTATTTAGTAAGATGTTTTATTTATTTATTTATTTATTCCAAAATCTGTATTCACAATAACATACCTAAAGTCTGCCAAACTGCATAACAGTTTGTCGGCAGTTGTTCTCGTATAACAATGGATTACAAATTTTGAGTTTTGAAAATTACTGTGCTAATAATCACTTAATGCTAAGTAAACTATACAATAATATACTTACTATGGACACAATGAGAGATAGTGTTTTTGAAGAATTCTTTTAAGTTGGTCCTTGGACTTGACATGCGATATCAGTTTTGAGGGTAGCTCATTCACTAATGTTGGTACTATGTACCTTCTTGTGCGCTTACCAAAGTAATTTGTTACTTTTGGACAGCAAGTGTCTTCTTCTTAGATAAACGGGTTGGGTACATATGCCTTCGTTCCACCTTGTGGTATTGATTATCGAATTGTTCAGTCAAGATATTTAACTTACTTTTAAGATGGATCGGAAGTACTTTACAAATTGAGAATAGTTTTTCATAATTATTATTTAATTTTTTCTTTGTATTTTTATCTATAAGTAGTTTTAGTAACCTTATCTGTAAGATGTTGATTTTATTTAAGTGTGTGGGGAACGCAAGACCATATCCACCCAAGCCATAACCAATAATTGAGTCAGCTAGTGCGTAATATAAGGCATACAGTACTTTCCTGCTGACAACATATTTTAGATTTTTCAATTTACCCAAAATTGAACGTAGCCTATTGCAAACGTTATCAACATGTAGATTCCATGAGAATGTATTATCTATTACAAGTCCTAGGTATTTATAAGAGGTAACTGTTTCTAAATATACACACTGACAAAATTGCTTGTTGCTATGCAGACATTCGTACGAATGACCTTTAACTTGCACTAGTAATAAGCCATTTTTATTTTGTATCGCACTGTATCGTGGCCCTGGCCTTAAGGATCTCGCACACTAGTCAGCCACGACTCCGGCCAGACGTGGTTCGTTGCCTGGTCTGCGGCTAGTTAGCCGTTGCGACCAAGTGCGCGATTTGTATCGTTTTCTATAGTTTACCTGGTCATAGTCGTGGTCGTGGCCGTCTAGTGCGCAAGATCTCTAACAAAGATTAGAGGAGTGGTAATCAATCAATCCGTCTAAATCAGTGCCAATTTAACACTACAAAATCAACTATTCCATTCAACAGACGCGAGCTCAAGTTAATAGTTGCGTCGGTATTATTAGATGCTGCGCTTAGTACTAAGTGTTAATTACAGGCAGTTATCAGGCAGAACAGTCAGGTGAGCATGAAATAGATATGTACAGAAGGCCAAGAATACAAGTCTTAAGGTGCTCCCTCCCACACAGCAGTTATATAACACACGCACGCACGCTATTATAAATGTTATCGTGTTACACAATGTTGTATAACGTTATATAACTGCTGTGTGGGAGCACCTTTATTACAAAACAACTTAGTTATCTTGAGACCGAGGTTAAAACCATGAAGCCATTTTTGAATTTCGAACTTTTGTCCGACTAGAGTAAAATTCTTAATACAAAAGTGACAACAGAGTACCGGACTAAGCTGTCAGTTTTGTATAAGTAACTTTATTTCAGTCGCAGTAACGTTCTTATTTCAAAAACTGTATTCATGGTTGTAATCATGTTTTGTAGTAAGACCGATAGATGCGTACGTACGTCGATCTCAAAAGATGTCAAACAAATGCCAGTCGCAATTTCGCGAATGTGATTGCACTCGCTGTACGTAGCGCATGTCTATAATGCCTTGATCACACGTACCGAGCAGATGGGTGACACAGCAAAATGATAATAGCCTGGGAGAATTGGGTGGACGAGTATGTGTTTACACGTATTTTTTAGCAAACAAGAACACAATAATTTGATGAAAATACAATGACAAAAATGGCTACGGGAAGCTGTAGCGTACTGCGACGTGAGTGTGCCGAGTGGCGAGTACGCATGCAGTGCGTGTTTATACCTGCCGAGTGGGCAAGCGAGTCAGTGCGGGGAAGCGCGGGGTTGGGCACCCGGTCTAGTAAATAGAAAAGGGTCCGAATGATTGTCTCGCACTTTAACTCGGCCGAGCACTCGGTGATGTCTTTACACGTATCGAGCACTCGGCCGAGAGGACTGTCTTGCCGATATACTCGGTACGTGTGTTAAAGGCATGTGCGTGCGTTTTCGTTCGTTGTGTGGTCGGACCTTCTGAATTCCTATTTTGTGCTGTGAAGTCTGAATATATAATGGCTTTAGTTACACAACTGTATTCTATGCACGATAATAACTATGGTATCGAGTTGGTGTCTTAGTTGTGTGTACCTACTGCTTTAGTTGCGCGTGGAATGTCGCGGATGGTGCGATTAATGTAGGTAAGGCATAACGATTGTTGCATCGATTAAATTGTATGATGCAGAGCGTTGGACAAACTTTACGTGCCAATTGTTTAATACGTATTTCAGGAGTTGTTGATCCGCCCACAAATAAATTAACTACATGCGAATCGTGTCAAGACTTTTTTTTAATTAAAGGGACATCATTCATTTTGGGCTAAATTCTGAAAGTTCTGAAAATTCATATTCCGTTATTCAAAATAAAATATATATTCCGTTAGAACATGTTATTCTCTTTACTTTTCACTATTGGGCCAAACCTGTAGGGCGATTCGCTGCGCTGTTATACGATTTTGAAAAATACTGTTTTCAGTATATTGTAGTTAAAATAATCAATAGTAATTAATTAAAGACATAGGTAGTAGTAAAAAAAAATGAAGGGAGAAACGTACTCTTCCGGAATATAGCTTTTTTTATGTTTGGCAGGCACTTTCACCTCTTTAGCCCAAAAGTGTATGGACGGTGAATGATCTCCTTTAAAAGTGGATTCGCCCGTTGCGTGCGAGTAAATTCGTGCGAATCAACCAACAAGTCATCCGAATCCCTGGTTGGGCCGAATATTGATTAGGTATGTCTTTCTCCTAATAAATGGTTAGCCTAGCAAGCCGGAGTTAAAAATTGTGTGAAGATTTGTGCCTGCATAAATTCTAGGTCTTACATCTGCTTAACAGCTTTTCAAAGAATGAAAACTTCTTGAATTATTAATCGGTACCATAAACCAGACAAAACAAATTAGCAAATGACTAACTCCACTCCACAGAACAGTTTCAAATAACACAGTTGTTGAGCTTTGATATATTACAGAAAATCTTGTAACACTAATTATGTACATTTATAATACCACCAAATTATTTTGAATAGGAAACTGCCGCGAATTTGAATTAATTAATTCAGTTTTAGATTACACTGCGTGAGTAATATGGAAATATACAGGCTGTTGGTACTATAGAAAATTTAGTTTATGTCGAAGTAGAGATTGCCCTTGAGTTATGTAATTATCTGAAGTTGATTATTTTATAGGCCACGCTATATATTACGGCCGATATATGGCCGGGTCAGTGACAACTGGGGTCTTAAAACAGCCACTTTGGCAGAATCATAATAAGAACATATTATGAATCATCGTAAAATGTCACAAACTGACAATTTATAATATGATCTGCGATTCATATTACGAAATAATTCATCTGTTTGACAGTTTTCTATGGAGATTCGTAAAATGGTCCACACATTATGAATTGCTTTTGTGTCAAATTACAATTCCTCTAATTTGACATTCCTCTAATGACAGCTGGAAATTCAGGAAATGAAATGCTTTTAGTGGAATTGCTGATATGGCCGTTTTAGGCCCACTGGGCCCTAGTCAACTCAACCCGAATAATAATACTTACCAGATATTTTACTCCCAATTACGGTGATTTCGATTTTAAAGAAAAAAGAAAGAAAGAAAAATAGGTTTATTTGTCACAGAAACACGTGCATACAAAAAGATACAGAACTAACTTAATCATAATTTATTATTTATTATATCATTTATTTCAGGCTACGTGTTAGTAACAATGGTCTTAAAAGCTAGTGTTAGAAGACATACAAGTTTCAAAAAGTCGTGTGGAGTTTCATCCAATGTCGCAGCATTGGAGACTCCCAGCTATCTGCGAATAAACTCAAGATAGTGTTGGTACCTCCACGAAGACGAGCAAGCAGAGAAGCGCTTCTTTTACTTATAATATATGAATCATAGAAATATGAGATGACGAGTACATAAAAAGAAAAGAAAAAGAAAACAGTTCTATTTTCGATATTTCACGCATTATTGTCACACGTGTACACCATGACCTGGATTAGTACGTTCCTGAAATTCTAGTAATAAATCGTCCAGACAACCGCGAGAGAGTACCTACTCAATTACCCCGTGAGCGATTCTTATATTGTAGAAAAGAAAAATATCATGGAAAAGTTGGTATAACTCTGTTAGTTCGCAGAATCTTATAAGTGAGCGCTCATCTTCTTAATAAAAAACTCTCAATTTACCATGAATGTGGTGTAGGTACTTTTTGCCTTAGAAAATACCTTTAGCATAATCAGCCTATAATGTTCCCACTGCTGGGACACAGGCCTCGTCTCTGTGAGAGGGAGTGGGCCATAATTCACCACGTGGGCCCAGTGCGGGTTGGTGGATGTCACATGTCTTCGCATTTTTGGTTCTAGAACATGCCGGTTTTCTCACAATGCTTTTCTTCACTGTTTTGAAAGCAGTGGTGATGAAATAATTTACTGTACAGTGCCTTCTTGGGTTCGAACCCACGACCTGCAACTCGTAAGTAGCAGCCGTTACCACTTGGCCACCATTGCTCTTTCCTTGAATCCTTTACTTCTTTGAATTTGATTAAATTTTATTAGAAACATAACTAATTTGAAGAACAAATGTTTGAGTCGTAATGAAATATAAGGAAAATGTTAATAAGTACCACACAGGAAAATCACATTATGTCCTACATGTGAAATAAAGACTAGGTATATTATTTTACTCGTCTTTCGGATTTAAATTTCATATGAAATCAACGCAGACACAGTGAAATGCTAATACGGAATGTTATCAAATTGAGACAGAAAATTTGGAATTCATTTTGCGTCGGTAGAGGTGCGTTTCCACTAGACATACTTTGTCTGAATAAAGTTGTATAAGACATAGTTTTGTTGAAACTGCGTTCATTCTTATGTTGCTAATAATAAAACTGCTCTTGTCGCTGCAACAAACGAGTTATCGCGGTGTGAACAGTCAGCAGTCAACTTTTAATCCTAACTAATATGCGAAAATGAGTTTGTTTGTTTGTTTCGCTTTAACGCTAAAACGGCTGAACGCTTTTGAATGAATTTTGGCACAGGGGTAGACCATGACCTGGAATAGGACATAGAATACTTTTTAACCCAATATTCCCACAGGATCAAGACTTACGTGGGTGAAACCGCGGGGCGCAGCTAGTACTACTTAAACTTATAGTTGGAGCTCGTGGCTAAGTAATAATAGAACCAAGGGTCGGTCGATCAGGTTAAGCAACGTTTGCCGGGATTGGTCCGTGGGTAGGTGACCATCTTTACATAGCTCGTTCACTCGATAAATAACCGCAAGGTAGCCACAGTGAAACCGTACCATAAATCACACGAACCGTCGCACCCGCCCAAGAACGAGATTCGAGTTACTCATGTATTGAACACTCCCAAATCAAGTACCCAGGTACTTTGTAGTACCAACGTAGAATGGAATATTCAAATAAGGTACCCACAAAGAAGCTAATTTTAATGAGAATATTATAAAGAACGAATACGAATTTCAAATTTTTATATTACGTTAAGTTTCTCCTTGAGTATTTCTTTATGATTGATTGTAAATTAATTCTGTACCTGATACATTTGCTTTTTTATTTGAATGCGTTTTGACTGCTTTAGCAGCAATGTTTTTATTTAAGTTTATAACGTTGTTTTTTCTTTCTTGAATAAGTATGTCTTGAGGGAAACACGTGTAACCTGTCATAATATAATTCTGTTGACTTCCATATTTTGTACACCTAAATTTCGTCAGTTATGTTTCGAGTCCCATATAACAGGGGGCGAGCCTATTGCGATCAAACAGGCACAAATCCAGTCTCCGGGCTGCTACTGAGAAATTCCAGATGGAAAAACCAAATAACACTTTGCCCGACCCGGGTATCGAACCTAGGACCTCAGGGTCAGCAGTAGCGCTTGTGATCACTAGACCAACGAGGGAGTTAGCCACCAAACTAAGTGGTTGATTTCTAAATTATATATTATCTGTTATTTCTCAGTGTGCCATCTCTCCGCTTTTCATAAAAACCGGTTTTGCAGTCAATCCCTGAAAATGTAACGAACAGATTTCCTACTTTTCTCATTTATAACGTGTGTAAAAAGACGCTTAACGAAGCCCAAAGTCATTCATTCATTCATTTTTTTTTCTGGACCATACCTGATGGCCAAGACAAGTGACAATCGCTTCGACAGCGTTTCATATTTCTACAAAGACTTTCAACAGGATTGACATTAGCTTTTCGATAGCTTATGTCAGTCCTATACATTTTGCCTTTTCCATCATCGTTATCGCTGATAGAATGTCACTTTGTCTAGGGCCTCTGGGGACCTTCTGGTTACGGAGATGTTGAAGGTCAAAGTTCCAACTTTTTCAGACATTTTTTAAATAAAGCAAGTTTTAAATGTTACTACTTAATTTGAAATACCCCCACGAACCCTGAACCATTGCATGCACCCATAATCGCAATATTTTGCGTGCGTTACTTTGCGCATTACCGTAAACAGCGATTTTTCACACCAAAAATAAAAGTAGTTTCCCAGCAATTTGTAGACAGAATGCGTAGTTGACGGCTATGTGATGGGTCTTTTTACACCCTGTATACAGGGTGTTAGTGTAAACACCGTTATCCTTGCAACCAGTGGTTTGGTTTCATTTATAGAACGTAGAATCAATGGAAAATTACATCTTTTTTTTTCTTTTTTTAAAATCTATATTTTACCACAAGAGACGCAAGTTCGTTGCCCTATGCGTTAGGGCAACGAACTTGCGTCTCAACACGGGCGGGGGGTGCGGGATGTGACCTGACCGGCCGCGAGCGCGATCCCTCCCTCAGTCAGTCAGCTGTTTCGCTAGAGAGCACGGTGTCGGATAGAAACTTTTTAAAATCTTTTAATGAAAATAACGTTTTTTTTTGTTGTGTTCGGTCATTTATTTTTACATTTAAGTCAACTACCCATAGTTTGAATGACAAAGTGTTTACCCTTACAGCCTGTATATGATCTAAAACTTGAATCACTCCATAATAATCCTGCTACATGTAATTTTCCACTGTTGGTGCTCTATTAGCTAGTGTATATACGCGATGACATTCCGGTCTGCTGCACCGAAATTCTAAATCAAAATATGGTTGTAATTTCGCAGTATGTGACTTCAAAAGGCTTCCTGGTATCCTAATCCTAACTGTGATATTATAAACGCAAAAGTGAGTTTCTTTCTTACGCTTTCACGCCACAACGAATGAACGGATTTGGATGAAAATTGGCGAATGGATAGACCATGACCCGTAGAAGGATATAGGCTACTTTTCATCCTGGATCGCAGGCTAAGTCTTAGTTTACTATGAGAACGCTAATGGGATGCCATGGCGGCGCACCCAGGTCGCGTCGCCAAAATGTTGACGCTGATAATATTAAATTAGGGTTTTCACATGGAAACATATGACTCATTTGTCTATAACCTTGAATATGTCCTTCGTTAAACCACAATACGACATGTATTGGAAATATGGGCTCACGTACAAATACCTTTAATATCGCCGTACAATATAGCCGCGTATAAAATAGCCGCAAAATACCATAGCCGTACGATCATTATTAATCACGAACTAAATTGTACGATACAAAATATGATTACAAGAATTCCATTAATATTTATTGAGAGAGTAACGTGAATTTGTTTTGAAAACATTGCCAATATGAGTTCTGTGGATTCAGCGAGACAGTACGTGATCAGACTAGACAAATAGAACTAAAAACTAGATAAATAAATAAATCGAAACACCGGGGGGAGGTAATTTGAGATTAGGGGTTCGTTCATTTTTGGAGCGTTTTGTATGGAGAATTTTAAAGAATTTGCATTTTCCATACTAATATTTCGATAGAATGAATATGCGATGCGTTGAACGCTCGATCAAACAAATAATCGACATTTTGAACACTCTATTTATTGAGTGTACGATGTATTGAATGTTCGATTTATTAACCATTCGATATTATGATCGTTCGAGTATTTAGACGTTCGATTTATAGTGGCCGACCAATTTTCTTTTTTTTCTTGTTAAATATTTTTTTATTTTGATAAATAGGTAAAATATATACATTGGGTAACTTATTATACTAAATTAACTATAAAACAATTATAATTCGATAAATTGATATTCGATTATTTGGCATTCGATTTGACATAGTACACCTCAAAATGAGGAATCATTTTTAAGGTATTTTTTATGTTTAGAAAACTATAAGTATGTAATAAGGTTTTTTTTACTATTGATAGTTGTCTATGATGGTCATTATTCGATATAATACTAAGCAATTGATGAATATTTTAAATCATAGAAGTGACGAGGTTCTCTATTTGTGAGAAAAGAACACCAATTTCATACCCGATATTAAATGAATTTCGTAAACATTCTTATTTCCAAAAGAAACCATGCAAGTTTCCAACCGACGACCAATGAAAACAAAACACAACTTCATCTCCTGATGACGTCATTCGATAATCAAGTTACTTTCCCTCAAAGGTCAAAGAAGCTACGAGATGAACAAAGTTTTTTTTTTTCAAAGGAAAATAATGAATTTGTAAGTTCCCAATGAGTCGCCAACCACACGAGGGAACAAAAACTGGACCGTCTTCTGTCTTGGGCAGACGATCTTTCCTTGTACTATCGAGGACGGAATTGTCAACGGAATAAAAGTAGCTAATAAAAGTAGCTCCCTTAGCTAACTTACTTTTTCGTTTCGAAGTTTCTGGAATCCGTTTTATTAGTACCTTCTCCTGGATCAATTTACCAGTCTTACCGAGGGGTATCGTGTTACCCAGATATTGGGTTGTGGAGGCAGTCACTCCATGTATGAAACTCCAGGTAAGAACTGGTTGTCCAGGGTTCTGAAGACCCGTAACGACTGTCAAAATAAAAAATAAAAATATTTTATTTCACTTAGACCTACATGGGCACTTATGAAACGTCAGAAGCTAGGTGCACGGTTCCAATTGGTCGTTTCCTATGGAGAACAGCCGGCAAGAAACACCACGGTTACTCTTTTAAAAATAATTGGTTTTTACAATATTTTCAAATTACATGTGTTAGTAGGCATGGGAGGACAATGTAGGCCTTTCAACGAGGAAAGTACAGGTACTTAACAAAGATGTGCATGACATCCGGGACCAACGGCCTAACGTGCTTTCTGAGACACGGAGAGGTCTCAGTATGAACGGGATGGTCACCCACCTACAGGTCGACCGTGGCAAGCGTAGCTTAACCATAATTATTCGAACTGTGCGGTTTTTACAATTGCCACGAGCCCTTCTATTTACATGCATCCTACTATAATATTATAAATGTGAAAGTTTGTGTGCTTGGATGTTTGTTACTCAATCACGAAAAAATGGCCAAATGGATTTGGATGAAATTTGGCAAACAGATAGTTTATAACCTGGATTAACATATGGTATACTTTTTATCACGATATTCCCACGCGGGTGAAACCGCGGGGCGCAGCTAGTATTTTTATATATTATGTAATATTTTTAGTAACTTATAGGCAATATTTACTACGTAGATACCTACCGTTGTGGCCCAGTCATGCAACCCGCCAAAACCTTTACAACAAAAAAAAAATACACAGAACTGCCAACCAAAAAACGCATCCAAGCCTTGAATTTTTTAGACCAAACCAACTGAATGTTATAATACTCACGATTCAACTCGAAGCTCTCTGAAAAATTCATTGTAAGACTTTTTCTTGTTACTGTCCATATTTTTTGTAGTATCTCGAGGGAGGGACGGACGTGATATTTCTTGTGTCCCCGATAAACTGTACGATATTTTCTCGATCCGAAGGGAACTTTATTTCCTGTCCTTGTCTCTGAATTTTGTTTTATTGTTCCTGTGTTTTAAAGGTTGAAGGATTTGTAAGGTGTTTGTCTTCCTTCATTTTCGTGTGGTTAGTGGATAACCTGTGTCGGAGTTGTACAGCCACCCATTTGCATGCCTGAATTGGCTTCACATGCTGCCGAGAAATATCTATCAGGCATGCTGGTTTCCTCACAATGTTTTCCTTCACCATTTTTTGAAGTAAGTGATAATTATACAATGCGCCCATGAATCCGAAAAGTTTAGACGTACTTTCCTTGGGTTCGAACTCGAGATGGAGGTGCTAGTGAATGATCGTGTGTCGGGATTCGGGATGGCGGGACGCGAATTTTAACAAAACAATTTCTGAGAACACTTCACGGCGAACAATGCGGCGGCGTCGCGTGTGCCTTAAGTCGTGAGTCAGACAATTCAATTGATTCATCGAAAAAAAGTCATAAGTAATTGGGATTGATGAGCTAAGCAGCATTCCAATTGCGTAACACTGTCAATCTCAATAATTGGATCATTGGTGGATTTTGAAGGAAATTCCTCACATCCGTTGCTTCATAAAAATGTTTGGAAAATTTGTCTGCTCAACAACGTACCTAAATAACGCAGTAAATGTTATTGAACTGTCAAAATTAATGGAATTGCCATTCTAAGTGAGTTACGCAATCACCCCGCTGTTTTCCAAGTTTCGGATTACAGGGTATGGGTGCACGTTTATACGTACATTAGACCTTGTCTTCTGTAATGCAAACGCACCTGTGATCGCCTTATTTCAGATGTCCACAGGCCATGGCGGTTATCACGGGACCACCAGTTCACTTCAAGCTCACTTCACGTTAGTTTTCACGGTGGGATTTTGTCAATCCGGAGTCAGGTTGGATGACAGATTTTTGCAGAATAGATCGACTGCTTATTTACTTCCCTTTCATGTTAAAAAAACTGGGTATTATCATTCTCTTTTATCCAAGAAGCATTTAGTTTTAATAAATCATTCCTAACATGCTTGTCTGAACATTTTCTACAGTCGGCTGTTTTCATATAGATCCAATTATAATTTTGAGGTCCAGAAGATTTACCTCAATGTCTTCCAGGCATTAGAAGTACTAAACTTTCTACCTATAATAATATAAATATTTATTGACAGAACTAAACGGTGTTAGTTTAGGACAGGATTGGAATTTAAATACCCTGAGTTTATTTTGAAATCGTTGGCTTAGGTGTTATGGGTTTGAATTATATTTGTGCCTAATGTACCTATTTTTATATTACTATAACTCATAAATATCAGATCAGAAACACTAGTTACAATCATTTTTAAATCGTCGATGGTGCAAGTAGCGAGTATAGTAATGCGCAAAAGAACGAATCAACCAATTGTTCATCTTATCCATTATTATTGGAATACCAAACGACAATTTTAAAACAAACTTCGCATTGTTTGCTCGGTTACCCCAATAATTGTTGTTCCGTCTCGTACCTACATCAAAGGCTTCGAATTTCTAAGATAAATCAAAGCTTGAACTTTGGTTTACTCTTTCCAAATTATTCTTTTTGTGGCACGAGGAGTTATTTTTCTTTTTTTTCCAAAAGTATTTTAATGAAATCTTATACTCTGTGACTTCAGAATTATTTATAATAGTTTTTTCATTTAATCTGCATAGTCTGCTGTCGTGGCTAAGTAATAACAGCCGCACGGATCGATCCAATAGGTCAAGCTACATTTGCCGGGGTTGGTCCGTGTGTGGGTGACTATCTTTACATACTGAGACTCCTCCGTGGCTCGGAAAGCACGTTAAGCCATGAGTCCCGGCTGTCATTCGTGGATGTCTGACTTTAACAGGCAAAGAACGAGCCAGCCCTCTTGACAAAAATATTTATTAAGTAATAGCTGCACCCCGCGGTTTCACCCGCGTAAGTCTCGATCCCGTAAGAATATCGGGATAAAAAGTATCCTATGTGTTAATCCAGGTTATAAACTATCTGTTTGCCAAATTTCATCCAAATCCATTCAGTCGCTTTTACGTGAAAGAGTAACAAACATCCAACCATCCATTCATCCATCCATCCATACTTACAAACTTTCGCGTTTATAATATTAGTTAGATTAGATGTAGGTAGGAATGGACCCAGCTTCTTGTCGCGCTTATACCAAGCCGTTAGTACTAAAGCCAGATTGTCTAAAATAAAACTGAAATGAGAATAATATAAGCAGACATTTTATCTTGTCAAACAGGCAGGTATTCTGTGAACATTTTAAATTAAAGCTTAAAATGTGAGATAGCATTTAGTTTAAAAGTAAAATATGTAAATAAAGTAGGAATCTTCACGTCTGGTCTCGGAGTTTTACCTCTAGTGAGTTTACTTGTGTTGGCTTTCTCGTTCTGCAAAATGGTTGAGACAGGCAAGTCGTTTTATTTCTTATATAACCACAGGTTACTTTTACTCCGCAAATTAATTTAAAAACGACTCTTGCTACGACACAATAAAGTGCAATTCAGGTCGGGAAAGTCCGAAAGGGATACCGGGACCCTTGGCAACAGGCAATTGAAGGAACACGGGTGGGTTTTAGTCATTAAAGTCTGGCCCTCCCGCTCCGCCCAGAGCGGGAGAAGTCATTTCATGATTTCCCACCCTAAAAAAAAAAGGTAACCCTGATTAATATGACAGGAACTCAGACCAACAAAAAAGGAAAGACAGATCACGCCGTACATCAAAAGTGAAGCCACCTTTTTATCTATGTGTGTATAAAAAGGGTTGTCAGTTGTTAAAGTTTTTCCCTATAACTTGGGGAATAATATTTTGGGTAGGCTAATATTGTACGAGTAAGATATTGTTGAGTATAGTATTGTACCTCAATTTTTAGGAAGAATTCCGAAACAAAAACATTTTTTTTTACATTGCAAAATAAAATAAAAAAACAATTAAGTACAAAGTGCATTTACGAGATCACCTTTTATGCAAGAATTGCTTGTGTTATGAGACTCCGCTCTTTCACTAGAATTATCCATTAATTTTCAATTGAGTGTTAAAAAAATATATATATATGTGTATAAATAGGTTAGTAAATTAGCTACTATCCATTTATTTTTATTTTCAGTATTACATAGAAATCTAAAATATTAAATGCATAAAAAACAGACATATAATTACTCGAAGTAAAAAATATCGAATGGGGAAATTTGAAATCATATTATGGCAACCCTCGCTCTTTAAATGTCACTGTTTTCGTTCGTTCATTCGTTCAGGTTTTTTGTTCCAAATAACCTAAAATTCATAGTTATCTAAATTAAAAAACGATGTTATTTTAAGTACTTACAAGTGAAAAGTGATTCCGTGAGACTTTTTCTGTGATTTAGTATTGTTTTTACACGTTTTCACTACACAGGAAGGCATAATTATATTTGTTTTGGTGATGTTAGCTAGACGACGACTCGTGACGTACTAGGAGCGATGAGCTTGGTTTTAGTGTAGGTGTGTGCGTGAGCCTGTGTGTTTACTTGCAGGAGCTTGGTTTTGTGGCTTCACTCTTGATGTACGGCGTGATCTGTCTTTCCTTTTTTGTTGGTCTGAGGACAGGAATAAACTAAAATTTATCTTCTGTCATTTTCTTAATGAAATAGAAAGAAAAAGATGCACTGAATTTAATTTGTGAACAACAGAATCGGCACCATTGTCTTCTGACTACGCTACGCTTACTGAATAGGGAATATACATGTATTTTTTTAATATTTTTATTCGATAGTTTACATCGTCAAATAATAGTTAAAAAAAAATCGATGGCAAAAAAGCAATTTAAAGTACTTAAATTTTTTTTTTAATATCCAACCTATCCGGGCTAATTAAACGCCCTCCATTTGGCGCGCTTGGTGTGGTGACGTCACAGTCCGTGAAATCAAACAAGCAACTTTCAAGTCAAGGTCAAACACTTTTTTTGTAGGAGCGTTTGACATTGACTTGACACTTGTTGATTGACTTGACATTGACATTTTGATTGTTATGCCGAATTGTTACGTCACATCCGCTCTTTCCGCTCTCATTACGCTCTGCTCGACTCGCTCGCTCATGTCCCCTGTGTCCCCGGCCGAGGGCTTGCTGTTGCGATATCCGCGGCATCACTACGTTCCATCGCAGATGTGAGGCCTGTAGAATATTAAATAACACATTGAAGTAATCGTATATGACCAACATATGTATATGTATTGCTAACCACGTTGCTTTTCAACTTACCCCATGTGCCTGGCCTATATGCACGCGATTTGAACGTGCGATGTCGGGATGACGCCACGTTCACCTATCCTTCACCAAGACCTAGGAGTGGGCGAACCTCTGTGTGGTTTGTTATTTGTTATCTCCCTATAGAAGCGCCCGCCTTATATAACCACCCGCGGTCTTACAGGTTAAGGTAGAACTGAAACGGAAATTAAAAATGGGTAGGTACTTTCACATTATAAATAATTGTTGTCGTCTTGTTTTGTTTTGTTTTATTTTCTTCAGCAAATAACATGGTTAGTGACTAGCGCTTACCTTTCATCCGTATCTCTATCGTTTTGTTTTAAAAGCATACCTTGTTAAATTCCGCTTCCACTTTCGCCAAATGTTTGGCTGACTTATTTATGTACATAAATACCACCGTATTGAGTCAATGACAATGCATACGATAAGAAACAACAGATACGAGTTGCAAAACCGTCCGTGAACAGTCCGTCGCGATCGGTTGCTTGCAGCGTATTGTGCGTCGAAGTGCACGGATTAATTAATTGGTTTGAACGAGGAAGTCTGGCATCGTTTCAAAACAGGTTTTTTTGCGACATAAATATGCGTCCGTCTAATGTGCTTTCGGTTTGTTTTTCTTACTTTATTTTATTTTATTTTTTTCGTTATTATTATTATCTAACATTAATTTATTTATTTTTTATTATGTATACACACACGCTGTATTATAAGACTGTTTTTCATCTGTCACCTCATACCTCAGGTCCAGTTGAAAGTCAGGCACTAGCTGTCTGGCATTTTTGCTGAACTGGGCCTATTTAGCGCAGCCGCGAGGCACACTTTTTTTTCTAGGTACCTACACTTTGAAATTGTTTCTTTTATTTTTATTTTTTTAATCGTTTACATGTAGTTACATTGTGTTGAGTGCCCTGTCTGTGCTAAATAAATGTATTTTCTTTCTTTCATTCTTCTCTTAGCTTTTCAAGTATTTGAATTACCCACAGTTATTTGGAACTTTTTAAAAATTAATTTCTCGGTCAAAAAGAAATTTTATTCAAAAATATTGATGGAGGCATAATTCTGAAGTATTATAATAATAATAATATTTGACCCATATTTGAATCACATGCATATTCCCTATTGGCCCGACAAGACGAGCCCGCCGCGTACTTGTACCTTGTAAGGTGCCTGTCTGGTTTCAAACATACGACCTACAACTCGTAAGTCGCAGCCGTTACAAGTGCTCTAAAAAATGAAAATACCAAATTATTCTACAAAAGAAAAGGCAGTTTTTAAAGCTAGCACAAACGCGGCCTTAGGCGCTTGCCAGTGCTAAACATTCTTTTGATACAGGCACCCCTCATTTGCAGCGGCCCATAAACCGTGGTTACGTGCGAGAATAAATGAAAGAGTTTGCTTATAAAAGTCTCGTGTGTGTAGTACATTCAAGTACAAAATAGTTTTGCGTGGTTTTTTAGGGTTCCGTGGCTCAAAAGGAAAAAAACGGAACCCTTATATAGGATCACTCGTGTCTGTCTGTCAGGCCGTCTGTCACAGCCAATTTGCTCCGAATCCAATGGGCCGATTAAATGAATGTAGCGAAAATAAATGAATTTTGAATATGGGGGTCACTTTTGGGGGCCTAATTAGAAAATTAAACAAAAAAGTTTTGCAAACTGCACCGTGTCTGCACATAATCAAATGAAAAAGCTTGTTGCGAGGATCTCGTTATACATTTTTTTTTATATTTAAAAGTAAATACGTTTAAAGAAAATAGATGAAATTGACCATTTCCACCCCCATCTTATCTCCGAAACTACGGAGCCTAAAATTTTGAAATTAATATAAAATAACTAATCTTTTTAAAATATTTATTTTTACATTAAGTATAAAAAAATATTAATATCCTCGCAATAAGCCCTTTCATTTGGTATGTGACACTGTACAGTTTGTATTTTTTTTTCTTACCTGCCTCCTTTATCCGAAAAAAATGAGCCCAAAATAAAAAAAAAATACAGATAGTAATGATCCTTTAATCATAGATTACAGGAAAACCTTTAAGAAGTCTATGGTCTTAAAATAACATGGTAAATCTTTACGGAAACCTTCATTGTGCTCACACAAACATGAAAAATTCCGTACCAATCTTCATAACTAATTTATCAACACTTTCGGCCACATGGCCGAAAGTGATGTATAGCTATACATTTCTAGCATAAGCTGACCTCGCATTGTAAGGAAATTCTATACAATGCGAGATCAGCATAAACTGGTAATGTATAGCTTGATGTGTAGCCTTGTGTACAATACACAACAGTTTTTCAATTCTCAACGTACAAACACCTCTATTTTTCTGCACCCATCTGTGAATGAAAGGCGCACTTAGAGAGCGTCAGCAGATAATTGCTTCCGCAAACGCTAGGGAATCAACTAGCTGAAGGGTTATCCAATGGTGTTGCTGGGATGCTTCGCATTGGTATGTATGTGGTGGTTTTTAGGGTTCCGTACCTAAAGGGTAAAACGGGACCCTATTTCTAAGACTCCGCTGTCCGTCCGTCCATCCGTCTGTCAGCAGGCTGTATCTCATGAACCGTGATATTTAGAGTTGAAATTTTCACAGATGATGTAGTATTTCTGTTGCCGCTATAACTAAAAATATTAAAAAATAGAATAAAATAAATATTTAAGGGGGCTCTCATACAACAAACATGATTTTTTTGCCGGTTTTATAGATAATGGTACGGAACCCTTCGTGCGCGAGTCCGACTCGCACTTGGCCGGTTTTTATTTTTATTTTGCTATCGATGATTAGATTGGGGTGGTAAGGTTTAATGTATGTACAGTCACAAGTATAAATACGTTACTGTTACGCAAGATTCAGCGATTTTCTCCTTTGGATAGAGTGATATTACGAACAATCAATCAATCTTCCTAGCCTTTTCCCAACTATGTTGGGGTCGGCTTCCAGTCTAACCGGATGCAGCTGAATACCAGTATTTTACATGGAGCGACTGCCTATCTGACCTCCACAACCCAGTAACTAGGTAATACGATACCCCTTGGTAAGACTGGTTGTCAGACTTTCGGGCTTCTGACGACCCGTAACGACTATCAAAGATCTACGAATGACAGCCGGGACCAACGGCTTAACGTGCATTCCGAGGCACGGAGGAGTCTCAGTATGTAAAGCTGGTCACCCATCCACGGACCAACCCCGGCAAGCGTAGCTTAACCTAATTGATCGACCCGTGCGGCAGTAATTAATTAGCCACGAGCTCCTCGTGTGATATTACGAACATAGTATGTATTTCCAAAACTATCTATTATGGATTAGGTCACTTCTCAAAGTTGCAAGCATTATTTAACGAGAAATAACGCGTAAATTTTATGCTCGTGCATGACTGTACACACGGCTACACATCAAGCTATACGTTTCCAGTTTAGGGTCTCAGCACACATATGGGATCGGAAAGGGATCGTCACCGTATCGCCTCGAGCCGTTCAGAATGGTTTGTATTAAACTCCCTACTGCAACGCACACTAATCGGAATAATAACGTAATCGCCTCGCCTCGGAACAGGCTCCGAACTTGAATTCCCGCGCTTACGGCTCATCGTCCCCGCGCTTACGTTTCTCCGTCCCCGCGCTTACGTCTCTCCGTACCCGAGCTCACATCTCTTCGTCCCACGTATTGTAAACCAAGACATAACCGTGCGCTACACTTAACGTTTGGATTCAAACTGATCTGGTGCCAACCAGGTCAGCCAGGGGGCGGCGAGGCGTAAGCGCGGTGTCGCCTAGCCGTAGCCGAGTTGACGTACAGGCGCTGCTGATACGCTTTCGTTACGTGCATACGGTAGGTTGACGCCTGGTTGACAGCGAGGCGAAAGGCGTTACGGTTACGATCCCTTTCCGATCCCATATGTGTGCTGAGACCTTTATGCTGATCTCGCATTGTATAGGATTTCCGTACAATGCGAGATCAGCTTATACTGGAAATGTATAGCTTGATGTGTAGCCGTGTGTACCTCATCATTACGACACGCGTCTCTAGAGATCGCGCGAATTTGTTCTCCAATTTAAGGTTCGGTGGAAAGAAAGCACCAATAATGCAAACCATCCTCGGGTAATATGGATGACGATTCGCTCGAATTTACTCGCCAGAAAGGCGAATTACCCGAAGTTAATTTATTGGTAAATAAATCGGCAAATCCAGAAATCAATTCGACAACAAATAAATTAACTACGGATTAATCGCTTCAAGAAAAAATAATTATTATTTAAAAGTGTCGATTCGCCTGTTTCGGGCGAAATGTCAACCCGCAGTGAGATATGGCTGATTTAAGTACATTTAAATAAGATATGTAGCGAGTTAAGGAAAGTACCTATCAAAGGTGTCAGTTTTTCAATGTGAAGGTACATACGTCAGTTAGTTACTCGCTACTTAACTAATGTAAATGTAAAATTGTAAATCAACGCCAAGCATGGTGCGATGTTATCTTCCTGCTAAGATTGAGTAGCCTTTGCTTTCTTCAATCGAAAAGACATTTTCATTGGAAATGTCCACGGGCCGAATATGATAACATAATACAGTAAACTGTCAAATCCGAAAGTCTGACAAGTGGTGACAACTAGTCTTACCAAGAAGTATCGTGTTACCCAGTAAATGTTGTGGAGGACAGATAGGCAGTCACTATATGTAAAATACTGGTATTCAGCTGCATCCGGTTAGACTGGAAGCCGATCCCAAGAGAGTTGGGAAAAGGTTAGGCAGATGAGATGATGAAGACAGTAAACTGTCACACCTGAGCATGAAACTATCAAACTATTCGTATATTGTTACTACGGGAAGAGCAAAACTCTCCGAAGAAATTCGTCCTGGAAAAGAACATCTAGCGATAAACCCGCAACCACAGTTTCACTAGTATCAACAAAATATTATTTTACGAAAAGAATATCTTGCCCCAAAGTGAAAGGTACAGAAGGCCGGCTCTTCCCAGCGAGCGAAAACGCATGCAACATAGACACGCTCGGGCTTCACATACAGTGAGAGCAAGCGCACTCGCTTCGACTGGAAATTCTTTGAAATAGTGTCAGATCTCAGCACGTTGGTACGAGCATAAATATATTACTAAGGACAGGTCGGCAATAATATCTGATTTCATGATTTAGCCATAATTGCTAAATGTTCTCGACAAGACAGAAAATATTTTTGATGATGTGTGAAAGGCAATATTATTATTCTGTCAGATCTTTAATACTGTCAAATCTATATCAGATATTTTAAATCACAGCAAAATATCACTCTTCTGAACTGAACTGAATAAGCTCAGAAACAGATATTTATAACGCAAGACACGTCCGATATTCATGCATTCTGAGACACATCGGATACATCTTTTTCAAGCCGTTGCGGCACCCTATATTTTGAGGTTTCATGGTTCGTCAGATAGTTTTGGTTAACAGATAGGGTTGGTTTTTTTGATATTTTTGCCGATCCGTCCATGTAATATATTTCTATGCTCGTGACTGTACGTGTACCTACGTGTCTATGTGTACGTGCGCCAGTTTTCGCTCGTTGGATGGAGTCGACCTTCTGCACCTATGTATTTAGTAGTGGTCTTGAGCAGCCCCGAGAATTCTTATTACTCGGACGTACTATAACAATAATATCTTGAACTGTGAACACATACTCGATCACTGGTAGAGATAAATCTTTACATCTTTATACCTAGAGTAAATGGATTTCGTTTCTATGTACTTTAAGTGGAATTCGCTTTTTATGTTAATACTTGAAGATTTGGCCTTTACTTTTGAGCGCGATTTTTTTTCTATGCCTTTTTGACAAGATTTTTGTGCCTAGACCTATCTTTGATGAATTAGTTTTTTTTAGATTTGGAGAGATCTTTGATGTATCAGTTTCTTTTAGATTTGGAGCGGTAGGTAGGAACGATTGTATAGTTAGAATGGGAATTTCCGGTGGACCCGGTGAGTTGACAGTAGTCACATACTACTTGGAGTTGGCGCAAAATGTTTTTCTCTTCCATGCTCCTCTATGAGTCAGCACCTTTTTCTTCACATTCTAAAAAAACATAAAGATGAATAATTATAAAGTGTGTAACAAAAACGCTGTCCGATCCGTGAGGGTGTTATTAAAGAATCGTACTGAGAGCCTTTTTATGTGGTTTTTTTTTGGAAAAAAAATAACAATCGTCTCATTTTTTTTCAATCGGGAATTTTACTAGGATATTACATGGGGCGCGGGCGGCCATCGTCTAGCGGGTATCTACAAGTCATACCATATGACCTTTGCAGATTTGCTAATTTATCATGAAATTAGGGTAATTTTGGTACTAAAAATGTGAATTTCAAATTGCAATAACTTTTTTATTTTCAATAAAAAAATTCAATGAGTATGTTGAGTTTTTGTTGTTTGTTGTTGTTGGCCGGGCATGCGTCGGTAGTAACACTTTGACCTGGAGCTGGCCTAGCGTAGCCTCCCATTCTATTGAAACTCCGTCCGAGTTGTAATAGAATGGGAGGCTAACTAAATAGGAATAGCTACAATTTTTACTATGGGAACAAAAATGAAATCGCGACAGTTGTTCCGTATGTCGCATCATCATCTGCTTAGCCTTTTCCCAACTATGTTGGGGTCGGCTTCCAGTCTAACCGGATGCAGCTGAATACCAGTATTTTACATGGAGCGACTGCCTATCGGACCTCCACAACCCAGTAACTGGATAATACGATACCCCTTGGTAAGACTGTATGCCGCATAACTCGTCAAAATGTACGGAAAAGCTGTTTTTTTTTTCGCGATTTCATATTTGTTCCCATAGTAAAAGTTGTACATAATGATGAGTACAATGACACCTTAAGAGGTTGTTGGTGTTTTACCAATAACACAGTATATGAAAAAAAAAACCTAAAAAAGAGATTTTTTATTTTTGTTGTAATAAAATATTCACAAAATTACGTAAAAGAAACTGTACACGCACATTTGTCTTTCTACGTTGAAATACAAGTATGCGTGTACAGAGTTTATTTTACGTATCAATTTAATAGGTTTTTGAATATTTCACCAATCATATTTAAAATGAATGTGGTATTTTTTTTGCATATATATATGGACGCTATACTATTGCGGGTTAACGAGAACGCCCTTTGTTAGTTAACATACTGTATTATATAAACAAATATGGCTCATTTATTAGTATAGGATGTATGCTAATAAATAAAAAAAACACTGTTGACCGGCCCCAGAAAGCCTTCATTCTCACCATGACTTTTAGAAAATTTATACCCAGCTTTATGGAAAGATAAAGGTGACAGGAGAAAAACTTTTATTTCCTCTTAAGAGACCGAACGAGTAAAAGGTAACATTTCGAACGCTGAGTGAGATATATTTCAGTTTGATGCTGTTTTTCTATCAATAAAAAGATTCTTGGTGTCTTTCCTCAGTCAACACACCAGGGTGACGCTTTTGGGTTCAATATAAATCAATGAAGTTTTTTTACATACAGTATTTTTTCAAGTCATGTCTTTAGTAGACATGACTTGTTGGCAGTTTGACAGTTTAGTTTAAGGGTGAATTTCATCAAACTTTTATACCGAGTTGTCTTATCCTACTACGAATAAATTTTGAATTTTTGTCCGTTTTTCCATACAAAAACTGTCAGACGACAATTTTATTCCACGTATAAAAGATATCTGACTTTGATGAAATCAGCACTAAGTCCATTTATTTCTTACTGAAGACAACTCGCTGGTCAACCTAGGAAGTTCATAATCATAATCAGCCTATAACATTCTCACGGCTGGGACACAGGCCTTCTCTCACAGAGAGGCAGGAGGGCGTGTCAGACTTTTACTGACTAAAACCCACCCGTGTTCCTTTAGTTGCCTGTTGCCAAGGGTTCCGGTATCCCTTTCGGACTTTCCCGCAACCCTGGCAGGATTATGATCAACCTACGTTTTCTTCTCCAACAGCACAGCTCTGCGTCTGTTCAGTTAGAAGACCTTAATTCTAAAGGAAAGTAATTAACATTACAATTAATCATAAACACAACAAAACTTCCTAGGCCGAGTGTTAACGGCCGCGACTTACGACTTGTAGGTCGTAGTTTCGAACCCTGCAAGGCGCTTTACTTTGTGTAAATTATTTCATCAACACTGCTCTCAAAACGGTGAAGGAAAACATCGTGATCGTGAGGAATGTCCTAGAACTAAAAATTCGAAGACGTATGTGACCCATCAACCCGCACTGGGCCCGCGTGGTGGATTATGGTCCACTCCATCTCACAGAGAGGAGGCGTGTGTCCCAGCAGTGGGAACATTATAGGCTGATTATGCTATTAATGCTAATGTTATTCCAGTATCTATGTGCCCCTTTTGGATCGGACTGGGTTTTTTACGCATTTTATAACTCTCCAACAGCAAGTAAAATAATTTTTTTGACAAATTATTTGAAGAGCATCTCAGAAAATCAGAGAAGCTGTGTTTTCTCAAGTAGCTTTCCAATTAGGCTAGTATCTTGAGTCACCTGTTAGGCGGAGACTGCGATATTGATTTGGTGCCACCGTGTTCGGCAGCTTGAGAGCTTGTCAAATATTAATGTAGGTTAAGGAGTTCTTAGTTCAAATATTATGGATACCATTTCGATTATTGTACTTTTTGTAACAAATATCCATTATTGTAATTTTGTAGCGTTACAAACAAACGCAATTCCGCATTTATAATATTAGTTTGGAATATTAGGATATCCTAACTTTTTTAGGAGTAATATTACGCATTCACGCTTAAACAGCTGAACGGATTTGGATGAAATTTGGCACAGGGGTAAACCATAACCTGGAATAGGACATAGGATACTTTTTATCCCGATATTCCCACGAGATCGAGACGTACGTGGGTGAAATCCTTGTATCCTTGTAGGTACACCGATTGGCTTTCGGTTGAGGCTGAAGAGTTTGTTTAAGGAAAAATTTTGAGTAATATTAATAGCCTTTAGCATCACGTGGGTAAAAAACTATTCCCCTTTTTTATTCCTTCAGCAAACTTACAGCTAAGATACACATAGTTTTTTTACTGATAATATTAAAGCAAACCACCAAGAGACAGTAAATAGTAAAAGCAGTAAGTAGTATTTAAATTAGTAGTAGTAACGCAATTCCGCATTTATAATATTAGTTAGGAATATTAGGATATCCTAACTAATATTATAAATGCGAAATTGAGTTTGTTTGTTTGTTTGTTACGCATTCACGCTTAAACAGCGAACGGATTTGGATGAAATTTGGCACATGGGTAGACCATTACCTGGAGAAGGACAAAGGCTACTTTTCATCTTGGATCGCAGACTAAGTCGCGGGCAAGAGCTAGTCATTTATAATATCTGATCCTGTTAAAATCTCAGCGTCAAAACGTAGGTGAAGTGAGCAGCATTCTGTGACACTATTGTCAGCTCACTTCACTACACTCAAGTTTCACGGATGAGATTTGTATAGAATCGATCAGCGGATAAAGTTTAAGATTGTTACAATCATTTTTTTTTCTAGCTACGATTCCGAGTAAAAGATATTACATACACCACACCTGCTTCATCGAAGGGTTTAGAAAATGTTCCTATAATTTATTTAAATTACGGTTAATTTTGGCTCATTGTTGAAAAAAAAAACACTCACACAAATAAAAAGTTTTCAATTCTTTTGGAAACTTTTTCTTTTGATACTAATTTAACTACTACTTACTGCTTTTACTTTTTTCTGTCTCTTGGTTTGCTTTAATATTATCAGGAAAAAAACTGTGTATCTTAGCTGTAAGTTTGCTGAAGGAATAGAAAAGGGGAATAGTTTTTTACCCACGTGATGCTAATAATACGCAAAATTTTTCCTTAAACAAACTCTCATTCTTCAGCATCAACCGAAAGCCAATCGGTGTACCTACAAGGATACAAGTATAGTAATTACAAACACCTTCGTAAACAGTTAAAACTCCTGCCATTAAATATAATGTTACAATCAAAGTTTTAACGTCACTGATATGTACACCGTATTTTATATTACCTTGCGCATGTATCCCCTTCCTTATTTCCCTAAGGGCCACGTGGCGAAATTGCTTTAGGTGCGAGTTTTGACGAGAAAGATTTTCGTACTTACAAACTGCACACTGAAGGAACTCGTGGCTAAGTAATAACAGCCGCACGGGTCGATCCAGGTTAAGCTACGCTTGCCGGTGTTGGTCCGTGGATCGGTGACCATATTTACATACCCAAGTGCTAAACTGCATCCAAATCCGTTCAGCCGTTTTTGCGTGAAAGTGTAACAAACAAAAAAACTCACTTTCGCATTTATATTAAGGTGCGAGTAAAATTGACGAGACAGATTTTCGTACTTACAAACTGCGCAGTGAAGAAACTCGTGGCTAAGTAATAACAGCCGCACGGATCGATGCATCAGTTTAAGCTAAGCTTTATACGCTTGCCGGTGTTGGTCCGTGGATCGGTGACCATAATTTACATACCCAAGTGCTAAACTACATCCAAATCCGTTCAGCCGTTTTTGCGTGAAAGCGGAACAAACAAAACGAGACAAATTCACTTTCGCATTTATAATATTAATTAGGATAAGTTAGGATTTGAATTATGGATTAAGTTTTATGCAGCCATTGCTATTAATCCTTAAAAAACACTAGAAATAATTGGCATATTCCTTGTAAACACAAGGGAATGCCTAAAGCTTGTACACACCTCTACGCGACTGTATACACATAAGAAATTTACGTGCAATGACGTACAACCTTGCTCCCGATACAGGCCCATAAAGTCAGGACCGTGTGTCCATGTATTATTCAAATTCGACCCATATTCATACGTTGCTGTATTATCAGATCTGGGGTACAAAGTTACCCGGAATGCTTATTGAAAAAAACAGGTGGTTTTTTTCTCTGTGTTTTTTATCAAGGGTGTGATACAAAACACAAGAAATAGTGAAATACTATATAGTATTTCACTAAGTATGTACTTTCAAGGACAATTCAATCAATCAATTTGCAAAAAATTAAAAAGTTCAATTAGTTACAGCCTCAGAACAAATAAAAAACCGAGACAGAGCGCTGCGCTGTCAACAGTGACGTGAGGTCGGTTTCGTAAGCGTGTACAGTTAGTTAGTGAGGTGTAGTTTGATTCTAAATGGTTGTAAATGTGTGCGCATGAGCGTGTATGCACACAGCGGAGGTGTTGTTTTGGCATGCTTCACTGTCTTGTTCTCAGTGCTCTGTCTTAGTTTTTTATTTGGTCTGAGGTTATAGATATGACAGCCTGTAATTAATGCAGAAGGCAGAGGCATAATACTGATACAGAGAAGAAATAAGCGTTGAGCGGCAGGTCTGAACATAGGTTCTGCAAACTTTCGTACATGTTTTCTTACTCACACTCGCCTCATGTCACCATTTGTTTAAAAAAAAACTTTACTACGCACTACATTACTACGCAGCGCTCTGCGCGAACTTCAGAACTGCCAAGTTATATCGGCCGTATTGTACGCACTATACGCGCTTTTAAAGAAAGAAAGAAAGAAAATAAAATTTGACCTAGGTAAGGCAAACAATATTCACACATAAAACCAAGAACAGAATAAAAATAGTATTGTGCGCCTCACGGCTGTGCCAAACAGGCCCAGTTCAGCATAAACGCCAGCCAACTAGTGCCTGACGCTGGTTTTCAACTGGACCAGTTACGAGGATGTCTTACGGATGTAAATCAGTTTAGGTACACCGTTACCGTTCTTGGTAAGACTGGTTGTCAGACTTTCTAGCGTCCGTCTACTGTCAAAAACTGTCTATCTACGAATGTCAGGCGGGACCAACATTTTGACGTGCTTTGCGTAGCACATGTGGAGTCTCCTTATATCACAGAAAGTCACAATGTCCAGGGATTGACCCGGGCAAGCATAGCTTATCCTTGATCCATCGACCCGTGTGGCTGTTACTTAGCCACAAGCCCCTCTAAATAAGTCTAAATCTACCGAAGTAGGAATATTTATATTTACTGAAACAGCGGAGATGCTCAGTGTATTGTATTCTTTATGAAAATAGTATTCCCATACGGACGAAGATAATTTGAGTGTCAAGCGTTTGTTCTCGTTCGAAATGATAAATTGAATGGGTATATTTTATATTTTATTTTAACTTTCCAACACTTGCATCCAATTTTATTTGTATTGAATGATAAAAATATAACTGAAAGTCAGTCCTGAATGGAATGGACTTTTTCTGATTAAACATCATCATCTGGCTAGCCATTTCGAAACTATGTTGAGGCCAGCTTCCGGTCTAACCGGATGCAGCTGAATGCCAGTATTTTACATGGAGCGACTGCCTATCTGACCTCCACAACCCAGCTACTGGGTATCACGATACCCCTTGGTACGACTGGTTTCTAGATATATATGACATACAGAAAGACAGATTAACGTCAGTAGCCCAACTGTTAAGCACAATGGAGAGGGCTACAAATAAATCCCCTTAAGGGTCCCTAATGTACCCCTGTGATTCTATAGCACCCATGCAATCTACGATAAAACGGCGGCCATCTTTATTTGTGAGGGACTTACTGCATTGTGCCCTTTCTTAAGAATAGGTTTCATACAGGAGGTGAAAGCGATACATGGAAAGGGTCTTATTCGAAGCTTTCTGTAACGCAAACGGATTGGGTATCAATATCTAAACACGATAAAATAAAAATAAATAATAATTATTAAAAAAAAAAAACTTTGATGAGTTTTGTTGGGGCTATCAACCGCAGGTAGTGTCACTAGAAATATCAGTTTTATTTTATTTTTTGTGTAAACTTCACAAACATAATAAAAAAAACTCAAGTCATACTTCAAGTAGGTACCTACCTAAGATCACTACAAAATGTCTTTGACCCCAAAAAAACATCACAAATCTTTTTATTACATCGTGCTTAGATATCGATACCCATCATGTCTACGGAGTTTCACTAACTAATTTTATTTGAACCTGTGTTCTCAAGTCTATGCAACATGCCTGTCTACAACACTACCTACAACTTCAAACAAGGAATTAATAATGAACGTTGCAAGCCGTTACATGGCCTTGTCGCTATGTAACGTTACAATAGAGCCTAAAGGCATATGCCGGACGGTACATAGTTACCTTTCCGGTACCATATGGTACAAGCAAGGTAACTACCATGAAGGGTATTACAACAATTTATACGTTTTGAATATAATTATTTCTGGAAGTAAGGTGGAGATTTCTGGTGATGTACTTTAGATTTAATCTGCGTTTCATTATTCAGTTTTTAGAATAGAATAGAATACTCTTTATTATGTACACCATAAAAAATACAGATACAAATGTAGAAATTTAACATAGGGTGACACAATGGGCGGTCTTATCGCTAAGAGCGATCTTTTACAGACAACCTTTGGATGGATTAAAGCGCGAAGGAGAGATAATACTGCAGGTAGTCAGTGGACCAGTGGTGTACCATTTACATATACAAGAAATACATACATACATAAAGCATATACTTATCTATATATATATAAACAATACAATAATAAACATGAAACAGGAGGAAAGAGCTATATTTAATGACGATGTTTAAGGAGAGAGGAAGTGTTTTTTTACCAGAATTTTAAAAGTGGACAAAGATTGAGCACGCTTTATCGACACGGGCAAGGCATAACCGTACTGCTTGAACTGTAAAAGTCTTGTCATAGAAACTGGTCGAATGCATCGGCATTTCTAGTCTCAAGTTTTCCGATGACCTCAGATATCTATTATGTGTGTCATGAAGGAACTTGAACCGTTCTTTAAGATAAGAGGGAGTTGTAGGATTTTATGACCCAAAATCAAAATATTTTATCCATACTAATATAATAAATTCGAAAGTAACTCTGTCTGTCTGTATGTTACCTTTTCACGCCTAAAACCACTGAACGGATTTCGACAAAATTTGGCATGGAGATAGATGGCACCCTGAGGAAGGACATAGGCTACTTTTTATCGACATACCATGCGGGCGAAGCCGCGGGCGGAAGCTAGTTTCAAATAAACCTAATGGGCACATATGAAACACACGATCAGCCACAATCTGAATCATTTTGAAGGATGTTGCTAATCCATTGCTTCATAATTATGTTCGAAAAAGTTTGCTCAACAACGTAAACAACGCTATGAATGTTGTTGAACAGTCAAAATGAAACACATTGTGATTGATAGTGTGTTACGCAGTTAGGGTGCTGTTGTGCTATTCTATAAAGCTCTCACCGTGGAAACTTAGGTGAAGTAAGCTTGAAGTGAACTGTCACTGCCTTAACATCAGTAGGTATCGATGACAATGACAGCTCACTCCACGCTCACTTCACCTAAGTTTTCACGGTGAGATGGTTACAGTATAGCAATGCTGATCCCTCTAAAATAATCAGCAAGCATTGATTGACACTTTTACTAGAACTAGCACTAAGTGCCTGTAATAGCCTGTAAACAATATCAGTTGCGTAATTTAATTACTATTAAAATTCTGTAGGCGCTAAATATTGAATTGAATGTAAGTTTAACTAAATAGTTAGAGTAATTCGTCAACTGGTCCTACATGGCTTTGGCTCACTTGCAGAAGATCAAAATAAATGTGCAGTCGTCCTAAATGGGCCGTAGGCATGTAGGACGAGTTGACGTATTACCTACTCAATAGTTACGACTTCCACAGGAAGTGTGGGGTTAGCAGACTGTAGGCTTAGATAAACTTTGTGTTTATCTATGTTTATCTTAGACTGTGTAGGTATTAATCTATACGTATTATAATTAAAGTCGCTGTTCGTGGTTTGTCTGTATGTCTGCATTATTCTTTTAAACCACGCAACAGATTTTGATGAGGTTTTCACTATCATTTAGTGAATTTAATTCGGAAGGTTTATGTCTATATTACGTTAATATATAAAAGTTACATTATAACTAAGTAGTCTCGATGTTTTGTCAAGTCGTAAAAGCCGTGCAAAGCAGGAGCGGGTCGCTAGTATCTTATTATAAAAATATCTAACTATTATGTATAGGTATATATTATGTATAGGACTATTATGTATAGGTACCATGATAGGTACCCATATTTGTAGGTCTCTAGGAAAAGTAATGTCATCTACAACACTTCCTTATCACGATAAAATGTCACCCACCTATTCCCGCATATAGGGTGACCACGTGAAAACTGGGACAAGTACTTCCGTACTGATTGAACTGCGGTTTCAGCAAGTTGGAATGTTCTGGATGAACGCGTGGACACCCTGTTTGGCTCGTTTGGTTGTTTTGAATTTGTTACATTTTGGAGGTTGTTTTTTGACAAAAGAGACGTCTTTCCACGTTAAAAGACAAGTGCGACAAGTGAGCATTATTTTTTTGTCATGTTTTTTTTTTTTTCATGTTTGCACGCTATACTATTGCGGGTTTAACGGGAACGCCTTCCATTACTTCAGAAGTGAAATAAAAATTATTTTCCTGCCTTAAATATCACCAAACCAATAAGTAGGTACTAATTATAATATTAACTCACCATTTCAATACCATAAAATAAAATCCAAATTAAATTGAAAGGACAACATATTCCAACGACCGAAGTTTTAAAATATACAAAACACTAGCCGCCTTACTAATAAACGTTGTATAGCGCCTGTATAGTTACACGTTTTGTCTTCTTCTTTCAAAAGTAATTTGACTTTTGAAAAAAGAAGACAAAACGTTGTGTAACTATACAGGCGCTATACAACGTTTATTAGTAAGGCGGTAAAAATATATCGTCATTTTAATCACACTTGCCGATATTGCGCGAGGTCACCCAGAAGTACCGCGACATTTGTGCTAATTCGCGCAAAATTGCCGCGACGCGACGGTCTGACGCAAATTATTATCATGATACCTAGATAACTACCGCGGCCAATGGCCATAGCTTCGGCGTCATCCGTCTGGCGTCGGTTACTCTCGTCAGAAAAACAAACGAATGCTATCTCTGTCTCGCACGCGCAGCCCGTCACGAACTGCCCCCCGCCCCCGCCGCGCGCGCTCTTCTTCCTCACCTTCAGTGCCCTCGCAACCGTTGTGTACGTTTGCCGAGTCGCGATTATTATTGTTCCCGTCTCCGCGCTGTGCTTACACAAAATGACGGTAAACTTCGACCAAGTAAAAATAAATTATTTCGACCGGGTAGAAGTGAATAAAGAATCTTTAAAAGGACCGATGATGTGCACCGGACAGGGGATAGAAGAGAAAATTAACTTATCTACTATTGATCCTAGTGAAGCAGAAAATTTTATAGTTGACACTGTGGTTGACCAACAACTACAGACCACCGCACCGCCAGAGCAAATAAAAGTTCTGTCTGTTGAAGATGCTTTCAGTGTTTTGTTGGACGCACACGTTGCTTGTAACCATGGCAACGCACCGGCCACGTATGAAGAACTCTCTAAGACATACTCAGTGCCTAAAATTTGTGCGAATTGGATAGTTGAATCGTGCAACGTCTGTAATTCGAACCAAGTTGACAGCCAGAGTCCACCTGAGACACAAATTGTTGAAAAGGTATCAAGCCATCCATCAGGCAGAGGTTTGTGGCGCCTCAACATCATCCGAGACCCTTCTCTGGTTACAACCAGTAGAGTGAGTTTTTTATTAATTCTAAAGGAGGATTCCACAAACTTTATAGTTTTAAGACCAATCTTTGAGACTTGTGAAGAACTTAGTTTGGATTTAATGAAACTATTTACCGAATTTGGTTATCCGGAGAAAGTATGTGTACCAAACATGATAACTTTTTATAAAAAGATTTTCCATTTAGTTTACTCAATTAATCCTACAGTGAAAGTTCCAGTGGAACAAGTAAGCTCTAATGTCTTTGAGCAAGACAAGGAGGAGGTTTTGACGGAGATTAAAAATTGGATGAATATGATGCAAGACACATATTGGGAGCAGAGTTGCCATATTGTACAATACAAATTGAATACAACTAAAAAGTGGTTTACCAGATTGTACAGTAAAGAAGAATTTTTTGGTATTCCTTTCAATCAGTTCTTTAACTACCGATTCAGGACAAGAATGGCGTGGATAACCCCGCCTTTTTTGAATAACAAGCCTGAGCCCAAGAGTTTAAATTCGGAAAAGTAAAAACTAAGATGGAAAATTTTGATTAACGCTATAAGTTAGATAATTATTTTTTATGAATAAATACTGAATTTGATATTGAATAAGTTAGCTATTGTACTTTCAATAAAAAGCTCTGTCGCCTGAAATTAGCTAACGTAATATTTTTTTATTAAAAATAATGTTTAAAACACTTAAGAATAAATACTTTTAGATAAAAAACATTTTTTATTATTATTTAGATTAACCTAAATAGCCCTATTAAAAAAAAACCTGTCCTTAAATATCGCTTTATTTAAAATCGCTTGCATTTACGTGCACATTAAAAAGAATTTGTATAAATTTAGTGGTGGGGCGCAATTATAACTAGACGATCTCTATCTACGTAACGAAAGCCAAAACAAAAAAAAAAACGGTAAATATATTAAGTATTTTAAAGTACTACAAGATTCTTCTGGCGCCGGAATGACATTGACAGGGGGGCGTTGTTGGTAAACATTTTTGAAATTGGTAGGTACAGAAATTGTACTGATTAATCAAGATGGCGGCGTTAGTTCCGATTTTGGCCACGCGCCAAAAGAACTTTGTAGCGTTGTACTTATACTTATTATATTGTTATCAACCATAGACTACAACGAAGTCAATGTCATAGCAAAAAACTTGATCGGAGACGGCGAGACACCCGGTCCGGTTTACGGTTTCGTTTGAACGTCGTGACGGCCGTAAACCGTACCATAACCTAAGCGAACTCAGTCTGTAATGAATGCATCGTATACTGGTACTAGCTTTCCCCGCTCACATCAACACCTCAGGCTACCACTAATATAATTAACGGGGCACCGAGCTTTTTATACACAAAAACGCGTTTTTCTAACGGTTGTTTGAAGTAGTAAACAACTAAATTAAAATCTAAGGAAATAAATTGGTATTATTGGGCATATACACTAGGCAGTATACACGATGGAAACACGATTTGATAAAGTTGGCTCGATAGAATAAATTCACAAAGTTATCTCTAAAAAACACAATAAACGGGTAGTACGGCGTGAATACTTCGCGGAAGGTCATCAGTTTTTGAATAATAACAAAACTACATGTTTTATATAACGTATACACTTTAAATTTTCAAAATGTGTGATTTTTTTAACAATAAGAAGGAAATACCTAAATTCGCGCGAGTTTCACCCATCGTACCCAGAGCCGCCGCGCCGCCCTCCTGTCCGCTTTAGTCCTGCGTCGGCCATCGGACGGGGAGTTTGTGTCGCTCGCGCTTACGCACGGATTTAATAACGCAACGAAGAAAATTGAGTGAAAATTCATTGTAGCGTATTTGAAATGGGGAACAAAATAAAGAAATCAAGACAGAGAAGGGGTTGGCGAAAAACCAATGCTAAACGCTTGCATGAAGAAATGAAGTAAGTAAAACTCGTATACTTACCTAATTATTTACTAAAGCCTGCCTTACTAGGTGGTGGTGTTATTTTTTTTTGTTGTGGTATTTTAAAAACAATTTAATTTATCTTTTAGAGCAAGAAAACTACAGGTTGAGAACGTTGAAGACAAAGAGAATACTCCTGTTGCTTCGTAAGTATTCTCAGTACAGTCTGTATCTACCTACTTTCTAGTATCTGGTGACACTAATTCATGCAGCCAAATTCATACTGAAGACTCGGTAAGTGCTCAGTATCAAGGTTCGATGACCGTCTTTGTGAATTTCGTAATTTTTTTCTATTAATTTCGAAATTTGGAAAATATTTTGTTGATCCGTGATACATAAACTAAACAGTTTAAAATTCACTAAATTAAATCTACTATGATTTGAATCATTCTGTATATTTTTTTCGATTTATAGGGTAAATGTACCAGTTGTTGATATTTCACTGCAAAATAAATTTGAATCATCTGATGACGAGAGAGAAAGACAACTACAGATAGAAAATTTTGAGGATAAAGAGAATACTGTGGCTTCGTAAGTATAATTTTCCTACCTACTTATTATACCTAATTATTAAAAGTACCTAGTTGTCACTTATCTACCTATTTACGATATTTTAACAAATAAGTAAGGTATAAGTACTGGAAAAATCTTTTTCTGTTTATAGGGTAAATGTACCAGTTGTTGGCACCTCATTACAAAACAAAGAGTCACCTGATGAACTGGTGAGGTAAGCGTAAAAATAATAGGATGTGTCTCAGAAAACATTAATATTATAAGTATTATATTATAATTATATTATATTATAAGTATTAATATATTAAGTACCACATTATCTTTATAACTTTTAATTTCCAGGGTAAATTTCATGGATGACACCGATTCCAAAATTTATCAAACTCTGGAATTGTAAGTTCAGAAACTAATTATTTTTATGAAATAAGTCTTACTTTCATCCAAAAACAGTTTTGTTGATCATTATAGTAATTATAATCAAATGTTCTGTATTATTACAGGATGCCAATTACACCGGAACAAAATGCTTGTCTTCCAGTGGAAGGAGAAATAGATAGTGACATGACTTACTCACACAGAGAAAATATTACCATGAAGTAAGTCGCCGTTGCCGTTACCTCTGGGCCACCACTGCTCTCTCCTCACAGGGCGCCCTCTATTTTATTTTATAAATCCTTACAAAAATATTGATTGCTAACATAGATCTTCTTTTTTTTTTCATTTTAGTTTTCCGTTTGATGAAATACAGACGCTTGCTGCTGTAACTAGGACGCAAGACAAACCCAATGTAAGTAGTAAAATTAGGTATGAATTTATCAACGTATCCTGAACCTAGACCTACTGAGAAAAATAGGAAATTTGCTTATTTGATTTAATTTATTTATTTTTTCTCCTTTTAGCATTCTACACATCATTCGCCAGCTAGTTCAGATTCAGAAGAAGATTATTATACAATAGAACCAGAAGAAAAATTGGAAGAGATCAGAATAAGTGGAAATAGAGTTGTAGATTTTATGTATTTATTAGAACAGTTGCAACAAATTTCACACCATAACTCTCCATTAGGTTGTAACTTCAATTATTTGAAATTAGTCAGAGAAAAAAGAAAAGGATTTGTGTCAAAATTCCAGTTCGTTTGCAAAATGTGCAACACTAAATTGAGCTTACAAAATTTTAAAAACTCCAACGATAAAAAAGAACTTGATCTCAACGAAAACGTGGTAAGTAGTTTCATGGCTATAGGTTCAGGGTACGCGGGTTTGGAGCAAGTGTCTGCTTCACTTGAAATCCCCTCTATGTCGGATCATTATTATGCCAAGTGTCATGCAAAAGTCTGTGAACTTTGGGAAACGGCAAAAGAAAAATGTATGGCAGAAGCAGCAAAAGAAGAATACGATTTAGCAGTTCGAGATGGTAATGTTAATGCAGATGGAGTACCCATGATTACCGTGGTTGCTGATGGATGTTGGTCCAAAAGATCGTATAAAAAGAATTATAACGCTTTTTCGGGTGCTGCGGTAATTATTGGTTACAAAACAAAAAAAGTTCTTTACATGGCAGTAAAAAACAAGTATTGCATGATTTGTGCACGTTCAGAGAACAAAAATATGTTAGCTCCCGATCACACGTGTTATAAAAATTACAATGGTTCCTCAAGTGGAATGGAATCCGTTGCAATAGTTGAAGGCTTCAAACATTCTTTACCAAATCAGGGCTTGATTTATTCGAAGTTAATTGCTGATGGGGACTCCAGCACATATAAGAGCATATTAGAAGCAAAACCTTATGGAAACTTGTTGGTGGAAAAAATTGAATGTACAAATCACCTGTTGAGAAACTTTTGCACGAAACTTGAAGAGTTAACCAAGAACACTTGCTATCCTATAAAATATCGCAAACTTCTCGGAAAAAATATACTGCGCTTACGTAGATCAGTTAAAGGGGCTGTCAAACATATCAATTCTAAAGATTCAAATTTCAACCAAAAAGTAATTGACCTAAAACAAGATCTAATTAATGCACCAAATCATGTTTTCGGAGATCACAAATTTTGCAAACCTTATTTTTGCCAAAATATTGATCAAAACGAACCTACAGAAAATGTTATTGCTGAACTAAAGTCTAGCAATATTTTTGCAGCTATCATGAAAATTTTATCCAGATTGGTAAACAATGCTAAAAGCCTAATACACGACGTCAATAGTAATATTGCAGAAGTATTCAACAGCGTTGTTGCGAAATTTGTGGGCGGTAAACGAATTAATTATTCAAGTCGCCAGTCTTATACAGCTCGCTGTGCTGGCTCAGTTGTATCATTCAACGCAAAAAAATCACAATCATATATTTGCAGAAAGATTTTGATGCGAAGTCCTAACCCAATTATAAAAAAATTAGAGATGAAACGCAATAAAAAAAGAATCGCAGATTTTAACCGAAGATTATCAAAATCTTTTGTAATAAAAAAGTGTACAAACAATACGAGTATCAATGATAAATATTATGGCGACTCTTGTCAAAAGCCAGATTTAGAGCAAGATGACTATGATTTTGCTAAATCAGAACATATAAAGAAAATTCATCTTTCTGATGAGGATCGTCAGTCTCTTGAAAAGAGAACTGTTTTGCAAGCAGATTCGATAGAATGGCACCAAGAGAGAAAATTACGTCTCACTGCGTCTGCCTTCGGAAAGGTATGCAAAAGAGGCCTTATAAAATGTGCACCACTAGTAAAAACTCTTCTTAATGTGACTGGTGATTTAAGCCACGTAAAATCAGTTCGTTATGGCAAGGAACACGAACACATTGCATTAGAACAATTGGCTGAAGTACTAAAACTTGACGAAGAAGCAAACGTTATACAGAAATGTGGCCTATTCGTCGACCCTGAACTGCCGTTTTTGGCGGCAAGTCCAGACGGATTAATAGGTGATGATAAAATCATTGAAGTTAAGTGTCCATATTCGGCTAAGGACATAACAGTCAGGGAAGGCATAGCACAAAAAAAAATTAGTTTCTGGAAACTGGAGAAGAATGGGAACTTGACAATAAATAAACAACACGATTGGTTCTACCAGGTGCAGGGTCAGCTCCACATTACTAGGAAAGAATTATGTTTATTTGTTTTGTGGACAGAAAAAGATATGAAAATAGAAGCAATAAAAAGAGATAACGAATTCTGGAAGAACAGTATGGAAACAAAATTAAAAACATTTTACTTTGATTGTCTTCTACCAGAAATAATTGATTCAAGACTGGACAGAAAAATGGAAATTCGTGAGCCACAATATATTTTAGACGCAATAGACAAGAAAAAGTCAGCAAAACGAAAAAAAGCTATGCCTTCCGCGACTGTTATGCCTGAAGCAAAGCGGAAAAAAATATAAAATAGTTGATACACGTGTTAGAATAAACTTTAAAAAATATTATAAAAATTGTAACATACTTCAAATGTAATAGCAGAGATTCACTAAAAAGATTAAAATAACTTTAAACTAAACGAACTAACAATTTTTCTGGCTTCTTCCTGAAACATGTTATCCAGAAGTCGGCGCTCTCACATTCGTTTTCTTAGGGAATGCATCTTTGGTGAGGCTATGTGATGTCTTGCCATAACGAACAAAGTACTTACCATGTAACTTCATTGTCAGAAATTCGATAGAATCTGTCTGCAAAAACTTACTAAGTACTTACAAAAGTATTTTACTGAATCTATTTTGAAGAATGAATAATTTTAAAATTGAAAATACAGGGACGACTACGGGGATTTTTACCCTACTTATTTAGCCGTTAGTAAGTTTCTATTGTAATTAAAATATTATCATAAAAGGTAACTAATTGAGTATTATTATATTATTTTTTTATTGATCATAGATACCTACATAACGACGGTAAATTATAAATTTTAAAAATTGTGTAAAATCTGAAAAAGTCATCATGAATATTTCCAATATAAGTATTTGAAATCGTTCTTTTTGTTTTATTTTGTAAATATTGGTAGCACCGCGCTAGTCGATCACGCACGGCTCGGCGCACGATCGGCGCAGTGCTCTTATCTGTCTAGCCGTTCGCTCTCTTGCCGGTGTGCCTCACGCACACATACACGAAGCGCATAGAATACCTACAATCGATTAGCGCTAGAAACTCGGTGTGCCCTTTTGATGGTCGAAACTTGTTCGCCGGCTAACTTTGTTAGTACCTACATTGCATGGCTCTATTCAGACGGAACGAGTTTCAGTATTTACGTAGGTAGTACAGCACGACACAACTTAGATGTGGCATCGGCAAAATTCGTAAAACCGATCACCATCCGAACCGAGTACGCCTATAGGATCACCAATCTTTATTACTGCTTTAGGTGAAAATTATCTTTACGCAACCGCATTATGTCACAGAGTAACCAAATACATTGGTAAAATAACCAAATATATTTGTAAAATTGAAATTAATGAATGGTTCAAATATATAACTACCCGACCCGACTAACTTTTTGATGTATGGTTCTTTTCTTTTTTTCCTTGGTTTGTAAATCGCTGTTGACGGATAATAGTCGATGAAAAGTATTTGTAGCAAGAAGTATACATAAGAATGATTCTCAATCGTGTTATTAGTCTGTAAGCTTTCTGTAAAATAAAATAAATAAATATGCTACATCTGAGTTGTGTCGTACTGTACTTACGTACATCTAAAAGATTATTCTGATTGCGTTTCCTTGTGTTTGTGGTGATAGGCTCCTGTTACTGATTTAATGAGTTATTTTATTCGGTTTTGAGGAATTAGGTATTGTTTGTAGATCACAAGGAATTTCTGAGAAGCAGCCTGGAGTCTGGATTAGGTAGTGCCTGGCTAATGGCAATTACCTACCGTAATGTGGGTTGTTGCTAATTGAGTTAATGGAAGAAAATACGTGCTGGGACCTAAATAAATTGGTATAAATGGCGAGAGGATTATGATGAAACGAGAAATTATGTACTTACATGATTAAGTAATTATCATCTGCCTACCGATTTCGCAGCAATGTTGAGATCGGCTTCCAGTCTAACCAAATTCAGCTTAAAGGCCTTGGAAATGTTTGGCAAGCGATATTTTTGTGCTATGAACTATGGCGAGGCGGTAAGCCTAGGGTTATTTGAGACGTCCCCAATTCCCAGAATGCTCAGCTCTTAACTAAGTGATCCAGTCCGACGTAATACCTCAGGTATAACCAAATTAGTCTGGGTTCATTACCATCAGCTTATACAAATATAGTTAATTCTAGGTTTGCTGTTATGCCTTGATCACACATATCGAGTAAATAGGCGAGGCAGCAAAATTATATTAGGCCGAGAGAGTTGGATGGACGAGTAGGGGTTTACACTTATTTTGTAACTTGGCACCGACTCAGACCGCAAAAAGATAATTAAAAATTGTACGGTAGCGTGTACGTTACTTTTTTTTTTTTTTTTTACTAGTTTAATTATTTATACCTAATGGTTAAAAATATTTATTGGGTATGTTGAAACTGTTTGTACTTCCCGTCACTTGTCACTAAAGGTTCATTAGAAAACCAGCGTCAGACAGTACCTGTCTGTCATTAATGCTGAAATGAACCTTTTTGGTGCAGCCGTGAGGTACACACTATTATTGTTAAAACATTATTTTATTTTGTTATTTGTATGTTGTGTTTCACGAACTGTGTCCAAATAAACGTTATTCTTTCTTTCTTTCTATTCTACGTACGAGCGACTTGAGTGTGCTGAGTGGCGAGTTCGCACCGAGTGCAGGTTTATACCTGCCGAGTGGGAAGCAAATCAATGTGTTTACACGTACCGAGCACTCGGCCGAGAGAACCGTCTCGCCAATCTACTCGGTACGCGTGTTCAAGGCATTAGGTAAACTTCAAGCATAATTAGATACAATTTGATATCGATACGGACCGTCTGCAAGCTGACCTCAAGGCAATTATTGCGATATCGATAATCGATATCTTCTGGTGAGTGCGATTAATTGTACTGATCATGTCTGTAACCATAGTAACTAGGGTCTGTATTGTGTAATGAAGAAGCTGCATGAATGACTTTCAAACTGCCCCATTGGTCTCGTGGTCGCAAGTGCGACTGCTGAGCGTGGGGTCCTGGGTTCGATTCCCGAGTCGGTCAAAGTGTTATTGGGTTTTTCCATTAGGAATTTCTCAGTAACGTCACCGCCAAATTCTGCTAAGTTGGTGGTGTGATACCCCGTGCCTCGGAAAGCACGTTAAGCCGTTGGTCCTGCGCCCTGTCCGTCCTGATCTCTCTCCGGTCGTGTCGGATTCCCGTCCCATCAGACTATGAGTGAGGAAACACTCTTGTCATTCAAACCATGGGTAGTTGACTTGAATATAAAAATAAATAACCGAACACAACAAAAAAAAAACGTTATTTTCATTAAAAGATTTTAAAAAGTTTCTATCCGACACCGTGCTCGCTAGCGAAACAGCTGACTGACTGAGGGAGGTATCGCGCTCGCGGCCGGTCAGGTCACATCCAGCACCCCCAACCCGTGTTGGCAACGAACTTGCGTCTCTTGTGGTAAAATGTAGATGTAATTTTTTTTTTTTTTAAGTTGTAATTTTCCATTGTTTTTACGTTCTATAAATGAAACCAAACCACTTGTTGCAAGGATAACGGTGTTTACCCTAACACCCTGTATTTAACAAAAATTGTTGTAACTGTAAACAAAAAATTGTTTTATTCGGCGTTTTTTGTTTCGGGGTTCCGTTAACTTTGTTTTATTTTTATGATTTGTTGTTATAGCGACAATAGAAATACCCACACAATCTGTGAAATTTTCAACTGTATACCTATTACGGTTCATGAGATACAGCCCGCTGACAGACGGAGCGTAGGCTTAGTAATAGGGATCCGTTTGGCACTCTTCGTGTACGGAATCCTAAAAATACGTTATCTATCAGGTAAACGCCCCTTGCAACATTTACACTTAGCTGTAGTTCATACAAGCCAACACAAAAAAAAAACAAGTTCCTATCTTTGTTACATCACATAACATCTCCCTCGCCGCCGCTAAACATACTTATATAAAAAAAGTATTTCCTAGGAAAAATCCTACAATGTCTGAGCCTCAGATATAAAACTATAGGACGCTAAAACTCGTTCATTTTTCACCTACAACAAAGTGTTCAGGAGTTATTGCCTACATCATAACCGGGGTATTTTTCTTATACATACGCTGGTGTAGAATTTCTAAAGCTCATTTTTGCTTGCGAAGTTTTCTTGGTTGGTTTATTTAGGTAGACTTACTCGTATAATTTAGCAACTTCACAAATGAGGACAATTTACGTTCATTATGATGATGATGATCAATATAGAGATACAAAATCGGCCAAGTGCGTGTCCACGCACAGTGAAGGGTTCCGTTGTTGGGATGAATATTTGCACAGTATCGATTTCTTATATTGAATTAAATAAAGCGGCCAGGACCGAGTCCCCACTCGCACACGAAGGGTTCTATTCCATACCATATTTAACACTATCGAGCAAAAGACGCCGAAAAGATCACGTTTCTTGTAAGTACCCCTTAATTTTTAACTTTATTTTATTAATGTTAGTTGTTGAATTTGTGAAAATTTCAATAGTGTCTACCTACTACCTATTACGGTTCAAAAGATACAGCGGCCTGTGAGATAGCGACGGACAGCGGAGCCTTAGTAAAAGGGTCTCGTTGGCACCCTTTGAGTAACGGAACCCTAATAACAAGATGGCGGCATTATTTCCGATTTTGACCACGCGCCGTTAGATTCTTTGTATGACACCTTCTTTTTTCACAAGATTATGCGGATTCTAATCCTAACTCAAAAAAATCTGCCTAGCCTTTTCACAATTATATTGGGGTCAGCGCCCAGTCTAACCGGATGCAGCTGAATACGAGCATTTTACATGGAGCGACTGCCTATCTGACCTCCACAAGCCAGTTACTGGGTAATACGATACCCCTTGGTAAGACTGGTTGTCAGACTTTCGGGCTTGTGACGACCTGTAACGCATGTCAAAGATCCACGAATTATAGCCGGAATCAATGGCTTAACGTGCTTTCCAAGACACGGAGACGACTCTGTATGTAAAGATGATCACCCATCCACGGACCAACCCCGGTAAGCGTACCTTAACCTGATGGATCGACCCGTGCGGCTGTCATTACTTAGCCACGAGCTCCTCCTAAATTAACCTTTTTGCAGATACCTTGGTTAAAACAGCTATTAAATAGAAAGCAATACAATACAATGTAATCATTGTAAAACTGACCAATTAAGTTGAAAGTTGTAACAATTTCGTCCGAAATTTCGCAGCCACCGCGTACGAATGCGTCGTTACGTAATTTAAATACGGAATGGGAATTGTTACCCTAAATGTTGGAAAAAACGCTGGGTGTGCACGTTGGGTTTAATAGGGGGTTCCGTGTAGGGAAAATGTTATTTTTAAATCGGATAGTTAGGTACTTCCCGATACATTAAGATCCTGTTTTTTGTAGGAGGCGGAAGCTAGAATATTTTACAAAATACAATTTAAGTTGAAAAAATCCCCAATAACAATGATCCAACAGTAAATAAATTTTCATTCAATTTATTTACTGTTGGATCATTGTTATTGGGGATTTTTCTATGAATGAAGTGAATGAAATTAATGAAGTGAATGAAATGAATGAAATGAATAAAATGAATGAAAGGAATGAAATGAATGAAATGAATGAAATGAATGAAATGAATGAAATGAATGAAATGAATGAAATGAATGAAATGAATGAAATTAATGAAATTAATGAAATTAATGAAATTAATGAAATTAATGAAATGTATGAAATGAATGAAATGAATTAAATGAATTAAATGAATTAAATGAATTAAATGAATTAAATGAATTAAATGAATGAAATGAATGAAGTGAAATAAAATAATCTTCTTATTCCAGATATAATAGATAATTGATGATAATTTTCAATATCTATACACACATACTTATATAACGAAATATAATGCGATACCTACATAATTAACATTTTATCACGACATGACACCGGAAGAGGAAATCACTAAGCTGGAATGTTGCCAATATTCAAAATCAAAGTTACAAGCTTAAATAAAAGATTTTGCTCTGGTTGTGAATTAGAAATGCGTTTGAAAAAGCTTCATAAGCTTGTGCAACATACCATAACATCACGCCAGTAATTGTCGAAGGAGTAGGCAGAAGTGCACCTGTAGTACCCCCTAGAGGAGCTCGTGGCTACGTAATAACAGCCGCACTGGTCGATCCATCAGGTTAAACTACGCTTGCCGGGGTTGGTTCGTGAATGGGTGACCATCTTTACATACCGAGATTCCTCCGTGCCTCGAAAAGCACGTTAAGCCGTTGGTCCCGACTTTCATTTGTGGATCTTTGACAGTCGTTACGGGTCGTCAGAAGCCCGAAAGTCTGACAACCAGTCAGGGGTATCGTATTACCCAGTTACTGGGTTGTGGAGGTCAGGTAGGCAGTCGCTCCATGTAAAATACTGGTATTCAGCTGCATCCGGTTAGACTGGAAGCCGACCCCAAAATAGTTGGGAAAAGGCTAGGCAGATGATGATGCACCTGTAGTACCCCCAAAAGATTTTTTATTCACATTTTCATTTTTATTTATGATTACATAATGCTAGCATTAGCATAAATAAAATGCGTTGCAATGCGTTACATTTTTTTTTGTTAAGAACGTCATCCGGCGCGTATACAACAAGTTTCATTCAACATTCAACAGCTGCACAAATAAACCACCAGCTAACGGTACCCTAAAAAGCGCACGTAAATGAATACCGGTTCCATATAGTTTGGCAGAATAGAAACACGTATTGTTCTTCCTGGATTGTTTCGACTCAGTCCGTGAACCGAGCTATTCTGCAGACAGACGGATAGTTGAATTTGTATTAGGATTATTCCTAGCCAGACTGCAAAGTAGTATTCAATTTGTTGCGTCGAGTTTTGCTTTTGTTTGCTCGGTAAAGTATAGGGAATTGGTGTAGGATATTGGCTCTGACATGAAGCAAACTAAGCAACATTTACAGCTGATTTAGATTTGCATGTAGCGAGTTTAGTTTAGGAGAGGGGCTTGCTAGCAATAACGGCCCGTTCACGACCTTGCCGCTGTGAGTGGCAGCTAAGCGCGGGGCGGCGAGCGGTAAGATCAAAAGTATAAAAATGTTTGAAGCACGCCACAAGACGCCGCTCGTAGCGAAAACGCGCGCGGTTTTATCCGAGCGACTCGTTACAGCACGAGCGGCCCACGGTGCGGGGAGCGGTTTACTTTGTAAGTTGACAATGTTGACGTTAGTGCACGTTAACTCGTTGGCGAATTTAACTAGTTGACGAACGCAAATTAACGTTGACGTTTCGTTAACGGAAAAACCTTCAACGACCCATTCTTATTGCAAAACGCACCGCTTACCGACGCCGCCCCACTCGCCGCGCCGCGCCCCCTAAGGGCCGGTTTTTTGATCGCTAGTTAAGTTGACCAATGGTTAAAAATTGCAACAAATGGTTCAATTTCTGAAAATTCTGTTTTTTGATTCCTAGTTAACACGACAACTGGTTAAATATGTAACCATTGGTCAAAATATTTAACCACAGCTCCATCTAGGGTTTAGCAAGATGGCGGATAGTTAACTCTTGGTCGCAATCGGCTGTTACGTGTTTTTTTTATTTTAAATGGGTGTGTGTTTGAGTTTTCTTCATGTTATTGAATTTCTGCTGTAATTGTTTTACACTTCGATATCTTACTGCGTCAGTTACATTTTTCAGCAAGAGCCCGCCAAGCTGCATCTTTTTGTTGGTTACTTGCATGATCAGTTTTTTTGGTCGTTATAATGGGATAATCTCTGAGAAAGTACGAGAGCTTTGTCGTCTCTTGTTCATTAAAATTGGCGGTACGAAACACGTAGTACCTAGTGCAAATTAATATATTTTTCACTAGCAACATAAGTACCTAATTAAAACATAGAAACACACAAGACGTGTAAGTGTAAATATAAAAAAATATAATATTATTTAATAAAAATAAATAAAAAATATATATAATAAGTGAAAAGTAAAAAGACAAGTATGACAGGTGTGCGTGTACGGAGTTTTTTATTTTTCCGTATCAATTTAATTTGTTTTGTAAATATTTTACTATACACCGTGGCATTTTAATCGTCTTTCATCCGCAGCCCACTTCATGTATCCAATGACTACTATACATTCATAAAAAAAGATAGGTATTTATGAACATTTGAGTAAAAAAAAAAAAGAAAAATTCAATAGTAAGACGCATGACGTAGTTTGAAACACCCTGTTATGAGCGCGGTCCGAGCATTGCGTTCCAAAGGCGGCACGGACTGAACCGGCGGCATCTTTAACAGAGTTCATTCCCCCTATTGCAAAAATGTGTGTAACCTTTTTTTCTTTTAATGCCATCCTTATGCCTACGGAATAGAAGTCAAAATCGGTTGAACGGACTGTATAAAGGTTTGTTTCAATATCTAATCTTATTTCAAATGGGGTATAGGTACATAGTAAGTGCAGATTAATAAAAAAGAAAGTTACAAACATACGGCCGATTTGAATAACTTATCAATTTGTCTTCGTTCGACCCTATTGAAGATAGAAATTTGACTCATGTCTACTAACCTATCAAATAACAAACAAAAGATATGTAGTTAGGTTGATCACACCTCGGTTGCGTAACATTTTCAGATTATTTGGCGCAGCGTACAATCTCCTTGCTCCCCGTAAATTGTCACCACTCACTGCGTACAGGCGCACCATTTGTAGGTACTCGATATTCGAGTATCGATAGTTCCTCATAATCATTGTGAATACCTACTTCACAATGATTATGAGGAACTATTCACTTCTTGCACTGTAACGATCGCGAACAACGTTTGATATCCGGTAGCGCGCGCGCACTTCCACTTCCGGTATTCGGCGGCCGAATACCGGAAGTGGCCGAATTTCGGCCGCAACTGAGACGCTGCGAGCGAGATTGACCTTCACTTATTTTTCGAGTGAAAGGGGGTATTACCATAGCAAAATAATTACTCCCAACTCTTCAATCGGTAATTTAGTGCCGATTGCAATGGCAACATAGTTAACAATAGTCAATTCTAACCATTGTTCAAATGGGGATCAAAAAACGTAAACTTGAGATAAGTATTGGTTAGAGTCCTAACTATGGTCAGTTTAACAATTGGTTAGCTTGACTATTACTAGGGATCAAAAAACCGGCCCTAAGACCGAAGTCATGACCAGGACGTAACAGCTGCACGGGTCGATCGATCAGGTTAGGCTACGCTCGCGGCGCGCGTAACCTAACCTGATCGATCGACCCGTTGGTCCGAGGATGGTTGACCTTCTTTATATACTAGACCCCTCCGTGTCTCGCAAAGCACGTTAAAGCATAATCAGCTCATAAGTTTCCACTGCTGGGACACAGGCCTCCACTCCTCCGCGTAATCCACCACGCGGGCCTATTGCGGGTTGGTAGATGTCACATATCTTCGAATCTTTGGTTCTAGGACATGCCGGTTTCCTTACGATGTTTTGCTTCACCGTTTTGAGAGCAGTGGTAATGAATGTGATGAATTAGTTAGACAAAGTAAAGCGTCTGACTGGGTTCGAGCCCGTAACCGTAACCGCCTGACCACGGGACATTCCGCTGCAGCGAATTTTCGCGCGGTGCGGACGGCGAAGCGACTTGCGACGAAAATGAATAAAAATGTACTGCCCGCCGCACAGCCCGCCGCACCGCCCGCCGCACCACCGTTCGCGCCGCCCCGCCCCGCCCGTCCCGTAGCCAGGCGGTAAGTCAGGGCCGGTACCACTGGGCCACCACTGCACCTGCTGCTAGAGCAGTGGTGGCCCACTGCCTATGGGCATCTGCAATAGCAAAGGCGTCGTAACTGGTAACGTCTCAAGCCCCTATCATTGTATCATATTCATGAAAGATGAAGTACATTTTGACGAGTTATGCGAACATAAATGTACGGAACAGCTGTTTTTTTTTCACGATTTCATATTTGTTCCCATAATAAAAGTTGTTCATAATGATGAGTACAATGACTCCTTAAGAGGTTGTTGGTGTTTTACCAATAACCCTGTATAATTAGCAAAAGGCGCTCAACGCAGCAATAAAAACACAGTCCTCTATGAACGTTAGGGATGGGCAAACTATGGCCCGCGTAACGTCATTTTGACATACATAAGAGTGTACTGCTTTCAGAAATTATGTTCTAGCGTTCATGTACGTTTAGGGCTGGCCGTTGTGAACTCTAATATCTAAACAGAATCACAACATTCGAAATACTGTAAGTAATATAAAAAATTGCGCTGGCGTGCTCCACCAATATCCACGATGTGTGGTAGCATTTTGGCATTTCTTTTTATTCTGCATCCCTGACTGCCGCTGATGAAAAAAGTTTGCCCACTCCTGATGTGAGTAGACCCTTCCTGTCTTAATCATATACCTGTAATCTGGCGAAGGTGCTTTCACGCAATTAGATTACAGGATACAATAGCAGCTCTGGAGATTTGTTCCTTATAATATGGTACAAGTTCGGAGGTCAAGCGATTTTTAGTGTGAATAAAACCTTTAAGGCCAAAACACACACAGAGCGGGTGCGGGGCGGGGGAGTACGGCGGGTATAATAATTTGTAATTCAAGGAATTATATGGATGTCAACACACAGAACGCGGGCGCGGGTCGGGCGCGGAGCGGGAGCCGCGGCCGCTGACACAACAGCGCGGGTCGGGAGCGGTTGTGCTATTCTGTAAAAATATCTCCGTGTAAACTAAGTGTAGTAAAATATCAAAGTGAGCTTGGAGTGAACTGTCACTGTCTTAGCATCAGTAGGTATCGATGACAATGACTCACTCCACTCTCACTTCACCTAAGTTTTCAAGGTAAGATGGTTACAGAATAGCAATGTGGGTGTAGCGGCGTTACATTCGTTGCAATACACGTATCGATGATATTCTCCATATTGATGTTTTTTTTTATTAATGTCAAGAACCTACAACTTTTTCCATTTTCGCGTTCTTCTCTTTAAAATAAGTAAAAAATAATAATTCTTCGTCCGTGTCAGAATCACCCAGCATTTTCACACTGCAACCGCTGCCGTCTGTCAAAGTACAACCGCGCCCGACCCGCTGCCGTCCCGCGCCCGACCCGCTGCCGCCCCGCGCCCGACCCGCTGCCGCCCCGCGCCCGCACTCTGTGTGAACACGATGAACCGCGCGACTCACGCGATGAAAACGACCCGACCCGCTCCCGCCCCGCACCCGCTCTGTGTGTGTTTTGGGCTTTAAGGTACGTTTGTTCTGATTTTGAACACGTGGCAAAAGATCTTTATACCGTATATCAGCGTTGTGGTTCTTGGAATTTAATTCCCTTTTTTCGTGCTGTAACGTTCTTTCACAGATTTCACGCACAGTTTAAAATTCGGTGTGCTAAAGTCTTAAAAATATTTTTATTTGAAATTTTTCGTACACACGGCTACACATCAAGCTATACATTTCCAGTTTAGGCTGATCTCGCATTATATAGAATTTTCGTACAATACGACGTCAGCTTATACTGGTAATGTATAGCTTGATGTGTAGCCGTGTGTACACCACTATATTTATTTTTATTTACAAAAAATCCCTTACAAATTGTAATCTATATGAAACGCTTTTCCTCCTATAACTTACACCAAACATAAGTGCCCCTAAATCCTAACTTCGTGACCTATTAGGTCGAGCAAATAATCACAAGGGCCCGACTGTTATGTAAATAGTATTTAACTAATCATTTGATGACCTTACACTAAATGGAACACCTCGACTTTAGCATGAAATTGGAGGGTAGATACGGTCTGGGGTAAGAAATCAAGCAGATGACGACTTTATAATTGTCAATTTTAGTCTATAACTTGGTATTTGAGTTAATATGTGTTTAGCGATTTGTGGTGCGAATGGGCCAATAACATCAGAGACAGAGCAATGGTAGCCCAGTGGTAACAGCCGCGACTTACGAGTCATAGGCGTAGGTTTGAACCCAGACAGGCGCTTCAGGCAAATTATTTCATCACCACTACTCTCAAAACGGTGAAGGAAAAAATAGTGAGGAAACTGGCATGTCCTAGAATCAAAAATTCGAAGACATGTGACATCTACCAACCCGCACTGGGCCCGCGTGATGGATAACGGCCGTTTCCTTTCTCACCAGAAAGAGGAGGCCTGTGTCCCAGCAGTGGGAACATTACAGGCTGAGAATGCCCAATAACATGATCACGAACAAAATCGAAAGATTAATAAGTGAGCCGGTGTTAAAATGAATTATTCAAAAGCATTTATACAGGTATTCCCAAAAGGCATCCTGGGAGCCTATCTACTGATTACAGTGTTCATCAGTGGGATCTCCAGTGGGGATAGCCGTTATAGACGCGATAGTACCTCGAATTCTCCAGGTTTATATAGATAAAAAATATACTAAAAGCTGACTGACATAGATCAATTATATTAAAGGACTACCAGCGGCCCGCAGCTCCGCCCGGTTGGTCCCTAATTCTTTTTCTAAAATAAATAAGTTACTCCTTATAACATCAGCTATCTGCCAGTGAAAATCCCGTCAAACTCGGTCCACGCGTTTCGGAGATTAGCCGGCAAAGAAAGACAAAAATTAAAAAAAATGTTTATTTTATTTTATGTACCCTTTACTTTCATAGGCATTTAGTAAAAAGCTGTTATTTTGATATTAAAAATAAACGCTTCAATTTTATTTATTTGTATGTACCTATAGACAATCTGTGAATGTTCTTCGAAAGCGCAGAAATAAAACTATGAGCAGGAATAAAGAGTAGAAACTTAAATCCAGGTTTTATGGGTAATTCATTCAGAAATGTTAATCGAGTGACATTCTCAAGTTGTAAAAAACTTTAAACATTGAAACATCATTTGCTACTACTTTTTTAGGGTTCCGTTCCTGAAGGGTGTCAAACGGAACCCTACTACTAAGCCTCCGCTGTCCGTCCGTCCGTCTATCACAGGGCTGAATCTTGTGAACCATAATAGGTAAACAATTTGTAATTTGCACTGCGTGTGTACTATTATGGCCGCTATTACAGCAAATAATAAAAATTAAAGTTAAAAATTGACTGAGGATTGACGGCGCTGCCGAGGCCGGCCCAGGAAGAGATGGAGGGACGATCTAGACGCGTACCACACCACGACGGGTTGGATCAAAGTGGCCCTGGAAAAGGATGTTTGGAAGGATTTCGGGGAGGCCTTTGCTCTGCAGTGGGACAGTATAGGCTAACATAAAAAATAAAAATAAAAAAGTTAAAAATTAAAGGGCATACGAAGAACGTTGCCTTTTTTAGAAAATATTGTTAATATTTAATTATATGATGGTACAGAACCCTTCTTTTGCGAATCTGACTCACACTTGTCCGGTTTTTTTACTGTCGGAAGCGACATACCGCTAGTGTTTCAAAACAAAATAATAATTTTTGATATATAGCAGTACCTTTGCAAAACTCTACCAACTCGTACTAGAGTTAGTTTTGCAATCTCGCAGAATCAGATTTTACGTAAATTAGACGTAGATTATTTATTTAGTAACCTATTCCGAAGAGTCATAAAAAACCCTGTAAGAAATCGACACGCCGTGTTCTGGTTCGCGTCTAGTCAATCGTCATCTTGAAGATGCCTCGTTCCGCTTTAAATAAAATATTTTTCTTTCTTTTTTTTCTTCCTATTAATAACCTTAGTAAAAAAAAACGACACAATCATAAAAAAAACGATAACAGTCATCTACGTCCACATAATTTTCCACCAGATTTAACGAACAAACATTAAATATTTCCTGAAACCAACAGACGCTCACCCATTCGTAAAAAGACTTCATGCAAAAAGAGATGTACCTACCTACCTCGCAATTACCGGTTTTTTATTTTTTTACGGAACTCAAAGCGGACTCTGGCGTGACATCGCTCTTGACCCATATACGAAGAATTTTCTCTTTTACTCCAACCGTTTATGTTCGATGTGGAATTGTGGAAAATGTTTTTGGGTTGTCTTTGACATTTCATCGACAAACTGCTTTGTTTATAAAAGACTGGCTTCACCCGCGTGGTATGTCGATAAAAAGTAGCCTATGTCCTTCCCCGGGATGCCATCTATGTCCTTGCCAAATTTTATCGAAATCCGTTCCGTGGGTTAGGCGTGAAAAGGTAACATACAGACAGACAGATAGACAGACAGACAGACAGACAGAGTTACTTTCGAATTTATAATATTAGTATAGCTATGAGCATTGTACAGAAAATGGTGGAAGTTTTTTTATATATTTTTTTTATAAGGATCTCCTGTCTACGTAATAACAGCCGCATGGGTCGATCCGTCTGGTTAAGCTATCCTTACATATCGAGACTCCTAAGGTGCCTCGGAAAGCACGTTAAGCCATTGGTCCCGGCTGTCATTCGTGGATCTTTGACAGTCGTTACGGGCCGTCAGAAGCCACAAAGTCACAACCAGTCTTACCAAGGGGTATCGTATCACCTAGTGACTGGGTTGTGGAGGTCAGATAGGCAGTCGCTCCATGTAATATACTGGTACTCAGCTGCATCCGGTTAGACTGGAAGCCGATCCCAATATAGTTGGGAAAAGGCTAGGCAGATTTTTTTTTTATAAGGATGAGAGTGATACGTACAGTCACAATGAAGACAACCACTTCGAAGCAGGGCACGTGGACGATCCCCCAGTGGTCCGTGTCCACAGGACACGGACCACTGGGGGAACGGCGGAACGAGGATCTGAGAGATCTGAGGGCCTAGACAAGTGACAATCGCTTCGAAAGCGTTTCGTATTTCTACAACGACTTTCAACACATCCTACAACACACATCCTATACATTTTTGCCTTTTCCATCAGCGTTATCGCTGATAGAATGTCACTTTATATAGGGCTTCTGTTTGTCCAGGGTCGCCAAGCATTGTGCGAGGGCTAGGACTATGTATGACTGAAATTGAAATGAGTATTAAAATATTAAGAACTTTAAAGGGAGTTGAGAAATGGACTCTAACCGGGGTTCGTGACTAAGTAGCAGCTGCACCGTTCAATCGATCAAGGTTAAGCAACCTTTAACTGTCGAGGTCGTCCTGTGAATGGGTGACCATCCATTTTATATCGGAAACCCTCCGTGAAAAACCCGTTAAGCCGTTGATGCCGACAGTCGTTCATAGATTTATGGCAGTCGAATAGGCAGAAGCCCGAAAGTATACAACCACTCTTACCACGGGTTATCCGGTAAAAGAGTTGTGGAGGTCAGATAAGCAGTCGCTCCAAAATACTGGAATTCAGCTGCATCCGGTGGAACTGGAAGCCGACCCCAACATTGTTGGGAAAACGTTAGTTAGAAGATGAGTCGCGCGCAATGACAAGACGTAGAAAAACCTCCGTGCGGATGCAGAGCTGGAGGTATGATTTCTTATGGAATTTTGCCCTTGCGTAAGCGCAGGTGAGGTTTCTCTACAACCCTAGTAAGTAGTTTTAATCGCTTTTTCCTGTTAAAAAGATTGGATTTAAATGAGACCTTAAAGAATAACCGGTCAAAGTAAATCTTACTAGCACAGTTTATTACTGTGCACACAGCAAAATATCCCTGTTCATTATTATGATAGTACCTACATTTATGAAATAAATCATAATCAAAACACAGAATATTCATGATTACAAGTCACCATAAAATCGGATTACAATTTGCGAGGCCAAGGCTAAGTCCGTGGACCGTGGCCTTGCCCCTTAAGGCCACGTTCACGGCCTCGAGCGATGCGAAGTGCGAAAAGTCTTGCGAGGCCGCGTCCTATTTAAAAGGGCTCGTCGCGCGAATACGAGTTCGTCGCGCGAATGTGGTCGCGTATTTGCTCGATGTCAAAATGTGTGTCCTAATAAGCGATCGTCAAAGATGGATGGTGGCATCGAGTATTAGTATTTCAATAATTCAATAGGCCAACTGTTTGGTATCAGTAGATATTTAATCGCACAACCGTACGACCTAAGTTCGCGTGATACTAATTCGCGCCAACATTTTGTTCGCGCGAATACACAGTGTGAATGTTAATTAGGACACCAGTTCGACTCCGGGGCATTTGATTGCTAGTTCGTATTAAACAAGGTTCGCGCGAACTTGCGATGATAGTCGCGTCGTCACTTTCGATTAGGACGCATGGTCACTCCCTACAAGCACACGTGTCGCTTGTTTCCGTCTGTCGCTCAGCAGTCGCGTCGCGTCGTGGTGACTCGTGATAATTATGCTCTCTCTGCAGTTGCCGTCGCAATACGCGTGTCGCTTTAGCGTGTCGCTCGTGGCCACGCGGTAAGGCTATTCTTTCGCCGATGTCAGTGAGTGAGTGATTGGGGGGCGCCTGATCTAGTTTAAGCTTTTATCTTTATTAAGTTATCGAGCTTACGTCGGATCTTGTGTCTGTTTTTTGTAAGAAGAACGTATTATTTGGTTTAGCATATTTTTTGTTGTCCTATATATTTTGGGATTTACCTAAACTTCGAACCGTGCCGTTAGATATAGTATTTTTTTTAAGGTTCTTCATTCAGTCATTGCCATTATGATTTTGTGTGTGAAGTGGTCACCGTATTAGTGGTTCAGCTTCAAAACCATCAGGATTATGCAGGAATATAGGAGTTCGTCGTGGACCTGGTACGACAATGGCTGGCCCTGACATCATCTTCGTCATCAGAAGACAGCCGCCACGCAGCCATCGATGACACGCGACGACCTGCTGAAACTGTCACCAGCCAGTGTCACTCTTATCCGACCTTTTCGGTGATTCCAATAACTTCGTAACAAGACAAGGCGGCGCCACTTCCTGCGCCGTCATATTTTTATTATTGTTCGTCTCGTGTTTTGTTAAGAAATTCTATGACTATAACGAAGTTATGCATTTTCTAGCTACCAATAATTGGATCATACAGATCAGTTATTTACTCGCATAATAATGGCGTTCTGTCTGTGGTTCTTCTAGCCTTAAGTCCCATGAGAGCAAGGAAAGAAGGGATGCCTTTGCCTTGCTGGTAATGCTATTATGATAGGAGAAGGCATAATAATACCTGATCTATATGTATCTATTATTTGTCTGTGATTGTCTGTGTGACCGATTAGTTCTTCTAAACTACACAATGGATTTTGATGATCGGAAGGTTTATGTGTTTAATACATTTAAACATTATGTAAAAAAATCATATTATAATAAAAAATGTTTTGTCAACTCATAAAAACCGTGCGAAGGTCGTAGTTTTAGTTAGATTGTAGTTAGTAGTTTATTATATTTTGTGTATTTCACAAACATTAACATTGCTCGGCTATTACTTAATAAACACACTGCACTGAGTGCACCTGCAGGCGTAGCATGGCGCTTTCTATCTCTACGAAGAATAGACATAGCTTTTTCTATACAAAGTGACAGTTCGTTTCTTCATTATTGACATCCACCGTAGAAATCTTTCTACAATCTGTCATTTTGTCTTTCATTTCTGACGATCTTTGTCTAGGTCTTTTTATATGTAGACTATTTCGGAAGAAAGTTTTCTATCCTTACTGTCAAAATCACACTGACAACCGATAAATCCCATGATAAAACAAAGAATTCTGAGTCGAATTATGTAAAAGAGTGAATTTCGTAAAAAGTGCAGTCGACTCTTTCTATTTTGCTGCCGTCTCGTACTGTCTACTGTCTACAGGAAACGTCATTTTTGTCTACTCTTCCGTTGACAAAACGGTGCTCATGCTACGCCTGCTGCACAGTGCACGCGTCTAGTCTCCGTTGAGATTGGCCGCCGTTGCTGAAATACGGTCTGGAGGTCCTCCAGACCATATTTCAGCAACGGCGGTGTTATAATACCTACAGTTCAGAGTCTGGATAATAAGCTGTATACTAACAATAAAATATTATATATTTTAATAAATATTATTTATTATAATAAAATATAATTATTATAATTACTATATTCGTCGAAGTTAACCATATTCCCATCAAAGGTCTGGTGTTTGTTTTGTTAAAAAAATTAAAAAAAGCAGAAATGTTTTAAAAAGGCTTATCACGTTAACGGTCTCACTTCACACCATAGCGTGTTACTAATTAACATGTCACTTTAACATAACCAACATAATTCGTACGTGTTAAGTGTCAACCAGTATAGCTTGGTGGTTGGGTGATGTAAAGATCTTGACTAAAAAAACATTTTTTCATGCAAGTAGTAATTTGTTGACAGGATGCGAGAAGCACAGTGCTTGGGGGGCCATGTCCAGCGTGGACTTTTTTCGTCTGGAATGATAATTATTTTTTTAGTATCTTATTTGTATTTTATATAGATTCTTTTCTATTTTGTGAATGTGAGAACGTTGTAGGCTTCGTGGACTGTAGATTTGTAGACAACTTTCTATTTTTTTTAGTACCTACTTGGTTTGTTGAAAAGCCTACACTGTCCTCCCATACCTATTGACACTGTAATTTAAAAATATTGTAAAAGCCAATGAGTTTTAAAAGAGTAACCGTGTAGTTTCTTGCCGACTCTTCTCTATAGGAAACGACCCATAGAGATATAATATTACATAGAGTGCGCGTATTGCACAAATCGGTTAGTGCGCATAGTAGACAAGTGAGCTATAGATTAGTGTTGGGTAAGACATACAAGAGGCACTTCAAATGTCCCATACAAAATGATTGAATGTCCCAACACCTCAAAATAACATTTCATACCGCTTAACTATGACATACAAATGAATTAATCTCGAACTGATAAGTCAGTGAGTGTGGTGAGAAACGTCGTGTTGTTCAAACCCGTGTCTACTGTTCATAGTTTGTTGCGCGCACTCTATATTATAATTATATCTCTATGAAACGACCAATTGGAACCTTGCACCTAGCTTCTGACGTTTCATAATACTACGGGTACACTTCGCGTTATCGCGAACTTTTCTTCGTGCCCTCTCTGTTGCTCAGCGAGTAATCGAGGGGTGTGCGAAAGAGAGCGCACGAAGAAAAGTTCGCGATAACGCGAAGTGTAGCCGTAGCATAAATGCCCATGTAGGATAATGTGAAACAAAATATTTTCATTTTGATTTTGAATCTGATGCAGCTGGTTGAAAATAATAATTTATTTAAGTTCAATCTCAAATTTAATATCACTAACTGTAGGTCTTCTTTCTTTTTCGTGTGGTTAATGACTAACCTGGTGTCAGAGTTTTAAAGCCAGCCATGGGCCTCGGTCTTGGCTTCACATGCCGTCGAGAAATATCACTCAGGCATACCTGTTTCCTCACGATGTTTTACCTTCACCGTTTTTGTAGGTACAAAAAAAACATCTCTTTTCAAGCAGTTTGACTGCTTGAATAGAGATGTGTTTATTTGTGCAGTCTGATTTCTTGACTTTAAAAAAGTTTATCAGCAAAATAATTATCTTTCATTAACAAACAGCGCCTCTATATCAGACCAAGTTAGACTAGCCACCAACAATGTAAGAAAAAATAGTGTCGACAAAAGTACACGTAAGAATTAAACCCATTATTTATTCAACTCGCGTGATTTAAAGTATCAAATAGTTTTATCAATCTTTCGTGCTATTGTATGGTCCTGCTACAAGTAATGTTAAGGACCTACCTCGAAATTTTTCAGTATTTAAAGTTAAGTTATAACATTAAAAACTAGTTTTTGTAAAAAAACCTAAAAAATAGTTGTAACTATGACCTTCAATATCTCCCCAGATAATGGTCCAGTACAGAAAATGTTCTTAATAACTGGAAAAACAAGTAACTCCTAACTTCGTTAAAGGTATTTTCATACCCGGTTGTACGACCGGATACTATAATTCCATCAGACATCTATGCCCACATTTATGCATCCCACATTTATGCCCTTTCCTCCAGAGTACGTAAATTAATACACGTCCTAAAAAAGCTCCGGGACTGTACCCCTATCGATATTTTACGAATGGTCTATTTCGCACTCTGCCAGACAATCATACAATATTGTATCTGCATATGGGGACGCGCTGGCAAAAGCACACTTATCACACTAGAGAGGGCGCAACGGGCACTAATCAAGGTTGCTCTCAAAAAACCTTTCAGGTTCCCTACAGACCTTATCTACCGTGAGTTTGAAGTTCTCAGAGTACGACAAATTTTTATACTCCAAGCAACTCTTAAATACGACACTAAAATGAAAAAACGGCCTGACTACAACGAAATAATAAACAAACGTGTCTTCAGAGTACCCATACTAAACGCCAAATCCGAACTAGCTCGACGTTGTACCTTTTATTCCTATCCAAACACTTACAATAAAGTCAGTAAAATCTGCGACCTAAGAGACTGCTCAATCAAAAACTGTAAGAAAATCCTAACGTCAGCCCTTCTAACATTAACATACGATGACACCGAAGCCTTGATATAGAACCTACTTCACACACATACACCACCACACACACCATCACACACCCCACCCCACCACACACAACTACACAAGCCCAACAAAATTTATACTATTTTTACTTTTCCTTAGCTTACGTCTAGAATTTGACATATTATGTTTTTTTGCTATTATCTTTAATACCCTCACACTGGAAGGTAACCACAATATTGTTAACCGCACTCCTCCCGAGCAACAAGATACAAGCGACGCTTAGTTTGTGGCTCACCGAATTTGGCTAAATTGTATTGTTACTTTTTGATTAATATACTTTACTTTACTTTACTTTATCTACCAAACCCTTCGGGGAATTCAGGCGCGATGTCAATTTGTTCTATGCAAACTTTTAAATTTTCTGAAGCTAGCTAGGTCACTGGTGCAGAATTTTGCTCTAACTTTTCTCACAAACTTTCCATACATGATGTTATCATTCAATTTGCTTCTCAAAGATAAGTTTCTTCTTGATATTCCTGAATACGTTTTCAAACTATGAGCTCTAAGATATAAGTTAGTCCTCGTCCAGGGTGAGGAACGTCCGCGGACAAGACTCGGAACAGGTTTTTAAAAAAAACCGGTTAAAACCGGTTTATTTCGGTTTTTCCTCCGAACTTTTCTAAAGAACGAGCGAACGTTCAGGGAACTTTATTTTAACCTAAATTAACTGGCTTAATCGACGACCGGCATGTCGGTAAAAGCGTTGCAACCTGTGACTACCTATGCCGGCGCCGTTTTGACGTTTCGTTCTCGTACATTATAATAAAACGCCTTGGGAATCAATTTTAAGCAATGCAGATAAGTCGTCGATTACAAACTCTCTAAGGTCCGTATTACAGAACGTTCCTCAAGTCCAGTTTGATCTGCAATCAGTTGATCACTGTTTGAGTATAGAATCAGTACTTGAGCATCGGTCTTATTCCAGAACGGCAATCAATCTATACTCAGCTGAATCGAGACTCAAATCGAGCCTCAAGCAGAGATGTGTATTGTCTATGAATCAGCCTGTTTTCGTTTACGATTTATTATAATAACCGACTTTGATCCGATCTTCATTGGATTAGAAATATTAAAATACACCATAGAACCCCAGTTATTTAGGAAATCAGCGTTATTATTTCATTCCTGAATAGTAAAAGGCCCCATTTATTGAAGAAGTGAAGTATAGTAATTTTGTAAGCAAAATTATCAAGCTTAAAAGACTTGTATTTGTGGCCTTAAATAAGTAAATTATGCTATTTAAAATGTCAGTATGTCAAAACATCAGTGTGAAAAACATTCGTTTGTTGTTTGTCTATTTTAATTATTTGTTTAGCTGATTTTATTCACGGATCATCCCCACATTCATCCACATCTCATCACATTGGGCTTTTTTATAGCTGTCAAAACGGACTTCTTAGATTGTCGCGAGTCTAGTAGAAGTTCTTTAATTACAAAATTGATAGCTTCTCGTAACGGGGACTTTACTGTCTATTGCCCGCTACAACAAGTCGCGCATGTTGTGGCCACATAATCGCGCCCGCTACCGCCCTAGTCATCGTGTCATCACCCTGGACGAGACCTTAAAGTGTGAGACGAGACTGAGAAGCTATTGTTTCGACTTCATGAGTAGTCAGAACGTTTTTGACGTTAAGTTTGTTGCTACATTCTAGTGTGTTCATATTTCTTGACGTTGTTTTTCATTGTTGAAGATGATATTTACTACTACCGGTAGCTAATTGCTTGAAAAATCACGCAAAAGGAAACGTAAAAGAATAGGTGAGGCCCAGCAGTGAGGCGAAGTAAAAAAAAAAGAATCCTGTTTCTTTGGGCTTTTTCTTCAAAGATTGTTTTCACCATAATTTGGTTCTATACAAAAATATTTATGAGCATTATTGCTAAAGCGCCAAAGCGCTAAATAAAATAAAATAAAAACAGGAAAGACTTTTGCTAAACTGCCACACAATTAATAATGCAATTCAGGTAAAACTACTAATAAGGTAATTTATAGGTACAGTCACGGACTTTAATTGATGAGCCACCTTCAAACTTTTCAATTTTGCAGTTTCATACATTCACGAGATTACACGATTAAACACGAACTCAAATCGCAAGCTCGTAAACAAGATGACAAATAAATTACTTTTAATCGGAAATATCCATAGAGGTTGACTAATAAGTTCTCAATGATAAAAATAAATACAATGTTGCTTTAAGTTTATCCAATCTATTTGATACAGACCTCCTTTGAATCATAGCTCATTAACTCAATAATTATGAAAACATAACTGAAGACAATGACAGTTGAAATATCAAGATGACAAATAAATTACTTTTAATCGGAAATAGTCTTATCCATAGAGGTTGACTAATAAGTTCTTAATGATAAAAATAAATACAATGTTGCATTAAGTTTATCCAATCTATTTGATACTGACCTCCTTTGAATCATAGCTCATTAACTCAATAATTCTGAAAACTTAACTGAAGATGTCAGAGAAATATCGATGACAGTTGAAATATCGATGTCAGAGAATTTCTCCGTACGCTAACGTTACTATGCAGCAGTAACCTAGCAACAATTGTTTATCGTTGCTAGACCTGCAATTGGTTGACTTTGAGTAGTCACTGCTGTCAAGTAGTAGTTCTGCTCTCAGGTTAGGCAACCGGTAAAGATATGAAATATAATTTACTTCTTCTAATACGAAGACATATGACTTTGCGTGTCGGGAACCGAATAAACCCGATTTGCAAAATGCGAACAGTACCAGGTGGCTCATCAATTAAAGTCCGTGACTGTACATGAAATAGAGAAACGCAAAAGTGCTAAAGTATTGTCAAACATGAATATACAGTGTGCATCAATCACTAAAGTGACATCAATTTCAAAAACACGTCGCTTGAAACCATGATTTAATGAAAAACGCAGATGTGATGCTGAAGCGCCTAAAATATGCTCAAATGGACACGAAACCTGGACCAATCGACGCAGAAAAAAAATCCAGTTCAGTGATATAAAATATAACTCAATATCGACCAAAATGGCGTTTTCCACAGTCGATATATATTAGGTCCCCATCTATGAAATTGGTGTTTTGTATGGGGAATTTTAAAGAAGTTGCATTTTTCATACTAACGTGTTCTTAATTTTTATAACAACCATGAACACTACTGTTTTAAAACTAAGATAACGTATGCCACTTAGATTAGGCGACAAAAATAAATTTTGGCTAATTTAAAAAAAAAATGTGGTAATTTCTGCTAACAAAATGAGGAGTCATTTTAAAGGCATTTTTTTATGGTAATTTCTGCTAACAAAATGAGGAGTAATTTTAAAGGCATTTTTTATGTTAAAAAAACTATAAGTAGTTTTTTTACTATTGGTAGTTGTCTATGAGGTCATTATTCGATATAATACCAAGCAATTGATGAATATTTTAAATCTTAAAAGTGACGAGGTTCTCTATTAGTGAGAAAAAACGCTAATTTCATATGTGGGGACCCAATATATAGGTATATATAAAATTTTACAGCTTCATCTTTTTTCACTTCTATGTTCAGGCTATTATCTAACTAATAACTGTTCTACAATTAGCTTCTATTTTTATCAAAGAACAATATAACTGAACTGAAGGAAAAAACATACCTAACATAAATCTACCTACAGAAATGTACTGCGGGTATCAGAATAAGAAATAATAAGTATGTATGTAAGTATACAGGGTGTTAGGGTAAACACCGTTATCCTTGCAACCAGTGGTTTGGTTTCATTTATAGAACGTAAAATTAATGGAAAATTACAACTTTATTTTTTATTTTTTCAAATCTACATTTTACCACAAGAGACGTAAGTTTGTTGCCCTATGCGCTAGGGCAACGAACTTGCGTCTTAACACGGGCGTGGGGTGCGGGACGTGACCTGACCGGCCGCGAACGCGACCCCTCCTTCAGTCTCTCAGCTATTTCGCTAGCAAGCACGGTGTCGGATAGAAACTTTTTAAAATCTTTTAATGAAAATAACGTTTTTTTTTTGTTGTGTTCGGTCATTTGTTCTTATATTTAAGTCAACTACCCATGGTTTGAATGACAAGAGTGTTTACCCTTACATCCTGTAGGTAAAACATTCCGCTCAGAAGAATCCAATATCTTACAGATTCATTACATCTGCGCTTTACCGGATTCCTATATTCTTTAAGTGTTTTCAATTTCGTATATTTTCTTTATTGTGTACATCTACATGTTTGCGTTTCAGTATGTTCAAACCCAAGACACGCACCTTTGACTTTTCGAATAGTTGCTGCACTTGCTTCAAAAACAGTGAAGGAAAATATCGTGAGGAAATCGGCATGCCTTTTTTTAAAAGCTTTATATTAGCTTGCTCTATTCGTATGTGTTTCCGGTTACTCCAATTATCGTCCATTTTTCAAATACTTCCTGACATCCGATTGAGCTGAAACTTGGCATACCTAAATAACTATCGAGACATTTTGAAAAAATGATACCGTTGAACTGGTTTGATGATGGAGCCGGAAGTTGGCCATAGGAACTCCTCAATCAAACAAGATAGGACCATCGTGTTTGGACTAATTAGCTACTATGTATTAATTAACAAGTGCTTTGACACTAGGTGGTGTTCAGGGTCTGAAGATGGAGCCAGAAGGTGGCCCTGGGAAAACCCTTTTTAGTTCATTAAAAGCTTGTTTTAAAATAGATTTTTACTTATATTTTATTATTTTAATTTGATTTCAGTTGCCTGTTGCCAAGGTCCCGGTATCCCCAAGGTCCCGGTATCCCCAAGGTCCCGGTATCCCCAAGGTCCCGGTATCCCCAAGGTCCCGGTATCCCCAAGGTCCCGGTATCCCCAAGGTCCCGGTATCCCCAAGGTCCCGATATCCCCAAGGTCCCGGTATCCCCAAGGTCCCGGTATCCCCAAGGTCCCGGTATCCCCAAGGTCCCGGTATCCCCAAGGTCCCGGTATCCCCAAGGTCCCGGTATCCCCAAGGTCCCGGTATCGGCGTGCCTTAGAGATATTTCTCGACGGCATGTGAAGCATCCTATTTGGTAAACTATTTATTTTAATTTCGCAATTTTTCAGCCATGATCCTAACTTCATAATTATAAATGCGAAAGTGAGTTTGTTTGTCTGATACGCTTTCACGCTAAAAAGGTTGAACGGATTTGGATGAAATTTGGCACAGGGGTTAACCTTGTGGCGGTATCTACATCGCCACATGCGAACTACGCGTCACACAAAAATCCTGACGTCACATAAATCCTGCATCGCGCAATTAAAGTTTACCGTGCAATGTAAATAATTATGTACAAGAACCCGACATCAATCGTTGGGCAGTTGCCCGCCAGACACAACACCCGTCTGGTCGAAGGATCCTCCCTTTTCTATGGTGGATGAGTGACCCTTACACCCTGTTCCTCTTACTCTTAAAACCTTGACCTGGAAAAGGACATAGGCTACTTTTTATCGACATACCACGCGGGTGAAGCCGCGGGCGGAAGCTAATCATTAATAACTTTAAAAGCACTTATATCTAATCAACAATGACACATGAAACATGGCACTAACAATTTCATCAAGCAGATTCAAAAACCATCCATTTTTCGGACCAAAAATAGAACCCATCATATGACGTCCATCATCGTCATGAAAACATGACAGTCAATTAATGGATGTATCCAATTTGCGCGAACTGTTCGCGAACGATGTTAAATGATGACACTGTATTGCTTGTGTCCCCAGCTTTTGATGTACGATTTTATCTCGATGTTCGATTTACGAACTAAATCATCAAGCGTAAACGAATCTAGAGTGTATGAAAGAAAGAAAGAAAATACATTTATTTAGCACAGACAGGGCACACAGCACAATGTAACTACATGTAAACGAATAAAAAAATAAAAATAAAAGAAACAATTTCAAAGTGTAGGTACCTAGAAAGAAAAGTGTGCCTCGCGGCTGCGCTAAATAGGCCCAGTTCAGCAAAAATGCCAGACAGCTAGTGCCTGACGCTGGTTTTCAACTGGACCTGAGGGTATGAAAGTTTTTTAAAAATCCAATTTATCAACAGTACTCATCTGCCCAACTATGTTGGGGTCGGCTTCCAGTCTAACCGGATGCAGATGAATACCAGTATTTTACATGGTGCGACTGCCTATCTGACCTCCACAAACCAGTAACTGGGTAATACGAAACCCCTTGGTAAGACTGGTTGTCAGATTTTCGGGCTTCTGACGACCCGTAACGACTGTCAAAGATCCACAAATGACAGCCGGGACCAACGGCTTAACGTGCTGTCCGAGGCACGGAGGAGTCTCAGTATGTAAAGATGGTCACCCATCCACGGACCAACACCGGCAAGCGTAGCTTAACCTGATGGATCGGCCGTACGGCTCTGCCCCCGATAGAAAAAAAGACGCATCTAACAGTTTTTCCAGATTTGAGTTATACACATTGCCGGAATCAGAAAAAAAAGGCGCATCTACGTGTATTTTTAATATTTTTCTATCTTCCTCCAGTGCGGTTTTAGCACAACAAAATAGGGCGCTTCTGTTCACTTTTTACACCCGATTGAAGATGAAAAGACGGATTTATGTGAAACTTAATTAAAAAGTCATCTATGTATATATATATAATATATATATATACATAGATGACGATAATGTATATAATGTCCTTATACTTTATAATGTCCTTATACTTTATAGTTTTTTTTTTGTCAGTAATATATGCGTTTGAAATTTAAAGGACGCATCTGCCCAGATGCGTCCTTTAAATTTCAAACGCTTCCTTGCGAAATGAAGAAAAATATTACATAATACTTGATTGAGTAGACGTAAATGGCTATTTACGTCTATTTAATTAAGTATGTTATACTTTCTTATTTTTTTTTGCTAAGATAAAACTGTTTTTTCGTTATTTTTATTATAATAATTAATAAATTCATAGTATTTATCAAACCAAGTTAAAGCCTATTATAGTGGGCATTCTTTTCAACTTTTAATATGTAAATATTTTAATTTACTCGAAGACAGCAAACGATTTCCCGTTTCATTCATTAAAACATTTATTTCTCTGTGTTTATATTTTGTTACATACGTCTTTTTTACTATCGGGGGCAGGGCTGTTATTACGTAGTCACGAGCTCCTCCGCAGTAGTATCTGGTGCATCTATTTTGTCAACCCCGTTGCGGATATTTTGATCCTTTTCCGCCATTTCACGCTGTTTTGCGTCAACTTACCTTTACTCCTGCTTGTGTTATCGAATCATCTTGTAATCGGTTTTCCCACAATCTTTGTGTTCACTCTTTGCCATAATTTCGTCAAATGACATTTACACCATGATTAATACCTACTTTTAATATAAACGCACGCCTTCTTCCCATTAATCTAAAAAACCTTATTATTTATAGTTTTCTAAACATAAAAAATACCATAAAAATGACTCCTCATTTTGTTAGCAGAAATGACCACTGTTTTTTTTTTTAACTTAGCCAAAACTTATTTTTCTCGCTTAATCTTAGTGGCATACGTTATCTTAGTTTTTAAACATTAGTGCATAAAAGTTTTAAAACATTAGTGTTCATGGTTGTTTTAAAAATTAAGAAAATGTTAGTATGAAAAATGCAACTTCTATAAAATTCCCAATACAAAACGCCGATTTCATAGGTGGGGACCTAATATATACTTCATCTACATCCTACAGAGCATGTCACTGTCGCAGAAATAAATAACGTCAGGGAATCAAACGAGAACGTGGCGCATCTCGACGCCAATAACTGCGCCGGAAATCGATTGTTACCAGTACTATACGCAGAACAGACTATGGATTATTTTTATGTTTCCTTTTAACTTTTGGACTTGATTTCCCGGTTTTGGTTGTGATAAAGGTGTTCTTAAATAATAACGTTTATAATTTTGATGAAACTGAGTCTAGTTTTAGTGAAGTGCCAATTACTAGGCACCAATTGAGATACCGGGCTGGTGTTGAGAAATTGTTATCGGTAAAAACCAATGAAACTTGGGCCGACCTGAGCAACCCAGGTCGCGCTGAGTGTTGCGCTGTTCGTCATACCCCTAAAAGTTAATCATTTCACTTTACAATTCTAATCGTGTCAAGTTAAGAACTAGCGTGGATTTTTATAAAAATGACTAACTCTTAATGCTAATTAATCGATTCAGGCGTGATTTTTGGGAAATCTATTATAAAATACAATAGACGTAGGTATTTTTAGTAACCTATTCCGCTTAACTATTCAAGAGTCATAAAAAACCCTGTAAGAAATCGACACGTGTTTCAACTCTCATCGAGGCATCCTCAGGATGACGATTGACCAGTCGCGAACCCGAACACGACGTGTTGCCACGCCGAATGCTGGACGCAAAGACATCTTAATGCTGACACATAATATCGTTGAAGACAATTTGTCAGATGAGCACTTATTGTTTTTAAGTACCTAAGTAACTCATGATTCTCCTACCCATATCCCAATTTAATTGGGGTCGGCGCAACATGTTTTTTCACTCATGTACCTAAGAAACTACTGGTAAGAGTTTTGACTAACCAATAGCCCTATAACCAAGATAACCGACATAGCCCGAGGTATTGCCAAACTTCAGTGGCAGAACAGATGGCCGATGGGGCCAAAAGGTTCTGGAGTGACGACCGCGTGCCAGAAGCCGTAGGGTTGGAAGGTGGACCGATGACCTGGTGAGGGCCGGGGAATGCGCTGGATGCGAGAAGCGGTCGAAGTGACGGTGCTTGGGTGCTTGCCTATGTCCAGCAGTGGACGTCTTTCGGCTGATATGATGATGAATAGCTATCAAATAAAAAAACAACAATTTTCTTTGCTATCTCTACAGTGAGTGCATTGTAGTTATTACCACTTATAGTTTCCATAAAGTTGCATTACCTTCGAACGGAGGGCGTCCAGATTGAATTTGTTCGTTCATCCGCGAACAAATTCTACTTTTCGATTTTAAGTCGTCAAGCAGTTGTAATATTAATCCGGGCGAGGCTGATTTTTTTTTTTTTTACTGATTTAGATATCGTTTTCACCTTTGATTTATTATTTAACTAGCTTCCGCGCGCGGCTTCGCTTCGCGTCGATAAAAAGTACCCTATGTCCTTCTCCAGGGTTCAAAGTATATACCAAATTACCAACCATACTAAATTTCATCCAAATCCGTTCAGCCGTTGCGTGAAAGCGTAACAAACAAACATAAACTCACTTTCGCATTTATAATGTTAGTTATTATAGTTAGGATTACCGTTTTAACCGTAAAATACTGGTCGTAGTGGCGATGTCTTTGAAGGTCTGTATGTCCTTTTTTTTTTTTTTTTTTTTTTGAGGGTGGGAAATCATCCAATGACTTCTCCCGCTCTGGGTGGAGCGGAAGGACGTGTCAGACTTTTACTGACTAAAACCCACCCGTGTTCCTTCAGTTGCCTGTTGCCAAGGTCCCGGTATCCCTTTCGGACTAACCCGCAACCCTGGCAGGCATCGGTCCTAGCGGACCCCGCCAATTGTGCTGACATCTCTTTGAGGCGCGCGTGGAACACGACGCGCCATCGACCCGGGCCTGGTCCTGATCGGACGGCGAGCTACCCATTGCTCGCCGTCCGCAAGCCCGCGCCTATGGTGGCCGGGAATCCGCCTGGGATTCCCGACGCCCAGGGCGTCTCCAGCGGAAGGTCTGTATGTCCTGGAGTACATAATTATGCTTATTTATTTATTTATTTTATAGTTAATTAGCTACCACTCACGGCTTCAATCGCGTGGTATGTCGATAAAAGGTAGCCTATGTCCTTCCCTGGGATGCCATCTATCTCCTTGCCAAATTTTATCGAAATCCTTTCAGTGGTTTAGGTGTGAAAAAGTAACATAAAGACAGACAGACAGGCAGAAAGATAGACAGACAGACAGAGTTACTTTGGAATTTATAATATTAGTATGGATTAAACATTCTGCACGTTAGCATGTTGATAATGATGACACCTAAAATAACATACTCATAATGAGTACCTAGTACCGACACATAGCTTCTATTCAGTATATATTATGTAGGTTTATTATGTAGGTGTTATATTATAATTAATTACTTAGCTACACACACCAAATTAATTAACGCCACAGTCTACAATCTATCTTTGAGAATCTACCACACATGCTACAGAGGTCCAATAATCTCCTGTGATACTAACTTAGTCTGTCACTTTGTACAAATATTGGCTCGAATGGTAAACAATGGTGTAATCCCAGAGGAAATAAGGGGGATTTGATGTAACACGGGTAGGGACAGGTGATTGGCTACCATAAATTGGATGTAAAACCGATCAGAGATAAATATTGATCATTTATTAGTTGATGCTGTCTGTAGGTAGGTACCATGAATATGAAACTGCCAAGATACTGCATCACTGCAGTGCCTCGAGCGAGTAATTCGTCAATTCATCCTTCATGCCTACGGCCCATTTATGATGTTCTTTTGATTTTCTGCAAGTCGTCCTAAATGCGCCGTAGGCATGTAGAACGAGTAGGACGAGACGAAAAAAGGGAAAACGTTAAATTAAAAATAAGAACCTATTTCCCGAGAGATGGAATATCAGGCTATCGTGAGCCTGAGTCCAAAAAACGCCTCAGTCCAAAAAATATAAGGACTTCAACCTCATATTCAACTATCCCACATCCACATCCTAGTCCAACTTTCAGCCAAATTACTGCTAAGGATGTGTACCACTACCAGGCATTATGGTCATCGGCTACGACGCGTGTCGTACCACTGCCAGGCATCATAGTGATCGGCTATGACGCGTGTCGTACCACTGCCAGGTATCATGGTCATCGGCTACGACCCGTCCTGTACCACTGCCAGGCAGCATGGTCATCGGCTACGACGCGTGCCGTACCACTACCAGGCATCATGATCATCGGCTACGACGCGTGTCATACCACTGCCAGGCATCATGGTGATCGGTTACGACGCGTGCCGTACAACTGCCAGGCATCATGGTCATCGGCTATGACGCGTGCCGTACAACTGCCAGGCATCATAGTCATCGGCTACGGCGTGTGCCGTACCACTGCAGTGGTATTCCACCTACATTGACATCATCAAGGGCGGATCCAGGATTTATTTCCGGAAGGACACATAAGAAGTCTCTCCCATATCTTGTAATTGCACTATGCTGTTTTTTGGATTCATTATTTTTCAATGAAGATACGAGTATACGAGTAGTAGCCTACTTCTTCAGCGTTCATCATTGAAGCAATGTCTTGATAGATATAGTACATTCAGGCCAGTCCATTTAAACGATTCGATTTTATTTTATTTAAACCGTTTGAGGGGGGTACGCCCGCCCCCACGTATCCGCTCTTGGAACACTCTATTGAGTAAACAAGGAACAAAATATTCCTTTGCTCCTTAAAAGTAATTTCTTTACGAATACTGAGTAGACAGGTACATATCTTTAATTTCATCCTACTCCTGTTTTCTATGAATGAAAACCCACCCACATAAGAAAAACCTTTGAATATAAAGCTTTTTCATCTCTTCCAAAAATATTGGTTTTATTTTTGGAACGTATGAATAAAGCCCGTTCACGTACACGTACAGTATAAAGTACAGTCAGAGAAATTAATTGGTTAGCAAATTAAAAACAATAAATGTTATGAAAAAGTGTTTATTCACAGATAAATGTTTGTTTATAAGATATATTACCATGCTTCTTTTGTAGTAAACACGCTCGTTGCTCGTTTAAACATCGTAACGAATATAATAATAATCTAAAATCCTAAATATTGTCCTAAAAATATGAATGATTAATTTAATATTTAATATACCTCATGTTTAATTTAATTTCTTTTAATGTTAATTATATTATTTATATAATTATCTTATTTTATAATATTGTAAAATGCGAATGTGTTTATTTGTTTGTTGCGCTTTCATTCTAAAACGGCAGAACAGATTTGGATAAAATTCGGCACATGGGTAGACCATGACCTGGATAAGGACATAGGATATTTTTTATCCCGGTATTACGTTACCGTGGGATAATTTCCGTACATCACGCGGACGAAGCCACTGGCAATACAGCTAGTAATTTATATTGACGAATTGACGTGGCGTGGGGTAAGTCAATTTGCCGTGTTATAATATAGCTATTTTATGCAACTTGACAAAGAATGACAGTTCTGATTTGAATAAATGGACCATTTAAGTTCGTAGAATATTTTTTGGCGCATTCATTTATTGGGCCACGTTTACACTGCAGATAAAACCATGCATTAACGGAGGGAATCTCAACACTTCTTGCGCCGAGATATTTATTGCTCGACGTTTTACCTGAACATATGGGGAGCAATAAAAACTGCACGGAGCTCACTTTTTACTTTGCTCGGAGCGGTTGCGGCGATATTCCCCGAACTGGCATCGTAGACATCTGTGTCCATTAATTTATGGGGACAGTTGAGTAGAATATTATTTTTTACTGACTTCTGCCTGCGATTTCGTCCGCGTGTTTCTTGTTGTATCATAAAATATACAACGTGTAACAGAATAAGCGCAAGACCTGAATTATTTTAGTAACCAGATATTATTTTAGTCTTACAATTTAATATTCTAATTGGGGTGTATGAGCTCTTGCGTTTATTCCGGTACACGTTGTATATCCAAGCACACTCGGCAATACTGCAGCTTTCCAGTAGTGAAAGAATTTTCGAAATCGGATCAGTAGTTCCAAAGATTACCTCACCTACATACAAACTCTTTTATCACAGTTTTATAAAACGCACTTGACGATACAGGGACGACTCGAACACGCACAAAATAAAATTCGCAAAATCGGTCCGGGCGCTTAGGAGTGCAGTGACATACAGACATAACAGAAGAATTTTATTTAATATAATTATGTAGATATACATTATTTCTTAGTATTTCGAACTAGTGATGGGCTGGCATTGCGGAGAAACATAATTAAATTCTTCATCGTCTTTTTTGGTGAGAAGATGTGAGAAACCAAGTTATTGGACGAATGCTAAGAAACGAGCAATAATAGACCTGTTGATGAGTAATAAGCCGAGATCTATAAACGTTAGTTATGGTCGATTCCTATAATTTACGGGCCGTTACTCAGTCTCTTCTATCTTTACCAATAATGAAGGAAAAACCTCATCAATCTGCTAAGACTTTTCCCAACTATGTTGGGGTCGGCTTCCAGTCTAACCGGATTTAATTTAATCTAATTCTTTAAAACCGTAAAACCGGTAACATTGCGAAAAAGTATTTCCGAACGTTTGTTTATAATATGGCGTACCGGTCAACGGTTACGTAGCAGGTCTGAAGTTGATACATTGCAGGTCAGACGGAAATGCTCATGGTACAAATAGAAAACCTGTCAGGTTAGTCTGCTAAGTTGACCTGTCATGTACTTGGCAAGTATTTTAAAAGTTGATGGTAGGGCCCCTGGTGTCACATGTGAAAAGAGCGGAGAGATGGAGAATGAAAGATGGAAGAAGATGGCGAGCTAACGAGTAAGATGTAATTATTATAACAGACAAATAAAAGAGGTTCCGAGTAATGCATAACTCGGCCTACATGCCTACGGCCCATTTATTTAGTAGGTACTGACGTTTTTTTGGGTTTTTTCGCCATGGACTAGCATATAAATATTTAAACAAACATAAGTAAAACTAAAAATTCTTTAAAAAGTATTGTTACCTATATCTTGTCTTACTAACTGTACCAAACGTTGATAAAGATAAAGTTCCACACAAAAAAAAACGTGGGACGAGTTGCAGAATGAAAATATTTATTTTGATTTTCTGCAAGTCGTCCTAAATGGGCCATAGGCTTGTAGGACAAGTGGATGAATTACTCGAAGTTCCAAAGATTTAATTTCTTTTGTAAAGCCGTGTACTGACCGGCGTTACAGGTCGGTCGTAATGCACCATTCGCAGCGAGCATGTTACATTACGCCGTGTTCTAAACTCCGTGTAACATGCGCTCGATAGTCGCGCGTTCGTGCTCGTTTCGAGTTATTCCATTCTAATACCACTGGTATTTGTTGGAACTCACATTTATTTTCTATTCCGAACCGATATCACTTATTAAATAAATAAATTTAATGTGCAAACGAATACCAACAACTTGAATTTGGTACAGTCAGCTCCGTCAAACCTATTCAAATTAACTTTTTTTTCTAATATTTTTATGTGATCGTAATAAAATACTATCCAAATACACTTCATTCCAATATTTTTACAAAGATACAGGTAAGATTAGTTTTAAGTGAATCATTTTGCTACAGGTTTTGAAATTGAATCATTTGTTGTTTTGAAAAGTACCAGGGTGACAGAAAAAAAAAAAAATAGGCGCCTAAACGATCTCACTAAGTTGCACAGCAACCAACAATTCAACACAAAGAGAAATATAAAGTATTCGTTATTATTCAAATCGATAGAAGTCTTAAAACTGTCCTTTTTTATCTTACCTATAACTATAATGTCCTATACCTATTATAACTATCAGGAAAACAGAAATTAACTGGCAGTAGTTGCTTATGAAAAACACCTGTAGTTAGTCTATAAAGGCCATACTTATCAAGAATTTGTCTTTTTCATTATCACTTAATATCTTGTTCGTAAAGTTTCCCAACTCATAAGTAGATTGATCGTTCACATTTTCGAAAAATTACATACAAAGCATTTTGACTGACTGTACCTTATTTCTTCGAACTTGTTTTGGTATTAGTTTAAACAATGATATCCGTTCGGAATAGTACAAGTGGTATTCGTTTTTGGTATTAGAATGACTCCTCGTTTCCACGTACTGACTGCACGAATGCTCGCTTTGTAACATGTTACATTACACCCCGTAACACCGGTCAGTACCTACACGGCTTAAGATATCATCGCTTGTTACAATGCCGAGATACAAAAGACGCGGTGAACGCTCGCTTCGACCACCATGTTTTCGTTTCCCATATTTCCTTCTCAAAGGAATTCACGAAACAGTCGACAGTCGAGAGAAGGATCTGGCACTCGCATCGAGCGACTCGGCTCGCTGCAATTATTACTGTAAGTGCGCTGCCGCCGCGCCGTGGCCGCTCGGAAGCCGCACCGTTCCTCTTGATCCTCGGCTGCTTGGAAAAGTGCACGCGCTTTATAATACTTTAATTAATCAAGCGGAACGCCGCGGCTTCCGAGCGGCGACGGCGCGACGCGGTCACAGTGCGGCGGCGGCGCGGACACAGCGTCGTGTGGCCGAGCATTAAGGGCGCACCCTACCTCAGATTTTCATCCCGCTCGCACCATACTACTCGCGACCTGAGTGAGAACGAGACGGAGTGGGGCGCTAGCGGCTCTAAAGCTTCGAAAAGTTTAGGTAATTGCTTTTTACGGTTAAAATAATGGTAATTAAAAAAAAATGACACACATAAGACCTGCTTTATAGTTAATTCAGTTATCATGCAAGGATTCATGATCTAATTTGAAGTATTTTTTGAATACCAGCGGTTTATAATTCTGTGCAGATGTAACTTTGGATTTTTTTTCTATCGAGAAAATATTATGTAATCGTGTTTTCGCCTCACATAAGACCTAGCATTAATCCTCAACTTCAACATACATTTATTTCAAAATTAATGCTGCAGTATTTTCGGCATAACAGAGGATCATGCTAAGCAATTTGTGATTGGGTGCGCCCTTAACGCGTTACAAAAACTCGATACATTACAAACAAATTATACAAGTCAGTCTCCGCTTTTACAAATAAATACTACAAGTAAGTCTCCGCTTTTAGAAACAGACTATACAAGACTCAAGAATTTCGTTGTCAATATTCAAAATTAAATAAGTTCTGTTGCTCACTGCACTTCTGCGGAAGTTTCAGCGTCTGTAGAACTACAATTCATTCTCTTCTCTATTTCAGTGGCACAAGGTCTATTTTTCTTTGTAGCTAATTCTTTTTGATGTCCGAGCCACTAAGTTGGACGATCGAAAATGAAATGGTCGGCAACATTACGTCTAATGTGGGTTGACGTTTGTCTTTTCCGTATTATTTATTTACTAGCTTATGTCCACGAATTCGTCTGCCTGTATCTGGCATTTCATAATTTTTTTGGAACGAAGTTCTTTTACGCGGCTTGTAAACTTTCCGAACGCTAAAAGCGTTCATACTTGCGACTGTCTTCTTCTAAATCAAAGAGAAAGAAAGAGAGAGAGAGACAGAGAACGCCGGCAGACAGAAACAGAAGAAAAAACAAAAGAAAAGAGGAACGTGATTACAGTGTCGTGGAATAAAATTGTACACATCGGCCCGAGTACACTGCAGAGACAGAAATTGTGAATTTGGTCAAAATGAAAATTCAAGATGGCGGCTGCGAAAATTTTGATTTTGTTTTAAATCCTTTAGAAGGAACTTGACTTTCTTGACGGGGGTCTCCCGACCCCACACTTTTTTATACAGGGTGTAAGGGTAAACACTCTCTTGGCATACACACTCTTGACTTAAATATAAAAATTAATGACCGAGTAGTTAACAACAAAAAAAACCTTATATTCATTAGAAGATTTTAAAAAGTTTCTATGATACCGTGCTTGCTAGCAAAACAGCTGACTGACTGAGAGAGGGGTCGCGCTCACGGCCAGTCAGGTCACGTCTCACGCCCCCCGCCCGTGTTGAGACGCAAGTTCGTTGCCCTAGGGCATAGTTGAAAGGGTGAAATATTCAAGTGGTAAAAAGTAATTAAAAAAAAAAAGTTGTAATTTTCCATTGATTTTACTTTCTTTAAATGACACCAAACCACTGGTGTCAAGGATGACGGTGTTTACCCTAACACCCTTTATATGTATCTAGGATGAAAAGTAGCATTTAATCTCTCAGCGATAACGATGACGGAATAGTCAAAAAATGTCTGACTGACATGACCTACCGAAAAACTGTTGAAAGTCGTAGACATAAAATATGAAACGCTTCGGAAGCGACTGCCACTTGCCGAATGATCTCATGTTATCTACCTATCTGTCAAATTTTACAACGATCGGTTCTGTGGATGAGGCATGAAAGGTAACAGACAGACAAATATACAGAGTTACTGTCGCATTTATTAAGTATAGATAAATGTATTTACTATACGAGCTTCCATCAAAATTGAAAATAAAATACGCCATTTGCTTTTATGTGAGCAATTAACTTGAAACGGAATTTAATGTTGGTGCATTTTCTTTGTGAGATGGACGGGTTGTGAGTCTTTTTTTCATTATGACGAAGTGTAAGTATAGAATTTACTAAACTGAGCTTTCATTGCAACTACGTATATAAATTTTGCTTCGTGTTTATCAAGTTTAGTGGAATCAAAACGTTTTATAAATCGATTATAGCCCATTGCTGCTATATTTGTTTGTGAACCACTTTATTATCATCTGCCTAGCCTTTTCCCAACCAAGTTTGGGTCGGCTTCCAGTCTAACCGGATGCAGCTGAATACCGTATTTTACATGAACACAACCCAGTAACTGGGTAATACGATACCCCTTGGCAAGAATGGTTGTCAGACTTTCGGGCTTCTGACGACCCATAACGACTGTCAAAGATCCAACGGCCTAACGTGCTTTCCGAGGCACGGAGGAATCTCGATATGTAAAGATGGTCACCCATCCACGGACCAGCCCCGGCAAGCGTAGCTTTACCTGATGGATCGATCCGTGCGGCTGTTATAACTTAGCCATGAGCTCCTGCCACCACTGCTGCGTTGTGAACAACTTTATCTAAAAAAAAAATAGTATTTCTGAAAACCATTTTTTGTTTCTGAAAGAAGATTCAAAAATCTTCTGAGATTTATTTAAAGTGAGCACTCTATGAGAATTAACTCGAATTGATCCAATTTCAATCCAGTGAGGCGCTTTAATTTGTGCAAATTATTTCACCACCACTGCTCTCAAAACGGTGAAGGAAAACATCGTGAGGAAACCATGTTCTAGAACCAAAACTTCGAAGACATGTGACATCTACTAACCCGCACTAGGTCCGCGTTGTAGATTACGGCCCGCTCCAAGAGTACCAGCAGTGGGAACATTATAAGCTGATTATGTGTTATGTGATCCAATTAGATAAACTATAATATTATTATATTCAAGACTAGAAACCACAAGTAGATACCTACCTACCTAATATTGGCACAATCCCAAAAAGATTGCGATAGGCAGGATATCCTCTATGGCTGCTATAAAGCCAACACAGACAAAATCACCGCTATAGAACATAATTTACAAGCCTTCATCGACCAAAACGAATCAATTTCATTATCCTAACTAATATTAGAAATGCGAAAATGAGTTTTTTTGTTTATTTGTTTGTTACGCTAAAACGGCTGAACAGATTTGGGTGAAATTCGTCACATGGGTAGACCATAACCTGGGTTAGTATATAGGATACTTTTTATCTCAATATTCCCACGGGATCGAGACTTATATGCGGGTGAAACCACGAGGCGCTGCTAGTAAAATTATAAAGTAAGGAATCTGATATTGGAATAGTTTATTAATTCCAAGGCACAAGAATGTTATACAATCATAAAGTTCGTTATTCTGTATCTCATTATTAAGATATTTTAATTTATAAACTTCCCGAACCTCTAAGAAAAGGTAGGTACTCAATAAAAAACCAGAAATACCTTTTATAGCGGTATTTAATGAGGAGCTCGTGGCTAAGTAATAACAGCCGCACAAGTCGATCCATCAGGTTAAGCTACGCTTTTCGAGGTTGGTCTATGGATGGGTGACCATCTTTACATACCGAGACTCCTCCGTGCCTCGATAAGCACATTAAGCCTGTGGTCCCGGCTGTCATTCGTGGATCTTTGACAGTAGTCGTTACGGGTCGTCAGAAGCCCAAAAGTCTGACAACCAGTCTTACCCAGGGGGTATCGTATTTCCCAGTTACTGGGAAAGTTTTGGTTCTAGAACATGGTTTCCTCACGATGTTTTCCTTCACCGTTTTGAGAGCAGTGGTGGTGAAATAATTTGCACAAATTAAAGCGCCCGACTCGTAAGTCACGGCCACTCACTGGATTGAAATTGGATCAATTCGAGTTAATTCTTATAGAGTGCTCACTTTAAATAAATCTCAGAAGATTTTTGAAGCATCTTTAAAAAAAATGGTTTTCAGAAATACTATTTTTTTTTTAGATAAAGTTGTTCACAACGCAGCAGTGGTGGCAGGAGCTCATGGCTAAGTTATAACAGCCGCACGGGTCGATCCATCAGGTAAAGCTACGCTTGCCGGGGCTGGTCCGTGGATGGGTGACCATCTTTACATATCGAGATTCCTCCGTGCCTCGGAAAGCACGTTAAGCCGTTGGATCTTTGACAGTCGTTATGGGTCGTCAGAAGCCCGAAAGTCTGACAACCATTCTTGCCAAGGGGTATCGTATTACCCAGTTACTGGGTTGTGGAGGTCAGATAGGCAGTCACTCCATGTAAAATACTGGTATTCAGCTGCGTCCGGTTAATCTGGAAGCCGATCCGAACATAGTTGGGAAAAGACTAGGCAGATTGAGCGGTATTTAATCGATCCTCTGGTTCAAAAGTTTGTAAACATCTGGCAAAAAACTATATTTGGACGATATACTTCTTCTACACTGGATGCGTTCAATCCATCGCTGTCGCTAATGATCTTTATATTTCAGAACGGTTGATTTAGTTTCCATGCGTCCATTAACGGTAATGATTTCATTAATTTCCTCAAAGAACCATTAAAATCGAGTCCAATGTTGCTTTGCAACCTGTTAAAACAAGTTAATGGAAGATTAGTATTTAATGACAGCTTTAAAAGTCTACGTTTGTTTCTGCAACTGGCTGTAACAGCCAGTTAAAAGGATAACATGAAGACAAAGACAAAATAATGTCTTCGACTCGGTTTCCTACACTTACTAAGTCTTTCAATTCAACATCGTTCAAGACAGTGTATTTCAAAGTTAAATATGCAAGTTTCACAGAATGAAATACAGCACACAGCTTGTACTAAAACAAGCATCTAATTGGCAACCCCATGTGTTATAAACTAGATCGTTTAATGTCAACATGGTTCAAACACATAAAATAAAAATACAAAACATCAACCTGCCATTCTAAATTCGAACTTCGAAACAGAGAAAACAAAGTTGAATTTACATTGCTGCTGAAAATTAAAACGATTCATTGACTCCCGTATTAGCAAACGAATTTATGACTTGAAAAATCGTTTGGCACTTAAGCTATTTAAAGTATTATTTGAAGCCATTAGCGGTGGCTGTTTATGGCTACTTTTTGGACGTTTTATAAACATAAAAGTGTTTTTTGATGTCCCTTGCTTTGATGTTCTGTTATTTATTAATTTATTTAGGGACGTTTGAGTGTTTAATATCATACCGTTGTATGTTCTTGGTATGTTAACTACTGTTATGAATATTTTCGGCATTTGTCATCGATGTTCCTGCGTCGTAAAGGAATGTTTAGATGTACCATCTATTTCTGTTCAGGCATTCCTCTTTGAGTCTAAGATATGTACGCAAATATTGTCCCTAACTATGTTTGATTCTAGGAAATGTTTTCTAATTGCTTCATCATCAAACGTGGACTGAGAATTTACACTCTCAACTACATATTTCTACATTTATTTTGTTATAGAACTGCAGGACACTTAAGACACTTATGTTGCCATTTGTTTCGCTGAACTCTCTGGAAAAATGGAAGGCACAGCAGCATAGATGCTCGTAATAAATGCGATACACTGCGTGGTACATAACAGTGAACCGCAGTGTAATGATGTATATTGTGTGGTGACATTTTAAGAGTTAAACACACTTTACAAGGACGCCGCAATGGTTCTATTTTTATGGCTTTGTTACTTTTTCATTTTTATTTTGGTACTTGACTTCTTCACATACTTTTAGACTTGACTTAAGAGTACTGAATGAATGTGTAAAAAATCTTATGTAGTAGAGCAGTGCTTTTTAGGGGTTTGAAGAACAGGGTGTAAAGTTCACTCATCCACCATAGAAAAGGGAGGATCCTCCTACCAGACGGGTGTTGTGTCTGGCGGGCAACTGCCCAACGATTGATTTTGGGTTCTTGTATATAAATATGTCCATTGCACGGTAAACTTTAAATGCGCGATGCAGGATTTATGTAACGTCAGGATTTTTGTGTGACATCAGGTTTTTGATGCGTAGTTCGCATGTGGCGATGTATAAACCGCCACTCTTTAAACAATGTTATAATTGGCTCACTTGACGCCCTTAATTATTCATGTTGGATTTTTTCAAAAACAGAAGCTACATATTTGGTCTAAGTGGGATTTCTCAGGAGAAGAATGAACAAATGACTCCATGAATATTTCCTAACAAGTTTTTACAATCTTACCCAAAGAGCTTAGCAGAGTTACTTGAGCCAATAGATGCAATCTCAAAAGTCAGATAAAATTAGAAGCAATAATTCTGTCCCATACCCCGGTGCCCCCATACATACTAACACTACAGGAACGACGGAAGTGGTGACGTGTGGACGTTCATAAATCATAATTAATCGAAACTTCACGCTCTGCGGACGCTTATGATGATTGATTAGTTCTCGTGTCCCGTGACGTATTTACTGCTACAATTTTTAGGGTGTTCTTACTTTTTCGTGATGTTAGTGACTAACGTGGTCTTAGAATCTTTATGCCGCCCATGGGCCTCTGCCTTAGCTTCACGTGTTGTCGAAAAATATGTCTCGGCCAGGCCGGTTTCCTCACGATGTTTTCTTTCACCGTTTTGAGAGCGGTGGTGATGAAAATATTTATTACTTAGACAATATTTAAAATATTATTTTATTTGGTGATCTGATATACAGGTATTCCTAGTGCAGACACCAATCTCACAAACTAGTGTCACATAGTTTTTTAAGCATGTCTAAATTATAAGATCTCATTGTTTGTGAAGAGAGAATAAATTATTTGAATTGAATTGAATTGAATTGACTGTAGATGATGATGACGACGATAATTTTAGATGTTTGAAGGCTATATTTTGCTCTATGGAATGAGCTGCTCATTGCTCATAGCTGGTTTGTTTTCTGTTGGAAAATGCGAATCAAAAGACTTATACATTCCAGAAACTTATTTATATAGCCCGTAATTTTAAACTACATTTTATGTTTTAAATGCTTACTTAAAACTGAGAATACCAGCTCTGAAGTCTCTATCTATACATATAATAAATCTGTAGACGAGGCGTTTCTGTACAATGAAAAAAAAAAAAAAAAAAGTTGGTGGGTTGTCCAAGAATAACCAACAGATTCCATTTCTACCATTTTTGGAATTTTTGTCTGTTTGTCTGTTTGTCTGTCTGTCTGTTTGTATGTTCTTTAGTTTGATTGTTCCACTATCACGTAAAAAGTACGAAATCAATATGGTTAACTTTTATACTCAAATATTGTGTGTAACTCAATGTTTCAATTAGTTTTTGTTTCATCGCAATCGGTTCAAAATATCAAAAGATATATGAAATTTAAAGTGTTCAAGAAGGAATTTTCATTACGTAATGTACATACACGTAACGACATCTATTGACGCGAAATGATACTAACTTCTTAATTACTAGGTTTGTGAGATCGTGTGTTGTTATATGACCGTCATTTTCTTTGCGCGGAAACTTAACGCGATACATTGTGTATTAACTCTAAAGTTAGATTAATTAAAATTTTCCAGATGCGTTGTTTATTTATTAGTTTAGTATTAGTGCGATAGGTGGCGCTACCTATCTTTCAAATCTTGATAATCATGAAAGAATAGTGCCAAATGTTAATTTCTTAAAAAAATAGGTATTTATTCTTTAATTTTTCACTTTTCTACATAGTTTATTTAGCTTACAGAGTGTTCGAACGTTTTCCCATATATTTTGACAGTATCATTTCGTGCTCGATAGATGGCGTTGTTCGTTTAATGTCATTTTCTGAATCGCGGTGTTAAGGGTCTCCGTCGAAGAATGACTTTCGCCCAGATATTCCAAATAATTTTTAATGAAGGTATCTTTGTTTTTGACTTCTTTAGTGTCGATAATATAATATAATAATAATAATATAATAATAATAAATAAATAATAAATTGTTGGTTGGGTTGTCATTCGTTGAAAGTATTGATCTTAGAAATGGGTTGTAACAGGTGAAACACGATATCTGTGATCACTGTGACTGTGACAAAAAATAACAGATCCAAATATCTGTTATTAAATCACAGCCTGTGATTTTTGATAAATACGTATCTCAATCGAATATCATCTTTATTTCTTTTGATTTAAAGTCGAAAATCGTATCTATCTGTTATAAAATCACAGGCTGTGATTTTTGTACAGACGATAAATACGTATTGACTCAATTGAATATCTTCTTTATTTCGTTTCGTTAAAGTCGAAAATCGTATCCGAAGTTTTAACAGTAACAGTCTTGAGGATCTGTGATTTTAAGTAACAGATATTTTTTAGCGTTAGGAGGAATTGCTATCTGCTATTTTATAATATCTGTGTTTCTATCTGTGACGATAAATACGCCTCACTCCTAATTGATCTGATTGGTTTTGATTTGGTATTTTGGTTGGTTTCGTTCATTAGGTTCAAATTAAGAAGTCAAGAAACGAGTCGTTACAGATCGATTCAAACTTAATGGCCCTCACCCCCGCTGTCACATGAAATTGTTACTGCGCAGCGACTCGCCTCATGTTCCGAGCCGCCATTAAGTTTGAATCGAACTGTACTATACTTCGTAATTTGTTCGTATGATTCGTGACCGCCGCTCATTCGATTCGATCGTTGTTGGCGTGTGTAAGGCCTCGGCCTCGAATCTTGCGGGCAGCGGGGCGGATGGCGGCTCGGAAGTTAACTTTTAGCTGTGCAGTACCCCACCCCTCACCCCCGCTGTCACATGAAATTGTTACTGCGCAGCGACTCGCCTCATGTTCCGAGCCGCCATTAAGTTTGAATCGAACTGTACTATACTTCGTAATTTGTTCGTATGATTTGTGACCACCGCTCATTCGATTCGATCGTTGTTGGCGTGTGTAAGGCCTCGGCCTCGAATCTTGCGGGCAGCGGGGCGGCGGCGGCAGCGGCGCGGGAGCGGGGCGGGCATCAAAGACCCGTTCTCGAAACTAGCGGGCAGATCGCGCGTCACTATAGCCGCGTAGTGTTGTGTTCACGATTTTGTCGTCGAGATTTTTGTTTTTATTCGCGAAAGAAATGTCTGAACAATGGCGGCAACATCTTTTTGATTCAAATTTATTCCTAACGCTCAATTTATTGTGGGCAACAACACTGCAATGCAGACGCGCGGGCGGTCACCGCTTGAATGGAGTGCACCGCTCGCTGCCCGCCGCCTCGCCGCTGCCGCGCCGCTGTTTTCGAGAACCGGTCCATTTGATTTTACGCATAAGATCCTGCCGCGCCCGCGCCGCCGCCGCCGCCGCCGCCGCCGCCCCGCTGCCCGCAAGATTCGAGGCAGAGGCCTTATGGTTGATTTGATTTGTTCGACTATCGGACAGCAATAAATACACAAATATTGGCACATGTTTCTGGGGAAAGTCAACAATATACATCGATAAATACGGTTCCCGAAGAAGAAGATGCCACACACTATCCAGTAGAGTTCTTAGAATCCCTTAACACACCCGGTCTTTCAGCACACAAAATTTGTTTAAAAGTCGGAGTGCCAATAATTCTTCTCAGAAATTTAAGTCCTCCCAAACTTTGCAACGGCACTCGGCTCATAGTCACCAATCACCAACAAAACGTCATCGAAGCCGAAATCTTAACAGGTTGCGGCGCCGGTGATGTTGTTTTTATTCCAAGAATTCCTCTCATTCCCAATAATTTCCCGTTTAGTTTTAAGCGTGTGCAATTCCCCGTCAGCCTGTGTTACGCCATGACCATTAACAAAGCTCAGGGCCAGACATTATCCGTTGCGGGGGTGGTATTGGTTGCTTTTCCCACGGCCAACTTTATGTAGCTCTTTCGCGTGTGAGCAACCCTAGCAACTTTTTTGTGTACGCTCCAGGTGGTTCCACCGCTAATATTTTATAAAGAGAAGCATTTTCTTAAATAAAAACACAAGTTTTTTGGCAGTTTCTTACTAGGAAAAATCACCAGGGGGCCTAGACAAAATCCCTTTTCTGTAAGCGTTAACGCCAACGGGAAAATCAAATTGTATGTAGTTGACAGCAGCAGTCACGTGACATCTCTAAAGCTAATGTCAACTCCATACAATTTGATCTTTCCGTTGGCGTTAACGCTTACAGAAAAGGGATTTTGTCTATAGCCTCAGGCCTGGTCGAAAGATTCCCCCTTTTTAAATGAAGGTACAACTTTTCTAAGCGACATATTATTGTTTTCCGACATCCATGCGAACGAAGTCGCGGGCACAGCTAGTTGAGAATAAAATGGGGTTTATGAGTAATGAAATGGCTGGAAAGCGGTCACAAAAAGGTTGCAAAAAGCAAGGTACCGGTAGATGTTTAAGTAAATGGTTTTTCATAGGAATGAAGAGGAACAAATATATTTTTCTGGCGGTTCCCAAATTCAGCTTTGTTCGCATTTTCTACTACATTTTGCTCGCGATTTCGCCCGCTTGGGTGTGGAAACATATCCCACGGGAACGATGTTAATCCAGGTTATAAATTATCAGTGTGCCAAATTTTCATCCAAATCCGTTCAGCCGTACATCCTGAACATACATCCAGACAAACAGACAAATGTTAAAGAATTCTAAAAACTATATTTTCAGCATCAGACTCGTTCCCACACATAGTATTTATTACTTAAAAAAATCAATACACCGTGACATTTTAATCGTCTTACAAAGGTGGTCCACTCAATGTATCCGACATAAAATACCTCCAGACACGTTTTTTTTTTTTTACCATTAATTAATATAATAGGTACAAAGAAAAATAAATATTGCATTAGAATTCTGAAACATCCTGTTATTAATGTTTACGTATCAAACGGTAGAACATACCTACGCAGCGCACGGGTCGAGTAGATCATTCCAATACCGAAAGCCAATCAAGCATAGTCCACGTGGACTGTCATCCAATGAGGAGCTCTAATGCTATCCTTTGAGTAGAACCGCGCGTGTCACGCCCCGCCCCTTTCACTCGAAAAATAAGTGAAGGTCAATCTCGCTCGCATCGTCTCAGTTGCGGCCGAATACCGGAAGTGGAAGTGCGCGCGCGCTACCGAATATCAAACGTTGTTCGCGATCGTTACAGTGCAAGAAGTGAATAGTTCCTCATAATCATTGTGAAGTAGGTATTCACAATGATTATGAGGAACTATCGATACTCGAATATCGAGTACCTACAAATGGTGCGCCTGTACGCAGTGAGTGGTGACAATTTACGGGGAGCAAGGAGATTGTACGCTGCGCCAAATAATCTGAAAATGTTACGCAACCGAGGTGTGATCAACCCGCAAGTGCCAGGACTGCAATTTCAGTAACTACATATCTTTTGTTTGTTATTTGCTAGGTTAGTAGACATGAGTCAAATTTCTATCTTCAATAGGGTCGAACGAAGACAAATTGATCAGTTATTGAAATCGGCCGTATGTTTGTAACTTTCTTTTTTATTAATCTGCACTTACTATGTACCTATACCCCATTTGAAATAAGATTAGATATTGAAACAAACCTTTATACAGTCCGTTCAACCGATTTTGACTTCTATTCCGTAGGCATAAGGATGGCATTAAAAGAAAAAAAGGTTACACACATTTTTGCAATAGGGGGAATGAACTCTGTTAAAGATGCCGCCGCTTCAGTCCGTGCCGCCTTTGGAACGCAATGCTCGGACCGCGCTCATAACAGGGTGTTTCAAACTACGTCATGCGTCTTACTATTGAATTATTTTTTATTTTTTTAATTACCTGTCACTATTACGACGTTTTATGTCAGATAATGATGTGATGTTAAATTATCACGAATGTTTATGGTGCACGTTGTAAGAAGTTTTTACTTGTTAGGTACTAAGTTATAAAATACTCAAATGTTCATAAATACCTATCTTTTTTTTTATGAATGTGTAGTAGTCATTGGATACATGAAGTGAGCTGCGGATGAAAGACGATTAAAATGCCACGGTGTATAAGAACAGTTTCCATTTCATTACTATTGTAGCTTATTACATACCTACTACTGTTCAGCTGCATTCGGTTAAACTGGAAGTCGACTCCAACATAGTTGGGAAAAGATTAGGCAGATGAGTAATATAATTATGTCAATGCAGATGATGATATTATGTTTATATTCAACGTTCATTACTCTGCAATATATAATTAAGTATATTTATATCAGGTTACCTAAGCCACCAAGTAAGTCCCTCCGTGCCTCGGAAAGCACATTAAACCGTTGGTCCCGGCTGTCGTTTATAGATCTTTGACAGTCGTTATCTAAGAGTCGTCAGAAACCCGAAAGTATGACAACCAGTCTTACCAAGGGGTATCGTGTTACCCATTAACTGGGTTGTGCAGGTCAGATAGGCAGTCGCTCCATATAAAACCATCGCCAACCAACCATCGTCACTACATGTGTGTGTATTCAGCTGCGTCCGGTTAGACTGGAAGCCGACCCTAACACAGTTGCAAAAGACTAGGCAGATGATGATATGTGCATATTCAACGTTCATTATTATATTATGATACTAGACAACACGAGAAGCTCTATTAAGACTACGTCTCCACGGAGATCGGTTCTCAAGACTTAAGTCCAAGACACAACTGCAGGGATTACCCGTTATTAAGTCCAGCTTATTGTTTGATACCCGGCTTTGCGTTCTAGCTACTCTATAGTCTACGTCAAATCGCTTTGAGTAAGTCGCTTGTGTACCTGCTTTACTGCGAATCCTGCATGGTTCTATTATTTTATAATTGGGATTCCGTTGAAAATCGGGTCAAAGGGAGAATTAATACGTTCCTGCGTATGACTATGGGTGTTTGTGATGCGAACGAAAATCAGGATACCAATGCTTGTATGGACTAATTGCTTTTACTCTGAAACTTACCGTCAAACAGTTCATCAGTTGTCAAAGTATGAATTAATCACAGTTTACAAGTTTCATCAAAGCTTTCAGTTTAATTACGGTTTACAAGTGTCACATTCCAGGCAATTTTGTGCAAAAAGTTTGTAGCTGCAACCTAAAGGTACCATTCCGTAGCCTGCCAGGCGGCAGCAGCAGCCGACGTGTCGCCGCTGCGTCGCCGCGATACGACTGGTTTCTATGTATTTCTATGAAATACCTTCCGTAGAGAGGACTTCCGCTAGGACCGATGGCTGCCAGGGTTGCGGGAAAGTCCGAAAGGGATACCGGGACCCTTGTCAACAGGCAACTGAAGGAACACTGGTGGGTTTTAGTCAGTAAAAGTCTGACACGCCCTCCCGCTCCGCCCAGAGCGGGAGGTGATGATTTCCCAACCTCAAAAAAAAAAAAGAAAAAAGGTACACATAGTAACAGGGCTATTATTATTATATCTATTAAATATTTTAGGTTTTTGCCGTTTTTTTCAGTTATCCATTTTGTGTACCTAAGGCAGATCTTATTAATATTAATTTGCTATAATATCAGCCGTCTGTTTATGTTTCTTCTCAGCTTTGTTTTGATTTACCATCATTTTTTTTTCCACAGAATTGTTTGTCCTGTTGAATAAGTTATTTTTCTCAGAAATCCTGTACGCCAATTTTTCTTTACTTACTACCGCCTCTCATGAACTAACTAACTTTTTTTTAAATCGATTTTTGGGAACCCAAGTCCTCAAAGATATATTTTTTTTACTAGTACCCAAGCAGTAGCGACTCCGACAAGGTGCTGTCGTGCTATTCTGTCAAAATCTCACCGTGAAAATGTGGGTGAAGTGAGCTTGAAGTGATCTGTCATCCCACCTGACTCTAGGGATTAACACCTCACTTTACCTAAGCTTTCACCGTGAGTTTTTTTTACAGAATAGCACAATTGATCTTGAACTTAGACTGTCACTTTGTTTCCTCACCATCAAAACGGTGAAGGAGAACGTCGTAAGGTAACCGGGCCAATCCTAGAACCAAAAATTCGAAGACATTTATGTGACATCCACCAACCCGCACTGGGCCCGCGTGGTGGAATAAGACCCACTTACTCTCACAGAGAGGAGGCCTGTGTCCCAGCAGTGGGAGCGATATAGGGGAGAAACCAAATAAAAAGAAGTTCTTCAAAGCATACCACGTTAGTTACCGCGGTGCGACTTGCGGAGCGACGCGGTACTGACGAGAAGGAATCAAGTGACGCGCGTGCGTATCTCTTGACGGAAGTTGCATCTCCCGAGTAGGTAATAGGTAATAGGTAATACGGGCTGGTATCCGCAACTCCACGTCAAAGCGCGTATTTTGCGTACGGGTGGGAAATCGCTTATTCGATCCACCCCAGCTCCTCCAAGAAGGCCAGTAACGCCTTGGTGTTACTGACCATCTCACGTAGGGTACCTGGGTTACCGAAGTACTTTGCCCTGTATGTAGCAACCACCGGGCAGTGTAGTAGCACATTAGCTGCTGTCTCGTCATCCTCCATGCAGACCCTGCACAGCGGACTGTCTGTGACTCCTATGACAAAGAGGTGTTTATTAAAAGACCCATGGCCAGTTATAGCTGCTCTGACAGTTTGCAGCTGTTGTTTCGTCGAGTAGTCTTGAGGCCCTAATTTTGTTTCACAGAAAATTCGTTACCTCTGCTACCAACTTGCTTTTTTCCAACTCGCCATTAGCATCGATTTGCATGTTGCTTGAACAACAAAATTAATATGCACAGGGTTCCATGTTGATGAACTTTAACATTCGTTAATTGATTGCTAATTACTCCGACGCCCGGCGTCCTTGAGTGCTCTCTCTCACGAATGGCTAGTGTACCAATCTACGAGGAATAGGCAGCAAGGTTGCGTACTGTTGCTTACTTGGAAAACTACCTACTGTTGACAAGATGCTCTTCCTTATCTCAGGAAGATGGTAGGATGATATAGGTACTTATCTTAATCTGACTACTTTATTTTTAATGTAATTAGTTAATAAGATTAATACAGCTCGATACAAACTTTATAGCGGCTCGGAACATGAGGCAAGTCCTCCGCATTAACAATTTCGTGTGTCATCGGGGGTGAGGGGTGGGGTACTGCGCAGCGAGTAGCGCACTTCAGAGCCGCCATAAAGTTTGACGCATACTATACCAGTGTTGTCTACCCAAGATGATATTCCAGACTTTGTCATAGTATTATGAAACCTCGTCAAATAGACCCTCAAATCCTAAAACTAGCATTTCATACCTTACTCATAGTAGAGATAGTGTTTTAGAATATTGAATTTTTTTTAACGGTTTTTTCAGCTTAGCGGATTGGGTCAGGCCTACATAGGCCTGACCCAATCCGCGTATGTGTTTGTGTTTTAGAATATTGAATTTTTTTTAACGGTTTTTTTAGCTTAGCGGATTGGGTCAGGCCTATGTATGGCCTGATCCAATGCGCTTACCTATCAAAATCCAGTCCCAATCCAAAAGCATCATAAAACGTAATTAAAAATTACACAAAAATAAATCAAATCCAGATACCGATACAGAACCAACGTAACGTGTGGGTGGCAAGCGAAAATTTGAAAAACATTCATGCAAGAGAGGGTCTGGCCGATTAGATCGCAGCATAATACTCCCATCGGTCGAGATTGTATCGTGTCGCGAGATTCATAATTTATGAACCGACAATACCTAGGGGTATGTGATATGGGACTGTGGAGTTAGGGTGCCTGGATATGGCAGGGTATTATCGTTTAGATTTTTTGTTTAGGTAGGGATGTTGTGTTTAAACTGGAGTGATTTTGTGAAAGGAGCTCGTGGCTAAGGAGGAGCTCGTGGCTAAGTAATAACAGCCGCACGGTTCGATCCATCAGGTTAAGCTACGCTTGCTGGGGTTGGTTCGTGGATGGGTGACCATCTTTACATACCGAGACTCCTCCGTGCCACAGAAAGCACGTTAAGCCGTTGGTCCCGGCTGTAATTCGTGGATCTTTGACAGTCGTTACGGGTCGTCAGAAGCCCGAAAGTCTGACAACCAGTCTTACCAAGGGGTATGGTATTAGCCAGTTACTGGGTTGTGGAAGTCAGATATGCAGTCGCTCCATGTAAAATACTGGTATTCAGCTGCATCCGGTTAGACTGGAAGTCGACCCCAACATAGTTGGGAAAAGGCTAGGCAGATTGATTTTGATTTTGTGAAACTAAATACATATATACATACTCGAAAAACATTACCCTCCTTCTGGGGTAGTCGGGTAAAAACTAAGAGACAGAGAGATACAAAACTGAGAGGTGTATTGCTAATTGTAATGTTTATAATTCTGTATATCCATATTTGTTACGACCGCGAATAATAGATCAACAAACAACCTGACACTGACCTGCAAACTGCAAAAAACGTAAGAAAATTTGAATTTCGCGGGCTACCTTAGTGCATCCTTGCATTAATCCCCTGCATTAACTCAATGATAATGGTCGACCGTAACAAAGGGAATGCTTAACTAAAGCTGTAGTAGTTTCAAACTTATAAAGAACAGCCTCCTCAAAGTAAGGAGCTCTCAATCTAGAAGTGCTAGGTACTAGCACGGAAATTACATCATTACGCCTACGGTAATGAAGTTAACGAACGTTTGTATCACAATTCTGAACACAGTCACTGTGTTCAGATATTTGATACAAACGTTCGTTCAGGGCCACTGTGGCCCTAGACAAAGTGACATTCTATCAGCGACAACAATGATTGAAAAAAGAAATGTATAGGACTGACATAAGTAATCGACATAAGCTATTGACAGCCGTTGTAGTAATGCTACGGCTACACTTCGCGTTATCGCGAACTTTTCTTCGTGCGCTCTCTGTTGCTCAGCGAGTAATCGAGGGGTGTGCGAGAGAGAGCGCACGAAGAAAAGTTCGCGATAACGCGAAGTGTAGCCGTAGCATAATACGAAACGCTTTCAAAGCGATTGTCACTTGTCAAAATTGATTATCGTGAGTTATGCAACACAGATTTATCTGTCCACACGTATACTAAATCTATTTAAATCTATAATATACATTATAATTATAAATTAAAGTCACTTTTCATGTTTGTCTGTATGTCCGCTTTGTTCTATTAAACCACGCAAAAGATTCTGATGAGGTTTTCATCACCGTGTAGAGAATTTATTCTAGAAAGTTTATGTGTATACTACGTCAATATTAATTAAAATGACATCTTATTCTAACTAAAAAATCTCGATGTTTTGTCAAGTCATAAAATTGAGGTTTCAGTCATAACATTGAGGTCATTTTAATATTTAAACGGACGTCTGCAAAAGCCTTTATTAGTAAATTTTGGTTTAATAAAATTAATTATTGACTTATTATTATTAATTTGTAAGTTTTCTATTAAAACTTTGATTTTTAATCGTTTTGATGATTAACACAAATGAATAACTAACCGTTATTTTATTTAGGTTTAAAGAAACTTTACTCTCAATAAAAACATAACATGTCGCTTACTTGAGAACAATACTATTACTTAAATACTAATTTAGGTTCGACAACATCCGTCACAAACTGATTAAAAACTACTCGAAACTTGACCAACTCAATGCATTCATTTTTCAAGTAATGTCCGGTTTGCGATTAGATACAGGCTAAGCTGGGTTTTGAATGCATTGAATGAGTGTAGATTGGGTGCGCCAAAGTTCACCTAAATTTACAACTCCGATAATTGGAAATCCGAAAATGTTCTTCCTAACATTTTTCATCCTAACAATAACAATTCCTAACTACTCTGTCTCTAATGTTCATAATTCCGAAGAATTCAATTTCATAATGTCAGTAGCAATAAACATCTATTATACTTTTATTTGTTTTCCTATATTTTCTCAACATAACCATCTTTTACACTATTATTCAAAGTCATATCTTTTTGTGTAGATTTCCTTTTATTCATAATAATCAGTATTATATACATTAATTTTGCGTAAATATAAGGCTAAAAGAGTCTTGGTGTTTTTTGTCTCCGACTAACCGTTTGTCGTAAAAACGTTGTGGAAGGGAACCATAGGTTAGGTTAGGTTAGAACTGTGACCAACTACGCACGAGCCGAGCGAGCGAAGCGAGCGTGCCGCGGCAGCGGCCGGCGAAGTGCCAGAACCGAATCGGTCCTAGACGACACTCTGACCTTCTGAATCTTCTACCCACATATATTTTTTATAACACTTGGTAAATGTTTCTTTCTGAGTATGAGTGAAAATATTATGGTAATTATGTTTAGGGATAAAAGCGTTATGATAAAAAACAGTAGGAGTTTAAATATATTTACATTAATGATATTATTAATTACAATTTTCGGAAACATGAGTGTTATGAACATCGCCGGTAGCACTACAAATAGTATGAATGAAAACTTTAGGATGAAAAATTTTAGGAAGAGTGATCATTCGGATTACAAATCGTTAGGAAGAACAATTTCGGGTAAAGAACTTTAGTTGAGCCAATATGGACCCGTGTAGATTTCTTATGCGTGAGGGTATTTTATTGTATAGCTGTGCTCCTTCAAATGTAAGCATTTTTTTGCCATAATTGGTTCTGGTTTTTGGTAAGACTAATAAACTTGCTCGTCGTGTGCTTCGTTGACTAACCTGTTTGTATTGGGTAAGTGTGTGAATGTTTTTGTTAAGGGGGATGCGCTAGGGTGGCCCGCGACATTCAAATTTTCTTACGTTTTTTGCAATTTGCAGGTCTGTATCAGGTTGTATGTTGATCTAAATATTATTAGCGCTCGTAAAAAATATGAATTTACAGAATTATAAACATTAGAATCAGTAATTTAACTCTCTAAGTTCATGAAAGTGCCAAATGTCATGATTTCATGAAATAGTCATTCAATACACTTTCCTGAGCTTAGAGAGTTGTATTGCTGATTTTAATGTTTATAATTCTGTAAATTTATATTTTTTACGAGCGCTAATAATATTTAGATCAACATACAACCTGATACTGACCTGCAAATTGCAAAAAACCTAAGAAAATTTGAATTTCGCGGGCCACCCTAGCGCATCAACCTTAAGAACTCTTTTGATAAAGATACATGTGTTATAAATGTAAAATTGCTTTATGTTCATTATTTTTGTGTCTCTGTTTAATTTAGTTGTCGATGTTAAGTACCTACGGATAGTTGAAGAGCAATTTTAAAATTTTGTTTTGGGAAATTTGCAGTTGTAACAGTTTGGTTTTTGCAGCACTACTCCATATTTTGACCAAGTATAGTAGGTGTGGCTTCACTAGGGAATGATTTATTTGTTGCCGTCTATCATTTTCCTCAAGGAAAAAGTAGGTATGTACTTACGACTGTAGATAATGGAAACACATTATTGTACCTAATTAAAATAATAAGAAAAAAAAAACAATAAGAAAAATTAAAAAAACGAAGGAGTCTTACAGTAGCGTAGTATAATGCGTAACATCCTGGCTGACGTATTTAATAATATAAACAATATTTTTTATATACATTTATGATATAAACAATATTTATAATCATCGTTATCGTCATCGACATCGTCATCGTCATCATCATCTTGTTTACAACCATTTTGAACATGAGTGGGTACCATAATCTGACGGCCAACACTAGCACCGCGCGCGCTCATTGGTCAAATCAAATAGCGCGCGCTTCCTCGGCTTCGGAAAGCGAGAGGAAAGATGTTACAAATCAAAATATTAAACTTCGAATGCCGTCGTACCCGTCCGCCGCGGACGGTTAATCATGCCTGCGCTGTTGTCACACCGCATTCAATCCGACCTGGCAACAACGGAAGCCGCGCGCTGGCGCTGGGAAAAAACAGAACCGAATGACGCGTATAGACCGTCGCCCGTCAGTCATCCGCGCCCCGCGCCGCACATCGCACGGACGCCCCGCTTACTTCTCTGCTCTAACCGGTACTACGACGGACTCCGACGCGGTTCAAAGCCACCATGATGTTATTCCGACTTATGGACACTGAAATAGTGATAAATGAAGTAAGATCTCGCGAATGTTTATGGAATCGTCGAAATGTGTGCTACAAAAATAAAGCGGACAAATACAAGGCGTGGGAAGAAGTTGCTGTGGCGGTTTTACCCAAATACACGACGTGTTCCGAAGATGATAAGAGACGAATCGGTGAGTTTCGTGACATAATAATATCTGGTAGTACTAAGGTACTTACTACATACATACATCGAAACCTCAAACTTGTATTACCTTTTACCTAGGTACCTACACCGCGTAATAATCACACATCACAATCACACACCGCAAATGCAATGCGCAGCTGATTAGCTTATTTAGTACAAGCGTACTCGCCAGCTGCGCACTTTGCATCTCGTTCGCACCCTGTTCCGTGTGAGCGAGAGATCCATGTGTCTTGCGGATTGTATTGTCTGCTACCTGTTTGTGGCGCGCGCTCCAAGTCACAGTAGGTATATTATTATGATAAATGTGTATGACTGAATGAAATAAAAATAGTGACTAAAGAATTAGGAAGGAGTTTGTTACAACTTTTTTTAATTGCTGTTTTATTATTATTTAATCACAATAATAATACCTATTGTACTAAGTACTTACTTAATCCTTCAAAAATGGTATGCCTACTATAGTACTTAGCTATTTTTTAACGTATTCTGACACTTCTATTGTCTGGTATTATAGTTGGTAAGTAGACTCCAATCTCACCTATCTAAGTAACGATAATTGGAAAGCAATAGAACCATCATATTGCGGGAATCGTACCAGTCTACCACATACAGTTAGTAGCCGATTGCTCAGCTACTGCGACAACTATGCGTGTGCGTCCATAGAGATATTTATGAAAGAGTTCTTTCACTCGCGACTACGCGATTCACTTTTCTCGCCGTCATCGACAGCTGTCATACTCTTGGTAGTTTATTTATTTTCGACTTTACTTCAATGTGTACAAGGTTAGTAATATTTATTTTGGCTGTCAACCGCTTGCCTCTCGGGCCGCCCGTTTCGATTATCTCGCGAAGTAGTTAGTTTATTTATTTTAGACTTTATTTCAATACACGCACGAGATAAGGGCGGGAGAACTATGATTTCAAATACAGGGACAGTTGATATTTTGCTATACCTAATTATAATATTTAAAAAAATATATTTTTTAAGTACCTAAGTAAGTAAGTACTTACTTACCTAAAATTTCATCAAAATTTTCACTTAGAAATACAATCATGTAAACGTAAGATTATTTTAAAACATTTAATGAAATTTTACAAAAATCAAAATAACAATAACATTTATTAAAATGTAAATAATTATTGTTTGTATTCTTCCCCTGTGTATGCTCATTTTCACTAACACTGGGCGACACCCAAATGAATGCCTAAATATTATTGCTCTGTTGGAATTTCAACTCTCGGTGCTGAGCCAACCGTTGAAAATCAAACAGTCCATTTTTTGGGCATTCATAAGTATCACCCAGTGGTAGTACATTAGTCCATTCTTCGGCGAAGAAGAAAGAGAAATACATATCTTTATCTATGTAAAATACTGTCATTTTTTTACAGTGAGAGCTGTACAATCAAGATGGAAGACAGCCCGTGACGCTTACATGAAGTGTAGAATAACAGAAGTAAAGAAACCGACATACAAAGCAAGACAACACAGATACATTTATCAAGAAAAACTAAGATTCTTGGAACAAGTAAAAGATATAGAATCAGATGAAGGCGCCAGTAACAGAGCCAGAGACGACGAGGAAGACTCGAACAGCTTTGTTGGTGACAACTCTGCAAGTCAATCCACTTTCGGAGTTTCTGAAGAAGACGTCGGAGAAGCAAGCGATGAAGTTATGGATTTTGACATCGATATTCGCGACGATTTTAAAGACAAAATTAAAGATACAGTAATCACTATCGACGACGTTAACGACAAAGCCGTCAACGATGACAACGACAATGAATGTCAACCTGGAACATCATCACAGAATAACGATGAAAAGGATCCATTGGCTACTGCAGCTGTCACTAAACCAACAAGAAAGAGGCCTCGCAATACTCGAACGAGAAAGCTAAAAAGTAACATGACAGAATTTGAGACAAAACTTTTGAAAATCATGCGTTTGAAAAATAGTACAACTGCAAATACTTCCGCTCTTCCAACTGATGATCAATTCTTTTTCAACTCTTTAGCACCTTTAATGGATAATTTTAATTTGCACCAAAAACTTAAGTTTAGATCGAAGATACTGGAAGTAGTTATGGAAGTAGGAAATATCAATCCAGTAAATATAAAACAAGAGAGAGAGACTTACGTTTTCGAGGAGTTGAAAGAATCTAAAAATTAGCATTGTAAACGTTATTTCATGATAGTTTAGTTAATTGATTCAGGCGTGAATTTGCGGAAATCCATTATAAAATACAATAGCCGTAGATATATTTTAGTAACCTATTCCCTTAACTTCCTTTTACGCTTAGTTGGGGTGCCGGGCGATTTGATTCACTCAGCGTCCAGCGCTGGGTGTGGCTACACGTCGTGTTCTGGTTTGCGACTGGACAATCGTCATCCTGAGGATGCCTAGTTGAGAGGTGAAACACGTGTCGATTTCTTACAGGGTTTTTAAATGACCCTTGGAGAATAATAGTTAAGCGGAATAGGTTACTAAATATATCTACGGCTATTGTATTTTACCATTAGTTACTACATATTTTTTAATTTTAATAAAATATAAGCAAGAACCTTTTTAAAAACAAGCTTTCAATTAACTAAAAAGGATTTTCTAACTTTGCAGGGTATGTCAGAGGTGTACTGCACGTGACACAATTTTTTGAAAGGTGCATAGCTTTAACCGTTTTTAACAGCCAGGATTCCAAATTGTAGGTCGTAGTTGCGAACCCACTATCACTACTGTTCTCGAAACCGGCATGTACAGATCGATTTAAACTTAATGGCGGCTCGGAAGTTAGCTTTTAGCTGCGCAGTACCCCACCCCTCGCCCCCGCTGTCACATGAAATTGTTACTGCGCAGCGACTCGCCTCATGTTCCGATCCACCATTAAGTTTGAATCGAACTGTACTAGAACTCAAAATTCGAAGACATGTGACATCTACCAGCCCGCACTGGGCCCGCGTGGTGGATTACGGTCCACTCCCTCTCACAGAAAGAGGAGGCCTGTGTCCCAGCAACAGAACATACCTACTTTTACTTAAGTTTCAACATTTTTATTTGTTGTTTTTTTGTGTTATTTTTTGTTTGTTCTTTTGTTTTTGTTCCATTTATATACATTTTGGAACGCCGACTCCTGTCGGAGGTTTGCGCTAATGGCTGTAAAACACAGTTTTAAAACTAATGTAGCCGTTAACGAACACAATTATTTTGAACCAGTTTTTTATTCCAATAAAATATTAAATTAATTTTGATGCTCTTTACAGATTTTATTAAACAATAAACAACACATCAACGCGTTTATAAACCGGCAATTCGATGATCATCCAGAATACGTAGCTGTTCCAAATATAATAATGACCAATGACGAATGACCGTAATTAAATTTTAATAATTACATTATGATTGAACACAATTCGGCAGTTGTTGAGTATAATTTTGAATGGACCGATAAAGAATGATTTTATTGTCCAATGGGAATGGGGTCAAGGGAGGGTAAAAGGGTATTTTAGGGTTATTCGACTGTATAGATAGTAATGGTAAATTCCCGAGAATATTCTCGTAGCGATAAGTTTGCTGACATTTTTATAGAATTTATTACACTTAAGAAATTGGATGTCTTTTATGTATGAATCTATTTCTATAATAGTTTTGAGTTTATTTAAACGTTTTACGAAATTGCCGTCAAAATCATCTACTTACCCCACTTATCTCAGTAAAATCTTTTGAGCGAGAACATTCTCGAGAATATTTCCAAGAAAATTGTCATGTTAAATTAGGATTCCTGTATTAAATCGAACTTTATGATTTACTTGCTTTAAATATTCCATCACTAGTTATATATGTATGTAGCAGGGCCGCAGCTACCCTACAAGCCGATTCCTATCGGCTTCCCTTCTGGAATTCGAAACAAAACCACTCTATCGTCATTGAAAAATGACACAGTCAGTAGTGTTTAAAATGCCTTTTAAGTAATCACACTATAGGTATTTAATACACCATATAATTAAAACTATACAAAACGCCTACATTCAATGTTTGGTCTTTGTTGTCTCCCAACAGCAAAAAAAAAATCTCTAAAATAACTCGGCGGCGCGGCTGGCTTATCGCTCCTTCAAAAATCAAGGCGTCATGACGTCACTTCGGTCACGTGACACCCCGGTTTTATACGCTTCAAGCAAGCCGGTCAAATACGAGTTATTGTACCTAAAGCGATCTAAACTTGCGTTCGCGTGAACGAGATGCCGCGATATCGGTTCGGTAGTTTTCGTTGAATTTCGTAATGCGTTCGGCTCGGAGTTCGGACAGGACGCTATTGTGTGGTTGCTGTTTGACGTAATCGCATTATAATTTGTTTACACTTGCAGGTAATTTGCATTTTGTTCGTATTATTTATTGAATACATTAGTTTATCAGTACGAAAATCGTAGTAGTAGTATTAGTTTGTTGGTATAAAACAGTGATTAAAGTGTTTTGACTTTAGTGAAAGTGTACGTTGTAATTATGTATTTGGGGTAAGTAGATAGTTAATTAATAAGTTAAAATTTCTTAATAGATTTGAAAAGTTATTAGTACTATCAGTAGGATTAGGATGGCGGCAATAATTCGTCAAGGACTTTCTAATTAACTACAATGTCTTTTGGCCCGCGTGCTGCCCGTCTGGTAGCTTAGTGGTAGCCTATACATTGTTGTTTAGGATTATTTTCTTTGTGAGGAAACATGCTTTCCAAGGTTAGAAACACATAATTACGTTAGGCCGTGCTCGCTCAGATATAAGTATAAATTACAAACGACGTGATAGTTTTTTCAAACATTCTAATGTTTCCCTTTACGATAAATATGAATGGCTGACTGGCAGTTGTAAATAAAATAAAATGTATTGTTTCCCTTGTTTACTTTTCTCAGATTCTAGTAGTTTATGTAATAATGGGGTTTTTACATTCATAATCTGACGATTTTTCGCTAATTCGTTTGAAGCTCTACACCCGCGCGGCCAATTCCCTCTAGTGGCCGTGAGCGAAAACTCTGAATTGTAAAATGCCACTCCCTAAAAATTTCTCGTTAAACGCGCCCTCTGTTTAATTATTTGTGAATTTTTTGAATAGAGATATCTCGTTCTTGTACTGACAAAATGCATTGCTTTTCTGATATTTTCGTTAGATGGCGTTGCGCTATTAGGAGCGTAGGAGCTTAGTATAGATCTGCGGTAGTGCGGTTGAAATCACTTGTTGAACTGTGTGAGTGTGCGTGTTTTGTGAAAGCGGGCTTTTTGAATGTGAGTTTATAAATAAGTTTGAGAAAAGTAGATCAAAATAGGAATTTAATGAAACGGTTTATTGACACCGTTCTTTTGTTAGGTAAACAAACAAGAAGTAGCTTTTCGCGGCCACAAGGAAGGTCCGAAGTGACATCATAACAAGTATTATTAACCGACTTCTTCAAAAAGGAGGAGGTTCTCAATCAGTTTTTTTTTTTTTTTTTTTTTTTTTTTTTTTTTTTTTTTTTTGCTCCGGGTTCCCACCCCCGAAAAATCACCCTTCGCCACTGGTACGTAGGTACAGTCAAACGCACGGCTTTTTTTTTTTTTGAGTTTGTTAAATCATCCAATGACTTCTCCGCTCTAGGTGGAGCGGAAGGGCGTGTCAGCAGTTGAGCTGGCCTAGAGTAAAAACTAGACTTTTAATAGAATGATAGGCCAAGCCAGCTATACTGGTTTTGTTACCATTGAAGTACGACCTACTGTATCCAAAGATACATAATTATAATTATCGAAGCTTGAACTTGTCAAAACAAATGCGTCCAACTGTTTGCCTAAGGCCGGCGCCAAACACAGTCACATATTTGAACACTTGTTTGAAGACTTGTGAGGTGCGGTAATAAACATGTGATCAAACTTTGAACACATACTCACATGTGGTCAAACAAGTGTTCAAATGTGTGTTGCTGTGTCTGGCATCGGTAATAAAACGTAGCTGCCACGCACAAGTTACTGCGTTTAATTTGATTGACGTTTTTCTGGTCCTATGTTCCAAAAACGATAAAGAAGTCTGAAAAAAACTTATTTGCTTTTAAAGCTCTCTGCCCACTACATCGTACCATACATAATACCTATGACCGCATGCTCATCAGAGCATGCGGTCATAGGTTTTTTTTTTTTGAACAATACATCACTTAGTACATCTACATATTATAAAACAAAGTCCTCCGCCGCGTCTGTCTGTCTGTCTGTTCGCGATAAACTCAAAAACTAGTGCACCGATTTTCTTGCTGTTTTGACCAATGGATAGAGTGGTTCCCGAGGAAGGTTTCAGTATACAATAACCGACATCCACGCTGATGCATCAGCTAGTGTTATATGAATGGCGCATGCGTGATAAGATTAAATTTATGAATCCTGCAATCTATTCTAGCGTGTATAAATTGTACATTATGAAAGCTTTTGACTTTGATTGATTGCAAGCGGCGCATTATTTATGAAAAGATATATTTTAGGAGCAAAGAAAAACAATGAAGTTCAGGTATCTTTTGTTATCAGATATTTTTCTGAAGGAATTTTAAATTGAATAATAATATGATTTTACTTTTCTCGTTCCTCGACTTTATGTAGGAATGATAATTAAATGTGGTCCTTTAACTTAAAAGCGAATTTTAACAAAACAATTTCTGAGAAAAGTTCACGGCGAACAATGCGGCGGCGTCGCGTCGCGCGACGATTCGCGCTAGTATGTAAGAGCCTTAATACAATAATCTGTAATTCTGTACTAATTATTTTATTAAAGCTACAGCGTTTGTTTGTTCGAATGCGCTTGTCTCTGGAACTACTAGTCTGATTTGATTTTGCAGCCCAATTATTGAGGAAGGAAGGACCATTTCAGACTCTTATCTACATGGTCCTCATATGGCCTGATCAAGATTATGTCTGGATTTTAAAGGAGATGGTGACCTCTGAGTTTGTTTCGGCCTTTCTTCTCAGAGTAGTCAGATAGGAAACGCCGACCTCATCTAGCTTATTTTTACAACTTTTTAATATGACGCGTAAAAGTGATTCCAATATCCTATTTACAGAATAAACAATTTCATTTCGAAGGTTATAAATGCTGTTTAACCCGTCGTATGCCGTAATTACAGACACAATTAAAAATCCATTGTGTCTCTACGAGATCCACGTTCCATACCATCGGTTAACATCACGCTACGACCCTTACGAGCCGAGCAGAAGGAAAAAAAAATCAGAACGAACGCTAAGCCACGCTAAGCGAAAACGAAATAGGTACTTATCAACACGAGCGGGCGATGCAATACGACGTGTGTCGAGGTGTTTTAAATATGGCTGTTATATTAGTAAATAAATATTGTGTATCTTAGAACGAGGTCTCGGGCAGAAACTGGTTTGATAATCTAGTAAAAAGAGCAAGGAAACGAAATTTTTACCAAAATTGAAACCAAATCAATTTCAAAGTCGTTACTGAACAAACTACTTAAGAACTTGCGTTTATTCTGTAACCCTCTAACTGCCATGTTACCGCAAAACCACCGTTAAACTCAAGGAAATCGATTTACGGTAATGTTGCAAAATTGAAGACTGATTAGAGGAGCGGCGCCTTTATGTTGTTAACAAGTCGATTGCTTGCAAGAGATTCTGTAAGCTTAATACCTACTTATTGCCTCGGAAACTGTTATAAAGTTTTTCTTGTGGGAACTTGGTCAGTAGCTGATAGGATTTCTTGGTCTTCATTTTTTTCTTATTCTCACTTGTATGTAATCCGTTGATGCCTAATGCCAAGATCCAACGATCGGCGATTTTGCGGACGGACACCGACAAGCCCGGACGACGGACCGTGGGAAGGTGTACGTGCGGGGTATCGCAGACATCGGAAGTTCCTTGGTGAGCGGTGCGTGGCGGTCTATGGTCGTCTGCCGTGCGTGTCCGTCTGCAATATTGCCGATCGTGGGATTCCACCATTACACATGTACACATCCACACACCACAGCCCAGTTACTGGGTAACACGATACCCCGTGATAAAACTGGTCGCCAATCTCAACGAAATCAGCTGAGGAACCTACGTATAGCAAAAACATCTACATAATACAAAAAGAAATTCCAAAAATAATTCTAACTCAAACACAAAGCATTTTTTTTTTCAAAAACCAACTGACTGAAGACTTTTAAATTGTCAAGGGGTCGGTCTATAAAGCTAGCTGCCCATTCTAAGGCGTAGTAAGTTCCTATAGAGAAGAATGGGTAAGAAACTACACGGGCACACTCAATTAAAAGTAAAACACTACAAGTAAGTACCTATGCATGCACATACAAATTCACAGTACCATCTTTAATAATAGCTTGGGAGACTTCGGCTGTCATCGTCAACCATCGGCAAAGCTTCTCAATGTGCACTCGGCAGCTGAACATAATTTATTACTAACTATCTTTGGTCACAGTTTTGTCGTCACACTTTCGACACGTGCCACATTTGATCACAAAGCGTTTGAGGGTTGAACCCATTGTTTGTTGACTGCGAGAAGTGTCGCAGTTTTTCGATTATTTATAGTGTGGTTGGTTTGGGGTAGCGATAGTGGCTATTTTTGGGAATATTTTTAATCAAATCAAATCATTTATTCCTTTGCAAACATGGGTTATGTACATAGATGTCGTCATAGAGTAAGTTCTCCATGTTTTGCCGTCACATCATAGGCATGCAAATCTTATTCAATTAAATATCATTTTAAATTAACATTAGAAATATTAATAAATTCATTTTAAAAATATTACATATTAAATTCAAATCATTTAAATTACAATAGAATAGAAAATGTCATAATAAATTTTACATCAAATGTCATTGGCTACAATAATAACTATGTCAATGTATACAATATAAGCATGACAATTTAAAATTTTAACGATAGGCTTGTGTGGGACATAAATGGGTCATTGATTTAATAGTTTCGATACCTAGTCATAACTCATAACGGACAGAAGAAATCTTATTTCTAGCCTGCAAATAACTGGTGAATATATTTAGTAGTAGGTAGTATAATGAGATTAAAGACAAAGATCATTTATTTGTCCAAATATGATAAATGAGTAAACATTCATGGCATGCAAGATGTAACAATAAAAAGTGTTGTAATAATAAGTTGTCAACTTATTGTTAATTTGTAAAAGATTTTCTTACTTTTTCGGCAGTATTCCAAAAACTCGTAGAAAAATCCTAATTCTAACTATCCTATAATATTATAAATTCGAAAGTAACTGTCTGTATGTTACCTTTTCACGCCTAAATCACTGAACAGATTTCAACAAAATTTGGCAAAAAGGTAGATGGCATCCCGGGGAAGGACATAGGCTACTTTTTATCGACTTACCACGCGGGCGAAGCCGCGGGCGGAAGCTAGTATTATAAATGCGAAAGTGATTTTGTTTTGTTTTACGCTTTCACGGTAAAACGGCTGAACGGATTTGGATGATATTTGGGTAGACCATATACCTGGAGAAGGGTATAGGCTACTTTTCAGTCGCGGGCAACAGCTAGTATTCTATAAACATTATTCCTACAACCACACCATCATGATAAAAACCGTTCCATTTAAAAATGCAATTATGAAACTCCGAGAAAGTCCTCAAGCAATCTTCCTAAAACAACATTCCTAACTATTTCGAGCGTACAATCGCTGAATCAATATTTATCTATCACTAGCTGCTCGCCCCGGCTTCGCACGGGTAGCTATCTACGGCGTACCTACCCTACCTACCTACCTACCTACCCTACCTACCCTACCTACCTACCTATATACTTACCCTACCTAACTACCTACCTACCCTACCTACCCTACCCTACCCTACCTACCTACCCTACCTAAACTACCCTACTTAAAAAAAAAAAACCTACCCTACCCTACCCTATCTACCTACTCTACATACTTACCCTACTTACCTACCTACCTACCAACCCTACCAACCCCTACCTACCTATATACCGAGATATTATCAAAAGACCCATTCTATACAGAATGTATGAGAAAACGATTTTCTTCATATTTTTTTTTCGTGAATTTTTCAATTTTTTTTATTGTTATTCTGCTATTCTGGGCGGAGACAAATCCAACAAATCAAAGATCATCAAAATCAGTCCAGCCGTTCTCGAGTTATAAGTGTTGTAACAAACACGACTTTCTTTTATATATATAGATTTAAAATAATCAACTTACTCACGATGAGGCCTACTAATAGCCGTTGATCGAAAGTTAAGCTACGCTTGCCGAGGTCGGTCCATGGATGGTGACCATCCGTTACATACCGAGACCCTTCCGTGCCTCGGTAAGCACGTTATGCCATCACATCACTAAAAATTTATTTTACGTAGGTGCCGTTCGGAGACTAGAAGTACTTAATATTAATAAACTGATCCACAGCACCGCATTTAACAAAAAAAAAAAAATCAGTGCGATTAGTGGAAGTACTCAGGTGCGGTTCGGACAAGTGCTGTTGAAATCAGTGATCCGAGTGGATCTCGTTGGTCCCGGCTGTCACATTTTGTAGATAGGTATTTGACGGTCGTTACGGTTAGTCACTGTAGTCAGAAGCCCAAAAGTCTGACACCCAATCTGTCAAGGGTCATCGTGTTACCAAGTTGCTGGATTGTGGAGGTCAGATAGAAAGAAAGTAAAGAAAGAAAAGAAAGAAAGAAAGAACAGAAAGAAAGAAAAGAAAGAAAAGAAAGAAAAGAAAGAAAAGAAAGAAAAGAAAGAAAAGAAAGAAAAGAAAGAAAAGAAAGTATAGTAAGTGGTATTCAGCCCGATTAAACTGTACGCTGACCTCAACATAGTTGATAAAATATCTGATGATTTCTTTAATCCTTACTATCGTATCGTGTGTGTTTAGATATATCTATCTAAACACACATTCAATCTCCCACTTGGTATTAAAGCCCTCGTAATATTACGTACACGGTTAAACAAAGACGCGACTGCATGCTAACACAACTGTGCACTCCTAACAATGAAGATTTGCAGCAGCTTGCAGCGATTTAAGCTGGATTTGCATAAGATCTGGCGAAAACAACGCTTCCAATACGATGAAAAGCGATTTACTGAGAATGCACTTTGTTTTATAGGGTAAGTAATTAAAAAAATACGGAGCGTGCTGCGTGCTTGAGTAGTTTTGTGGCTGAAACTGAAAGCCAGTAGTCAGGTATGAATTAATAAAAATAAAAAAATCATTAAAGTTATATTAACTCTGTCATGGCTCGCGAAGCATGGGGAGGAGCTCGTGGCTAAGTAATAAAAGCCGCACGGGTCGATCCATCAGGTTAAGCTACCCTTGGTAGGGTTGGTCCGTGGATGGCTGACCATCTTTACATACCGAGACTCCGTTGGTCCCGGCTGTCATTTGTGGATCTTAGACAGTCGTTACGGGTCGTCTGAAGCTCGAAAGTCTGACAACCAGTCTTACCAAAGGGTATCATATTACCCAGTTAATGGGTTGTGCAGGTCAGATAGGCAGTCGCTCCAAATAATATCGCTCTAAATACTTGTATTCAGCTGCATCCGGTTAGACTGGAAGCCGACCCCAACATAGTTGGGAAAAGGCTAGGCAGATGATGATGGCTCGCGAAGCATGGAAGGCAAAGAGTATTAAACCAGGCTATATAGTCATAGATGGAAGGAGTGGAGGGAGGCTTTTTTCCCAGGAGTGGGAGAGCTTAGGCGCGGAAAAAAAAACTGTCATTGTTTATGTGTTTAGATGTAGTTGGTTTACATTATAACATAACATCACGCATGTGACCCAAACGGTAAGGCAGAATTATACGTACGTATATAGTAGATACACCTACATTTTGCCAGTTATGTTTAAGTCCCATAGAATAAGGGGCATCGTGCCTAATTGTCATCAAGCGGGCACAAATCCAGACTTTGGGATGCAAATGAGAAATAGTAGGTTTATAAAATTAAATTACAGTATAAATGCATTACTATACTTCTTTCATTTTAAGGAATCTAACGCACTAGACGCTGACGACTCCGGCCAGTTGTGAACTTCTAGTGGTATTGTATGGTGTGCGGCTAATTGGCCGTTGCGACCAAGTGCGCGGTTCGTTTCGGTTTCTATAGTTTACCTGCACGCGTAGCAAGACCACCGTAGAAACGCGTTTTGTCGACGGAAGAATAGACAAAATAATAGATTGTGATTGTTCATCTGCCAATTTGTCTATTCTTCCGTCGACAATACCCGTTTCTACGGTGATCATGCTACGCGTGCAGGTTGCGCATAACTCATAAGCTACAACAACACCACATGAATTAACACCCAAATTGCCACAGACTATTATGCAAAGCCGGTATAACAATGCTTAGCGGAACTAATCCGGCAAGTGTTGTAATAATAAGTTGTCAACTTATTGTTAATTTGTAAAAGATTTTCTTACTTTTTCGGCAGTATTCCAAAAACTCGTAGAAAAATCCTAATTCTAACTATCCTATAATATTATAAATTCGAAAGTAACTGTCTGTATGTTACCTTTTCACGCCTAAATCACTGAACAGATTTCAACAAAATTTGGAAAAAAGGTAGATGGCATCCCGGGGAAGGACATAGGCTACTTTTTATCGACATACCACGCGGGCGAAGCCGCGGGCGGGAGCTAGTATTATAAATGCGAAAGTGATTTTGTTTGTTTTACGCTTTCACGGTAAAACGGCTGAACGGATTTGGATGATATTTGGGTAGACCTCGGAAACCACGTTAAGCCGTTGGTCCCGGCTGTCATTTGTGGATCTTAGACAGTCGTTACGGGTCGTCAGAAGCTCGAAAGTCTGACAACCAATCTTACCAAAGGGTATCATATTACCCAGTTAATGGGTTGTGCAGGTCAGATAGGCAGTCGCTCCATGTAAATACTTGTATTCAGCTGCATCCGGTTAGACTGGAAGCCGACCCCAACATAGTTGGGAAAAGGCTAGGCAGATGATGATGGCTCGCGAAGCATGGAAGGCAAAGAATATTAAACCAGGCTATATAGTCATTGATGGAAGGAGTGGAGGGAGGCTTTTTTCCCAGGAGTGGGAGAGCTTAGGCGCGGAAAAAAAACTGTCATTGTTTATGTGTTTAGATGTAGTTGGTTTACATTATAACATAACATCACGCATGTGACCCAAACGGTTAGGCAGAATTATACGTACGTATATAGTAGATACACCTACATTTTGCCAGTTATGTTTAAGTCCCATAGAATAAGGGGCATCGTGCCTAATTGTCATCAAGCGGGCACAAATCCAGACTTTGGGATGCAAATGAGAAATAGTAGGTTTATAAAATTAAATTACAGTATAAATGCATTACTATACTTCTTTCATTTTAAGGAATCTAACGCACTAGACGCTGACGATTCCGGCAAGTTGTGAACTTCTAGTGGTATTGTATGGTGTGCGGCTAGTTGGCCGTTGCGACCAAGTGCGCGATTCGTTTCGGTTTCTATAGTTTACCTGCACGCGTAGCAAGACCACCGTAGAAACGCGTTTTGTCGACGGAAGAATAGACAAAATAATAGATTGTGATTGTTCATCTGCCAATTTGTCTATTCTTCCGTCGACAATACCCGTTTCTACGGTGATCATGCTACGCGTGCAGGTTGCGCATAACTCATAAGCTACAACAACACCACATGAATTAACACCCAAATTGCCACAGACTATTATGCAAAGCCGGTATAACAATGCTTAGCGGAACTAATCCGGCAACACTGTAACTACTGTTCTTTTGTGTCTGTGACCGCCGACAGTTGTTCACGTATTGTATGCAGTATGCACAAATGGTCCAATATTAGAGCTTTGCTGTCCAATAATTCGATTAGGTAATTGTTGGTTCGTGTTCACACATTTCCGAATGTTTTGGCGCTGGCGATTTAGATTTTAGACTGGACTTTTATACGTGTAGGTACAGTATTGATGTAAAAGTTTAGGGGTATGAGGAACAGGGTGTAAAGTTCACTCATCCACCATAGATAGTAAAGGGAGGATCCTCCGACCAGACGGGTGTTGTGTCTGTCGGGCAACTGCTCAACGATTGATGTTTGGATTCTTGAATAATGTCTATTGCACGGTAAACTTTAATTGCGCAATGCAGGATTTATGTGTGACGTCTTTGATGCGTAGTTCGCATGTGGCGATGTAGATACCGCCACAAAAGTATTCTTACTAAGTCACGTCAGTCAGTTTAGTAATATGAAAGAAAGAAAGATAATATCTATATTTAAAAGAGTGTCCTTGGACTTTCTTGCCAGTTCTTCTCCATAGAGATCTACGTTTTGGAATGGGCCACTAGCTTCAACATTCTGACTAACTGCCCGACTCTTTGACAGTTCAAAAGTGCCTATAAATGCTTTACTTTAAATAGAAGGTTTGAGTTTGAGTTTGAGTTCACAGTATATTGGTTCTTTAGTTGTTTTCTCGTTGAATCTGTCACCATCATTTTCATTTTGAACAAAGTAGGTACTCGTACATTGTTCACCTACATTAATTTTGGTGATAACTTGGAAGTGTATGAAATTATTGATTTATTGAAATATAACATAACATCACGCCTATATTCCCCGAAGGGTTAAGCAGAGGTGTACTTATAATACACCCACATTTCGCCAGTTATGTTTAGGTCCCATGTAATAGCAGGCGAACATAATGCCATCAACCGGGTACAAATCCAGACTCCGGGCTGCCAGCTGCCACTGAGAAATTCCAGATGGAAACACCCAAAAAAAAATCAAAGCTAACATTACTAATGATCCAATAGAAGAGAACAAAAAAAAACTAAATATAAATCAATTTCTACTAAGTAAATCATCACAGTTTGCCAACATAATTTAATTACTTACTACCCTCACGCCCGCCGCAATCGTCCGTGAAACAAGATAAACAAGCACATTCATTAGAGATGTATTCAACTAATTCCGAACGAGTAAAGTTGTGTTGTGATGTTGTGTCACTTCACCACAAAATAGTTGGGTACAGAAGGTCCACTCCATACAACGAGCGAAAGCTCACGTAAATATACACACGCTCCACGTACAGCGAGTGCAAGTGCCCTCACGACTGACATTTGTTTGGCCTAAGCCACACAGCCACAGTACGGCCATGGATAGAATGCGTTACTTACACCTATCATTTGGACAATTTCTAGTAGTAATAAGGATCAAATTCGCAAAACACATAGTTTATTAGTATGAAACTGACAGATGTCACGAACGCATTCTCTCGACGGCCTTACTGTGCTGCAAAGATCTTTTAGTGCTTGATGGACAAATGGGCCGTTGTTGGTAAAATTATTTTGAGCCTATCTACTTACTCGAAATATACATGCTCATTACTAGCAATGCACACATGCTAACCAAGTAGAAGTTGCTCAATAATGGCATGCTTTCTTGCTAGTAATGAGTACCTATGTCTGTTAGTACCTTATTTTACCGGACAGTGGTCGCAATCTTACAGCAACCATAACTTAACGAAAATAATGCAAAATCAGATGTAAAATAACCTACTGTTTGTAACTGTGTGTGTATCCGACCAAACAAATGACAGTCGCGACTATGTGAGTGCGCTTACATCTGTACGTGAAGCGTGTCTACTTGTACGTGCGTTGAGTAATTCGTCAACTCGTCCTACATACCTACGGCCCATTTAGGACGTTCTATTGATTTTCTGCAAGTCTTCCTAAATGGGCCGTAGGCATGTAGGACGAGTTGACGTATTACTCGTAAAAGGAAGAGTAATTCGTCAACTCGTCCTACATGCGTAGGCATGTAGGATGAAGATGATTCATCAAAATCTCTCTTCAGAAAATCAACAGAACGTTCTGTTGATTTTCTGCAAGGCTTCCTAAATGGGCCGTAGGCATGTAAGACGATTTGAAGAATTACTCCGTGCGTTTTTACCCGTTGTGGAGCTGACCTTCTGTATTTATTTTTTTATCACTTCACTCACTACGTCGCCAACTGCGTCGATAGACAGTTCGGCAATACGTGAAGACCCGTCATTCGTAAAAATGTTATTAAAAGATTTTAGTTTGACTTTTTCTACGTGCGAATTGAATCTTACTTTGATCCGTATTCTACATTAACCATCGTCAGTTTTGAATACTCAGGCATTTAACCTTTTCTTGTGAATCGTTTGATGTGCCATCTCATACATACAGTACGACGGCCGAGAGAATGCGTTCCTGACACCTGTCAGACATCTTCGTTAGTATGAAAGTGACAGATGTCAAGAACGCATTCTGTCGACTGTAACCATGGTAATTTTCAAACAATGAATCGGTTGATGTGCCATCTCAAACTTTAGTCTTTTGCATCAACTATTACCTATGTCATTCGTCCTTGTCACCTTGCATTTACGTTATCAAATTCAACGCATAACAATCCAATCATCACAATCGCCTGTATTTCCCAAAGGGTTACGCAGAGGTACCTATGTGTACTTAGCCGTTTTTGTGTGTTTCTAACTTTTCTTAAAAAACCTTTTTTTGTTTTTTGTGCTAGCCTACTTTGTCCCACTCCCGGGCAAGGCCCCCCTCTACTCCTTCCATCTTTCGCGAGCCCGCGCGTTCTCCTTCCAGTTTGGATGGAACCAATCCAGCTCGTCCCGCAATCTCCTACCAGGGGTCATATAAACCGCCACGCCGCTTACAGCAGTATTATTTTAATATTACTTCAGTGTAGGAAGGAGATGAAGCTCTACAGGACGTATAGCACCATCTCTTTCCCCCACGACGTATAATTAAAATAATACTGCTGTAAGCGGTGGTGGTAGGGCCCCGACCCCGCCTAGTACTGCGCTCCATTGCTCGTTGGCAGACCTTGAGTTTGGACTTCTGGATGTTAGTCAAAGACCAAGTCTGTGCGCCAAAGGTTAAGAAAAATCTTTACCTGCCAGTTCTGTTTATTTGAAGTTGTTATTTGTTTTTCCAATTATATTTTACTAGCCGATGCCTGCGTCTTTGCCCGCGTGGATTTCGGTTACTAAAACTTACTATAATACCTTTTACTCGAGAACCATTCTATCCATTGGTGAAAACAGCATGTGAATCGGTGCGGTTTTTGAGTTTATCGCGAACAGGACGACAGACACGCGGCGGAGGACTTTATTTTATAATAATATGTAAGGATTATTCAAATTTTGTTATCAACCACTAAATCTTAATACGTATCATTAATGGTGCAAAACACAACCTCGTACATGAAATGAAATGCACACGAATAAGATTTTCTGATACGCCAGTTGTATCCAATTCCCCATAAAATACCTTTTTCCATTTGCATAACTTAAGGTTGATTTAAAATTAAAATAAGCCACTCCCCTCGTTTCTTGCAACAATGCGGGGACTAACATGTACATCTATTAATGTATTAATGTAGATTCGACCCTAAATTCCGATTCTTTGGAGAACACACATTAATAAAATTCGGGACACAGCTGATGCAATTTAAGACTCTATTAAAAAGAAAATAAGGAACGAAATTGAACGGAAGACACGGTGTGAGGTGTAAAGAATAAATAGGGACAGTTTAATAATTTATCAAGGATTAATTTTATAGCTTGTCATGTTGGGATCATAAAAGCATAAAATGGACCCTAAAACTGTGTAATCCAGTGACGTGCACTTTTAGAAAATGAATTAGTGTTTTAGGGTTCCGTACCCAAAAACCGTACCGACTGGAGGCTATTACTAAGATTCCGCTGTCCGTCCGTCTCTCACAGGGCTGTATTTTTGAACCTAATAGATTACGTAGACGCTTGAGGTTTTCACAGTGTTGACTACCTAGTATGTGTACTACCTACCTATAACAACAAAATAAAAGCTCATGCAGACTAACGCGATTGTCGCGCGACGCGACACTGGCAATTGTTCTACCGTGAAGTTTTCTCTGAAATTGTTTTGTTGAAAGTCGCGTCGTGCCTTTTTGGGGCGTTTGTTTTGGCGGTTTTTGCTCGATCTTATAATAACAATAATCGCATTAAATATTGTACGATTGTTTGAAACCCTTAGTGTGCTTGTCCAACTCGCACTTGGCCGCTTTTTTTCTTACGGTATAAAATTAACATGCATAAATATTGCGTGATTTATTAGCAGTGTGGCCGAATTTACATTTTCCATCCTGAAGTCCAAATCCCCGAAGGATTATCTAAAAAAAAAATAAAAGTTAATACGTTAAACATGACGCCAATGATATTATATTAACAGATATGTTATACACTCACAAAACAACCGAAAAAACTGTTCCGCGCAGCAGCGGCACATATACCCACGTTTCATTCATTTTACATTTCACTAGAAGTAAAAACGTTACAATTGGAATGTTTTCGAGTCTTCACGATTGCGCGCTTATAACATATCTATTAATTTAATATCATTGCATGACGCAAAGAAAAAAAACAACACAAAAAAAAAAAACAAATTGGGGTATCTGATTGGTTCTTTGCTTACGCGCATTTTTTTAAGTAAACCACCTCAGACACTATGCGACATACGAGTGCCTCGAGTATGATACGACTACGACAGCTGCTGCTGCTCGGCGACTAGACGCAACGAAAGGCTGCGGCCGAAAAGAAAAACAATGCGTTTATTTGCGGCAAACATGACGCCAAGGACAATTATTACACGAAAAATAACAAATTGAGGGAAAATATGCGTCACATAATCGGGAAACGGCCATCGCTCAGCATAATGCTGTGACCCTATGCAAGAAAGGGTTCACCCTTGTTTGGTATTACAACTTTTGATGTAATGTTACTAATTCGAACAACGTTTAAGAAAATTATCAATTTGTATAATATCGATTAACATAATTTTCATTTCATCGAATATTTATTTGCGATAACAACATTTGCGCTATTGATCAAAAGGTATAATATTCATTTGATATAGTGTTCAGGTGGTATAACATGTATTTTATCGAATATTCAATTGGTGTAATTTAATGCAGAAAAGAAAACATTGTTAATATTTGCAAAAAAATTATTTAAATTAAATGCGATCGCTTTAAGTAAATCTAATTCTGTGTAAGTTTCAAAATAACGTAATATGGTCTCAATGCTGACATCCTTCTTAGTACAAATCTTTTTCTGTTTTGCACTAGGTTCTCCATTTAAAATACACTGTATTTTTCCTTCAACTATATTCATTTCGGCAAGCAGTATAGTTGACAGTTCATAAAATGTGGGGCTTCTTTTATCGACTATACTATTTAACCTGTGGTGCCACGCTTCCACATTATTTTGAGTGCGTGGCAATTTTAAATGGTTTAAATCATGCCAACTCCATAATCTAGGTGGAAACTGGGGGGGGGGTTGCCATTCTTTCCTACGACATAATTTTCTGCAACGAATTATTAATTAACTGAATATTCGATATGATCTTTCGAGTAAATCATTATTAGTCCAGTGAAACATTAGTTTAAATAAAATTAGTGCATTTGAAAATTCAGTCAAATGACATTATTTCAAAGAAATTAATATGTTAAATAAAAATTTACCTATTAATTATTCGGTCAAATGAATAATTATACGAAATGACTTTATTGTAACCAAAATTAGCCGGAGCGATTTTCGACAAAACGTTGTTATACCAAACAAGGGTGAACCGCAAGAAAGAGCCCCAGCGCTGGTTCATAAACTTAATTTATATTCGCAGCGTCTAGATGCACGGTGCACGCGCAAACCCGATGACAGAGGGTGGCATAATATGTCTGAATTAAAACCCTCTTTAAATAAATAAAATAAATCCTCAGTACCTATAAAAACAAGCAACAATAAAAAAACGAATTTATTTAAATTAAATCAATCATGAATTTCGCAGAACTATTTACGAATTTTAGCCAAACAGTACAATGTATGACAACCAAACAATTAATATAAAATAATGACTAATACTAAATAAATTTCAGCAAAATAATAATTAATGAAAAGCACTAACAAATTGTTGTATATCAAACGTCAAAATCATAATTTTAACCAGCATAAATTGATCCCCGCCCCTTTTGTGTTGTAGCTGTAAGCCATTGGAATGAAATTCCGGTTGTGAATGGGTGGATCAATTTATAATGGCCATGTCGCTATACGTTAGATTATTGTCACCCATGTATTCTGAATCAATTCTGTTACGGACAGTGGGGTATTAAATTTGTAGGATGACCACAAAGCTATTGTCCAAATGATTGTTCCTGCAGGATTAATTACGGATTGTGAAATTGCAGGCAAATAGGGAATGCAAAATTTTGTATTGATTTTTATATATTTTTCTGTAGAACAAAACATACTAATTTGTGATTGTCATGACATGACTGAAATGTTTAGATTTCCTCTGCTAAAAAATAATAGGTACAATCATTACTTACTTGGTTCTATTATAAGTCATACTTCTGTTAGTAATGATAATATTGGTGAAGCAGAATGTGCTATAAAATCATGCACAAAATTATCATTCCATCTACCTTTGATGAAAATGAATTTTAACTCGATGAATGTATGCAAAAAGAATCGTGAGTGATTCTGTCTAAAAAAAATTGGTTTGAGATAATATACCGCACTACCCAACCCGACCTTTCAAATAATTCTCAACCACATTAAATTTTCATTACACAGATTTCTACCGGCAAACTGAACACCGAGTAAAGTTCTTTGGCAAAATTACACCAGCCCTAGATTACATCTATACCAAATTATATTTCACGTGAAATTACGCATAACTTATTTGACAGTTGTGTTGGAACGCGTCCTGTATTTGACATTGATTCATGGCCAGCCTAGTTGGTATAGAAATGAGGGTGGATGTATTAAATTGTACGAGATTCATTCGCCTGCAATGTAGTAGAACAAAATAGTGCATTGTTCTCACAGGATTTAAAGGTGTAATTCATTTCGAAATTTTAGCATTAACGCTGTGAGCTGATTTCATTGTGTGAGCGAAATTTAATTAAGTAGTCTTTCTGCTAAGATTCTCTTAATTTGAAAATTGAGTGCAAAGAGGATGGTGGCGTTAGCTTTGCTTTTAGTGTGCAAGCAATTGTATGTTTTTTGTTACCTTGTTAGGAATGGAAGCTGGATGTTTGTATTGTTACTGGCAAAGTTGCTTCAAAATATTGAACTAAAGCGAGATTTCTCGCAACTGGTGCGCTCTTGGATTTATTTTTAGGATTGAAAATAGGAAGTTTATCTAGATTGATTACGATAAAAGCATATTTATTTTGTTTTTAAATCCTACGGTACAATTTAGTTACACAATTATTACAATTTACAACCTTTAATTTTGACAGTTCGACAACGTTTTTATGCAGACGAATTTTGAAATTCGAATTTTGAAAAATTCGTCGGCATAAAAACGAAATTGCTAATCCATTGCTTCATAAATATAAAAATGAATTGCTGTTCGTTAGTTTCGCTAAAACTCGAGAACGGCTGGACCTATTTGGATAATCCTTTTTTTGTTTGTATAATGAAGCAATGGATTAGCAATTTCCTTCAAACCTTTTGGAACGTGAGTGTGTTACGCTGTACGGAAAGTGTGAAAACACAATTCCATTACTTAATAATCTTCCTCTACATTAAATGTTATTATGCTCCAACATTTTGTAATTGCAAAATTATTTGCCTCAGTATCTGGTAAATGAACGCAAACCGTTAGCATATTTAACGACTAACAAATATTTTACTGCAATAACTTGTCATAATAAATACAATTAATATTTAAACCAATCAGTGTTTGCGCTATATTTACTTTCACCAATTCGAGCATTAACTAAATGCGATTTTAGTAACATGAAACCAATTTATTTAACAAATCGGTTCGGAATTCACATTAAATTAAATTAAGGGTTATTTGGTGTAAAATTAACTGTTTGCACTAAGCCCCGCTTAGGATGGTCGTTTATCTGTCCACCAATAGTACAAAAGTCTATTATTTTAGGTCATCATCATCTGCCTAGCCTTTTCCCAACCCAACATGGTTGGGAAAAGGCTAGACAGATGGCTAGGCAGAGGTCGGCTTCCAGTCTAACCGGATACAGCTGAATACTAGTATTTTACACGGAGCGACTGACTATCTGACCTCCAGAACCCAGTAACTGGGTAATACGATACCCCTTGGTAAGACTGGTTGTTAGACTTTTGGGCTTCTGACTACCCGTAACGACTGTCAAAGATCTACAAATGACAGCCGGGACGGCTTGACGAGCTTTCCGAGGCATGGAGGAGTCTCGGTATGTAAAGATGGTCACCCATCCACGGACCAACCCCGGCAAGCGTAGCTTAACCTGATGAATCGACCCGTGCGGCTGTTATTACGTAGCCAGGAGCACAAAAGTCTATTTAGGTAAATACCTAAATCGTTTTTTTTACTACCTATTGGTCTTTTAGAAAGATCTTTGTCAATCCTACTTAGTTGCGCGCAGTGTTCCCCACTTTCATTGCCTCAAATGGTGAGTTTGAGTTTGGCCGCGACCTTATCAAACGCATTTAAAATGTATGAAAGCCATAACTTTGGCTTCCAGCCAAGTCACACTGCCGAAAGTTACTGCCGAGGAGTTTGTCGCATTTTCGGAAATATGAAACTTACTCCGGAAGGAAAACTCAACAGATTTTGTATGATATTATTTTCATTTTATTTGTCGGGAGTAAAAGTGCTTTAAAGTGGATTTTATGTGTTGTATGTTTCTCCGGAGCAGCCCGGAGTCTGGATTTGTGCCCAGTTGATGGCAATAGGTTCACCCCCTATAAACATAACATAGCATCACACCTATAATCCCCCGAAGGGATAGGCAGAGGTGTACCTTTAGTACACCCACATTTCGCCAGTTATGTGGGGGGGCGAGCCTATTGCCATCAATCGGGCACAAATGACCTGGGAATCGAACTCAGCAGTAGCGATACCCCTTGGTAAGACTGGTTGTCAGACTTTCGGGCTTCTGACGACCCGTAAGAGCCCCTTCCTACTTATCCGATCAGTCTTTTTTCTCGGTCAGTCTAAATAGACGGATGTGCCAGTGGCAGTACAATTTGTATGGAGCTGTTCACATTACGACTGATCCGGGAAAAAAGACTGATCCGGGAAAAAAGACTGATCCGGGAAAAAAGACTGATCCGAGAAAAAAGACTGATCCGGGAAAAAAGACTGATCCGGGAAAAAAGACTGATCCGAGAAAAAAGACTGATCCGGGAAAAAAGACTGATCCGGGAAAAAAGACTGATCCGGGAAAAAAGACTGATCCGAGAAAAAAGACTGATCCGGGAAAAAAGACTGATCCGGGAAAAAAGACTGATCCGAGAAAAAAGACTGATCCGGGAAAAAAGACTGATCCGGGAAAAAAGACTGATCCGAGAAAAAAGACTGATCCGGGAAAAAAGACTGATCCGGGAAAAAAGACTGATCCGAGAAAAAAGACTGATCCGGGAAAAAAGACTGATCCGAGAAAAAAGACTGATCCGAGAAAAAAGACTGATCCGAGTTATTTGACGGACGTTTTGCCACTGCAACGATCAGTCAAAACGCCCTGATCGGATGAGTGTGAACGAACGTTGCGTCAAGACTGAAGACGAGATGAAATTCTTCCCAAGAGATCGTCGAAAGAGGAAAAAGACGCCTCATCATTCCTTAATTCACCCATCAATGTTTCAAATGTCCCTGTTGAAAATCGGTCTCGAAGTATAGGATGCACCCAATGTTGTCTTCGTTTTCTAATTCTTTTTCGTCTTATTCGTCAAAAATACCACCACAATATAAGAACATCATCGTCGCCGTCCATCGCGTACGAAATACAAACGTAAACTGGCGGCGAGTCGAACCACCGACCTTACGGCAAAACAGACTGATCGGATAAGTGGGAACGGGCTATAACGACTGTCAAAGACCACACACCACAACCACACCACACCTAGCCCATTATAAAAAAAAAATTGCCTGTTCCCCCTCGACCCCTCATACATTGTGGGGTAAAATTAGCGGACAAAACTAATTTCATCTCTTTTTGGCTTTCAAACAAACGATTACCAATGAATGAAAATTCAACCTGAATTATTGGATCCCCTTGGACCTATGAAATTGGCGTTTTTTTCTCACAAATAAAGAACCTCGTTACTTCTATGATTTTTAAAATATTCATCAAATGCTTGGTATTACTTATATCGAATAATGACCATCATAGACAACTACCTACCAGTAGTAAAAAAATCTTATTATTTAAGTATAGTTTTCTAAACATCAAAAATACCTTAAAAATGACTCCTCATTTTGTTAGCAGAAATGACTACTATTTTTTTTTTAACTTAGCCAAAACTTATTTTTGTTGCTTATTCTAAGTGGCATACGTTATCTTAGTTTTTAAACATTAGTGCATAAAAGTTTTAAAACTTTCGTGTTCATGGTTGTTATTAAATTAAGAAAATGTTAGTATGAAAAATGCAACTTCTTTAAAATTCCCCATACAAAACGCTCATTTCATAGGGGGACCTAATATTATGTTGAGGTACCTTCAATGACATATTATATATTTCAAGCCACTAAAAAGCTGAGATCTCCCAAGACAATCAGAGAACGTCCCAGCATCCATATGACAATGCTATGATTAATGACGGGACGTGGATGTCAACAACCCCAGTGAATCATTCGAATATTCATATATAATTTCCATTCCAAGTGTCATTCTCTTAAATTGATGATCTGGTTCGCCTCGTTAAGTTTCTAAAGTGAATTCTTTGGTTTAGGTATGATGTATTGGTTATTTTCAGCTGTTTTAGGCGTGGGGGTCATTTATTTAATATTATAATAAAATTATGATAATACTACATCATTATTATAAAACTTAGTCCTCCGCCGCGTCTCTCTGTCTATTCGCGATAAACTCAAAAACTACGCACCGATTTTCATGCTGTTTTCACCAATGGATAGAGTGGTTCTCGAGGAAGGTTTAAGTATACAAATAACCGACATCCACGTGGGCGAAGCCGCGGGCCTCAGCTAGTTAAGACCATCAGTTAGTTAGTCTTTATTCTTACGGATGAATCAAAGTCAAAATCATTTCATATACAGGGTGTTAGTGTAAACACCGTTATCCTTGAAACCAGTGGGTTGGTTTCATTTATAGAACGTAAAATCAATGGAAAAATACAACCTTTTTTTTTAAAGAAAATCTACATTTTTCCACAAGAATATTTCACCCTACACGCAAGGGCAACCGGCCGCGGCCAGCGGTTGGCGGGGGCGGGCGGGGCGCGCGGGACGTTACATAACCCGCCGTCAGCTGTTTCGCAGCTCTCTCGAACGCGTTTCCATGAGTATCGGGACAGTGACGGATATTTACTTTTTAAAATCTTTTAATGAAAAAAAGTTTTTTTTTTGTTGTTACTGGGTCATTTATTTTTATATTTAAGTCAACTACGCAAGGTTTGAGTGAAAACGGTGTTTACCAGGGCCGCAGCTACCGTACAACTCGATTCCTATCGGCTTCCCTTCTGGAATTCGAAACAAAACCACTCTATCGTCATTGAAAAATGACACAGTCAGTAGTGTTTAAAATGCCTTTTAAGTAATCACACTATAGGTATTTAATACACCATATAATTAAAACTATACAAAACGCCTACATTCAATGTTTTGTCTTTGTTGTCTCCCAACAGCAAAAAAAAATTCTCTAAAATAACTCGGCGGCGCGGCTGGCTTATCGCTCCTTCAAAAATCAAGGCGTCATGACGTCACTTCGGTCACGTGACACCCCGGTTTTATACGCTTCGAGCAAGCCGGTCAAATACGAGTTATTGTACCTAAAGCGATCGCGTGAACGAGATGCCGCGATATCGGTTCGGTAGTTTTCGTTGAATTTCGTAATGCGTTCGGCTCGGAGTTCGGACAGGACGCTATTGTGTGGTTGCTGTTTGACGTAATCGCATTATAATTTGTTTACACTTGCAGTTAATTTGCATTTTGTTCGTATTATTTATTGAATACATTAGTTTATCAGTTCGAGAATCGTAGTAGTAGTATTAGTTTGTTGGTATAAAACAGTGATTAAAGTGTTTTGACTTTAGTGAAAGTGTACGTTGTAATTATGTATTTGGGGTAAGTAGGTAGATAGTTAATAAGTTGAAATTTCTTAATAGATTTGAAAAGTTATTAGTACTATCAGTAGGATTAGGATGGCGGCAATAATTCGTCAAGGACTTTCTAATTAACTACAATGTCTTTTGGCCCGCGTGCGGCCCGTCTGGTAGCTTAGTGGTAGCCTATACATTGTTGTTTAGGATTATTTTCTTTGTGAGGAAACATGCTTTCCAAGGTTAAGTTTTGAAATTAAGAAACACAATTACGTTAGGCCGTGCTCGCTCAGATATAAGTATAAATTACAAACGACGTGATAGTTTTTTCAAACATTCTAATGTTTCCCTTTACGATACTGGCAGTTGTAAATAAAATAAAATGTATTATTTCCCTTGTTTACTTTTCTCAGATTCTAGTAGTTTATGTAATAAAGGGGTTTTTACATTCATAATCTGACGATTTTTCGCTAATTCGTTTGAAGCTCTACACCCGCGCGGCCAATTCCCTCTAGTGGCCGTGAGCGAAAACTCTGAATTGTAAAATGCCACTCCCTAAAAATTTCTCGTTAAACGCGCCCTCTGTTTAATTATTTGTGAATTTTTTGAATGGAGATATCTCGTTCTTGTACTGACAAAATGCATTGCTTTTCTGATATTTTCGTTAGATGGCGTTGCGCTATTAGGAGCGTAATCACTTGTTGAACTGTGTGAGTGTGCGTGGTTTGTGAAAGCGGGCTTTTTGAATGTGGGTTTATAAATAAGTTTGAGAAAAGTAAATCAAAATAGGAATTTAATGAAACGGTTTATTGATACCGTTCTTTTGTTAGGTAAACAAACAAGAAGTAGGTTTTCGCGGCCACAAGGAAGGTCCGAAGTGACATCATAACAAGTATTATTAACCGACTTCTTCAAAAAGGAGGAGGTTTTCAATTCGTCAGTATAGTTTTTTTTTTTTTTTTTTTTTTTTTTTTTTTTTTTTTTTTTCTTTTTTTTTTTGCTCCGGGTTCCCACCCCCGAAAAATCACCCTTCGCCACTGGTGTTTACCCTTGCATACTGTATTAAAATAATTCTCGAAACTTCTAACCGACTCATCTTCACAGAACGTGCAGAAGCTCTCACAATTAGTTCACTACCTAAACAAACCGTTGAGTTAGCAGTTTACAACTTACTTTCATTTGGGAAAGCTAATATTTGGGTACAAACAGACTCCCTACTTCATAGTTTATGAATTTGTTAAGCTCATAACAGTTGTTGATTAATTGGGGATAGTGTTTGTATTGTCAATGTGCTTGGTCAAAATGTTAGGTGCTTAAATACCGTTGAGGTGACAATGAGGAATCCGTAGGCGACAGCAGGCAGCAGCAGCAGGCGATGTGTCGTCGCGACACTACCTGGGTTTCTATATATTTCTAAGAAACACGACTTGTCGCTAGCTACGGAAGGTATTTCTGGCTCTGAAGAGAACCGTTTGTGTGTATCATCGTGGTGATGAATTAGTCAGCTAGACTCTGCGGTACCGCGTGCTAGCTCTCCAGGGTGTGCCGGGCATTGGAATCACAGTAAAATTAAGGTTAACGCCGCTCAGTGAGGCTCCTTTTATGCACGCTGAAAATTAAAATAAACAAAATTATAGACAATAAAAAATGGATTGCCCAATCCGCTGTTTTATATAAACGCTAGCTGTTTTACAAAACAACTCCGTTATATAAAACAGCTTATCGTCGTTTAGCTATTTTCCATAATAAATTAGGTACTGAAGTTTAACACTTCGAATTGCATAAACATTTTGCATTAATCAATGTGCGGGTCAGCAATAAGAGGTTATGTAATACAGCGTGAAATGATCGCGCGCGGTTGGTTACGGTTCTAACGTAACCTAAACCAATTGGTCAGGGTGCCCTAGCTTCGTTACTACAGCCGATTCGGAATTAGAAGCCAAACCAAACGTTTATTGTGACTGCATATAAGCCATTCTGCATTACCTCTAAATGTGGGTAGCAGTTTTGTTAAACGTAACGCAATGGTATATCCAGCTGAACATGTTAAGCTGTTTTACATAACGAAGTTGTTTTGTAAAACAGCTAGCGGTTATGTAAAACAGCGGTTTCGACAATCCATCTGCGACACATACACCTCTGCCTACCCGCCATACAGGCGTCCTGTTAACACTAATAACTATACTTAATCAAACATCCATGTTTACATATTTTGTCAAACAAACATGTCGATAATAAAATAAACCATTATTCACATACCATTCAAACCACTTAGTAAGGAAACAAATCGATTGTATCAGTCATGTTTGTGTATACCAAACATATCTACTTACCATTTGATATATTGACTCAACTTGATACATTGCTATGCCTATTGCCGACATTGGAGTATACAAGCAAATACACGCAAGATGATTTACGTGAAACAGTCAAAATAATAATATTGGTTTTGGTGCAAGACGTACAATAATTTGTCTCATTGTCTTAGCATAAGGCTGATTTTCCACTAGAGATGTGCTATGCAGCTATGCTGCGAGAATGCGAACGAAAAAATAAATGACCACTGGGCAATCACTGCTTATCCTACTAGTTATCGGTTTTTGCAGTATTGGGTCTCACGGCACAACCAAAAGGGACTGCCATTTTCGACCCGCCTAGCAGACATTAAAGCCCATAGTTTCTTGTCATCATTAACTTGATAAGTAATCTAATCTACATTATAGTCTGTTCCAAAGATATCCGATATAAATATAAACAAATGAATCAAATAACTTTGAGTGCTTTCATTTTAAACCCAAAACACAGATTAATCTGTGCCCGAAATTCAATTTTTAAATCAACTTAATTATCAACAATAACGTGGTAATTTTATGTTTAAATCTCTAGTTTATATTTTTTTCTATTCAGATTGCTTACCAATCGATCATTAAAAACCGTATTGTCCGTTTTTGGTCGCATAATTGCCTGCCAACACAATACAATACCAAACAACATACACACACGCCATAAACACACAATACAGTGCAACAACACAACGTATTATTTTACGCATTCTGCACCGAATAGGCAAACATTGCACACTATACGTAGGTACCTACATAGAAGTGGCAAATGTTTGGGAAGATTCCAATTTGCCTGTCAAGCGCTACTGTCGCCACAACGCGTGGCACCGCATTGTTGCAACATTATTACTGAGAGACATACAGATTTCACCAAGGGATTAAGCCGCTGCGCCTAGCTTGAAAGACGTAGCGCTGCAGCGCCGCAGCGGTGCCGCAGTCTCGTCAATTGTGTCGGCAATTCGGCATCATATGCTAATACTTTGAATTGCAAAATATTGGTTGGAGAAATCTTGTGCCGTTTGTGCCGGCTCTCATTCGTGGATCTTTGACAGTCGTTACGGATGGTCAGAAGCCCGAAAGTCTGACAACCAGTCTTACCAAGGGGTATCGTATTACCCAGTTACTGGATTGTCATTACCCGCCAGTACCTGCCAGTTGTAGAGGTCAGATAGGCAGTCGTTCTATGTAAAATACTGGTATTAAGCTGCATCCGGTTAGACTGGAAGCCGACCCCAAAGTCAGAGTCATAGTCAAAACGCAGATTGGATTGATTGGTTGGAGACATCTTGTTATGAATCGTAGAAGAAGACTCTCTCTCACTCACATCTAACATCTAAGTCACATCTAAGTTTTCGTGTGTACCTACAAATCAGTCCATTATAATACAAACAATCTATGTACATTTTGAACTTTAGACTATTGGTAGTTGCAACCATATTTCCCAGACTGATTTTAGAATTAAATAAATCTGTCCAAATCAAAACCGACCCTCAACATTCTGCCTGATTTAAAGATGCATGACCAGCTTAAACATGCACTGAAAACCATTAATAACACACATAACACTAATAAATCATATAGGTACCTACTGCTGATGTTTCACGGACGAAAACAATTTCAACGGTTGAAATAAATCCTGTCATGAAAGAAAGGAAAATTGTTTATTCTGCACAAACTAAACGCACAATACAAAATAAAAAATGACATTTACTAGAACTACAATAATTCTACTGCGATCCTTACATCTCTCATCAAGCAATAGACAATATTTGACAATTTTTTTATTGTTAAATACGAGGCTTTTGGCTAATCCTGTCATTAGAATAAATGGAAATAGGTACCACAGAGTATTACAGAGGGTTGGTGCCCCATACAATAGGCGAAAACAGCACACACATAAACTGCGTTTGTGATTTAGTTTCCAAACATGTAAACAAATACCTATGTGTTTGTCGTAAAACGACTTTAATACTTAAAGTTCAGTTAGCGTTACAAATTGAAACATTTCATGACTTTTTTAAATATGACTTGTAGTTCTGAAAGCAGTTTAGTTTACACGGACAAGTTGATATTTTTTATAAGTGGAAATAACAGCACTTGACACAAGGATTTTAATAGACTTTCACTACTCCCATGCTATAAATCCTCTATAAAAGTTCCTGAAATAGTTAGCTTATTGCCAACATTAAAACAACCAGTGTCATAGTAACCATAATATCATCCAAACGGGTGTTATAATGTTGTACTGAATTTCATTATGCAACTCAATTAAAAAAAAGAAGAACATTGTCATTCACGAGCTTTTCACTAACAAAGCACCGTAATTTAAAAAGAAAACATATTCGAATTCACGTCGTACCGCGCCATTTTTGTTCGATATTGGTATTGCAAAGAAACTTTTATAGAAGATTCATATCATGGGTGTAGATAAAATCTTGTATGCAACTGAATACCCCTTATTATATTATAACAATTGCATAAATTAACTATTACATGCGTTTACGGCGATCTTGGCATAACCCGGCCAAATCGTGTCTATGTGTGTACGAACGCTTTCGCTCATTATAAGGAGGTGACCTTCTGAAATACTCTGTGTCAAAACAGTATTGCACATGCTACAATAAATGAAAACAATAAAACATGACTGTGATGTATTAATCTTAGTATTTTAAGTTGATGTGAGTTATGTTCTTCGTAATTTATCAAACTCTCGAGATTTTAGTTCGGTTTAGTAGAGATTTGCGCTTGACGCTTGAAATAAAAGGTGGTTTTGTTCAGAGTAAAGATGCGGTTTGGTCATTAAATTAATATTCTGTTTTAAGATGATTAAATAGCTGCCATTAACTAAAGATATTTAGTAATACATTTAGAAAGAGTCACCTTGTTATAATCTTGGAAAACTGCATATGTACTGTAATATTGTGTATATTCTTTGTATCTTAACTAATATTATAAATGCGAAAGTGGGTTTGTTTGTTTGTTTGTCACGCTTTCATACTAAAACGGCTGAACGGATTTTGATGTGGGTATACCACGACCTGTGGGCTTAAAACGGCCACATTAGCAATTCCTCTAAAAGCGATTCATTTCCTGAATTTCCAGCTGTCATTAGCAATTCCTCTAATTTTGCACAAAAGCAATTGATAATGTGTGGACCACTTTACGAATCTCCATAGAGAACTGTCAAACAGATGAATTATTTCGTAATATGAATCGCACGCAGATCATATATGAATTGACAGTTTGTGACATTTTACGATGATTCATAATACAGGATGTAAGGGTAAATACTCTTGTCATTCAAACCATGGGTAGTTGACTTAAATATAAAAATAAATGACCGAACACAACAAAAAAAAAACGTTATTTTCATTAAAAGATTTTGAAAAGTTTATATCTATACACCGTGCTCTCTAGCGAAACAGCTGACTGACTAAGGGAGGAATCGCGCTCGCTGGCGGTCAGGTCACATCTCGTACCCCCCGCCCGTGTTAAGACGCAAGTTCGTTGCCCTAGCGCATAGGGCAACGAACTTGCGTCTCTTGTGGTAAAATCTAGGTTTAAAAAAAAAAGTTGTAATTTTCCATTGATTTTACGTTCCATAAATGAAACCAAACCACTGGTTGCAAGGATAACGGTGTTCACCCTAACACCCTGTATTTTCCTTTTATAATTCTGCCAAAGTGACTGTTTTAAGCCCCCTGGGCGCAGATAATAATAACACACGTGGGTAAGGACAAAGGATACTTTTTATCCCGATATTCCCACGGGATCGAAACTTAACCGGTGTAACCGTAGGGGGCAGCTAGTAGTCTAAAAATTACATTAAATACATCTAGTTTTACCTGCACCCCAATTGCGTAACACGCGATCAATAACAATCTGAATCATTTCGAAGGATATTGCTAAGTAATCCAATCCTACTAATATCCTACTAATATTATAAATGTGAAAGTTTGTGTGTTTGGATGTTTGTTACTCAATCACGCAAAAACGGCTGAATAGATTTGGATGAAATTTGGCAAACAGATAGTTTATAACCTGGATTAACATATAGGATACTTTTTATCCCGATATTCCCACGAGATCGAGACTTACGCGGGTGAAACCGCGGGGCGCAGCTAGTGCTTCATAAATCTTCAAAAAATTTGTCTGCTCAACAACTTAAATAAAGCAATGAATGTTATTGAACTGTCAAAATGAAACCGATTGTTATGTCGTGTGTTACGAGATTCGGGTGCTGAAGTAATTTTCCTGCGTTTTAGAATAATGTCTATCCAATATAGTTCCATCGTCATCTGCCTAGGCCTCCCTATTCCCGTACCGTCAGCTTAAATGATGGCTAACATACAGCTAGGGCTGGAACGCGATACGAAACAAAAGCGAATCAACTGTTGAGTTTCGAACTTTCGAGTTACAATGCAGTTAAAACCTTTCGCCCATTCTGTTAATGCGAAGCATTTACCAAAGCTAGTTAATTGATTCAGGCGTGACTTTGCGGAAATCCATTATAAAATACAATAGACGCTGATATATTTAGTAACCTATTCCGCTTGACTATTCTTCAAGAGTCATAAAAACCCTGTAAGAAATCGACACGTGTTTCACCTCTCAACGAGGCATCTTCAGGATGACGATTGACCAATTGCAAACCAGAACGCGACGTGTTACCACACCGAGCGCTGGACGCAGTCGAACGCAGAGAAAACTACTACTACTACTACTACTACTCTTTATCGTGCCACAAAAAAAGTCAGTGATGTTTGAAGTTGTAGTGGAAACTGAACTTTACGCGTCGATATTTAAAGTTGTTTTTCCAAAAAAACATTTTTGTTTACATGTTTGGAAACTAAATCGCGAACGCTTAAAGGAACTTGTCCTTGTAGTACTTAACCAATTTCAAATGACGAGGAGATAATTTATTGCATGGGTGGTCTAACTTTACGTAAGGAACATTTTAAATAAGATTATTAGACATTTAAATAAACCTTTTTTACAGCCCATTCAACCGATTTTGACTTCTATTGCGTTGGTGGCATGACAAATGGCAGCTGCAGTAGACAGCTTGTGTAACTTTTTTTTCTTTAAATGCCGTCCTTATGCCTACGGTATAGAAGTCAAAATCGGTTGAACGGACTGTATAAAGGTTTGTTTAAATGTCTAATCTTATTTCAAATGCAGTATAGGTATACTGCAAACCTTTGTCCAAAGAAATTATATAGATATCGATCAATAGCTCTTTACTTTATCTCCAGCTACTTCGACACTTGACGTTTTCAATGAAACCAGCTGTTATCTGACTTCTAGTATTTAAATGTCATCGTCCACTCGATCGCTTTGTGCGAGTTTTGTTTACCTACTTATTTAGTTTGTTAACTTGTCTAAGTTTGAAAGAGCAGGGCAAGCAGATGGCACTTTGGAGATAAAATATAAATTAATTTTGTTTAAATTATTCAGACAGTCTGTAAATTGACTAAAACAGTTTTATTGAATTGCGTATCAAGAAGATTCTAGTTTTATTTAGCTTTTTATTGAATGAAATTGTTTATTCTTTAAATAGGATTTTAGAATCACTTTTACACGTCATATTGTTATAAAATAGTAAAAATAAGCTAGATGAGATTGGCGTTTCATATCTGACTACTCTGAGAAGAAAGGCCGAAAAAATTCAGAGGTCGCAGTCTCTTTTAAAATGCGGAATAAACCATCTGTATTCATCTGTGACATAACTAAACAAGACACCACAGACAGACAAATTAAAAATCCGGAGTCACACGTGTTAGTTAGAGCATAAATCGAACAGATTACGTGTAGCCTTCATCTTGTGTGTCCTCCTGTTTACTTCACATAGCGTATAACGCGGACAACCACGACGCTTCTAACGATACCTCATTTGTCAAATTGTGATAAGTGGTTTGGAAGATAGGAGGGAACAGATGAACATACATACATACATACCGGTCAAAATCATAACCCTCCTTTTTTCTTCGCCGTAGTCGGGTAAAAAGAAAATTAGTAGCCAGCAAATCAACTTACTGATACTACACAACAAACCCCGACAGTTGTATTAAAAATTAACTATATTTACGCCTTGCAGGAGCCCTCTAATAAAGGCACCCCCAACACGGACATATGGGAGCGCTATAATGTAACACGCGGCGTGACTTGTGATTCTACGACGGTATGGCGTAGTTCTGGCCAATTACTGGCAATTTTGATGGGGAGACGTTTATGATATACGATTGGGGATAATAAGTCATTTTGTTGTTAAATAAATACATTATTCTTCGGTTATCCTTTCAGTCTATCGACGTAGGTTAGGTAGTTTTGTTTAGTAAAAGCAAAACGTTTGCTGCTTTTTTATCTGTTCCATGATTGAATTTTATTGTAAACGAGAGCTTGACTGGTCTGAATATTCCATTTTTATTATAATCTAATGACATGTGATTTTGACAGTAAGGATAGAAAGTTTTCTATCCTTACTGTCAAAATCACACTGACAACCGATAAATCCTATGAAAAAACAAAGAATTCTGAGTCGAATTATGTAAAAGAGTGAATTTCGTAAAAAGTGCAGTTGACTCTTTCTACTTTTCTGCCGTCGTACTGTCTACAGGACACGTCATTTTTGTCTACTCTTCCGTCGACAAAACGGTGCTCATGCTACGCCTGCAGGTGTGGTCACGCCCAGCTGAGAAAGACTACATTCGAGTAAAAAAAAAAAAAAATCTTTTGGCAACAACAAACGACTATTTTTCTTACACTATAAGTAACTACGATTAGGTATGAAACTGTATCCCTTCAAATCGTCACATGTAAAGGGGCTTTGCAACTAAGGGGGGTTTCAAAATGACGGGTTTAGCGCATACCGTCATTACAACACTCCCAAGGGACGTAATATTTACAAATGACAGTATCTGTAATGACGTGTAATAACTTGTGGCCTGTAATTACTGACATAGAGGTTCGTTTATTGACAGGAAATTATCGATAATTGCTTCATTATGATAGGGTAAAGGTGGGAATGTGGGTTCTAATGTGTATGGTGCAGTGCAGGGTGTTCTTAGCAGTGGTCACGGTATAGCTTCGTCCGCTCTGAAATGACGCACAGTACTACAGCATCAATGTAGGTACCTACAATTCCGTAGCCGACTGCAGGCAGCAGCAGCAAGTGACGTGTCGTCGTGACACTCGTCGCCGCTTAGGCGACTAACACACGGCACCGCGCACCGCTGGGGCCGCGGTCTCTACCGGCTCGACCGCGCGGTCGGGCGGTGTACGTCTGTTAGGCATCAGCGGATTTAATAGAGGCCAATGCGACATGAGCCGTCTACTGCGGCGGTGTGCGGTATACTTGCTTAGTTTTTGTTTACTCTAAACTTCGTGGGGGAAGGTGGAGTTATACGTCCTGTAGAGCTTCATCTCTTTCCTACACTGAAGTAATATTAAAATAATAGGTACCTACTGCAGCTGTTAGCGGTGGTGGTAGGCCCCCTAAAAAGGGATAATTCATTGTGGAACTCATTCATTAGCAACAACTTTTACTAGGTTGGTATACCTACCTAGTAAAAGTTGTTGCTAATGATGAACACTAAAATCGCAAAAAAAACCTTACATAGGTACGTTTTCATAACTCGACAAAATGTATGAAGCGCTTACGCAGGTAGATGGATGTCACATTTCTCATGTCCTCGAATGTTTGGTTCTTGGCTTCTAGGACAATCCGGTTTCCTCGCGATGTTTTCTTTCACAGGGTTGAGAGTAGTAGTGATGAAAGTAAACTGCATGTCTGCCTGGATTCAAAAGAGGCTGGGACAGACTGGATGTGGAACGCGGATGCCAGGGTGTTGTGGCGTAGGCTGGGAGAGGCAAATGTCCAGTAGTGGACTGCAACTAGGCCGAGTTGATTGAGTACCAACGATTATTTCTAGCCTATTTTACCACTGCAGGGCAAACACCTTCCTCTTTTTCTCAAGTAAGTACCAATGAATCTTTTTAATTTCTTAGGTACCTATTTAAGTATTTATTTTGTATATTAGTAGGTACCTAGTAGTAGTCTTGAATCATTCGACAACAGACGACAGTATTTTCATCGTTTGCCCTCTTACTTACCCCCTATATACGTTGGCCCAAAACAAGCCAATGAACGCCACAGTATACTGATACTATTATCAGAACATTGAACTACCGTCATTTGCGTAAACTTATCATTGTAACATAGACATTCTGTTGCTTATTATTTGCGCGTGTTGGAGCATTTTAGGTGAATGTTATTTTTTTGTTTACCCGACTACCCCGAAGAAAAAAGGAGAGTTGATTTTGACCGGTATGTATGTATGTACATCTGTTACCTCATATCTTCTAAACGACTTATCACAATTTTTCAAATGAGGTATCGTTGGAAGCGTCTTGATCGTCCGCTGGTTATAGGATGTGACGTTACATTAAATTGAAAATGGCGTCCTTTAGATGACAAAGTCCAGAACCAAATAAAAAATGTTTGAATCATACCATGTTGGGTATCAAAATGAAAGGGCTTTATTAGCACATTTATACATATAAGAAACCCAAAAAAAAAAGAAAATCATAAGTTATAAAACTAAAACCCAACTACAACAAAAAAGTCAATCAACTATAAAGGTGTAAACAAGACAGCACAGACAGACAAATTAAAAATCCGGAGTCACACTTAATCTGTTCGATTTATGCTAACACGTGTGACTCCGCATTATTAATTTGTCTGTCTGTGATGTCTTGTTACTAGCTGTTGGTGTTGAATAAAACAAAATTAGCAATCTTTTTTTATTCACAAATTTATTAATTTAGTCAATAACGTCATGAGATCACGTAACGGAATTCAATATTTAAACATTAATTAAAATAATTATAATTAAAACTCTCCGAAAACTTTTAAGTCTCTCTCTCCTGTTTTATACTTACTGGAATTTTGTTGCCTATTTCCTTAACTACTTCCAGTATCTTAGATCTAAGCTTATCTTTCTGATGTATATCAAAATTATTAATTAAAGGTGCTAAAGAGTTGAAAAATAATTGATCATCTGTTTGAAGGGCGGAAGTGTTTGCACTTGTTGATTTTGTGACATCTGCAGTGGCCAATGGATCATTTTTCTGTGATGATGTTCCAGGTAAACATTCCGTCTCCACGTTATCGTTGACGGTATTATCGTCAACGCCGTCAAAAGCAGTAACTAGATGTTTAATTTTCTCTTTAAAATCGTCGTGTATATCGATGTCGAAATCCATAATTTCATCGCTTCCTTCGCTGACGTCATTATCATCACAAACTGTGGAATCCAATTGACTTGCTGAGTCGTCACCGACAAAGCTGTTCGAGCCTTCCTCGACGTCTTTGACTTTGTTATTGACATCTTTATCTATATCTTCAAATACATCTTTGTCGACTTCATCTATATTTTTGACTTGTTCCAAGAATTTTAGTTTGTTATAAATATATCTACGTTGTTTTGCTTTGAATGTCGGGTTCTTAAGTCTACACTTCATGTAAGCTTGGCGGGCTGTCTTCCATCTTGATTGCACAGCTATCACTGTAAAGAAAAAAAGTATTTTAGATAGATAAGATAAGATCGGTATTAATTATTTTCTAATAACACTTGGCGACACTGTATAAGAATGCCCACATAAAAATGCACTGTTGGATTTTCAACCCTTTGCTTAGCGCCGAGAGTTGAAATTTCAACAGTGCATTAATAATTTAGGCATTCATATGGGTGTTGCCTAGTGTTAATGAAAACGGTCACGCTAGACAGGGGAAAAATACAAACAGGAATATACTTATAGTAAATAAATAAATATGTAGTACCTAGTAAGTACATGAGGTAGTCTTAGGGTGCCTCTGCCTTTACACCAGAGATGTGATAAATTACGTTGCTATGGATGCGTTTTATATCCACCATTCATATTCATTGGTCCCTTTGTTGGTAAAATACGGTCCATTTTAAGGTCAACATCTACCATATCATTATTATAATTTGTGTTTTATTTTCTGTTATTATCTTATTCCGTTATTGTTGTTAGATTACTTATCTATTCATAATGCATAGATTCAGTACCTAGTTTTAATAGAAATAAAAGAACACCGACACTACCGATAGCATAAATTATTGTAAAAAAAAAAACCGGCCAAGTGCGAGTCGGACTCGCGCACGAAGGGTTCCGTACCATTACCTATAAAAACGGCAAAAAAATCACGTTTGTTGTATGGAAGCCCCTTAAATATTTGTTTTAATTTAATTATTTATTTTAAAGTGAATGTAACTAAATATTCTGTGAATATTTCAAGCGTCTATGTTGCCGTTTTCAATATCGAGCAAAAACGCCCCCTTAAATATTTATTTTATTCTGTTTTTTAGTATTTGTTGTTATAGCGGCAACAGATATTACATCATCTGTGAAAATTTCAACTGTCTAGCTATCTCGGTTCATGAGATACAGCCTGGTAACAGACGGACGGACGGACAGACAGACAGACAGCGGAGCCTTAGTAATAGGGTCTCGTTTTACCTGGTAATTATTTCGAAAATGATAGCGATAAATTGAATGGCCACACTTGAACGGTCAACGTCAATGCTCATTTGCCGCCACGTCACCCGAGTCACCTAACGTCAAACGCCAATGTGAATGCCGTTGTCAAATTCTCTCGTTTCCCGTTGGTGTGTCCCCAGCAACAGAACATTAAGGTTCTATTTGCCTTCGAATTATTTGTCCCTGGTGATTGTACAGTCAACTCATTAGTAAATACCTAACAATTTAATGTTGACAGCACCTTTATTTCGTTGCCGTAAGAGCGATTTGAGCAAAGGTTACCATTACCACTGATGTGCGGTTGACTGTACAAATTGTATACACACTAACTATGTCAGATTGGAGTTTGTTTACGACTCAAATACTGGTAAGTACTAAAAATGTTAGAATAGGTACCTACTTAAGTAATTTAAAAAAAAAATTGAGAATTCGTCACGGACTTTCTAATTAGGTACCTACAATGGTCTTTTGGCCCGCGCGCGGCCCGTCTGGTAACAAATAATGAAGTAAGTAGGTACTCTCGTCTTCCATTTTCAAAGATGTACTTACAATAATAAGTTGTGACGAAATAAAAAGAAAACAGCCATTACATTTTGTAAGTAACAAACTTCTACCGAGTTCTCTAGAACGTCACTATTTTTATTTCATTTAATTCTTCATAATAATTATTTAGTCTGCGACTTAGAGCGCGTCTCGCGCCACAAACAGGTAGCAGACAATACAATCCGCAAGGCATAATGATCTCTCGCTCGCACCACGCGCACGGAGCAGGGTGCGAACGAGATGCAAAGTGCGCAGCTGGCTACGACTAGCTGATCAGCTGCGCATTGCTGTTATCAATATTACGCGGTATACGTGTACATAATATTACGATAAACAGGTTAGTTCTGATGTATTTAAGTAGTTATAGCGCTACTAAATATTATGTAACAAAACTCACAGATTCGTCTCTTATCATCTTCGGAACACGTCGCGTATTTAGGTAAAACCGCTACAGAAACTTCTTCCCACGCCTTGTATTTGTCCGCTTTATTTTTGTAGCACACATTCCGAGGATTCCATAAACATTCGCGCGATCGTACTTCATTTATCACTACTTCATTAATGATCACTGCTTCAGGGTCCATAAGTCGTAGTAACGTCATGGCGGCTTTGAACCGTGTCGGAATTTTTCGCAGTACCGGTTGGACGGGAGAAGTACGCGGGGAGCCCTTGCGATGTGCGTCGCGCGGCGCGGGGCGCGGGCGGACGACTGACGCGAAGCGCCGCTGAGTCGCTGACGCACGCTTCAAGCGGTTCCGCTACCTGCCAGCGCCAGCGCGCGGCTTACACTGTTGCCAGGTGCAAATGATACTGAATGCGGTGTGGCAACACGCACTTATGAGATTATTCATAACACTTTAAACACAATATAAATATTGAATATTCTATTATTCTACGAGACTGATTGTATTGATCACTTTGGTCATTGATGTTGTACAACAATCAGACTGTCACCGTCAATCAACCAACACTGTCCAAATGATGTCAATGATGTCATTGACGTAATATGGAAACGTTCCATTTCAACAATAATCAGACGAATTATTATTATTTCGTTTAGGTATGTGTTTAGTTTCTTATAAGTATATTTACATTTTTAAATATTTTTATAAAAAACCTAAAAAAAAACATTAAAAAATATAAAAAATAATTTATTAAGTAGGTATTGTTATTATTTTAGTGTTAGATGTATGTATGTGTGTATGTATGTATGTTATTGAATTACTGTAGATAGATTAAGTAAGTAAATACATTGAGTATTAGATACAATAATCTATTATAACGTAAACTTAATGTTTTGTGAAAAGGTGTAATTTAAAATAAGTATAATAATAAGTTATTTTCATTTATTTATTTATTTACTTAATTGATATTTCATAGAGATCATGTTATAGAAGTAGGTAAGTATTTTATTTATTAACTAGCTGTGCCCCGCGGTTTCATCCGCGTAGGTCTCGATCCCGTGAGAATATAGGGATAAAACGTATCCTATGTCCTATTCCAGGTCATGGTCTACCCGTGTGCCCATCCTCTCCTCTCTAGAGTAGGGAACGCTGCGGAGGCGCGGCGCCGGCGTCGAACGGTTCGCGTATTGCATTGTTATACTCGTGATAACTTTTTAAATTAAATGTCTGATTCGAATGAATTAAAAAGTTTTTTACTGCTACATAAATACCCTTGATGTTAAAACTATTTATTTAAATAAGAATTAATATTATGTTGACAAAACTTCTTCGCAAATAATATATTAATTTCGAACAAATTTCATTACCATAAAAAAGGTTATTGTGAGTCAATCTTAAAAGATAGACATGCTGTCGCGGACTTTTTTTTAGAACTTTTAGGTCCGTATTACAGAACGTTCCTCAAGTCCAGTTTGATCTGCAACTGATTGCAGATCAAACTGGACTTGAGGAACGTTCATTGATCACTGTTTGCGTATAGAATCAGTACTTGAGCATCGGTCTTATTCCAGAACGGCAATCAATCTATACTCAGCTGAATCGAGACTCAAATCGAGCCTCAAGCAGAGATGTGTATTGTCTATGCATCAGCCTGTTTTCGTTTACGATTTATTATTTATTTATATATTAATTTAAACTTTTCGCACAAAAAAATGGTACAAAGGTGGACTTAACGCCTGAGGCATTCTCTACCAGTCAACCAAGGGTGCTGAAGAGATTAGATGGCAGGTGCTCTAATTGAGAGGAACAAAGAGAAAAAATATATCGTATTGCATTATAGATAAAACAGGTTTACAGTACAAATAAGCTATAAACTTATGATACATATATTTACATACATATTTACTATAATAAATACTATATATATGTATATATATAAAACATACAAATTCAAGGGAGAGAGGTGATGACATGACTCTACTCTATTTATTTTGAAAAAAAAACTCCGCAGTTTCCGCTTAAATGCATAACGACTGGTGACCGTCCTGATATCAAGAGGAAGTATTAATAACCGATTATAATAACCGACTTTGATCCGATCTTCACTTGATTAGAAATATTAAAATACACCATAAAACCCCAGTTATTTAGGAAATCAGCGTTATTATTTCATTCCTGAAAAGTAAAATGCCCCATTTATTGCAGAAGGAAAGGTCTTTGAAGTGAAGTATAGTAATTTAGTAAGCAAAGTTGTCAAGCTTAAAAAACTTGTATTTGTGGCCTTAAATAAGTATGCTATTTAAAATGTCAGTATGTCAAAACATCAGTGTGAAAAACATTAGTTTGTTGTTTATCTATTTTAATTACTTGTTTAGCTGATTTTATTCATATTAAACAGTTTTAAAATGGCAGGACGGAAGAAAAATTTTAGTACTTTGGAAAAAGTTCAACGTTATAGAATTATCGTTAATTATGTTATTATAATTATCTACCTCTTCAAATATATCGATTATGATTTTGATAGTAGGTACCTAATTTTTTAAAATATCAACAGAACTCGACAATGCACTATTGGAACAGAAGAAATATTGACAATTTGACATGACAATCTATGCTGACTTTGACTTTGACTTGGGTGATTAAAGATTTTATCACTGCTTGGGTTCGATTGAATAACTGAGTAGCGATCTAAAATAAAGCAAAACTTAGTTCAACTAAGTTCAATGAATCTTTGCTTGAGCAACGTTCTAAAATTAAAAGCGGACTTAAAACTAGTTTTAAACAGAGATCAATACTTGAGTTTCCTTCTGTAATACGGACCTTAAAGAGGAACAATTCCATCATACATGATATTTGCGTAACGCAGCGCACGCAACGGAAGCTCTCGAAAAGGAATATTTTTTCCCGTTTTTGCAACATTTTTCATTAATACTCCGCCCCTATTGGTCATAGCGTGATGTTATATAGCCTACAGCCTTCCTCGACACGAACTCAAATCGCAAGCTCGTAAACGAGATGACAAATAATCCATAGTGGTTGACTAATAAGTTCTCAATGATAAAAATAAATACAATGTTGCATTAACTTTATCCAATCTATTTGATATCGACCTCCTATGAATCATAGCTCATTAACTCGCTAATTATGAAAACATAACTGAAGACAGTGACAGTTAAAATATCAAGATGACAAATAAATTACTTTTAATCGGATATAGTCTTATCCATAGAGGTTGACTAATAAGTTCTTAATGATAAAAATAAATACAATGTTGCATTAAGTTTATCCAATCTATTTGATACTGACCTCCTTTGAATCATAGCTCATTAACTCAATAATTCTGAAAACTTATCTGAAGACAGTGACAGTTGAAATATCGATGTCAGAGAATTTCTCCGTACGCTAACGTTACTATCGCAACAGTAACCTAGCAACAATTGTTTATCGTTGCTAGGTTACTGTTGCTAGACCAGCAATTGGTTGACTTTGAGTAGTCACTCTGCTGTCAAGTTTGTAGTTCTGGCTCTCAGGTTAGCCAACCGGTAAAGATATGAACTATAATTTTCTTCTTCTAATACGAAGACATATGACTTTGCGTGTCGGGAACCGAATAAACCCGATTTGCATTACAGTGCCAGGTGGCTCGTCAATTAAAGTCCGTGACTGTACTTACAATAAGGTAGTATTTTAATATATACCTACTAATAATATTTATCAAGATTTTATATTGCAATTTTAAAGTAAGTAAGTACGTTCATAAAATGGTGTTTCAAACGATTTTTTTAAATTTTATTATTGCCCCCCAAAAGTGACCCCGTTATTGACCATTAGACAGTCAATGGGAATCCCTAGTGCCTGTTTATCTATCGAACGGCCGTAGGTCATTACTTCAAGGTCACTGCCAAGACGTAATACTGTTATTTTATTATACTGTGCTAGAACTACGAAACCTGTCCTTATTGCTTCGGAATAAAAGAGCTGTCAAAGTTGCTCTGTGACCATAGCCATGTGGACTATTATTATTGAGGAAGAAATGTTAAAGTCACAAATCAAGCCAGAAATAAGCATAAGTATTATTACAAGGTAATATCGTCTACAAAATCTGCAAATTGGTATTTATTGCAATAACACAAAAGGTGTAAATTGCGAAAATATAATTCCATCAAGAGAGGTAACATTGAATTTCATAAATTCTCATGTTTTTGCCGGTATTTTTTACGGTTCGAATAGGTACCTTTTCCAACCGAAAAAAATGCCGGCTGAAACATGAGAATTTGAAAACGTGTCATAAATAAAAGGAAAAATTCAGAGAATATTTCCGATTTCGGCAATGGTTGCGGAAATATGAAATAAGAAAAAGTATGTTCTAAATAATTGAGCTTAGAGAAGTGATGGCCCAGCAGTGGCAACGGCCTCGATTTACGAGTTATAGGTTCCGGGTTCTAACCCAAAGCAGGCACTTTACTTTGTGTAACTTATTTCATCACCACTGCTCTCAAAAACGGTGAAGGAAAACATCGTGAGGAAACCGGCATTTCCTAGAACCAACAATTCGAAGACATTGTGACATCTACTGCAGTTCAATTCAAACTTAAAGGCGGCACGGAAGATAGCTACTCGCTGCGCAGTACCGTACCCCTCAACCCCGCTGACACATGTAGTATGGTCGAGCTTATTTGTCATCAACCGAGCACATAACCTGCTTGTTGTTTAAATACTAAAATAGGATTATCCTTTCACATCATAAAATTATTGAACGGTACGAGCATAATTTAAATTTATGACCTTGACCTTTGACCCGTAAAGTTCATTTCAGGACCACGCAGAATATGGAATTACCTTTAGGAAAAAGTCAGAGATTATGTCCATCATAACTCAGTCAAATGGAGCGATAAACGACTCAAGGTAGTTCACCTTGAACTTGACATTGGCCCAGATTCACCATTTCACCAGATCAATAGCAGCAGTAACATAATATAACATCATGCCTGTATGCCCCGAAGGATTGTGCAGTACCTTAGTAAGTTAGTACACCCACATGATTTCACCAGTTATAATAGGGGGCGAGCCTATTGCCAACCGGGAACAAATCCAGACTCCTGGCTGCTACTGAGAAATTCCAGATGGAAAAATCCAATAACATTTTACCCGACCCAGGACCTCATGGAATCGGACAGGAATCGAACCCAGGACCTCATGCTCAGCAGTAGCGCTTGGGACCACTAGGCCAACGAGGCAGTCACCATCAAGTAAGAGGTATATTTTAACAGACCTAATAATAAAGTCGACCGTGCACCGTAAAGGTACGTATAGACTGGTGAAAAGTAGCATGAAATGTATCATTCTGCCTTTCATTGCATGTTCGCTGCAAGGGTAGCGAGCTCTTACTGTGCATTCAATATGAACCTCCCTCCCGACTGCGCGCCCCTTTGTTCGAGAAACCGACAAATCACGGATCGCTCCGCGCGTGGCTTGTAATGCTCGTAGCGTGCGCGTGAAATGCACATTTTGCGCGCGTAAGTCGTCCAAACTATGAGAAACTGTTACAAAGTGACCTTTCATGACACACAGCAGCAATGTGTACGGAAAAATCTTTTATTGCATGATACATTTCATATTACGTAACATTAGTTCGCCGTAGGATGTGTTGTGCACGGAGAGGTTTGCCTCGTAAGCGCCGCGGTTCATTCGTTTGCCAATCACGCATCCGTGCGTAGTATGTCCGTGGATCATAGTGGACGATCCCGCCAATATTTTCATAAGTACGCACGGCTACACATCAAGTTATACATTTCCAGTATAAGCTGACCTCGCATTGTACGGAAATCCTATACATTGCGAGATCAGCATAAACTGGAAATTTATAGCTCGATGTTTAGCCGTGTGTACACGGGCGTAGCTTACCCGTGGCTAGCTGTGGAGCGAATTTTGACGTTCAAAAAGTGCTGATTCTCAGCCTAGTTTGAATAAATGAATTTTGATTTTGCCAAAATAATTTGTTGTGATTGAGCATCCACTAATTTCCGCCGTTACTCGTAATAATACTGTCAAACTACAAGAATTTACACATCTAAAAACTCTAGTTGTAGGTACCTATATGTAGGCGTTAATATAATTATCCTTCATTCCCCTACTTATAATAAAGTTACAATTCACTCCAACTTCATTCATCCTTGATTACCTTCAACAAAAACTCTTTTATTCTTCACTAATTAAAGCCCCTTTTAACTTAGAAAAATTAACGCCATAAAGGGCATTCTCAGCAAACAATGGAGACGAAATAATGAAACCGAACCCACTGACTCAACGTCGCTACATAGTTAATCTAGATTTGGGCGACAAAGCGATCTGTCTTGATCTAAGACAATTGTGAAGCATTAAACACGATTTATATCTAACAATTGTTTTGATTTAGGTAAGATTATTACTTGTATTATTAGTTGTATTCGGAAGACAGGTTTTGTTGTAGGTTTCCTTTGTTTGATCTCAGACCAATTATAAAAGCAAGACATAGGGCTGTCAACAGTGATGTGAGGCCGGATTCGTAAACATGTGTGCACTTAGTGAGGTGTAGTTTGATTGTAGTTTTATTGTAAATGGTTGTAAATGTGTGCGTGTGAGCGTGTATGCTCACACATGTGGAGGTGTACTTTTGGCATGCTTCACAGCATTGTCCGCAGCGCGTGTCTTGGTTTTTTATTTGGTCTGAGGTCTGAAGATGTTTGGGGTAGAAGGTTTCCGTATTAACTTAATCAACAAGTCCAGAATTAATTGAATTCAATAGCCGCAGGTAGCTTCAAAAGTCAACCAAGATTGCAGTCAACCATTGAGCAGTGGATACCTATATTAGATATTCCTTGGAATCGATACAAAGTTGACCCTATGGACAATCTAAAGAAAGTAGTCGATATTATCGTAGCAGACTGAAAACTAGTTATGCTAAAACTTGGGAAGGAACTTAATGTCTTGCAATAAAGGTGAGCAGATACAGCTTTTCAGTAGATTGATCATTGAAAAACATACTGTAATCTATAGAGATAAAAGGGAACCACCAGTAGAAAGGCCGTTCCAAGGCTTTCAATACCAACTAAGTTTCTTTTCTTTAATTATTTTAGAGGTATGAGGATCAGGGTGCAAAGTTCACTCATCCTTTATAGAAAAGGTAGGATCCTCCGACCAGACGGGTGTTATGTCTGGCGGGCAACTGCCCAACGATTGATGTCGGGAAGTCTTAATATATTTATATGTCGATTGCACGGAAAACTCTGTCTGCGCGATGCAGGATTTGTGTGACGACAGATCTCTCATAGATAGTTCGCACGTGGCGATGTAGATGCCGCCACAGAGATATGTTTTACTAATAATATTACGTGAGACATATGGGATCATATGTCTCACGAATGCTAAAAGATTATAGTTAAAAAGTATTACGTATGCTCTCCTCAATGAATCTCCGCCAAATGCGATTATACGAATCCAATGGACTGAATTTGAATAATTTCTCACCGTGAACAGTGGAAAAAAAAATAGGTTTGTAGATTAAATTCTAACATACAGTTGAGTGCTATCATTCAAAGGTATCAAAGCTGTGTGTATTTTGGTATTGGCCTCCAATAACATTCAAAATTGCAAACTGATACGATTTTTTTTCTTTTCTATGAAACATCAAACCGCTTCAATAAACTAAAAACGGCTTTGTTTTAAAAATTGCTCCATTACTTTTTTTTATGCCAATATCTATCGTACATCAGTTTAGAACAATGGGATATGAAACGCGTCAAAAGGATAAGCCTTCGACATGTTAAAAAATATGAATCAAATCCTCTTGTTATTAGATCTATTTTTGAAGCTAGATTTTTTTTAAACCTTCGTGTTTTACGAAAATGGTGCTGGGAATTGAGGTTAGGTTTTTAGTTCCAATATTATGTACTTGGAACTTTGAATAGTGAAAGAACACGGCCTATCCATTTCGTCATAGTTGCATATTTATTTTAAATTATATTGTAATTATATATTTTCAGTGATATTTACTTTAGAAGTATGTATGTAAGTATATTCTCATAATGTATGTTTATATTTTGTTTTTGATTTATGCATTCTGTTTCTCTTCTACTCTTATACACGTTGTCTACGTCTCTTTTTTCTAGTAGCTTTAACCAGATGTAATTAACTGTGTTCTATACTGTCTATAGTAATTTTAATGTTTGACGGTAAATATGACCCAAGTAGACAAGTAGTAACTTTTTAGTTTTTATTTCGTTGTGACTGTAGGCACTCTTTGATAATATATCGACGTCTTCTTCTTTTCTTTTTAGTGTGGTTATTGACTAACCTGGTGTCAGCTTTTATGCCGCCCATAGGCCTCTGACTTGGCTTCACATGCCGTCGAGAAATATCAATCAGGCATGATATATCAACTCAAAATTAATAATTAAATGTCGAAAAACCATTGGATTAAAATACAGAGCCCAGGGAGGTAACTAACACCTTTTTAAAAAAAACAAAAATAAACCTATTTTTAGCGCATGAGTTATTCGTTGAAGTTTAAAATCGGAATTTCGATGAAAGATAAATTATGAAATAAGAACCCAATTTGAATTACGTTCACGTAAAAAATAAGAAACTGTTTCATAATATTACAAAATCTTTCAATAGAATAATGCCATCTGTGATATGCCTCTTAGAGGTTACGCATTTGAGAATTCAGCTTACTATTTATCAGGGTGTAACAGACTGTAAACGTTTCGAAAACAGTAAATTTTCTCGACCCAAATTCTTTAGAACCCTATGAAAACGTAAGAAAGGCAAACACTGGCCAACATTTGCCACCATTGTTTGATGTTGGCTCGACTTGGATTAATCCTAATGACTTTAGCGTCAAGGTTGGATCAAATGACGACGTACATTTGAGAATAAGGACTGCCTAATGACAAAAAAACCTAATGACAAAATGCCTAGTGACAAAATATGATCAATTGATAGCAATTAGTAAAATTGTTGTATACGTTATATAAATATTATTGATGTATATGGAGTATCTAGTATAAACCAATAGATCAAATCACTCGATCTTGACAATATTATTTTAATTTAGGTTTGATAGCTTTCACAAAATGCCAATTAATAATTCAAAGATATTGATCGAGACTTAAATGTTTCCAACATTGGCTTGGAAAACATGGAACATTGGACCAAAAAATGGGTTTTCTCGACGTCATATTATGTCGATCTATCATACGCATGAGGCAACATGTGCAAAGGGATTTATTACGAAACAACCGGCACCCAGGATTGTATGTACTTTAAGGGTCCTGGAGAAAATGGTTCCTTTTCGTTTCGCGTTGTTTCCTTCTGCTTATTTTTTATTTGCTTGCGTTTTTGCTTATCGTTGAGTGTTTAGATTTTGCGAGAATTGCGTTTTCCGTTTTCTTTGTAGAAGGTCCTTTCATGGAGGTTGGTAAGAAAGAAATGCGAGAAAACTTGAATGAGTTATTTACGAATAAAGTAGGACAAGGAGGTTTTAATGCCGTCTTTGCAGTACTTGCTAAAACAAATAATCTCTCTTAGACTAATTTGACATTTCAACTGATTGTTTTTTCAATTTGGAGTTTGACATTTGCAGCTGTCAAATTAGTCTACGAGATTATAAAACAGACATTAAAAACGATTGTAACAGTGAATCAACGCCACGCCTCCTCCTTAGACCTAGTTCATATATATTTTAATATTCGGATGACCTAAAGAGGAAATCATAAAGAATATGAACAATTTTTTTTTTAATATATCCGATAAATTTCGCGGGTTATAGCTATTATTTTTTATTTATTTATTACTTTAAGCACACAAATTTACAGAGGCGGACTTAATGCCATAGGCATTTTCTACCAGTCAACCTTCGGGTGATGCAGAGACAAACAGTAGTAATTATTCTACAACGAAATGAACATGTTTTAAAAAGGAAAGGTGGTAAAAAAACACCTTTAACAAAACGAACATGATAGCAATACTAGAAACAGTTGAAAGAAAAGAGGAACCAACGTCTGGAAAAAAGTACAGAAACGTTCACAAGTTTTTGTGCCCGACGCCCGAATACATGTCATATTGCGATCTGAGTGATGAATGACGCGACGCGACTGGCTTTATACATAGATTGTATGCCACAATCTACGGCTCCCGGCCTTTTTGATGTTAAAATCTAGATAGCGGGCTAAAAGATTTTAGATTGGACTTTTGATGGTTTGACCGTGTCGTGTTGGTTATAAATAGAGGTATTGTTGTTGGGTCGAATACGAATAGGAGGATTTTCGGAGCAGTTGCCGTTAGAAGGGTTATTTTTGGAATATTAGCAGTAGCACTTGACGAGGTTCTAACGCCTTTGTTACAACTCGAGTAATCTGTTGGCACGGCAGTGGGGGCCCCAGACTAAAGGAGAATGGGCCCCTGCTTATGGGGTTCTGCCCTGAAGCCCAATAAAAATAAGATATAATAATATACCCATGGAAAGAGCTTTTCAAGAACCTTTCCTACTAAGTTCGGAGTAAATAACCTAAATGGGTGTGAATACTTGGGCATCGAAGTTAAGGAATTTTATTGGCCTAATAGTCATAAGATATACATCAATGGCTTTAGCTTTTTGAGGGGAACCTTTGATACAAACATGACTATTGCCAATTGTTATTCAGTTCGGAGTTAATGGCATAAATAGGTGACTCTTTCGGTACCGAAGTTAAGGAATTTTCTTAGCCCAATAGCCATAACATATACACCAATGGGAAGAGTTTTCCAATGAGAACCTTTGCTATTACCATGACTTTTTCCAAGTGTAAGTCAGTTTGGAGTTAATGACCTAAAATAAGTATTACTACTGGTGCGCCAAAGTTAAGGAATTTTCTTGACATAACATATACACCAATGGAAAAAGCATTTTGAAGAGAACCTTTATTACTAACATGACTGTTGACAATTCTTAATCAGTTTGGAGTTAATGACCTAAATAAATGTGACTACTGGGACACCGAAGTTAAGGAATTTTCTTAGCCCAATAGCCGTAAGATATACACCAATAGAAAGAACTTTTCAAGGGGAACCTTTCCAACTAACACGACTTTTGTCAATTGTTAGTCAGTTCGAAATAAATGACCCAAATAGGTGTGAATACTTGGACATCGAAGTTAAAGAATATTCTTGGCCCAATAGCCATAACATATACACCAATGGAAAGAGCTTTTAAGGAGAATCTTTACTACTGAGATGACTGTTGCCAATTATTAATCAGTTCGGAGTTAATGACCTAAATAGGTGACTACTTCGGTACCGAAGTTAAGGAATTTTCTTGGCCCAATAGCCATAAGATATACACCAATGGAAAGAACTTTCCATGGAGAACCTTTGCTACTAACATGACTTTTGCTAATTGTTAATCAGTTTGAAGTTAATGACCTAAATAAGTGTTACTACTGGGGCACCGAAGTTAAGGAATTTTACTGACCCAATAGCCATAAGATATACACCAATGAAAAGAGCTTTTCGAAGAAAACCCTTACTTCTAACATAACTGTTGCCAATTGTTAGTCAGTTCGGAGTTAATGACCTAAATAGGTAATAACTTGCGCACCGAAGTTAAGGAATTCTTGGCGTCCAAGAGCCATAAGATATATACCATTGAAAAGAGCTTTTTAAGGATAACCTTTGCTAAAAACACGATTATTGCCTATTATTAGTCAGTTCAGAGTTAATGACCTAAATAGGTGATGAATTTCAATAATGCTTAATTACTCATATTTAGAGCTCTGTAGCTCCTTTCGTACTAACAATCGAGAGAAACGCCATATCCCGAAATATTTCCTTTGAAGAGATTTTTCCATTGGCATATATCTTAACTCTATTGGGAGATGCCGCAGGCTTAACGAAGGCTTAACAATCGGTACGGCCGATCGACTTTTAAAAACATTGCTCCCAAAACGTCATCTAGGAGGCCAACGTTTTAAAATGTCCGTGTATAGGTTTGCAAGATCATGTTTGCAAGGCTCAAAGTTAATAAAAGTTATTTCATTGTCTAAATACCTGAATTTCACTAATGCTTAATTACTAACATTTAGAGCTCTGTAGCTCCTTTCGTACTAACAATCGAGAGAAGCGTCCTATCACAAAATATTAGCCTTGAAGAGATCTTTCTATTGGCATATATCTCATCTCTATTGGGGTACGCGTCAGGCTTAACGATCTGTCCGGTCAACCAACTTTTTAAGAGTTGTTCCTAAAATGGCATCTAATGGAGACCAATGTTTTAAAATGTTCGCTTATAGGCTTCAAAGATGATGTTTCCAGGGCACTGAATCATTAAAAGTTATTTAATGGACGAAATACCAGAATTCCAATAATATTTAATCACTCACATTTAAAGCTCTGTAGCTCCTTTCGTACTAACGATCAAGAGAAGTCTTCATAATAAGAAATATTCTTCTTGATGAGATCTTTCCGTTGGTATATATCTTAACGCTATTGGGATCCAGGGCAGAAACGCCCAATCTCCTTTATAAATGAAACAACAGAGGAGGTATTCCAGTATCTGTTCGTAGGGATCTTTCTGGCTCTGGGATTGTTCTGAAAGCCGTTCGACTCCTCAAGCACCTCAGGAAGTGTTGCCACCTTGTCGCTACGTCACTATGTGCTAGTGACCATTTTCGGGGGCCCATTATTGAGTGTCCCCTGCCATTTTATCTTTGTATTTTATAGTAAAATATTGGTCAGACAGGGGCCATAGTCTTTCCATAGTTCGTTCATGATAACCAGTTCAGTTAGCCACCCAAACCCATAATCCAATATCTTTTGTTTCCAAGTCCTGTACTGCAATAGTCCATAATAATAGGGTTAAATAGGGGATGAAAGTATGTATGGAACTTCGTACGGACACACAGCTTGTTTGTAAATAGAATCGTAAATGGAATACGTTATTTCTCAAGACAAACTAGATTTCTGAGAGAGATTACTCAGAAATCCTTTTTCTAGGAAGAATAAATTGTTCTCAATACAAAAAGAAATCCCTACACTTGATACAAATAATAGAAATATCTCGGAAATCTCGTCTATTCCTTTCACTAAAATACTACGTATTCTCTAAGTCCCCTAAAACCATATTGAAGCGTAAACGTATTCGCCAAAAATCTACATTCGTGATTCTTACTTATTCCAATAAGTAATATAATATTCACTGAATCTAAGATGGGGTAGGTGACCAGAAACTTTAGACCCGCCTATCCTTGTATCTGTCTTGATAAGTAGGGTCCAAGTTATGTTTGTGGATGTAAGTAGCAATATATGCTAGTCGAATCCTGTAGGGAGATGATCGGCTTGCCACCCCTTGATGTCGCTTTGTATTAGTCCTCCCCTTCTATGATATGAGGGCGAGTAGGTACGTGAAAGTTTTTATTGATATATTCCTTTCCAAATAGCTTTCATTGTGAATCTGTGTAAGGATCTAAAAGGGTTTGGACATGTCGTAGATATGAATGGCCGTGCTAATATTGTTGTTAAAGGAAATATTTTTATACATGAGCCCTCAGACCAAATAAAAACACAAGACAGAGCGCTGCGAACAATACAGTGAAGCATACCAAAACTACACAACTACACGCACACATTTACAATCAAACTACATCTCACTATGTGCAAAAATTTTTACAAAACCGCCCTGGTGCATGTCACTTTGTCTAGGCCCTCTGGTACCATAAGTTACCACAAGAACAAAATTATTTCACACCCACACCCCACATCTCGCTCTTGTTCGCTTTTATTATAACTATCAAGGAACGTCACTCCCATTCCGCGGTAGATAAAGCAAGCCAACCATAAATTGTAATGGTTTCCCTTCCCATTTATCACCGCGGTCGTTATTGAATCCTGATCTGTAGTACACGAGCTACTGGAATTAATTGGTTTGGTAAAGAAAGGTAGGCCGATTGTGAATGACTTGGGCTGGGTAGGAAACGTAATGGTATTCATCATTGGTAATTTACTGGGTATAATTCAAAATGGTTGAGCTGAACGGTGCTGATCCATGCGTCATGTTCGTGAATGGGCGCCGTCAGTAGGGACTGGTCATCTCTTAGCTGCTATGGCTTATATTAATTTTTGAATTGTTTTTGGTTTTTTATCTTTTTATTACGGACGCTTTTAACGTGCTTTCTACATTGTTCTCACATGTATAATTTCAACATGAATGATCTAACCAATATTTTGTAACAATTTTTTGATTCAAAAGAGTTTCCGTGGAGTTTCTTGCCCGTTCTTCTCCATAGGTACCTAATACGCTTTGAAATGGGCAACTAGCGACTCCTTGACAACAAAAGTGCCTGTAAATGGTTTAATTGAAATAAATTATTTGAGTTTTAAATACCTCGTTGGTCTAGTGGTCGCAAGAACTACTGCTGAACATGAGATTTTTGTAACAGTTGATGGCAATAGGTTCGCCCCCTATTACATGGGACTTTAACATAACTGGCTAAATGTGGGTGTACTATAGGTACACCTCTGCCTAACCCTTCGGGAAATACAGGCGTGATGTTATGTATGTACTCATTATGTATGTGAAAGGAGGTTTATACTCCGTAGTGAGTGGAGAAGGCTTGGATGATGATGATATTAAAAATGCCCCAACTAAGAATGCCAGCCTACTACATATATTGAACAAGGCAGTGTTACTAGGACTAAAACTGTAAATTTACAAACAACTTCCTACATTTACGAAACCATCTTCAACACAGAACAGAATATCCGAATGTGACTAAGGGATCTCAGGCACTAGACGGCTACGAATCCGGCCAGACGTGGCCGTCTAGTGGTATTGTGTGGTCTGGGGCTAGTTGGCCGTTGTAACCAAGTGCGCGATTCGTATCAGTTTCTATGTATACTTTACATGGTCGCAGTGACCACTGGTCGTTCTCATGGCTGTCTAGTGCGCGAGATTCCTACGACAATATTGCGACCGCTCCACAAAGTAATTGCTGTTTCCTTCTTAATAAAATCACTAAACTTATTCAAGGCACGACTGCGACAAATCGCACGTAAAAATCGTTCGTCTGCACCCCACGTATAATCCACACTGCAAAGGCACTAGGGCCTCACAACATCGACATAACGCGTTAGCAATTCGATACAAGATGTTATTTATCTTGAATTATGGCCGGAGGAAGCAATGCAATCTATCAGAATTGATATAAGTCGGTCTCGTCAAATTTGGAGGGAGATACATGGCTTTGTTGTTCTGGGAGTGCCAATGGAGCTGTTCTTTATGGTTTTGGAGGTTATGAGAAGAAGTCGATTCAATAAAAAATTATCTCAAACTCAAACGCAAAGCATTTATTACGGACACTTTTGAATTGTCAAGGAGTCGGTCAGTCAGAAATATGAAGCTAGTTGCCCATTCCAACGCGTAGTAGGTACCTTGGAGAAGAACGGGCAAGAAACCCCACGAACACTCTTTTAAATACACGCGGAGATTCTAAGGAGGATATTACACTGTCATTAATAGGATCATAGATCTATGATCCATGATAGATATAATTAAATTGTAAAATAAACATATTATGGTAATATGTGAGCTTCGTAGATAGGTAAATGATATAATATGATAGTATAATATTCCTAGTTCGTAAGAATCGGGATCATATAATTATGATAGTGTAATACCCACTTATGAATGAAGTATTTAATATGAATAAATGTGTTAAAAAATGCAATTGACTATCACGACTTCACGTGAAGTTTGTTCGTAAGAAATGTAAGAAATCGCGAGCAAATTTTTACAAGGAAACACAAAAATTTCACACATTTTTGACAGAAACATGTCAAAAATGTAGATTTCTTTTGTAATTTTGACAGATTGAGACTGAGATTAGAGAGATTGAGACTTAAATTCCTGGAAAGAAAGAAAGAAAGAAAGAAAGAAAGATGATTTATTTGTCCAAAACATAAGTAGGTATACACACACATGGCATGCAATATTTTACATAAAATTATAGCACAGTCATGTTTTGCCTTAACGGCGTACAAATATAAAAGGTAGGTTATTTTTATTTAACATATCAAATTTAAACTTAATCAATCAAATTATAATAAATATACTACAGAATAATGTCATAAACTCGTCATAGAAATGTATAATAACTAAAATTTGCCAGTCGAAAGTCTAAGTAATTAGGAAATAAAAATGTAGGTATACACACTATTTCACACAATTCAGATTAATTTATTTTATACATTTAGATTATTTCACAATTAGATAAAATGTCAAAATAAAAATGTAAATAAAAAAATAAAATAATAAACTATGTCAATACTTTGTCTGTTACGAACTCGGAAATATTATAATAGGCTTTTTGAATTAGAATGTTCTTTAACTTTTTCTTAAATAAGTTAACATTTAATTCTTTAATGTGTGGCGGAATGTGATTGAATATATTTGGCGCCATGCAGAACACACTTTTTTGCATCAGTGCTGTATTGGACTTTCTTCCACATAATCTATTATTATCCCGTCGACTTCGGGTATTAGTATCTGATAACTTCTTGAAGAGCTTTGGGTTTGTTTTTAACAAAGACCGCAACCTCGTAAATGTATAATGACGGGAGTGTCAATATTTTATGTTTGATGAAATATGGCTTACACGTATCAGTACATATTAGTCCAAACATCGCTCTGAGGCACCTTTTCTGTAACTTAAATATTAGTTCTCTATTACACGAGTTGCCCCAAAAAATAACCCCGTATCTTAAGATTGATCCAACGATGCCATGATATGCAGTGAGCAAAGCGTCTGTACCCAAGATCGACGACAGTTTATGAAGAGCATAAGCAGATTTACTTATCCTTTTACTTAATTCCTCTGTGTGTACTTTCCAATCTAGCCTTTGATCTATATTTAAGCCTAAAAATTTTGTGGTACTTACGTCTTCAATAATTTTGCTACCGTGTTCTATTAACATATTAGATACCTTCGGTCGTTGACTGAACAACATTAATTTGGTCTTATCAATATTTATCCTAAGATTATTATTGTCTAGCCATGAGATTATTGATTCGATCGTTTTGTTGATTTCATTTTCTAATTGTAACTCGTTAGTGTTATTAATAGTTACGGTGCTGTCATCGGCAAATAGTGAAATATGATGAATGGTTACCTTTGGTAAATCATTGATATAAATTAAAAATAATGGGGGTCCTAGCACGCTCCCCTGTGGTACACCATACTTAATTAATCGTTTATTTGATCTATATATTAATTCTGATTTAGTCTTTGGATCTATTTTCGAAATTTCCACGTATTGATTCCTATTTATTAAGTATGATTCTATCAATTTTAATATGGTTTCTCGAATTCCATAAGCTTCTAATTTCTCAAGCAAAATCTTATGGTCCACGTAGTCGAAGGCTTGGGTCATATCGCAATATACGGAACACACGGGTATTCTGCTGTCAACATTTGTGATGACTTCATTCAAAAAATCATAGACAGCCATGTTAATGGTTTTATTTTTCCTGAAGCCTTTTTGTTCCTCAGTTAAAATGTTATATTTTTCAAAAAACTTTACATTAAGTTGTTCGTATATATATTTCTCAAAGACTTTTGAAAAAATTGGTATGAGCGCAATCGGCCTATAGCACTCCATGTCTTCCCTATTGTTTTTTTTGAAAAGTGGTATAACTACTGCTGTTTGTTTGGAAATATAATTAATTTTAATGTGCGTTGCACATCAGTCTGAAATCACATTTTAGCTTACTACTCTGCAATAACTCTGCAAACCCTTCAAAAAACACAAGCTTACTATTGTGTGTGTAACTTTTTAAGTCGGCTACTACACAAATAATGGCAGTATCGTAGACTTGAATTGGCTCGACCCGTATTGCGGTTAACTGAGTCGACCCTTGCGAGGCAAATACACGTAAAGAGGGCAAAATATAGGTTCACGAGAACACAAGTGACGTAGGCAAAGGGACTAGTACTTAGTAGTGGGTAGATCCAGGTGTAGATGATGTTAATGATGATAGCACTTAACACCATTAGTTAGAAAAGGTAGAATAGAACCCTTTGAATGAGAATGAAGTTGTGAATAATTTAAAGGTGACCTATGCTAAAAAGACATTGACCATCCATATATGGGAGTTGGACCAAGTGCTGCCCAGAATGGACACATAGTACATTATGTTCCTTGGGCTTATACTAGTCTGTTCACCAAAGCTCAATAAAATCTATCCGAGGAGTTTCGAGTAAAACGAATTTTTGTTGAGCATTTTTTATTGATGAATACCAACCAACCGGTGGCGCATTTGTTTAAATAATGACAGTAATTATGTTAAACAACACATTATTATTTCATTTGTATGCATATCATTTACATGTTTAATATATTTTACTGACCATCCATATATGGGAGCTGGGCCAAGTGCTGCCCAGAATGGACACATAGTGCATTATGTTCCTTGGGCTTGTACTAGTCTGTACACCAAAGCTCAATACAATCTATCTGCGGAGTTTTGAGAAAAGCTATTTTTTGTTGAGTATTTTTATTGATGAATACCAACCAACGGATGGCGCATGTAATTAAAAATAATGACAGTAATTATGTTAAACAACACATTATTATTTCATTTGTATGCATATCATTTACATGTTAAATATTTTTTACTGACCATCTATTTATGACAGCTGGGCCAAGTGCAGCCCAGAATCGACACATAGTGCATTATGATTCTTGGGCTTGTACTAGTCTGTACACCAAAGCTCAATAAAATCTATCAGCGGAGTTTTGAGAAAAACTATTTTTTGTTGAGTATTTTTTATTGATGAATACCAACTAACCGATGGCGCATTTTATTAAATAATGACAGTAATAATGTTAAACAACACATTTTTATTCAATTTGTATGCATATCATTTACATGTTAAATATTTTTTACTGACCATCCATATATGGGAGCTGGGCCAAGTGCTGCCCAGAATGGACACATAGTGCATTATATTCCTTGGGATTGTACTACTCTGTACACAAAAGTTCAAGAAAATCTATCCGAGGAGTTTTGGGAAAAACGAATTTTTGTTGAGTATTTTTTATTGATGAATACCTACCAACCGGTGGCGCATTTGATTAAATAATGACAGTAATTATGTTAAAAAATACATTATTATTTCATTTGTTACATGTTAAATATTTTTTACTGACCATCCATATATGGGAGCTGGGCAAAGAGCTGCCCAGAATGGACACATAGTGCATTATGTTCCTTGGGCTTGTACTAGTCTGTACACCAAAGCTCAATACAATCTATCCGCGGAGTTTTGAGAAAAACTATTTTTTGTTGAGTATTTTTATTGATGAATACCAACCAACGGATGGTGCATTTAATTAAAAATAATGACAGTAATTATGTTAAACAACACATTATTATTTCATTTGTATGCATATCATTTACATGTTAAATATTTTTTACTGACCATCCATATATGGGAGCTGGGCCAAGTGCTGCCTAGAATGGACACATAGTGCATTATGATCCTTGGGCTTGTACTTGTCTGTACACCAAAGCTTAATACAATCTATCCGCGGAGTTTTGAGAAAAACTATTTTTTGTTGAGTATTTTTATTGATGAATACCAACCAACCGATGGCGCATTTTATTAAAAATAATGACAGTAATTATGTTAAACAACACATTATTATTTCATTTGTATGCATATCATTTACATGTTAAATATTTTTTAATGACCATCTATTTATGGCAGCTCGGCCAAGTGCAGCCTAGAATGGACACATAATGCATTATGATCCTTGGGCTTGTACTAGTCTGTACACCAAAGCTCAATAAAATCTATCGGCGGAGTTTTAAGAAAAACTATTTTTTGTTGAGTATTTTTTATTGATGAATACCAACTAACCGATGGCGCATTTTATTAAATAATGACAGTAATTATGTTAAACAACACATTATTATTTCATTTGTTACATGTTAAATATTTTTTACTGACCATCCATATATGGGAGCTGGGCAAAGAGCTGCCCAGAATGGACACATAGTGCATTTTGTTCCTTGGGCTTGTACTAGTCTGTACACCAAAGCTCAATACAATCTATCCGCGGAGTTTTGAGAAAAACTATTTTTTGTTGAGTATTTTTATTGATGAATACCAACCAACGGATGGCGCATTTAATTAAAAATAGTGACAGTAATTATGTTAAACAACACATTATTATTTCATTTGTATGCATATCATTTACATGTTAAATATTTTTTACTGACCATCCATATATGGGAGCTGGGCCAAGTGCAGCCCAGAATGGACACATAGTGCATTATGATCCTTGGGCTTGTACTAGTCTGTACACCAAAGCTCAATAAAATCTATCAGCGGAGTTTTGAGAAAAACTTTTTTTTGTTGAGTATTTTTTATTGATGAATACCAACTAACCGATGGCGCATTTTATTAAATTATGACAGTAATTATGTTAAACAACACATTATTATTTCATTTGTATGCATATCATTTACATGTTAAATATTTTTTAATGACCATCTATTTATGGCAGCTCGGCCAAGTGCAGCCTAGAATGGACACATAATGCATTATGATCCTTGGGCTTGTACTAGTCTGTACACCAAAGCTCAATAAAATCTATCGGCGGAGTTTTAAGAAAAACTATTTTTTGTTGAGTATTTTTTATTGATGAATACCAACTAACCGATGGCGCATTTTATTAAATAATGACAGTAATTATGTTAAACAACACATTATTATTTCATTTGTTACATGTTAAATATTTTTTACTGACCATCCATATATGGGAGCTGGGCAAAGAGCTGCCCAGAATGGACACATAGTGCATTTTGTTCCTTGGGCTTGTACTAGTCTGTACACCAAAGCTCAATACAATCTATCCGCGGAGTTTTGAGAAAAACTATTTTTTGTTGAGTATTTTTATTGATGAATACCAACCAACGGATGGCGCATTTAATTAAAAATAGTGACAGTAATTATGTTAAACAACACATTATTATTTCATTTGTATGCATATCATTTACATGTTAAATATTTTTTACTGACCATCCATATATGGGAGCTGGGCCAAGTGCAGCCCAGAATGGACACATAGTGCATTATGATCCTTGGGCTTGTACTAGTCTGTACACCAAAGCTCAATAAAATCTATCAGCGGAGTTTTGAGAAAAACTTTTTTTTGTTGAGTATTTTTTATTGATGAATACCAACTAACCGATGGCGCATTTTATTAAATTATGACAGTAATTATGTTAAACAACACATTCTTATTCCATTTGTATGCATATCATTTACATGTTAAATATTTCTTACTGACCATCCATATATGGGAGCTGGGCAAAGAGCTGCCCAGAATGGACACATAGTGCATTTTGTTCCTTGGGCTTGTACTAGTCTGTACACCAAAGCTCTCCGCGGAGTTTTGAGAAAAACTATTTTTTGTTGAGTATTTTTATTGATGAATACCAACCAACGGATGGCGCATTTAATTAAAAATAGTGACAGTAATTATGTTAAACAACACATTATTATTTCATTTGTATGCATATCATTTACATGTTAAATATTTTTTACTGACCATCCATATATGGGAGCTGGGCCAAGTGCAGCCCAGAATGGACACATAGTGCATTATGATCCTTGGGCTTGTACTAGTCTGTACACCAAAGCTCAATAAAATCTATCAGCGGAGTTTTGAGAAAAACTATTTTTTGTTGAGTATTTTTTATTGATGAATACCAACTAACCGATGGCGCATTTTATTAAATAATGACAGTAATTATGTTAAACAACACATTCTTATTCCATTTGTATGCATATCATTTACATGTTAAATATTTTTTACTGACCATCCATATATGGCAGCTGGGCCAAGTGCAGCCCAGAATGGACACATAGTGCATTATATTCCTTGGGATTGTACTACTCTGTACACAAAAGTTCAAGAAAATCTATCCGAGGAGTTTTGGGAGAAACGAATTTTTGTTGAGTATTTTTTATTGATGAATACCTACCAACCGGTGGCGCATTTGATTAAATAATGACAGTAATTATGTTAAAAAACACATTATTATTTCATTTGTTACATGTTAAATATTTTTTACTGACCATCCATATATGGAAGCTGGGCAAAGAGCTGCCCAGAATGGACACATAGTGCATTATGTTCCTTGGGCTTGTACTAGTCTGTACACCAAAGCTCAATACAATCTATCCGCGTAGTTTTGAGAAAAACTATTTTTTGATGAGTATTTTTATTGATGAATACCAACCAACGGATTGTGCATTTAATTAAAAATAATGACAGTAATTATGTTAAGCAACACATTATTATTTCATTTGTATGCATATCATTTACATGTTAAATATTTTTTACTGACCATCCATATATGGGAGCTGGGCCAAGTGCTGCCCAGAATGGACACATAGTGCATTATTTTCCTTGGGATTGTACTACTCTGTACACAAACGTTCAAGAAAATCTATCCGAGGAGTTTTGGGAAAAACGAATTTTTGTTGAGTATTTTTTATTGATGAATACCTACCAACCGGTGGCGCATTTGATTAAATAATGACAGTAATTATGTTAAAAAACACATTATTATTTCATTTGTTACATGTTAAATATTTTTTACTGACCATCCATGTATGGGAGCTGGGCAAAGAGCTGCCCAGAATGGACACATAGTGCATTATGTTCCTTGGGCTTGTACTAGTCTGTACACCAAAGCTCAATACAATCTATCCGCGGAATTTTGAGAAAAACTATTTTTTGTTGAGTTTTTTTATTGATGAATACCAACCAACGGATGGCGCATTTAATTAAAAATAATGACAGTTATTATGTTAAACAACACATTATTATTTCATTTGTATGCATATCATTTACATAATAAATATTTTTTACTGACCATCCATATATGGGAGCTGGGCCAAGTGCTGCCCAGAATGGACACATAGTGCATTATATTCCTTGGGATTGTACTACTCTGTACACAAAAGTTCAAGAAAATCTATCCGAGGAGTTTTGGGAAAAACGAATTTTTGTTGAGTATTTTTTATTGATGAATACCTACCAACCGGTGGCGCATTTGATTAAATAATGACAATAATTATGTTAAAAAACACATTATTATTTCATTTGTTACATGTTAAATATTTTTTACTGCCATCCATGTTTGGGAGCTGGGCAAAGAGCTGCCCAGAATGGACACATAGTGCATTATGTTCCTTGGGCTTGTACTAGTCTGTACACCAAAGCTCAATACAATTTATCCGCGGAGTTTTGAGAAAAACAATTTTTTGTTGAGTTTTTTTATTGATGAATACCAACCAACCGATGGCGCATTTAATTAAAAATAATGACAGTAATTATGTTAAACAACACATTATTATTTCATTTGTGTGCATATCATTTACATGTTAAATATTTTTTACTGACCATCTATTTATGGCAGCTGGGCCAAGTGCAGCCCAGAATGGACACATAGTGCATTATAATCCTTGGGCTTGTACTAGTCTGTACACCAAAGCTCAATAAAATCTATCGGCGGAGTTTTGAGAAAAACTTTTTTTGTTGAGTATTTTTTATTGATGAATACCAACTAACCGATGGCGCATTTTATTAAATAATGACAGTAATTATGTTAAACAACACATTCTTATTCCATTTGTATGCATATCATTGACATGTTAAATATTTTTTACTGACCATCCATATGTGGGAGCTGGGCCAAGCGCTGCCCAGAATGGACACATAGCGCATTATATTCCTTGGGATTGTACTACTCTGTACACAAACGTTCAAGAAAATCTATCCGAGGAGTTTTGGGAAAAACGAATTTTTGTTGAGTATTTTTATTGATGAATACCTACCAACCGGTGGCGCATTTGATTAAATAATGACAGTAATTATGTTAAAAAACACATTATTATTTCATTTGTTACATGTTAAATATTTTTTACTGACCATCCATGTATGGGAGCTGGGCAAAGAGCTGCCCAGAATGGACACATAGTGCATTATGTTCCTTGGGCTTGTACTAGTCTGTACACCAAAGCTCAATACAATCTATCCGCGGAATTTTGAGAAAAACTATTTTTTGTTGAGTTTTTTTATTGATGAATACCAACCAACGGATGGCGCATTTAATTAAAAATAATGACAGTAATTATGTTAAACAACACATTATTATTTCATTTGTATGCATATCATTTACATGTTAAATATTTTTTACTGACCATCTATTTATAGCAGCTGGGCCAAGTGCAGCCCAGAATGGACACATAGTGCATTATGATCCTTGGGCTTGTACTAGTCTGTACACCAAAGCTCAATAAAATCTATCGGCGGAGTTTTGAGAACAACTATTTTTTGTTGAGTATTTTTATTGATGAATACCAACTAACCGATGGCGCATTTTTTAAAATAATGACAGTAATAATGTTAAACAACACATTCTTATTCCATTTGCATGCATATCATTTACATGTTAAATATTTTTTACTGACCATCCATATATGGGAGCTGGGCCAAGTGCTGCCTAGAATGGACACATAGTGCATTATGTTCCTTGGGCTTGTACTTGTCTGTACACCAAAGCTCAATACAATCTATCCGCAGAGTTTTGAGAAAAACTATTTTTTGTTGAGTATTTTTATTGATGAATACCAACCAACAGATTGCGCATTTAATTAAAAATAATGACAGTAATTATGTTAAACAACACATTATTATTTCATTTGTATGCATATCATTTACATGTTAAATATTTTTTACTGACCATCTATTTATGGCAGCTGGGCCAAGTGCAGCTCAGAATGGACACATATTGCATTATGATCCTTGGGATCGTACTACTCTGTACACAAAAGTTCAAGAAAATCTATCTGAGGAGTTTTGGGAAAAACGATTTTTTGTTGAGTATTTTTTATTGATGAATACCAACCAACCGATGGCTCATTTTTATTAAATAATGACAGTAATTATGTTAAACAACACATTCTTATTCCATTTTTATGCATATCATTTACATTGTAGTGCAAAGCACTTGTCAAAGCGTATTCAACGAGTCCAAACACGATGGTGCTGTCTTGTATGGTTGAGGAGTTCCTATGGGTACTTTCTGGCTCCATCATCAGACTCTGGATACTACCTTGGACTATAGTAAGTACGTGTCAAGACAAAGCCAACGAGTCCAAACACGATGGTGCTATCTTGTTTGGTTGAGGAGTTCCTATGGCCACCTTCTGGCTCCATCATTAGACTCTGGACACTGCCTAGTATAACGCACTAGTCAATGAATATTCAACGAGTCCAAACACGACGGTGCTGTCTTGTTTGGTTGAGGAGTTCCTATCGGTACCTTCCGGCTCCATCACCAGACCCTCGATGCAACCTTGGGCTATACTAGGTACTTATCAAGACAAAACCAACGAGTTCAAACACGATTGTGCTATCTGGTTTGGTTGAGGAGTTCCTATAGCCACCTTCCGGCTCCATCATCAGACCCTGGACACTGCCTAGTGTAAAGCACTTGTCAATGCATATTCAACGAGCCCAAACCCGATGGTGCTGTATTGTTTGGTTGATGAGTTCCTAGGGATACCTGCCGGCTCCGTATAAAGGCAATAACTTTTTAACCCTGGGACCGACTTTTTTTTCTTTAATTTTTGTATATTTAAATTGATGCAAGGAACCATTTGGAAGCACTCCCATTGCTAGGCAGCATTTGGTCCAAATTGGTCAATATCCTTTATAAAGGAACTAGGTTTTTGGGGTAGTACTTTAAAAGCAAGTTCAATAACTTGTACATTATTTATTATCAAGTTACTACTTTGACGATACAAAGACAGCGATAATAGGTATTTAGGAGTATGAAGAACAGGGTGTAAAGTTCACTCATCCACCATAGAAAAGGGAGGATCCTCCGACCAGACGGGTGTTGTGTCTGGTGGGCAACTGCCCAAAGATTGATGTTGTAAACTTTAATTGCGCGATGCAGGATTATATGACGTCAGGATTTTTGTGTGACGTTAGGTCTTTGATGCGTAGTTCGCATGTGGTGATGTAGATACCGCCACAGGTATAAAGGTTTGTGCTTGTGTATAGTTCTCGATATTTATTTTCGGATGGTTTATTGGCTGCTATATGGCTTATCTAACATAAGTATGGCTAATAATTTGATGTGTGTTGTGTTTTGCGTAATGTTAATTATTTTGCATACTATTGTATCGAATTATTTTATTTGTAACTGAACAGACAGCTGTGCTGCTGGAGAGTTTGTTGCGCCAGTTCTTTTTCCCAGCTGAAGCACTAGGAAGTGGTGAAGGGCGTTTTGGGGGACTTCAAGATTTCACATGTAGCTGAATACCAGTATTTTACATGGAGCGACTGCTTATCTGACCTCCACAACCCCGTTACTAGGCAATACGATACCCCTTGGTACGACTGCATGGTTGTCATACTACATGGCTTCTGACTAGCCTTAACGACTGTCAAAGATCTGCAAATGCCAGCCGAGACACGGAGGGGTCTCGATATGTAATGGATGGTCACCCATCCACAGATCGACCTCGTCAAGCGTAATTAGACCCGCGCATCGGGCGCATCACGTTCCTTTGATCGACCCGTGCGGCTGTTATTTTTTATTTTATTCAAACGATTACATTCTAATATGAAATCTGAATATAAATACGTGCCATTAAGTTATACTATAACAATCTAAATGAAAATGAACCCAAACATAATCTCAAAGCCTATTTGAACTAAACTGTCTGGAAATAAAATAATGAAGGTTTTATAGAAAGCAGTAATATTCTTCTTTAAGAAATGCAAACATTTTCTACGTTAAACTTCATCTACATGCAGTTCATCCCTCCGTTGACTAACAAGATTCTGGTTAGTGACAGATGTCAAGAAAACCATTTGAATTAGGAAGCGTAACAGCAAAGAATATTGTAGGTATACTGTGTTCGATATTTATTAGCCAAACATGTAAACAAACACGAGTTTTAGAAAAAAAACAACTGTAATGCCTACACATAAGGTTCAGTTTGCGCTGCAACTTCATATTTTTTATGACTTTTTCATCGGTACTGGTCAGTCTAAAATCAACTTTATTTACACTCGCATAAAGTTGATGTTTGTTTAAGTTGAAATCACATCAATATTGGAAACAAGGATTTAAATAGACAATTACTTGACTTAAGGCGAATTTCACCAAACTTTTATACCGAGTATAAGTCTTATCCTGCGACTAAATTTTGAATTTTTGACAGTTTTTCCATACTGTCAGACGCCATTTTTATTCCACAGATAAAAGATATCTGACTTTGGTAAAATCAGCCCTTAGAGGCGTAAAATGAACGAATTACCTAATGGAGATACATGAATTACCTAATTATCTCCATGAATTACCTAAGTATCTCAATGAATGTTTTTGAACTGTAAAAATAAACAGATTGTGATTAAATAGTAAATAAATAATTTTATTCAAAAAATAAAAATTGGTAAAAAACAGTGTAATCTTAGAATAATGTACGTATTACAAAGTATGATGATTGTAATTGATCATGTGTTACGCAATTTAGGGTGCTGAACAGGGTTGGTTCACACTTTCATCAGATAGTTTGTGAACACACCATTATCTACTTTACAACACAATACGATTTCAAACAATGAAAACTTAAAAAAACATTTTGAAATCGAGCCTTTCATTTTGTGTATAACTATTATATTTCAAAAGAATTTTGCAACGATATCCCCCACACAAATAGATAAATGTTTTTCGCCTCAAATATCGATTTCGAAGTGTTGCCATGACGTTTCAATGTGATTGTTGAAGCATAATTGAGGTTTTGTATCAAAATTGTTTGTGAACTGAATACTAGTAAAATAAAAAAAACCGGCAACGTACGTGTTGGACTCGCACACGAATGGTTCCTTATTACCGCCCAATATTTAGCAATAAACGCCGACAAAAACTCGCTTTTTTGTAGGGGGACCCTATTATATTTTTAACTTTATTTTATTTTTAATAGTTGATGTTAGCGGCAACAGAAATACACAATCTGTGAAAACAACTGTCTTACTATTACGGTTCATGAGAAACAGGCCGCTGACAGACAAACGGACAGCAGAGGATTAGTAATAGGGTTCTGTTTGACACCCTTCGGATACGAAACCCTAAAAACATGAAATTGTTATCATGCCTGCAATCCCCGAAGACTTTTGGTTTGCTGAAATAAATTTAATTTTTGACCCAATTGTGAATAGAATTTATCACGAAAATGATCTAGGACTATTTCGTATCCGAAAAAGACTTGGTATCAAAATTCTTCTTCATTTCACTAATTGAACCAAAAACAATAATCCATTTGTTTGTCAGCCACGCATAGCCTAAAGCAATGAAACCTGACATTTTGAAGGGATTGACGTCAAAGAATAGTTCAAGAATGCTACAACATAATAAAATTATAATATGCTTATGAATTCTCATGTCGATCTTTGTGTCACATTCTAATAAGGCTATTAGTTCTAATAACCTATAAGAAAAAAACAAAACAAACTTCGCAACTTTAACTCAGAATACAAGAACTAGGCTTTGTGTCGTGGCATAGAATAACAATGTGCAGAAGCGACACTTTTTCCGTTGCGCGTGAGCCGATGCTATGGAAATACTGCTCTCGTGCACTGAAAGCAATACAATCCTGCAGCCTAATTGCGTAATGCACCATCTAATCATTGCGTCATAAGTTCGAAAAAAAAAACTGCTTAACAACATTACTTACGAACTTATGAAGCAATGGATTAGACATTAATTTATTTCGAACCGATTCCAATTCAGATTGATCGTGTATTACGCAATTGGTGTGCCGACTATTTTGAACGTTTCTTAAGCCTTACAAGGACAGGCCAATCTGAACTGATGAAATCATCGGTCAGATCAGTTTGACCGGTCAGGGAAGGCAGATTGGTGACACGAACAAAACAGGCTATCAGCTGAAACGATAATTATGATTTGATCAAGTAGTGATCAGACAGACCGCTGGTTGCGTCTGGCCTCTATCATTTACGAACGAACTTCACGTCTCAGACCGAATCAAAAACCAAAAAAGAGCTGTCAACAGTGACTTGAGGCAGGTTTCGTAAACCTTTTTTGTGCATTTCTTAGTGAAGTTGTGTAGTTTGATTGTAAATGGTTATAAGTGTGTGCGTGTGAGCCTGTATGAGCGGCGATGTAGTTTTGGCATGCTTCACTATATTGTTCGCAGCGCTATGTCTTGGTTTTTTTATTTGGTCTGAGCTTTACGCGAGTTCTTTAGAGCTGAGACGTAACTGAAGTTAGTTTTATTCATGTAATATTATTGTAGCCTTATAACGCCATGAAAATTCAGGCATTAACCGCGTGGCCACGAATTACACGCTCAAGTGACAGCGACTGTTGAGAAAACTAATGGAAAAAGTTGTTTAGAGCATGCCACGTCACCGCGACGCGACTTGTGGACGGACAGACGGAAACAAATGACGCGCGCACGTGTCACTTGACGCAAGTCGCGTGGTAAATCGCATCACTCGAGGCCAAAAACTCACCGCGTATCCCATTTAAAAGCGATCCAATACGGGATCGGTCACGTGCATATGTAATTTTTGTTCACCTGAACGTTTGGTTGATAGATAGATAGATAGATAGAATACTCTTTATCATGTACACCATAAAAATTACAGACATAAATTAGAAATTTTACATAGGGTGACACAATGGGCGGTCTTATTGCTAAAAGCGATCTTTTACAGACAACCTTTGGATGGATTAAAGTAAGAAGGAGAGACAATACTGCAGGTAGTCAGTGGTGTACCGTTTACATATACAATAAATACATACACACACACGGTTGCACCGACAGAGGGCGCTCTCAGGTTTTCTGACCAAAATGTGACATTCGAAAGATCGTGAAGTCGCGCGACGATCGTTTTTGAATAGAACGCGGGGCACATGCGTTTCGCATCTGTACTGTTTTTTACTCCATGGTTGTACCTACTCCAGCCCAGAGGGCTGTTAAGGATAAGAAAGGATTTCTTTGAATAGAGTGTTATTCTTTTTTCTAGCCCCGTAGTGGGCCCTTGAACGTTGTTTTACTGCTATATTTATCCTTTCTGTAGTAAAAAATAATATGTTTTTGAATGTCTCACATTCGAAAAAATATATTTTATTAGCCTAACTAATATTATAAATGCGAATGTGAGTTTGTTACCCTTTCACGCTAAAACGGCTAAATAGATTTGGAAAATTTATTATTATATTTTATTTAGATCCATTTTCCAAATCCGTTTAGCCGTTTAGCTAGAAGGAAATAGGCTATATTTCATCCTGAGTCGTAGACGAAGTCGCGAGCAATAGCTAGTTTATTTAATATATTGTTGAATGACGTCGTTAAACAAAAATATCGAGACTTGAAACTTAACTATAACACCTTTTTTGTCGCGTTCTTAAAGTATTAAGTTAGCTTTGTCTTATGACTTCTAAAGTACTTACATAATCTATAGTGTTTTATCGTGTTCTGTATTTTCGTTCTCAATTTAAACTTATTGAGAAAGCCCCCAAAGACTTGGAGAAGCTAAAACTTGTTTATAATAGTTATACAATTTAGACAATGCTTAGTTTTTTAGTTACTAATACCTTTAGACTAAAGTTAGACTAGAGAACAGTGGTGGCCCAGTGGTATCGGCCACCACTTACGAGTTTAGGTGGTGAGTTCGAACCCAGACAGGCTTTATTATCCTACTAATATTATAAACGCGAAAGTTTGTGAGTAACTAATATTATAAACGCGAAAGTTTGTGAGTATGGATGGATGGATGGGTGTTTGTTACTCTTTCACGCAAAAACTACTGAACGTATTTTGATGAAATTTAGCACACAGATAGTTTATAACCTGCATTAACACAGAATACTTTTTATCCCGTTACCGTTATTCCCACGGGATCAAGACTTATGCGGGTGAAACCGCGGGGCGCTGTTAATGTTAAATAAACAAAGTAAAGTGCCTTTCACCTTCATCACATCACCACTGCTCTTAAAACGGTGAAGGAAAACATCGTGAGGAAACCGGCATGTCCTAGACAAAAAATTCGTAAACATGTGACATCCACCAACCCGCACAGGGCCTGCGTAGTAGATTACGCCCACTCCCTCTCGAAGAGAGGAGGCCTGTATCCCAGCAGTGGGAACATTATAGGCTGAATATGAGGCATTTTTTATCTGTATGACACAAAAATGTATATTTTTCGTTTCTTAATATCAAGCGCCGAAAATATAGCCACAGTCTCTTGGTCGGTCAATTTTGTTCGAGCGAGTTAAGCCACAGGCGTGATACGAGATGCTCATAAATACTGACAGGTTGGTTATTCACCGCCTAAATTCTCAATAAAGACAGTAATCTATTTGCTTAGCTTGACCCTTCTCGTGGTAACTACTGACAAATAGCGTTCCAATGACAATCAATGTTCTTTACCCCTAAGCGCTTTAGTCCTCACCATTTATACAGGTTAAACGCAGGACTTAGGTAGTCTAAGGGAGTGTACGTGTACTCATGAAGATTCAATCTGCCTAGCTTTTCCCAACTATGTTGGGGTCGGCTTCCAGTCTAACCGGTTGCAGCTGAATACCAGTATTTTACATGGAACGACTGCCTATCTGACCTCCACAACCCAGTAACTGGGTAATACGATACTCCTTGGGTAGACTGGTTGTCAGACTTTCGTGCTTCTGACGACTCGTAACGACTGTCAAAGATCCACAAAAGGCAGCCGGGACCAACGGCTTAACGTGCTTTCCGAGGCACGGAGGAGTCTCGATATGTGAAAATGGTCACCCATCCACGGACCAACCCCAGCAAGCGTAGCTTAACCTGATGGATCGACCCGAGCGGCTGTTATTACTTAGCCACGAGCTCCTCTCATGAAGATTAACAATTTTAAAGAATAATCCTCTTCGAGAGTAGGTCTGTGTCCCAGCAGTGGTAACATTTTAGGCTGATTATACTTTTGCAAAGTGCTTAATACTCCTCAAATTCCTTTTAAACTGTCACCGTTTTTTCGAAAGCCTGACCAAGATTCTGAACAAAACTTCGCTGTCAAATCTCATTAGCGTTAGCTGATATGATTCGCTGGCACAAATAACAACGCCAATTACATCACTTGACACGGAATTTGACGGGATTAGGATTTAGCAGATTAAGTTTAACGAGGCTTTCAAACTGGGATAATAAGAAGATCCACAAATTTGAACACGGTTAGATTAAACTTTTTTTTTTTTTTGAGTGTGTGGAATCGTCCAATGACTTCTCCCGCTCTGGGTGGAGCGGAAGGGGGTGTCAGACTTTTATTGACTAAAACTTACCCGTGTTCCTTCAGTTGCCTGTTGCCAAGGTCCCGGTATCCCTTTCGGACTAACCCGCAACCCTGGCAGGCATCGGTCCTAGCCAATTGTGCTGACATCTCTTTGAGACGCGCATGGAATACGACGCGCCATCGACGCGGGCCTGGTCCTAATCGGACGGCGAGCTACCCATTGCTTGCCGTCCGCAAGCCTGCGCCTATGGTGGCCTGGAATCCGCCTGGGATTCACGACGCCCAGGGCGTCTCCAGCGGCGGCGGTTAGGGGCGTGAGGGCGCAAACTTTGCCTCTCCCTCACGCGTTCCGCCTCCTCCTTCGCGAGCATTACTGCTTCGCAGAAGGAGGTGATTGCTTCCCATGCCCTCTCGCTCCGTCCCATGGCCTGGACCAGAGCCGGACGCGAGAGGTCACCGCCGCCAACCGCCTCATGGTTAGATTAACCTGAATGCAGAGATTTAATATGTTCCTTGGTCAAAACGCTCGGGTCGTGGGGCCCGGGGGCGCGTCGCCTTTTTAAGGAAATGACGATGACTGTTTATGCCCTAATCGATTACAGCCAATTCATATTTTAAAGTATCCTTCATTTATTCAAACTAGATTTAGGGTAATAGTCTGAAGTCAATCAGAGCCTATGTTTAAAATTGAATAAAAATTAATATTATAGTTCCGGTTACATTTTCGATTTAATGGCGACGATAAGTGACAGATTACAGTTCATTTTGTTCATTCAGTTAATGTGATCAGATTAGTGGTAGGAGTTTTCCTTATTTTTGAGGAACAGGAGATAACCATGGAGGCCACCATATTATTTATTTATTTATTGATATGGCACTTCAACCAACGCACTAAAACATACACAAATAAAAATTACATACAGTTTAAGGTATTGTGAATTCGTCACATACAGAAGTGCACAGCACTATCTATAGAACAACATGCAAAATATTATTAGTGTTATAGTATAGATTAATATGTTGTTTTGTAGGTATAGTATTTTTTCCGAAGCAGATTCTTGTTGTGATTCTTGATTTGTGGGAAAAAATAATTATCTGTCTGAAAACTGATAATTAGTTGTCACTCGCTCATTCACTCACTTATGTCACTCGTCGCCATAGAAACCTACTGTTACGTTCAAACGTTGAGTTCTTTGGTGTGTTATTGTTTTTTTGTTTATTTATCGTTTATTAAACACTTGGCCGCACATTTTTTGCACTTTAAGCTCGATATACACATTCTTGAAAGCGATATCTCATTGACGATTTTGGTTTTCTTACTGGACTTACGATACGTGTCAGTGTATCGGTAATTGGATACGATATTGCGGTGCTCTAATGATTGAAATCGTACATCATTGTTCGGTGAATCAAATGTGTTTTACGCGTGCAACAGACGTGCATTCAGTGAATTATCCGCGCAACTACAAAGCATCTTGATGGAAAACAACAGGACGTGTTGGATCATTTGATAAGTTACAAGCATCAGGTAGACCCACTCCAGATGTTTTTAGGTATCCTAAGTCAGACTCTCCACCAGAGACGTGCCTAGCGATACAGGTGTATCTGATAGGATCGTTTGATTTTCATAGCATAGTTTGATTTCATTCTGCCTCTCCCAGTCTTGGTACATTTTAAGCTGGTCCCAGCCGCTGCCGAACCTAGTGGCGAGTTATGCCACATAATGTTGTTATTTATGTTGCTCAATCTAGTCAAGCAATACTAGGTTAATCCAATTGTTACTTAAATCGAAATTCGTTACTAAACAAATTATGTATAAAAACGCCTGACACAAAATGATTCGCAATCAATAGTTTTTTTAAGTGTAACGGATCAAAAATTCCAGGAAAAAGATATTTTTTGTTACCGAATGTACAAGAAACTGCTAGTTTATCTGAAACAGGAGGAATTCTTTCAAAATGTAGGTCAAAAAGTGCTTTTAAATTCACCATGTGCAGCTTAGTAACGTGATCGTTTTAGTAAGGGTATGCATGTATAGGATCTTGATCATGGTCCTTTCTCACCGACTGGTCGAACCTTCACGTGACTAGAGGGCTTGCTGGTTCTTTGGCCAAAGAATAGCATTGCCATTCAACGTGGCAATAAGTTTTGATCGAGAATCGACACGACGAAACTGAAAAACAAAGCACATTACACTCCGGTTTGGGCAGTCGAGTAAAAAGACGGTCAAGATACACAATTTTCAATCAACTATCACATTCAAAGAAAAGACATTATCTCACAAATGTAATTTCTCCCCTTCATATTCTGTCCTTGACATTTTACTACCAAAGACAGTTGAAAAAGATATCGCGTGAACGTAAAGCAATGCATAATCCATCGTGCCCCGTAGAAACGCCGAGCCAACGCGAAATCAAATATTTTCTTTGTACCTATCTCCATTGTGTAAACAACCCTTTGAACCAGGCCTCGAACTGCCTTCCGTTCCTACAATTTGTTGTATAATGTAAAATATATCGTGAAATTAAAAATAACTTTCTGTAACCGGGAATGATTTATGTATTTTATTAAATCCTGGGTTGAAATGTGGACTTAATCAGCAATACAATTCTCTAAGTTCATGAAAGTGCCAAATATCATGATTTCATAAAATAGTCATTCAATACACTTTCATGAGCTTAGAGAGTTGTATTGCTGAGTCTAATGTTTATAATTCTGTAAATTCATATTTGTTATGAGCGCTAATAATATTTAGATCAACATACAACAAACAAAACAGTTCGTGACTTCGAATGTAGTAACAGTGTTATGACACTTAAACTCGGTATTGAGGGTCGTGGAGATAAAACACCCATAGATGGAGGGCATAAAAACGAGGAAAAGTATACAGACATTATTGTAACTTGTCAATAATATATCCGCATACAGATGCTCTAGGAAGTGAAGGGCGGGCGTTTTTAGAGACTGTCTTATGTAATTTTGACGTTTGAAAAGTGCTGATTCTCGGCCTAGTTTGAATAAATGGCTTTTGATTTTGAATTTTTGATTTTCTAATGGAATTGGTGTTCACTTGTGTGGTGTGGCACTCAGAGTGCTTACTTATTATTTATCAATCTTTAATTAAAAATTATAAATTCTATGTAATGTTATGCATTAAATAGTGTTGACATGTATTGTGCAAATTATGCCGGTGAATTACAGTTAATATAAAAAAAATAAAAATGATTTATTTCGGACATAACATGTCCATAGATTGTTAGTAATAAGTTAGTAACAATGTATGCTTATCTGCTATGTTAGTAATGTTAGTAGCAGGGCCGCAGCTACCGTACAACTCGATTCCTATCGGCTTCCCTTCTGGAATTCGAAACAAAACCACTCTATCGTCATTGAAAAATGACACAGTCAGTAGTGTTTAAAATGCCTTTTAAGTAATCACACTATAGGTATTTAATACACCATATAATTAAAACTATACAAAACGCCTACATTCAATGTTTTGTCTTTGTTGTCTCCCAACAGCAAAAAAAAATTCTCTAAAATAACTCGGCGGCGCGGCTGGCTTATCGCTCCTTCAAAAATCAAGGCGTCATGACGTCACTTCGGTCACGTGACACCCCGGTTTTATACGCTTCGAGCAAGCCGGTCAAATACGAGTTATTGTACCTAAAGCGATCGCGTGAACGAGATGCCGCGATATCGGTTCGGTAGTTTTCGTTGAATTTCGTAATGCGTTCGGCTCGGAGTTCGGACAGGACGCTATTGTGTGGTTGCTGTTTGACGTAATCGCATTATAATTTGTTTACACTTGCAGTTAATTTGCATTTTGTTCGTATTATTTATTGAATACATTAGTTTATCAGTTCGAGAATCGTAGTAGTAGTATTAGTTTGTTGGTATAAAACAGTGATTAAAGTGTTTTGACTTTAGTGAAAGTGTACGTTGTAATTATGTATTTGGGGTAAGTAGGTAGATAGTTAATAAGTTGAAATTTCTTAATAGATTTGAAAAGTTATTAGTACTATCAGTAGGATTAGGATGGCGGCAATAATTCGTCAAGGACTTTCTAATTAACTACAATGTCTTTTGGCCCGCGTGCGGCCCGTCTGGTAGCTTAGTGGTAGCCTATACATTGTTGTTTAGGATTATTTTCTTTGTGAGGAAACATGCTTTCCAAGGTTAAGTTTTGAAATTAAGAAACACAATTACGTTAGGCCGTGCTCGCTCAGATATAAGTATAAATTACAAACGACGTGATAGTTTTTTCAAACATTCTAATGTTTCCCTTTACGATACTGGCAGTTGTAAATAAAATAAAATGTATTATTTCCCTTGTTTACTTTTCTCAGATTCTAGTAGTTTATGTAATAAAGGGGTTTTTACATTCATAATCTGACGATTTTTCGCTAATTCGTTTGAAGCTCTACACCCGCGCGGCCAATTCCCTCTAGTGGCCGTGAGCGAAAACTCTGAATTGTAAAATGCCACTCCCTAAAAATTTCTCGTTAAACGCGCCCTCTGTTTAATTATTTGTGAATTTTTTGAATGGAGATATCTCGTTCTTGTACTGACAAAATGCATTGCTTTTCTGATATTTTCGTTAGATGGCGTTGCGCTATTAGGAGCGTAATCACTTGTTGAACTGTGTGAGTGTGCGTGGTTTGTGAAAGCGGGCTTTTTGAATGTGGGTTTATAAATAAGTTTGAGAAAAGTAAATCAAAATAGGAATTTAATGAAACGGTTTATTGATACCGTTCTTTTGTTAGGTAAACAAACAAGAAGTAGGTTTTCGCGGCCACAAGGAAGGTCCGAAGTGACATCATAACAAGTATTATTAACCGACTTCTTCAAAAAGGAGGAGGTTTTCAATTCGTCAGTATAGTTTTTTTTTTTTTTTTTTTTTTTTTTTTTTTTTTTTTTTTTCTTTTTTTTTTTGCTCCGGGTTCCCACCCCCGAAAAATCACCCTTCGCCACTGGTTAGTAGGTAACTCAGATCTTATTTTGTTAATCCTAAAACTACCTCTACCAGGTGCCTCTGGATGAGGCAGTCTGGTCTCGCAACAATCATCTTCAGGATGCCATTCCGACTGTTACGTAAACGTTGTAGTAAGGATGCTAATATAATAATAATAAATTCATTTATTTCGGGTAAATAACATCCAATGCCAGACGTAAATTATAAAACATCAGATAAAAGCAGGTAAGATGAAAAAAAAAATTAAATCAAATTAAATTAAACTAAATGGAATCATGTTGATAATTATGATTATTTTTTAGTGTAATTTCTTTGTAAGGGAGTTAGTTGCAAAAATGGTTAATGGATTTCATGAATTACTTAGATCTCGAAAATAAATGATAACGTGAATAAAATTAGGTCAAGAGACGACCTAATTTTATTCAACTAATAAAAACGATTCTTATGCTGATCAGGAAAAAAAAACATCGAATTATATTTTTGCCAATAAAAATGTAACGGTTTGTCATTCAGTAATGTAGTAAGTATAAGGCTGCGTTTCCACTGAGGCGGAACGGAGTGGAGTGAAGCGGCGTTGAGCGAAGCCTTTTACGATGCATCGATCAGTTACATGGTGGATCTTTGACAGTCGTTACGGGTCATCAGAAACCCGAAAGTCTGACAACCAGTCTTACCAATTGTGGAGGTCAGATAGGCAGTTGCTCTATGTATAAAATACTAGTATTCAGCTGCACCCGGTTAGACTGGAAGCAGACCCTAAGGGTTCACACCGATACGTGACGCGACGCGACGCTGCGCGCACTTTTTAAGATAGTGATACAAAATATTACTTTATTTACTACACTAAAAGATACATATTTTATTGAAATAACGCTGCGGTGTTGCCGATGGGTGCAGCGTGCAAACGGCTGGCCCCTCGCGACGTTGAGATGCGTCTCGCGGCGCGCGTTGCGCAGCGAGAAACCACAGACCTTCAAGCAGCGTTGCGTCGCGTCGCGTTTCAGCGTGAACTGAGCCTAACAAAGTTGGGAAAAGGCTAGGCAGATTGATTGGTTGTATTTTATTCTTGGAATTTAGAAAACAATTGCTGTTAAAAATATAGAAAGAGAAAGGTAGAGAATGATTTAATACGATCTCAAATAACCTTACCAAAGAATCTCAGTATATAACGTAGAAAACCCAAGTTATTAAAAAGATTTCTGAACTAACGTCTAAATAAAATTCTTAGGTACTTACGAGTTCTTTTCTAACTTAATATACGCAGGCATTTATAGGATTTTCAAACATTCCTCGATAAATTCAGATATTCGATATTATTTGCGTCGTATCGCCACTTTTATTTTGTTCAGCAATATGATTTGATAAGTTGTGTATCTACAATATTTATTTATTTATTAAACTTTATGCACAAGTAAAAAACTACTGTACAAAGGCGGACTTAATGCCTGAGGCATTTTCGCAATATTCGTGCTAACATGATCGTTCGTCGCGAACGCAATTATTGAAAATCTTTAGCGATAAAAATGTGATATGTTTATCACATTACCATTGTTATTTGGTATGAATTTTTCTTTAGTCAGATTGAGAAAATGAAAAGGATGGTTGAGAGCTTTGAAAAAAAAATTGTATTTTTTTATCATCCACAGTATTCAACCAGTATTCGGCATATATGCCTCTCATTGTGCCAATCACGACGCTCCTCCCTTACAGTTGTTTCGGGGACGTGTTATTCGGTGTAACATTTTTCTAAGTCACGTAACACATCTGTTTTGCTTCTATTCTTACGAAGTTTTCAAATTACTTAAAAAATTCTGAAGAGTTTCAGAATATTGTTAAGTAATCTACATCTTTTCCAAATTCATCTTTTCTAAGATCCATCGTTTTGCGTAATACATAATCAGCTTATAATAATGATCCCATTGCTGGGACACAGACCTCCTCTCTTCAAGAGGGAGTGGGCTGTAAGCTACCACGCGGGCCCAGTGCGGGTTGGTAGATGTCACGTCTTCGAATTTTTGGTGTTAGTAGGTCATGCCAGTTTCCTCACGATGTTTTCCTTCACCGTTTTGAGAGCAGTGGTGATGAAATTATTTACACAAAGTAAATTGCCTGGGTTCGAACCCACGACCTTACAACTCGTAAGTCGGGGCCGTTACCACTGCGTTTAGAATAGATTATTTTATTATTCTAAGTGTAGAAATACTTAGAATAATAAAATAATCCATTCTGAACTCAAACAGATGTTGCATCTCTATTTCAGTATCAATCAATAGAAATATAAAAATCAGTTTCTATAATCAAATCAGAAGATCTATCAATCAAGTCTTCAGAAGGAGGTCAAAAAGTATCATTAGATGTGCTCAAACATCAAGCTATAGAGGCGTTAGCTCTGAACGAACCATAATTCATCCTATGTAAAACTGGTGTCTGCCAAGCGTCGACTCGAATAGGAGTCGATATATCAAGCCATCGGACAATAGGCCTGGACGATATTTCACATTGGAATCTTTTGTTCGTCCATCCATTGTCGAGAATTAAGATGTTGGCGTGAATGATAGAATTTTGCCCATTATATCGATTATGGACGAAGAATCGATTAGTCTGAAACTCGATTTGTTTTATCATTTCTGCTTGACTGCTGATTGTATTTAAGGTGGATATAAATTTTGATTTCGTTCTAATATTTTTATGTTTAAATTCTAATCTATCAATGAAATTTTCACTTTCTAATTGTATAGTTCAGTTAAGATGTGCTTATTTGCTTAAGAAATGCAAACAAAAGTTTTTGAAATATCGCAAGAATATTTCGATATTTGGCTCAATACCATTTTGTCTTTCAAAAGTCTGAGTTTATTTGCTCTAACACAAAACTATGTTTAATAAATACCCTTCAATAAATACAATTTATTTAGAATGACTATTGTAAATTCCGCATTATTATTGCCGCATGATAGTAATAGTATCCTACTAATATTATAAACGCGAAAGTTTGTAAGTATGGATGGATGGATGGATGATTGCTACTCTTTCACGTAAAAACGGCTGATTTGGATGAAATTTGGCAAACAGATAGTTTTGGATTTGGATTAACACATATGATACTTTTCATCCCGATATTTCCACGGGATCGAGACTTACGCGAAACCGCGGGGCGTAGCTAGTTCATTATAATTTATTCGCTAAAGCAATGCTTACGTATCAAAGTTAAAGACTTACTTTTAATAATGAACTTTACGCCTTGAAAAGGTGAAAATAAGGTTTAAGTTTACGGTTCAGGTCACAATGGAAGATATCCTTTATTAGTCCTCATAAAGTTATCCGAAACCAGTAACTAACCTAACCGAACAGACAGCTGTGCTGCTGGGGAGTTTTTGTGCCACTTCTTGTTCCCAGCTAAAGCACTAGGAAGTGGTGAAGGGTGGGCGTTTTGGGGGACTAGTAATTTAGACGTTCGAAAAGTGCTAATCTTCTTTTCGTTTGGTTAATGACTAATCTGGTGTCAAAGTTATGAAGCCGCCCATGAACCTGTGACTTGGGTTCACATGCCGTCGAGAAATATCTCTCAGGCACATTTCCTCACGATGTTTTCCTTCACCGTTTTTTAAACAAGTGATTGAAATGAATGAATTCGAAAAGTCAGGGGTGCGTGTCTTGTGTTCGAAGTCGAGACCTATGGCTTGGCAGTATGATGGTCACACCACTATCACTGCTAAGTGCTAGTGCCGGTTTTAATGCGAATATGAGAATAAAATGACTTTTTAGTTTTGATATAGATTTTTGAGTCTCCCTGCATCAAAACTGAAAATAAAAAAACAATAATTCAGAATCACACCGAAATAATGGGTGTACAAACGGCTCCACATCAAAGTTATACATTTCCAGTTTATGCTGATCTCGCATTGTATAGGATTTCCGTACAATACGAGGTCAGCTTATACTGGAAATGCGTGTGTACCCCAGTATTGCGAAGACGCCTTATCGGATTTGGATGATAGACCATGACCTGGGTTAGGACATAGGATAGTTTAATATAATTTCCAACCCCCAAGTGGGCAAAGCCAAGAGCAAAAAAAAAAAAACTTTATTCCTATAGAATAATCACATGAGGGATTTCAACTAGGTATAGGAAGCAAACAAAATATACATGCTATACCTATGTAGATACCTGCCTACGCAGACTCGGATCGGCTTAAAAATCTATGCCCAGGAATGGAACGTGGATTACGGCAGGCGGCGGTAGGTCGACAGGCTGTCAAAATATAATCCCCAAGTTGACGTAGGTCGACGGACATAATATTAAAACGTTGGCGCTAATACCTGTAAAAACTACGGGTTACACCTGTGAACTCCTGTAGTCCTGGTACTAATAAATCGCTGAATTTACATTGGAGTGACGTAATTTAAGATTGCTTGACAGTTAGTCCGGTCAATTTAGACATTCGAAGTTACCTAAATTCCCACCAAGCTGAAAATCGGTACGATTGTTTAAAATATCATTAAAAACAAAATTTGAAAGTTCCCCATCTTTCCCCTGTAAGGAAAAAAAAATATTCAAGGTCAAAGGTAAAAAAATGAGTTTTTCACGATTTTCAGCAAAACGGTAAGTCTTATCATAAAAATATTTCAAACAAAATTGTGGATCATATAATTACCTACAAAAAATTAATTAAATTTTTTTTTCTACGAGCCACCGTTTTTGAGATATAACGATTCAAAAAGTTGTAAAAGTCGTAATCGTCATAATATGCACACGTTTCCTCGCCACCTATGAGGTAGTGTACTTAGCGCGTTTTTTTTTTGTGGTTTCCCCAGTAGGCCTATTCCACGGGTCAGTTTTGATCCTGTTTAATTTGAAACTATTGAAAAATAATGGATATTAGCAGAGATTGAAAAGATAAAAGCAATTTAAGTTAAAAAAAAAAGTAGTGAAATTTAATCGTCCGAGTCGTAACTTTCAAAATCTTCTTCTTGTTCTTCTTCCTGATCTTCTTGTTCTTGTTCATCTTGTTCTTGTTCTTCTTGTTCTTGTTCTTCTTCATCCTCATCCTGAGTGGATGTAAACTGCGTTAATAGCGATGTATCGCATGTTGCCTCGTTGGAATCAAACGGATCCTCTACTGTTGGTGATTCATTATTAGAGCACAACCGGCCTTGACAATGTGTACATGACGGAGAACAGAACACAGTATTGTCACAGATTTTTGATTTTTTAGATACTCCGAAAATTCATCTGCTCTTTCGATACTTGCATTAATTAATGTCTTCATACCACGTTCAACAGTAACAATTTCACTTTCAGTTAAAAGTTTAGCGCAAATAAACAATAATCTGACATTTTTGTTATAAAACTCAAAACAGCACAATATAGGTTAGGATAAACATGTGTTTTCACTACTAACTGGCGTTCAAGACTAACAGTATTTCATTTATTAGGTCTTTACCTATGAAATTGCCGTTCTGCAGTACTGGCCATTTCAAATCAAAATAATTTTTGTTTGGCTAAGAATTCTAATTTCAAATTAATTTTATTTGAAAAACATGGAATTCTTTGTTCAAAAGAAGTCATTTGTTTAATGATTAGTGTTACATTTTCATCGCATTTCAATCTTTTTCGTCATCATGGATACGTTAAAAATTCGAGTAATTATGGAATATGAGCACCGTCGTGGCAGCAACGCGGCACAAGCGGCACGCAACATCAACGACGTTTACGGAGCTAACACTACAAACCAACGCACCACCTGTTATTGGTTTGCTCGCTTCCGTTCTGGAAATTTCGACCTGAAAAATGAACCTCGCGGTCGTCCGAAGACTTTGGTCGACACTGACGAATTAAAGGCGATTGTGGATTTGAAAGTAGTTCATTAATTTAAAAAAGCGACCATCATTTAAATGTCAATAAGTTTTTAGATATGAAAGGAAATCTCCCCATATCCTTGAAAAGAAAACTCATCGATATGTGCATCCTGCCCGTCCTAACCTATGGTGCACAAAGTTGGTCACTTACTGAACAACAGAAGTCCAAACTCAAGATTTGCCAGCGGGCAATGGAGCGCAGCATATTAGGTGTCAAGCGAACAGAGCGCGTTAGGAACACCACCCTGCGCTCCATAACTCAAGTAGCGGATGTTGGAGAAAAAACAGCCAGGCTGAAGTGGGAGTGGGCCGGCCACGTCGCACGAATGCACCCGGAGAGATGGGCAAAGATCGTCACTCACTGGACGCCTGAAGGAGGACATCGCCGTCGAGGTAGACCGCGGCGAAGGTGGTGTGACGATCTAATAATGTTTGCGGGGCCAACGTGGACAGAAATCGCACAAAATAGAGACCTTCGGAAGGAAAAAGGGGAGGCCTTTGCCCAGCAGTGGGACACACAATAGGCTATAAAAAAAAAAAAAAAGTTTTTAGAGGATCAATACTAAGTCACTGGACTGCACATCTCAATCTTAATATACAGTCGCCTACAAAAGTGTTACCTCTTCAAAAACTCCTGGGTACTCATGCATATTATGACGATTACAACTTTTACAACTTTTTGAATCATTATATCTCAAAAACGGTGGCTCGTAGAAAAAAAAGTATTGCTTAATTTTAGTAGATAATTTTATGATCTAGAATTTTTGTCTGAGATATTTTTATGATAAAACTTACCGCTTTGCTGAAAATCGCGAAAAACTCATTTTTTTTACCTTTGACCTTGAATATTTTTTTTTCCTTACAGGGGAAAGATGGGGAACTTTCAAATTTTGTTTTTAATGATATTTCAAACTAAGTATTTTTTTGTGTTTAATCGGTTACAGACTGGGTCAATCGTAATATTAACTTTAAGGGTTAGTTCACGCGGAGACGTGACGCAACAAAAAGATACACATTTTATTGAGGTAATTCCAAAATGATCTACGGCGTCGCGCTACGCCGCGCTGCGCTTTGCGGCATAGCGCGATGCATCACGACGCAGCGGTGTTCACCTATAGACCCTGCGTGCAAGAGTGGCTGCGCCTCGCGACGTTGGGATGGGTCTCGCGACGGCGCGCTGCGCCGCGTGAAACCACTGGCCTGTTCAAGCATCGTCACGTCGCGTCGCATCTGGGTGTGAACTGACACTTACACACGTTGAATTCACAAAGAAATTCACCTAGGCGCATCAATTAGGAATGCTTATTTGTGTTACATTTCACGTGACGTTTCACCAATCTGTGCCTGACATTAACTTTTGAAGAAAACTTTGATTTGGAAAGTTTAGTGATCGTAGGGCAAAATCATTTGATAACATAATTATTAAGATCAGGAAAACATAATGCTCAAAAGAAAGCTAATAAGGAAGCTTTCTTTTGAGCATTATGTTTTCCTCACTGAAAAAAAAATGCCAATAAATATAGTTAAATACTGGATAAAACACTATGATCAGGGGTCTGACTATGAAGTATTAATACCATCATTATTCCACTGCGAATAAAGGATGGTGCTAGCGGCCTTGTATATCTCTGTCTCCCACTAACACTGGAAAAATGGTGGCATTAATACGTCGTAGTATAGGGTAGGTGCTTGTTTATTAGTGCAAACAGCAACGTTAGCAGAAGGTAAAAACAAACAACAAGAAACAGAATCCTAAAAACACCCAACTATGTAGGTGATCCCACACATAACACCGCTGCCCCTATACAAACTAACGAAAGGGATAATTATATTCGTAACCGAGAACCACACGGCGGCATTAATTATAATATTTTAATTATATTCCAGAAATTTTCCCCGCCAAGGGAACTAACACATGAAGTTAATATTAGTGAAATAGGTTGGCAAGTAGCTAATGATGCTGCCTTAGAACTTAGTTTAGCTGAACGTGTGCTAATACAATGTCGTTGTAAGCTGCTTTAATTAGAAATTCGTGTTTAGTAAGCGCTCTTCGCTCATACACTCTTGAAGATTATACGAGAATTGAGTTTCTTTAATCTTCTTCTTTTTGTGTGGTAAGTGGCTAACCTGCGGTGCCATGCTGTAAAAAATATCACCATGAAAACTTAGGTGTGAAGTGAGCTGTCATTTCACCTTATGCTAGGGATTGTCACTAATGAGTGCTCACTTCACATAAAATCTCCTTGGCATGCCAGTTTCCTCACGATGTTGCCTTCACCGTTTTTAAACCAAGTGATAATAATAATTATACAATACCCACATCAGATCACATCAGAGGTGCGTGCCTTGGGTTCGAGACCTATGACTTGGCAGTCTGACAGTAGTTTCTTTAATTTTTATATCAACTCCAAGATTAAGAAAAAAAAAATGTGCTCATTAGTTCATCATGTTTACTATCTTATCGTGTTTGCAGGATTTTGATTACTCAACCTTCTGCCTCGAAATAGTCTATCAACAGATGTATAGGAATTTGTTCTTTTTCCCCGAGTCGGATAAGAGTGTCATAGCAAAAGTTGTTCAGTATGACGGGTAGAATTACCCCCTTGATGGAGGTAGGTGATTAAATCACCACCCTGTATACACCACCTTGTGACATGCCTCAAGTTACACATTTTATCTCGGTTTAAGTCTTATAAAATTTGTGACTCAAACCATATGTCACAGTAGGCCGTGCTCGCCCCTCAGGGGTGATTGTATATATGTGATGCTTTATAATTATGCTTTTTAACGTAGAATACATAATAACTTTACCTAGGGTTAGAGTGATTAAATTAAACTATGTATAAGCTATGCCAACTTTGTCATTCGAATGCCTCACGAAATCCATGAATTTGCTATCAACGCGTCGGTCATCTACTACGGTCCTTTTCGCAAGATTAGCCTGAGCCAGATGACTGAAAACAAACATAATTTTATAGGTACGTGTGTAATATTTTATTCCATCAACGCAACACCACAATTTGCAGTCCCTGCACTTCTCCCGAAATCCCGGTAACGGTACACGAAAATCGATCAGCAGGATCTAAGTTATTCCCTACCGAACCCGGTCCAGCTTGTATCAGTCACCCAAGTCACGTCCGATTGGACAACGATCACCCGAATCTATTCCTGTTTCGGTATACCGAAGCTTCTTCAATAGAATCAATAAATAGGGTGGGAAACAATGCCAATTATGGTAGTCAATTTGAAGCCATGTTTTTCCGGGAGTTGGGATGATTGAAAGCGGGATGTCTGTACGATTTTTCGGTAATTCTTAAAGTTGTGTTGGATTTTTTTTCTTGTCGCACTGGTGTTCTGACGTAATTGGCGTTTAACACACATTAGCTTCCCTGTCATTATCATCGGATGTGGCCTTATCAACGTTCATTCACTACACTCCATAAAACACCACTTGCATTAAAGTTAACAACATTTGGAGGAAATTCATGATATGATATTTTCCGGGCACTACATTGAATAAAAAAGCATGAGATGAGGTAAGCACATCACTTTACGTCAAAGTAGGATATCATTGACTCCCCCCATAATAACACCGGCTTCCATCAATAATGAAGTTAATTTGAATAATCCGATACTCTGGCTCTGTGTAAAATATTTTTCATTTCGTTGACCGAAAATTGATCCGGCACTTAATCGTTCCGATTTACGACGCTACTGCATTTTATATTTACGATTTCCGAATAATAAATTGGGCTTTGGTCGAAAGGATATTTGGGACAAGTTCTTTGTTTAAAAAAACGGCCAAGTGCTTTGTGGTCCACGCACAATGAAGGGTTCTGTAGTTGGGATGAATTTATCGTAAGAACCAACTTAACTTTGTAGTTGAAACAATGTTCTCCCTTAAATCGATATACATACGTCACAGCCAATAGGGATCTTGAATACATTTTTTTTGTCTGTCTGGTACATTATTAAAAAATATTCGACACGATTTTTTTATTTTTTTACGTAATCAACAGATAACGGCGATACATTGAGTTAAAATGTGCCATGACGTCACGAGAATGAACGTTTTATACTTACTTGTGACGTAGCGACCCCACTGGAACTTTAACTTGAACTTTAATGCGTTTTATCTAAGTATTTTTTTATTAATAATAATAAAGCAAGAAATACGTGTCTAATATTTTTTTGTTATCTAACTGAAGGACAATTTGTTTTTAAATAGGTGTTTAAGAACTCCAAGGGACAGTAGACCTACGTAATTGATATTTATTTCTATTTGCTACCCAGGTACATACACAGGTACGTTCCGAGAAAAAGTGTCTCGACAGACCGACAGACAGACGGACGGACAACGAAGTGATCCTATAAGGATTCCGTTTTATCCTTTGAGGTTCAGAACCGTAAAAAAAGGACGCGGTGAAAAAGGAATTTGGAAAAGCAGATGTTTACAAAATATTGTAAAATATTTTTAAAAGAGTAACGGTGGAGTTTCTTGCCCATTCTTCTCCATACAAAAACTACCTTTTGGAAGGGGCAACTAGAATCAGTTCACGTTCAAAAGTGCCTTATAAGTGCCTAATTGAAATAAATTATTTGACTTGGACTTTGTTAACTAAGCAGGCAAGTCCTCCAACAAAATCAAGGAAATTCGAGTAGGGGTAAAGATTAGATACGGCACGGTTCCGGAATGCAATAAACCGTCTCGATTTTTTCCCGTTGCGTGTATAAATCGTTCGGATATTCGGAATTGGGGTATTTAAATTTGTTTCCTGTATTGCGAACTGTTTATATACCTGCATAAATAATATTTTGCATGAAACATTTATTACGGAAACAATTGCAATAATTGTTTTTACCCGACTACGGCGAAGAAAAAAGGAGGGTTATGATTTTGACCGGTATGTATGTATGTATGTATGTTCATCTGTTCCCTCCTATCTTCCAAACCACTTATCACAATTTGACAAATGAGGTATCGTTAGAAGCTTCGTGATTGTCCGCTGGTTATAGGCTATGTGAAGTCACATTAAATTAAAAATGGCGCCCTCTAGATGACATAAAGTGAGGAACTTAAAAAAAAATATGGTTTAATCGTACCATGTTGGGTATCAAATGAAAGGGCTTAATGAGCACATTTCAAAAATATATATATTATAACCCCAAAAGAATTAAAAAAAAAATCAAGTAATAAAAAAATCAAGTAACAAAAACTAAAACCCAACTACGACTTAAAAGATATAAACAAGGCACCACAGACAGACAAATTAAAAATCCGGAGTCACACGTGTTAGGGCATAAATCGAACAGATTACGTGTGACTCCGGATTTTTAATTTGTCTGTCTGTGGTGCCTTGTTTATACCTTTTAAGTCGTAGTTGGGTTTTAGTTTTTGTTACTTGATTTTTTTTACTGTCTATCGATTGCTATGGGTGGTCATAGTTTTAGCAGAGTCAGAATCTCGCTTCCATTAACGGTTTAAGGTGCTTTCTGAGGCATTTAGGGCTGCTATTACGTTATGGATGGTCACCCATCCACGGACCGACTTCGGCAAGCGTTGCTTAACCTTGAAGATCGACCCTTGTGGCTGTTAATTAAGCCATGAGCCACTGCAAAACAACCAGGAAATTATCGTTTTAAATATGATTTTAGCAGGTATTCAGGTTCTCTCGCAGGTTGATTGAATGATGACTGGTACTTGACCTAAATGTTTGAGTCTTTAGGAACGCGTCAATTTGAAATCTAGTGGCCAGATTATTGTTACCGAGTAAATAAATTCTGTTAGCAGTTAATGCTTTTAATATTAATATCATAAAAATGAATTGAGCAATATTTGTATAATACAGGCTGTAAGGGTAAACAGTCTTGTCATTCAGACCATGGGTAGTTGACTTAAATATAAAAATAAATGACTGAACACAACAAAAAAAAAACTTCATTTTCATTAAAAGATTTTTAAAAGTTTCTATCCGACACCGTGCTCTCTAGTGAAACAGCTGACTGACTGAGGGAGGGGTCGCGCTCGCGGCCGGTCAGTTCACATCCCGTACCCCCCGCCCGTGTTGAGACGCAAGTTCGTTGCCCTAGCGCATAGGACAACGAACTTGCGTCTCTTGTGGTAAAATGTAGAATTAAAAAAAAGAAAAAAAAAGTTGTAATTTTCCATTGATTTTACGATCTATAAATGAAACCAAACCACTGGTTGCAAGGATAACGGTGTTTACCCTAACACCCTGTATGTATAAATATTTGTAATCGCGTTCTCAAAAACGGCTCTTACGTTTTCGATGAAAGTTGCAGTAAATGGGTTTACGGTGGTGAAAAATTTATCTACCTAGCTCTCATCTCTGGGAAAATTCATTTTTTCTATTTCCACCCGAGCAAAGCTCGATTGACCAGGGGGCTTTAAACAGTCACTTTGGCGGAATCATATTAAGAAAATATTATGAATCATCGTAAAATGTCACAAACTGACAATTCGTAATTATGATCTGCGATCTGTTTCACAGTTTTCTATGGAGATTCGTAAAATGATCCACACGTTATGAATTACTTTTGTGTCAAATAATGCTAATCACGGCTGGGAATTCACGAAATGAATTGCTTTTAGAGGAATTACAAGTAATCAATCGATCAATCATGAAGTAAATAAAAGCATTAATAATGTTCATGTAGATTATTAGATAGTTCATGTAGATGAAAAATAACAGTCACTACCAACATTTTTATGCTCGTGATTAAAATACCCGCTTTTAATATGCACTGCACCTACATATAAGTAAAATCCTGGAAATCCTTTACTTACATACAACATACGATGTAGTAAACAACTGTAAGCTTCGGATGTAAGTAGCTTTATTAAAAATACCTCAAGAGCAACAGAGATTTTCTTTCACCCCCCAACCCCTCAAATGCCAGCACCCTTTAAATTCTACCCTTACAACTGCAGCCATTTAATTTTACTCCCCAATACTTTTAACAACGCCAATTCTCATCAAAACTGGGTCACTCAACTTTATCAAACGCTTAAGTAAAATCCATTTCCCCAGTTATTAGCCAATGGAGACGCCGCACTTATAGTAATGGTCACACCTTATTGTTTTATTGTCTGTGCATAATAAACGCGCCATTTTGTGGTTATTATGACAGATGGCAAGAAGGTGACGATCATAATTCACTATAATGTTGCCATCGATCGCAATTCGGAGAATTCTGAAGCTTAGTAGAGTTTTTATTGTTTCTAAAAGTACTTACGAATGATAGATGCTGGGTTTCTTAATGCTCATTTCAAGTTTGGTATGAAATGTTTCCGTTTTGGGTTCAATTGTCTGTCTATTATAGTAATATCTTTGGGTTGGATATTAGAAATATATATTTTTTCATACATAGTACAAAAAATTATACTATGAAGTCCACCTGTCATTCAGTCATTCAAATAAGTCGAAAAAGGGATCTTGGCAACACATTTGACGGCAATACATAGGTAAAAGGTATTCCGATTATGCTTATTGAATCATTAGTAACTGCTTAGTTATTGTAAACTACCTCATCGATTTTGATGAGGTTTTCATCATAATTGCTTATTGGTTGATTTACACGAATTTACTCGCCCGAAACGGGCAAATGGACACGGGCATATTTATTTTATCTGTAGGCGATTCGCACGAAGTTGATTTAATTGTAGGCGCATCGATCTCTGGAGTTGTTGATTCACCGAAGTATAAATTAACTTTATACGAATTGCCTTATATGTGGGCTAATTGACAACTCCAGAAATACTAGGCAATTTTATGCAACAAAGAGTACACAAAAGAATGTAAAATATTTAGAAAAACCATTCTGAAACGTGTATGTGTACATTCATATCTGAATTTCTTTTTTATTTTTAAGTTTATCTATATATTACTTAAATATAATAAAGAATTTCAGATATTTTGCCAAGTTAAAACCGTGCGAAACATGGCGGGTGGATAGTGAAAGAAATATAATATCTAAGAGAACAAATTAATAACTAAAATAGGTAAAATATCCAATTCATATTAAAAAGGAACAAAGAAGATAATGTTATGATATTAATATTCAAAGACAAATATTACACACCTATTACAATACATAACACAAACATTATTGTGGAAAATTCGCGACCTCTTATTCCATATAAAGTTTAGACAATTTCTTTCGCATGTCTGTCCATATCGTGTCTCGGGGGACTGCAAACAACCAACCTTTTTGTACTTGTTACAGCTATTTTGCGTATCACTATTCTATTATTCAGTTCCTGATGTGTTTGTTTAACGTGTTGTTTATGTTTTGGAACAACATTAAAATATCTGTTTTGTTATTATTCGTGCGAATCACCAATAAGCTAGTTTGAGACTCCTCCGTGCCTCGGAAAGCATGTTAAGCCGTTGGTCCCGGCTGTCATTCGAAAATCTTTGACAGTCGTTACGGGTAGTCAGAAGCCCGAAAGTTTACAAGCAGTCTTACCAAGGGGTATCGTGTTACGCAGTAACTGGGTTGTGGGGTTATAAGCAGTCGCTCCATGTAAAATACTGGTATTCAGCTGCATTTGTCAGACTGGAAGCCGACCCTAACATAGTTGGGAAAAGTCTAGGCAGATTGATTATTTGATTGAAATAACCTCATTTAGTTCACTACTATTATTTTCCAACTGCATATCTTCATATTCTTTTATGTTCTTCGATAAAACACATTTTGCTGTACTTTTCTAAATATTTTTCAGAGTGAAAGATAACTCAAATCTCTCTTCTCTCGATTTCTCTCTTTCAGTCGTTAGTAATTTGAGTTTCGAAAGAAGAAGACTTTAGATTTGTAACTATACAGACGCTATACAATGTTTATTAGTCACATTACAGTATAGCAATGGCTTTCATTTTGACAGTTCACATGTGTCACATTGTTACATAACATGCATTACTAACACCAATTTGAATAGGCCTACCTATCAATCACAATTCCCTTCACTATCATGGCCATCAAGTTCTCATTGTGATTTCACTAGACAAATAGATCTAACTCCTCATGAGTTAGATCAGTTAGTTTGATATGTAGAATTGTAGATACAACATTACCAAGAATACATGAATAGATGAGCTAGCTAACGAATTACAAATTCAATTATAAATCAAGCAAACTAATATGTTACACAAACACGGAAGTGTTATTACAATCATTGCTTCAATAGTTGAACTTTGTTTTTGTAAATTCGTTCGTGAAATTATTTTCATGTGGTAATATTTTTGGCATTTTATCTTATACTTAATTTCCATCTGTTTCCACTGCACCGATTACATCAAGTACCTGGGCGACTGAGCTTAGCTCGGGTGAAAATACGGAGAAAACTAATTTACCCAGATATGAGAATTCATCGAAATCATTAGAGCCGTTTTCGAAAACGTGATTAACGTACCGAATATATTTACAAATATTGCTCATTTAAAGGAAATGTAGCGGTATCTTCATCGCCACATGTGAACTTACGCATCAAAGACCTGACGTCACACAAAAATCCTGACGTCACATAAATCCTGTATCGCACAATAATTAGAGTTTATCGCGCGATGGACATTTATGTACAAGAATCCAACATCAATCGTTGGGCAGTTGCCCGCCAGACACCCGTCTGGTCGGAGGATCCTCCCTTTTCTATGGTGGATGAGTGAACTTTACTCCCTGTTCCTCAAGCCCCTAAATTGGTGACCCCGAATAAGAACGTCAACGCAGCCTTCGTGCAACTACTCCAGCGTGACGTCATCATCATCACTCCCGCAAGCTTACCAAACCCCTAAAAATATATCAAATTCTACCATAATAACAGTAAATACACGAGGCAAGCCTCCCAATGTGCATGTTATGATTTGAATGCACTGCGCGCGCTTCCTTTGACGTTACCGTTCAGAAATGCATACCAAAGTAGATCGTGCACACTGTCATACTTGAAACTAGTAATATTATTACTGGGAATCGATAACGTTGTCCAAACATTGTCTTGGAAGATGAAGATGCTATATTTGCATTCAATTATAACGGGCATGATGAAAATTTTATTGATCATAGTGCAAGGGAAACCAAGCAGATGTTATAGAAGGAAGAAAGTTTTTGCATTTAAATTTTTAACTGAATTCAAAAAGGAACTGATCTCAATTCGTCAGAGGTGGTCCCATATAAATGTTATTAACTTTGCTTGCGTAGTTTTTGAGTTAGCTTCAATATTACGTAGTTTTTCTACTTAGTCTATAAGGAAGATGTTTTAAGTTACTCCGTCACTGGTATTTACATAGTAGGTAGGTCGAATTTGTGTGGGGTAGGTACCACAACTTAAAAGTGAAAAATATTTTTTTTTTTACACAAAAAAAACAACCGACTTCCAAAACAAACACTCACCATCATCATCATTTTAGCCGAAAGACGTCTACTGCTGGATATAGGCCATAGGAAATAGGGTTCTGTGTTTCCCGCCTCCAGCAGATTTCTGCAGCCTTCCCAAGGTCATCGGTCAATCGTGTGAAAGCCCTTCCAACGCTACGTTTTACGGTACGCGGATACACAGATACGATAAACCTCGACTAAACTATTCATCCAATTACCGTGACTATTACGAAAAAATCACAAAAAGTTACCTTTTCTGCGCCCGTTTTGAGCCCGATTTCAAATAAGTCTTCATACGAAAACGCTGAGAACAAAGTCACACTCTCACAAGCTAATAATTATTTTTCCCCACTTCTCAACAAGTGGCCACTCGAATACAGTCATTATAGTGACCTCATTAAGACTGTCCTTCGAGCAGCTTATTGTGATGGAGAAACACTTTTATTAAATACCCGGTAGAGGTCAAGTGGTTAAGGACCCTTTTGCCAAAGTATACAGTGTTATTGGTAAAACACCAACAACCTCATAAGGAGTCATTGTACTCATCATTATGAACAACTTTTACTATGGGAACAAACATGAAATCGCGGAAAAAAAATAGCTGTTCCGTACATTTTGACGAGTTACGCGAACATAAATGTACAGAATGTGAATGTGAGAGGTTGTTGGTGTCTTACCAATAACCTTGTATATAGGGAAATATTTCCAAGTCTGCCTGGATCTTCGATCAACAATAGCACTATTGTTGATCGAAGGCCTGGATGGACAAATCCGAAACTAAGTATTAGGAATAGCGAAAAATACTCATGGGAGTCTCGGGGCCGGTTTCGATAGTAACGAAATCTACATCACTCGATTAGATTTTTTTGAAAAATTCACCCTAAAATAATATAATAGATATAGATTATTTAGTAACCTATTCCGCTTAACTATTCCTCAAGAGTCATTAAAAACCCTGTAAGAAATCGACACGTGTTTCACCTCTCAACGAGGCATCCTCAAACGACGCAAAACACGTCGTATTCTTGATTGCAACTGGTCAATCGTCATCCTCAGGATGCCTCGTCATACTGAGTTGATACATATTCTCGAAAAACATTACCCTCCTTGATGAAACGGAAGGCCCTTTGCCCACCGGTCGGTACGGTTCGGTGCGGGATGGGTATGCTCGGTACCGAAAGCTTACCGAGCGCCCTAAACAGCGTGTAAAAAAAACCCGGTCCGATCCGTAAGTCTGTTGTTAAGAATCATACTAAGACTCTATTAATGTGGTTTTTTTTTGGAAAAAAGAAAAACCTCCTTAGATCCCTCATAAAACTAGCTATTATTCTTATTCCTTCTCTGTCCATGCTGTAAGATTGTGGAACTCACTTCCGCCTAGTATTCGTGATTTGTAAACTGTTTCTCTATTTAAACTTCGTGTAAGAGCATTATCTTTCCTCTCAACTTTGAGTATTTATTATTATATAGGTACCTATAGTGTATTTATGTTTATATATTTAAGCTTTATGTTTTTATTTAAGTATATGTTAATTTTCTTGCGTATATGTGTAGGTATATTTGTTGTTTTTAGTTAAGACTTCGCATATTCATGTTTTTCTCTTCTTGTTCTCACACACTATTGTCTACATTTCTTTCTCATTTCTCCTTTCGCAGGTCTGCTGGAAGAAATTTCTTAAGAAATAAGCAGTACCTTTGTACTCATATTTTAATTATGTCGTATCTTTTTTGTATTTTACTGTGTGTACATAAATAATAAAATAAATAAATAAATAAACCTCTGCATTTTTTTTCAATCGGGAATTTAACCATTTTATTACATGGGGCGGGGGAGGCCGTCGTCGAGCGACCCGTCTACAAATCATAACATATGACCTCTGCAGAAAGCTAATTTATAATGAAATTGGGGTAATTTTGGTACTAAAAATGTGAATTTTTATAACTTTTTTTATTTTCAATAATAATATTTTTTTATCATTTTCTTGTAATGTTATTGCAGTACCTATGTGCCTAATCCTAGAAAAAATTACAATTTTGGGCACAAGCACAGTGGGCTTAAAACGGCCACTTTAGCAATTCCTCTAAAAGCATTTCATTTCCTAAATTTCCAGGTATAATTGGCAATTCCTCTAATTTCACATAGTGGACCATTTTACGAATCTCCATAGAAAACTGTCAAACAGATGAATTATTTAGTAATATGAATCGGACGCAGATTATATTATGAATTGTCAGTTTGTAACATTTTACGATGATTCATAATATTTTCCTATTATGATTCTGCCTAAGTGACTATTTTAAACCCCGAGCAAGTATGTACCTAGTGATTAATGCTCGTTACTTCTTTATAGAAAAGGCTTTTGCCCTACTACTAGTGGGACAGTTGAAGGCCGATATTTTATTAATAGGTTTTGTGTGCTTGAAGCATAAATTTGTTTACCTATCATTAATAATGTAGCCCTCAACCTACCACTAAAAGCAGAACGTTTAAAAACCATTATAAAATTTCAGTAATTTATCAAAGGCCAAAGCCTTCAAGAGGCAGCTTGAAGTAATAAATAAAGGTTCATCGACCTCAAGAAGCGCGAACAACGGTAGACTTCTTAATTCGAAGAAAGCTATTAACTGAAAATCGAAGTATACTGCAGTGTACCTTTACTTTACTTGGTATCGTGCCAAGTCAGTCAGGTGGGGATTCAATCGTAGGCCAACTAATTACTGACAAATTGATTGTATCTTTTTAAATACATTAATAAATTGTAACACTTTAAATTGGCTGCACGAGTATCAAAGGCGGTACTTATACTTATATATAAATGTAGGTACAGTCAGGCTAAGTGAATCATGACCCACTTTGACGATAAATCGTTTGAAACCGTCAAAATAACAAAGATTTCCTTCCTTTACAGTGCATACTGCCATGCCGTACTTAGGACGTTTTAAATATTAAGCAATCTATTTCTCTGTATAATTAAATGGCAGATGACAAGGTCGTTACCAAGGAAATGTATATTTATGCTAATGTCAACCTAATTGTATTTGAATGTCTGTAAGAAAATAAGCTTATGGTGGGTCAGAATTCGATTTTTTCGACTGTACATTGATTATCAAATCAAAATCAAAAATCAAAATCAAAATCATTTATTTGCCAAATAAGGTACAGAAGGTTGGTAAAGTGTACAAAATTGTTCTCTTATTCTGCCTTTAATTTCGGCGTGCAAATATAAATTAAAGTTACATTTTATTTAATTTAAATTTATCATTGATAATAATCATGCAGTCATTAACATAAATAATCCCACTAAAATTGTATTAAGTATTGAATTAAGTGAATGTCAATATAATGAAAAAAATAACAAAAAATAACAAGTAATAATAAAATAAAATAATAAATGTCAATAATAATCATGTCAATAACTTAGAAAGACCGCGCAATTTACAAAACTTACAATTTATACTCTAAAAACTCATGTTCACTATAAAAACATTTTTCAATTAAAAACCTCGTCAAATTACTTTTAAATCTAGAGAATGGTAGCGTTTTTATAGAATTTGGTATTTTATTATACAATTTTATGCACATAATATAGCTATTTTTACCTGTACATGTGAGATTCGTTCTCGGTTGTAATAACTTATTAGTATACATAGATCGTGGGGTATAGTAGCTTGTCGCTTGCTGAAAAAGTCTCATATGTTTGAAAACAAATAGACAGGATTCTAATATATAAATACACGGTACAGTTAGTATTTTATATTTCCTAAAGTATGGACGACATGACTCTATTTGCTTCAACCCAAATATAGCTCTTAGACACCTTTTCTGCATTACGAATGCTTGATCAATCTCAACACAACGCCCCCACAGGATAATACCATACCTTAGAGTGGAGGTTATATAGCCATGGAAAGCTGTTAATGCGGCATCTCTAGATACCTCGCAGCTAATACGCCTCAAAGGGTATATAAAATTATTTATTTTAACACAAATGTCATTTATATGATTTTTCCACGAGCAAAATTGATTTGTGTTTATTCCCAGAAACTTAACACAGTCAGTTTCTGCCAGGGCGACGACAAATTGAGGCACTAAGTCAATTTTCCATGTTACAGCAGTTTCATAGTGTAAAGACAGTTGTAATTTGTATATACGGACAATAATTTACGTTGGAGATATCTACGTTTTGGAATGAGCAATTCAGCTTCAACTTTCTGACTAACTGATCGACTCTTTGACAGTTCAAAAGTGCCTGTAAATGGTTTAATTGAAATAAATACTTTGAGTTTGAGTTGAGTTTTTGAGGTACTCAATTTGATAAACAAATGATTTTTCTGACTTTACCTTAAAATTTGATACTCTTAGACCTGAACGAATGAATTTAGGAATATTATTAAGTAGATTGCTATAGCCAGTACCTACCGTTACATCAGCCGTTAAAATACCTAGACAAATTGTAAGATGATCAATATCGCACCTTATGAAAGGAATATTAGTATTCTTATGCCGTGCTACGGGGACTAGGAAGAACCCATTGAATATGCTGCTCACACTTAGTTCTGAGCTCCTCACTTACTTCAAACGAGCAATAACGGCGATGCTTAAGTCATCATCGCATCTTTCTCCCGCCATATTGAAAAGGTGGAAGAATTTTTATTGTTGTTCGTGTTATGGAAAATTCTGGCATGTTTTAATTTAATAATTCCAGGATATGTCAAGAATTTTGCATAAAGATTATTTTGTTTTTTAAACTGAAAGTAGTGGTGAGTGGTAAAAAAAAACTTAAGTAAAACACATCACCGAGAAAATTAACAAAAGCAAAGATGTTTCGAATTTTTTTAAACCATACAATTGAAAACTTCAGCGTAAAATTATATAGCTTAGAATTGTCCCTTCCTTATAATTTTACGCCGAAGTTTTCATTTCAACATTGGTTAGACGTTCCCGGAAATATGATTATCTTCAAAACAAAGACTGCTGCACTGTTTGGATTTTAAACCCAACCCAAATAAACCCAGGAACAAAAGCAGTTTTCATTTTTCATGTATTCAACAAAATTCTCTAATTTTTGACCCTTACATTAGAACGTAATTATGTGGCTTTTGTGGGGCATAGCACGAACGCGTGGAGTAAACTTATTGTAAAAAATCCAAACTATTTTTAAATCGAAAATACTCGTTTCGCGCTATATTTATTTAGTTTTAAGACTTTATTTTATGGGTAATTTTTATTGTGCTTGTCCGAAATTTTATTTACCCAAAGTGCTATAGAATATTTGTGACGATGATGACAGCTAATAGAGAACTAAGGAAGAAAAAGACATGTTACGCGAATGGATAGAGAAATAAGACGAATAAATACTGAAAGTGACACTGGTGATTGAAAAGGAAATTGGTGTTTGTCATGAATTGTCAGGGTCTCAGACCAAATAAAAAACCAAGACATAGCGCTGTCAACAGCGACGTGAAGCCGGTTTCGTAAACATATTTGCACTTAGTGAGGTGTAGTTTGATTGTAGAGCGTATAAGCACAGAGTGAAGGGGTAGTTTTGGCATGTCGTGTACTCTGTTCGCAGCGATAAGTCTTGGTTTTCTGGTTCATGATGGACACGGGATGTGGAGGAATGAGGATATGTCAGGAAAGTTTTTAGTACGAATGTCAATGGTTATACGAGTAGGGGAAGACCGAAGAAACGATGGATCGACTGTGTGAAAGAGGATATGGCTGGAAAGGGAGTGACTACAGTACTGTAGTGAGATGATGTCTAATAGAGAAGTATGGCAGAAAGGGACGTGTTCCACTGACCCTAAATAAATTGGGATAAGGGCAGGAGAATGATGATGTTGTGAGGTTATATACGAGTAGAGGAAGACCAAAGAAAGGATGAATTAACTGTATGAAAGATGATATGGCTAAAAAGGGAGTGACTAAGGAAGAAAAAGACGAAGAAGATGTTGCGCCGACCACAAATAAATTGGGATAAGAGCCGAAGAATGATGATGAGGTTAATGATTTAAATTATCAAGTTTACGTTACGTTTACGTCGCGCGTTCGTGAGGGCCTCTGAAAATGAAACAGCGGCCGTAGCACAAAGTTTATGCTGGGACATGTCGAAGTAATAAACAAACTCTTTAAATATATGTATATGTTTTGCTTTGACACATCCCGGTGTCAAACTTTCTGATGTTTCACGAATCTATGAGCCAGTTCCGATGTAGTTTGTCAGTTTATTTGGGTTGGAGAGGATCGACCGTGGGATAACCCACGGTCGATCCTCTCCAACCCAAATAAACGTCTCTAAAGTCTTCAGAAGTTTAGAGGCGGTAGAGGTGTTCCTAATATATCCTAACATGAATTTAAATATGGATGTGTGATTTGCATGTTGTGTCATTCAAATTAAAGTTTAAAGAATGTTTGAACTATGGGACATAGTTCAAATACACACGATACCCCACGGTATCGTGTGTCTGAAACGTAAAGGCGGTAAACGCGTATATCCATTTTGTCATTTCAAAATGCAAAGTGAAAGAGAACACTCCTTTGAAGTAATCAACTCGCCGCAAATCAGTCGTAACAAGACAAACGTGTCTGCGCTACCTCCGACGATACTTCTGGATGGAATTTTCTGGATGGACTCGTCCCATGATGATGGTGCGTCGTGCCAGTGCGGGCTGGTCCGTGTCCGTCCGCACAATTACGCGCCGTTTAAAACCGCCTTCTGACGAACAGGGTGGACAAAACTTTTATAGAACTGACGACATTATTAAATTCGCTCAATTAGACTACTCCTCTGTTGGTATATGGGAAAGTTTCCTTCATTAAGCACTCTCCTATTTGAAAGAAGGTTTTGTTTGGTTAATTTCATATAGCCCATCAAAAATACATACAAGTAGAAAAAATAAATAACTAGTAGTCCTCAACTAAAAAATCATTAATTTCCATCAATTATTATCACTACAGTTGCCAGCCTTTGTGTTTTTGTTGTATATTCAGAAGAATTTACTGTTCATTTTAAACAGCATCCAGGTTTGTCCATGTTTTATTCCAAATACTACCCAAGGTCACGCCCCAATTACATCGCAGGCGCTGCCTCATTGAACGTAACCGCATCGTCAATTAGTCACGATAATGTGGCGTTTCTGGATCCGAACCATTCCGATCCGTTTCGTAGTTTAAAAATAAATGGACTGCTACAACGAGTACCTATTACTAACGTGTATTTAAAAGCATAAGGTTGTATTCTAGTTTTTATTTATTTAAATACTGTTTCAAAATATTATACATAGCACAACTAACTATTAATTAACTAATTAAATCATAACTAATATTAATTAAAACTAACTATACAAATAAACAATAACTAAAATATGGCGTCGAAAAATTCCTCCGCATCGCTGTCGGCTGGTAATGTACCCAAGACGTTGGCGGCATTGCTACGTTGTTTGGTAATGCCACCTTACCTTTTCCCAAAGTTGGGGTCAGCTTCCAGTCTAACTGGATGCAGCTGAATATCAGTATTTTGCCTGGGACCTCCACAACCCCGTAACTAGGTAATACGATACCCCTTGGTAAGACTAGTTGTCAGACTTTCTGGCTTCTGACGACCCGTAACGACTGTCAAAGATCCACGAATGACAGCCGGGACCAACGGCTTAACGTGTTTTCTGAGACACGGAGGAGTCTATGTAAAGATGGTCACCCATCCACAGACCAACCCCGGCAAGCGTAGCTTAACCTGATGGATCGACCCGTGCAGCTGTTATTACGTAGCCGCACGAGCTCATCCAGTTTAGTAACTGAGATATGTGTGAGCCATGACCACCCCGGAAAGCGCAGCTACGCTTCAAAATGAAAGATACAAAAGTTTATACCTTATCAATGAAGATCAGTAATTTATAGGAACCGTGTATTCAAGTCCACCCTCCATGGCATGAAACTTAATACTGAGGGGAAAGCAGAAATGACAGTTAAGTGATTGATTGCATTTTGATTCCCTCGTGATTTCAGTTGTGGTAACTCAAAATGTTGCCACTCTTCCTCTTCCCCTATGGTCTTGTGCTGAGCGTGTGATTCTGGGTTCGGTTTCCAGGTCAGGTTATTGGGTTTTTTTTTATCACGACTTTCTCCCGAGAGTCATCATCATCTGCCTAGCCTTTTCCCAACTAAGTTGGGGTCGGCAAAAAGGCACGTTTGAACTTCAAAACGGAGTCTAGATTTGTGCCCTATTTATGGCATAATAGGCAATGTGGGTGAAGTAATAAAGCACTGCCCAACCCTTCACTTTGCAAATCAAACTTGAAATCTTTTCACTGACCATGAATCCTGAAAGCCGCTATGGAACGTCCGCATTTGAACTCACAATATGAAAAATAAAAATTTGACACTATAAAACCTAAGGTGATAGCGATTCCTATGAAATATTTCATAGTTTTAAAAAGGGAAAAAGCTGAGGGAATTTGAAAGCGCTCGTACGAACGGTTAACACTCAGCATGATTGGATTTCTATCCGATCTCTTTTGTTTTAAAGCCGCTATCTATACGATAAACGTTTTCAGTTATTTCTGGATGGAAACAACGAACTATAGTGCCGTCGTTCTCAACCCTACTCATCATATTAGTAACGTGTTACAAACTCATATCACTAATGAGGAGCCAGCATGTTGCAGCACTAGTATTTCAAAAGCGGTGCACGACGCGTCTTACTGACGCGTTATTTTTTATTTATTTAGTTCAGTTTCGGACAATAATTTATAATCCATCTTGTTAGTAACAAAATATCTTATAATTAATGTTAGTAATACAAAACGCTGCGGTGCAAAAGGGTGCTGTCGGTGAGGGCGAATATGATTGCCCCCAGGTTTGCTCGTAGCTCCAAAGATGTGAAGATCACCTTGTTTCGAGCCTATTGTACATCTTTTTACACGAGAAGTCTGTGGGTGTCTTATTTCCAGAAATTCTACAGCGCTCTCCGCGTTCAATATCATAACGCGCTGAGGGCGCTGCTGTGGCTGCAACGCATCGGGAATGTTCGCGAGCGTCCGCATTGACTGTTTCTATGCCAGCATGCGCAAGAGACATCACTATTATTGAATATTTTGTGATCGGTTAGGTCGCGGACGATAGGACTTGTAAAGCCTTTTCCCAACTATGTTGGGGTCGGCTTCCAGTCTAACCGGATGCAGCTGAATACCAGTATTTTACATGGAGCGACTGTCTATCGGACCTACACAACCCAGTAACTGGGTAATACGATAGCCCTTGGTAAGACTGGTTGTCAGACTTTCAGGCTTCTGATGACCCGTAACGACTTTCAAAGATCCACGAATGACGCGGACGACTTATACAAACCAAAATAGTCTCTATAAACTAATCCAATTTCTAGCAATATTGGAATTTATTTCCAGTCTACTGCACGCGACTTGTAATCAATATTTACATGAAACGGCTGCCATTTCGATTTGTCTGTACGACCAATCTTTGCTAATACCAATAACTTACTCATCAGTACTTAGAATTTCGGGCTTCTGATTACTCGGAATCAAGATTCCTTGGCAGTAGCTCTTCAATTAAATGTATAGAGGCTTTCTGATTTGTAGGGAATGGTTACGCGTGTTACAAGCAAGCTCAGGTGCTCTTCAAACATACCTTGATGCACACAGATAAAATCATTTTCTTAAATTATCATCTGCTGCACTTTTCAAGTTGAATATTCTGTTACAAAACAAGATAGTACCCAATCAATCTGCCTAACCTTTTCCCAACTATGTTGGGGTCGGCTTCCAATCTAACCAGATGCTGCTGAATACCAGTATTTTACATCGAGCGACTGCTTATCTGACCCCCACATCCAGTTACTGGGTAACACGATACTCCTTGTTAAGACTGGTTGGCAGACTTTCGGGCTTCTGACTACCCGTAATGACTGTCAAAGATCTATGAATGACAGCCAGGACCAACGGCCCAAAGTGCGTTCCGAGGCACGGAAGGATCTCGATAAGTAATGGCTGGTCACCCATCGACCTACCGACCGCAGCAAGCGTAGCTTAACCTTCGATCGACCCGTGTGGCTGTTATTATTTAGCCGCGAGCCTCTCATTATTCTAGTCACGAGATACTATTACTCTTGTAGGCTCAAATACTAAATCTGATAACATCCCCCAATCGCCTACACGTTCATTAATGACCGTGACTAGCTCAGCAAATAAAACCACCCACGCAAAACGACACATATTACCATCACAACGGGCCTAATCTTGGCGGTGTTCCATCCATTCAGTTTGGGAAACATAACGCCACGACAAATTTCGACATCCATCAAATTAGAGTCGCATCTGCTATTCATCTTTCTTTACTTATATGTTTGGGTTGGCAATAGTGGGCGATATTCGATTATGCCTACAACCATCTGTGAGGAGAATTTATTCCCTCTTTATATTTTCCCAAATACGTGTACCGATAATATTTGCTTTTGCTACAAGAATTTGTGTGTGGATAGAGAGATTTGATATTCGAACTTTTTGGTGTGAGAATTTTGAAATATTGACGTTCTATGCTTAAAAACAATTTGGTGATGATTATGAAAATATTATAATGTTCTTTTGTCTATTTATGTATGAGTAATGAATGACAAAGCTTTTGTAGGTACAATTATTTACAGATTTTATTGATTCTATATAAATTAAAATGCATATATTTTGTGTAGTTTGTTGTGTGTTACAGAACTAACTAACTATGCAAATAAATAAATACAAAAAATAAAAGATTAATGTACTCGACCGCATCGCTGCGGTATACTTATAATATTTTTTTAATTAATGTACTGACTGACAGAATATTATTCTAATGAGTCGAAACGCAACCTTGCATGCTCGTGTATGCATAGTTATTTGCATAGTTGTCTGTCACGGTCTCTGTCACACAGTTAATACTAGCTCAGACATCGTCGTTTACTCTATCTTTAAAATATTCAAAACTCTGCACATTGTGTCAATAAAAAAATTATGTCTTATGTTTAGTTATTATTCTTTGCTAATAGTAAATTATTAAAGGAAAATTCTATTAAGATCCTAAACTTTGCTCTCCTACATTAAATTAAGCAATTTAAACCCAGAATGTAATATAAATCCTAATTCGAATGCTGAACATGTGAAAAAAAATAAGTCTTCTACAATTTAAAGAACCATAAAGAGAATTTACGATTTTTGGCCAAAAGTAATAAAATGGTATAGGTAAAGATGCGTTTACTTTTTACAGTTTACACGAAGCGTGTGTAAGTTGGAGCTTTGAGACAAGCGGATTAAAATAACATCATTTTAATATTTTTTATTATAAACAAAAATAGATGCAGTAAAAATATATTAAACTGTTTATAAAATAGGTATTTGAAAATAAAAATTGTTTTAAGGAATGATAAAATATTAAGATGAATTACTTACGGTCCTGTTCTTTAATTCATCAAAAATAGCTGAATTATTTACAAAAAAATACAATACTGAATTTCAATTATTGATTTAATTGAATTTTGACCATAAAACATTATTGTAAAAAATTAAAACATAATCTTAAAAGAATAAGAATATTACACACTTTGTCTTCTATGAACTAAAATTATAATGAATACAGTATGTTAACTAACAAAGGGCATTCCCGTTAACCTGCAATATTATAGTATAGCGTCTATACATGTTAAAAAAAATATTACAATTAAAAAAAAATGTTTTTTTTTTGGTTTTTGTTTAGTAAAATATTCACAAAAAATATTAAATTGTTACGGAAAATAAACTCTCTGTACACGCCCACTTGTCACACTTGTTTTTCTACGTTGAAATACAAGTGTGCGTGTACAGAGTGTTTCTTTTACGTTTAAATTTAATCGTTTTGTGAACATTTCACTACATATACTTAAAAAAAAAAAAAAATTTTTGAGTGGTAATAATTTTTTTTGCATTTATTTATTTATTCCAAAATCTGCATTCACAATAACATACCTAAAGTCTGCCAAACTGCATAACAGTTTGTCGGCAGTTGTTCTCGTATAACAATGGATTACAAATTTTGAGTTTTGAAAATTACTGTGCTAATAATCACTTAATGCTAAGTAAACTATACAATAATATACTTACTATGGACACAATGAGAGATAGTGTTTTTGAAGAATTCTTTTAAGTTGGTCCTTGGACTTGACATGCGATATCAGTTTTGAGCATGTATACACGCTATACTATTGCAGGTTAACGGGACCGCCCTTTGTTAGTTAACATACTGTATAACCGTGGCCAATGGCGTAATATACATAACCAAACTTTACCTCGCAGATTGGTAACAATGCCACACGAACAAGTAACGCAACCTACTCACAAATACAAACAAAGCAATCAACTCAGCGTCGCTATCCAAATACATTCAAAAGAAGATTATTCCAAATCCTCCTCTCACACCGTTCCCGCCAATCTTAAAGCCACACAATCAAGATCGTCGCGGGGACACATAAATATTCCTAATCTTCACTCAAATATCTCTTAGGAACACACGACAGCTGGCGAGGATGTTTTCTCTTAAATCTCGAACAGATTAGTCCTAACGATTGGAGTAATTATTAGGAAAAATACCTTTAATGGATGTAAACGTTGTTTTTGGGAAGCGCTTGAAGTTATTTTGGGATTTAATGGTTTGGATAGTACATGTCTTTTTGCGGGTGTCGTAAAAGGTGTTTATCTACACCCATGCTATAAATCTTCTATAAAAGTTTCTGAAACAGTTAGCTTATTGCCAACATTAAAACAACCAGTGTCATAGTAATCATTATAATATCATCCAAACGGGTGTTATAATGTTGTACTGAATTTCATAATGCAACTCGTTTTAAAAAAAGAACGCTGTCATGCAGGCGCGTTTCACTAAAAAAGCACAGTAATAAAAAAAAAAAACTTAAAGTTAATTCGAATTCACGTGAGTCGTATCCCGCCATTTTTGTTCGATATTAGTATTTCAAAGAACCTTTTATAGAGGATTCATATCATGGCTGTAGATATAGATAATATCTTGTATGCAACTGTAAATAATTAGGTATTAATAGCCCTTATTATATAAAATTTGCATAAAGTAACAATTATGGGAATTTGAAGAAGAAAGTATCGAGTTATATAGTCCCTTTGTAAAAGTCAACATAACTAAAGAAATCAGCTGTTCCCTACATTTTGACGATTTATGCGAACATGAATGTAGGGAACAGCTGATTTTTTTTTCGAGATTTAAGGATTGGTCCCATAGTGAAAGTTGTTCATAATGATGAGTACAATGACCCCTTAAGATGATTAAAACGAATAAAATTTCACCCTGTAGATACTCATAGAAACAAAAAACCGGCTGTGATTTTAGTATATTGTGTATCGAATTTCCAGGCAAAAGCTAGTTCTGCCAGGGTTGCGCGAAAGTCCGAAAGGGATACCGGGGCCTTGGCAACAGGCAACTGAAGGAACACAGGTGGGTTTTAGTCAGTAAAAGTCTGACACACCCTTTCGCTCCGCCCAGAGCGGGAGAAGTCACTTGATGATTTCCAAAACTCAAAAAAAAAAAGGCTAGCTATTTATTATTATATTTCCATTGAGTTCCCATAATACAAGATATTGTAATTCCTCGCATCCATTCATTCAGTAAAGCGATTTATTTACCCTTACCCAAGTTCGTTCAAGGGTAAGGCTGTGAATCAGGACCAAGGATAATATTCTTCGGCGTCAAATCTTATATTTTCATAACCTTCTTCATTCACGTATGGGCACTTCACTGGTTTATTGTGATTATTCAAACGTATGAATAAAAGGTTATTGACATTTATTATTATTATTATTATAAATGCCCAATGGGGATAACGGGTGATTTGATTCATTCTGCGTCCAGCGGTCGGTGTGGCAAAACGTCGTGTTCTGGTTTACGACTGGTCAATCGTCATCCTGAAGATGCCTCGTTGAGAGGTGAAACACTTGTCGACTTTTTACAAGGTTTTTTGACTCTTGAAGAATAGTTAAGCGGAATTAGGTTACTAAATATATCTACGTCTATTGTATTTTATTATGATTATGTCTATTTTTACATGCACACTGAAATCACAAAAAACTATCAGCTGTTTCCTACATTTTGACGAGAAATGCGAACACAAATGTAGGGAACAGCTGATTATTTTTTCGCGATTTCAGGGTTGGTCCCATAGTGAAAGTTGTTCACAATGATGAGTACAATGACCCCTTAAGGGAATGCCCATGAATTAAATTTCACCCTGTATTTTTCAAGATTCAACATAAAATCGTCTCGCCAAACTACCAATTAATAAATCTAAACTTCTAAAGTGTGCGAAGTGCGAACATAAATTTAGGCAACAGCTGATTATTTTTTCGCGATGTAAGTGAAGGTTATTGTTAATGATTAGTACAATGACCCCTTAAGAGAATGCACATGAATTCAATTTCACCCTGTATTTCTCAAGAATCAACGTCTCGTCAAACGACTAATCATTAAATCTAAAGTGATGGATTGTGCAAGTGCAAAATTCTCATGAAGTTTCTAGTAAACTTGTCGATTAATATGATAGAATTTACATTCCTGAGAGAGTGGTTACACTGTATAACTACTCTGATTTTGGTGCAAATGGATCTTATAACTTTGGAACACTAGTAAATGCATTTGCATCGAATTGAATTTGCGGTCAAATGCGGCACATGCGACCTTGCGAGCGAAATTGGGTGTATAGACAATAAACTTTACAGACTTGCAATAGGGACTATTAAGAGCCTCTACTACCTCAGCTCAAATTCACTTTTTATCTCGCGAGACGGAGTGGGGTGCTGGCGGCTCCAAAGCTCGAATAGGTAATTGCTTTTTACAGTGAAAATAATGGTAACTAAAAAAAATATATATATGCCACCGGCTTTATAGTTAGTTCAGTTAATAAGCAAAGTTTAATGATCTAATTTAAAGTATTTTTTTAATTACAGCGGTTCATAGTGCGGTTTAGAGGTAACTTTGGTTTTTTTTCTAAAGAGATTTTATGTAATCTTGTTTTTGTCAAACATAGTACCTAGCATCAAACCTCAACTTTAACAGTATATGTATATCAAAATTAATACTGCTGTATTTTCTACATAACGGATCCTCCGTTATGTCGAAAATTCAATGCATGCATGCTAAGTAATTTGAGGCTGTATAGGCTCTTAAAAAGTTTTCTTAGATTGATTTTTATCTTTTTGTTTTTTGTCGTTTACACGATGATAAAAAAAAGTTAACAGACGTAATAAATCAATTATAATTATTTGGCTATGATTAAAATGATCAGCTAAATATTGAGGTTTTGGGTATCTTATTTTTTTTTTCTGTCAGCATAGAAAGTCAATTGAGAGGCTATAAGTGGCCAGTAAGAAAAAAAAAGATTCGTCAGCAAATAATGTCATCGGTATCTATGACATTATTTTGCCGTTATTTTGATAGTAATTCATCTATTTATATTTTTATTATTTTGCACTGCCTATTGGGTAGCTCTATTCTATTTAGGTATTGCAACCATTTTCAATGTACTTAGCTGATATCGTGGTTGGTCACAGTGCTAGCCTAACCTAACCCATCTTTTCGGGACACCTTAATCTCAAGAAGTCCAATAGTAAAATCTTGATGACTAACTCGTCTCAGCGCCGAGGATTGAAATACAAGGGTGCAAAAGAACAGTTGACTGTTACTTAGGCTGTTACCTTTGATGAATGTATGTCATAGACTTTTACACTCTGTCATTACTTAAACTCACGCACTGACTTATTAGTACTACTTGTAACAATGCTAGGACTATTGTAATATCGTATACTTTTACAATCTTTGTAAATATGTGAGCACCATGTATCTGGTAATTAATTTATTCATTATTGCTCTATTTGTAATTCTTTTTACCTCTTGTAGTACAGTAATCTTATTGTAGGTGCACCGTCTTCACATTGTAATTATATAATTAATGTATACAAAATATTGTAAAACATTTTTAAAAGAGTAACGGTGGAGTTTCTTGCCCATTCTTCTCCATACGAAAACTACCTTTTGGAAGGGGCAACTAGAATCAATTCTATTTCTTTGTTTGACGTTCAAAAGTGCCATATATGTGCCTATTTGAAATAAATTATTTGACTTTGACTTTGATTTTGAAGAAACTGGCCGTAAGTTGTGTTGTGTTATGACTATTTGTCGTGTTTTTTTTATTGCTGACATCGTCATTGTGCTCTCGTTCAGTCCGCTCAACTGTAGATATGCCTTTAAAAGGCGATAACAATTAAAATTCTATTGTGTCTCGCTAGTGACAGTTGCAGGTTTATCCCAATTTATTTGGGGTCGAGGCTACATTTATTTTTTTCTACCATAATTCTCTATTAGTCGTCATGTCGATGGTCACCCTCTTCCTAGCCATAGCATGACATGAACATAGTATTATGTCAAAATGACATTAGCTGATTTTTCTTGCTGACTCAATATTTGAATATCGAATGATTTACTTCTCTATTTATTTAGAGGTGGTCGTAGTCGAATCAAAACGCAAAGAAATAAGGAATTAACTTTGAAAAAGAAAGTCAGCCAGTATTTGTTTTATGTACTTGGAAATTGATGATTTTCAAAAAGAACCCGTAGCACTAATATTTTTCTCTTATCTGTTCTAAACTGGGTTCTCTAATGTGTGTGAGTACCACATGACAGCTGTCAGCGGAAAAGTTATCGTATGTTTTCCAAGAAACGGTTTATTGAAGAAAAATGTAGTGAAAAATATTTTGTTTAAAAATTGCGCAATTCCTAACGAAACTAAAGAATAAGGTTTATAGTTGTTACTATTAGGCAGTTATTGAATAGTATGTTCTGGGTAAGTAAGTAGATACTAATATCATAATTTTATTGTAATCACTGGACAAGTACCAAAACTATTGAAGTGATGAAAATTACTAATGAATCGCATTCTGTTTTAAACTATACTATCTTCCGAAAGACATCTACTGCTGGACGTAGGCCTCCCCCAAGCATCACCGTTTCCGTGCTTCTCGCATCCAGCAGATTCCTGCGGACTTCACAGGGTCATTTAATTGGTACACCTTGTTTTGAAAATTAAAACTTTTACCATAATAATCCACAAAGTAACCGAGAAATCCGATCGCTTCAATAAAAAATCCACCCCTTCCATAATTAATCGAAATCGTTCCGGATTCAATCAATCAGTTTATCAATATTTACTGAAGCGAAAGAAAAATAAAAATGCGACAAAAGTTATTCGTGAAAGGCAATAAAGAAGTTTTGAAACTTCGCTAACAATTCGCTCAAAGAAAACGGCTCTTGCTTGTTATTTCGTTAGATTTTTTGGGCGGACTGTACTTAGTTCTTATAAGGATGTATATTTTACTTACTTCGCCCGACAGTTGTGTTAATAAATAATTCTGGGTAACTTTTATTTATGATAAACATTATTTTTCTCGTTGAAAGAAAAACAGACTGTTTCCAAATTCATAAATGTTACTTGTTTTTTATTTGTAATGAAATACGTAGAAATACTTCGTTTAACATAAACAGAGGGTTATTTACCATGTTGCCATACAAACTTTTAGCTCAGTTTGACTTTTAATAAATCAATCTGCGTAGCCTTTTCCCCACTATATTGGGGTCGGCTTCCAGTCTAACGCCCCAAGAACCCTAGTAACTAAATAAAACAAAATAACCCTAAAGAAAAATCCAAGTAAAATTTTTCCAGGCCATAGGACAGAACGGAGGGGCCTAGAACGGCCACATTAGCAATTCCTCTAAAAGCATTTCATTTCCTGAATTTCCAGCTGTCATTACCAATTCCTCTAATCTAACTATCTAATCTAACTAATATTATAAACGCGAAAGTTTGTAAGAATGGATGGATGGATGGATGGATGGATGTTTGTTACACTTTCATATAAAATCTACTGAATGGATTTGGATGAAATTTGGCAAACAAATAGTTTATAACCTGGATTAACACATAGGATACTTTTTATCCCGATATTCACACGGGATCGAGAATTACGCGGGTGGAACCGCGGGGCGCAGACATAAAAGCAATTCATAATGTGTGGACCATTTTACGAATCTCCATAGAAAACCCTTCAAACAGATGAATTCTTTCGTAATATGAATCGTACGCAGATCATATTATGAATTGTCCAATTTTGACATTTTACGATGATTCATATTATTTTCCTATTATGATTCTGCCAAAGTGGCTGTTTTAAGCCCCCAGGACGCAAAAACATTCTCCTTTCTTCATACAATAAAAAAAGTTATTGTATCAAGGACGACCTCCTTTCGTTTATTGTAGGTATGCGAACGTTTTTGAGTTCCGGAGCGCGGCCAGGAAAAAAATCGTGAAGGATTCTTTTGTTGGAGATTTTCCTAAAGAGTCTAATGAACCATGCTCTTTCCAGAGTCGGAGATAAAAATATGTTTATGTTTCAGTAATACAGTCATTTGAGAAGGTTTTTTTTATGTGATTAAGGGCTGATTTTATCAAAGTCAGATACATATCTTTTATCCGTGGAATAAAATTGTCGTCTGACAGTTTTTGTATGGAAAAACTGTCAAAAATTCAAAATTTATTCGCAGTTTAAAAGTTATATAAGTCTTAACCTGCGAATAAACTTTTATACCGAGTATAAATACTCGGTATAAAAACTTGGTGAAATTCGCCCTTAGTAGAATTTGTAAAGTTTGACTGAGAATTGGGTTCAAGTTTTCATTAGTCGATATGACGTCATCGATCGATTTCTTTGTTAGTACAACATCACGCCTGGTTTCCCTGAAGGGTCGGGCAGAGGTGTACCTATTGCACCCACATTTCGCCAGTTATGTTAAAGTCCCATGTTATAGGAGGCGAGCCTATTGCCATCAACCGCATATAAATCCAGACACCGGACTGCTACTGAGGAATTCTAAGTAGAAAAACGCAATAACACTTTGCTAGACCTGGGAATCGAACCCAGCACTTAATGCTCTGCAGTAGGGCTTGAGCCCATTAGACCACCGAAGGCATTCATTCCGTTGATTCCCCTTGTACTAATACAACAGTCAATGTGTTTATTTTCAAAGCAAACTTTGACTTCCAATAAATAGCTCGGAAGATTTTTGTGTCGAACCACCCTCTCCATCCCCCCAAAAAATAAACACAATCCATTAGAATTAAATGACAGAAGAGAAGCATTAGTAGAATAAACATAGTCGGAAAAGCCAAAACAGTAGGACCAGATTGTAATAATATTATTAAGTTAAACAACAACGCAGCAAGTAGCAAGACCAGTGGTGGTCCAGTGTTAGGTCGTAGGTTTGAACCGACAGGCGCTTTACTTTCTGTAAATTATTTCATCACTACTGCTCTCAAAAACGATGAAGGAAAACATCACTAGGAACTCGGCATGTCCTAGAACCAAAAATTGGAAGTCATGTGACATTTACCAACCCGCACTGGGTCCTCGTGGTGGATTATGGCCCACTCCCTCTCACCGAGCGGAGGCCTGTGTCCCAGCAGTGGGAACATTATAGGCTGATTATGCGTATGCTAAACAAAAACGTTGGATAAAAATCAAAATCAAAATATTTTATTTCTCATAAATCTTCATCTTCAAACTCAAACTCAAAGCATTGATTTCAATTAAACCATTTACAGGCACTTTTGAACTGTCAAGGAGTCTGTCAGTCAGAAATATGAAGCTAGTTGCCTACTTATGAAACGTCAGAAGCTAAATGCACGGTTCCAATTGGTCGTTTACTATGGAGCAGAGCCGGCAAGAAACTCCACGGTTACACTTTTAAAATTAATTGGGTTTTACTAAGTATATTTTCAAATAACAGTATGATCACAAAATCAAAATTAAATAGTACACAAGTAAGTACGGTATATCCTAATGCAAGAGAACCAAGTTTCACGTCTGCCAACGAACTTTAAATTACAAACGCTTTTCCGGTCAAAGCAGTCGACACCTATATAGACATAGAAAGGTAAAGCTAAGTACACACGTCGACAGCTAACAGCAATGTGTTCTGTCTTCGAAGTTGAGCGCACTTTCCTATAAGCCTTTCATAAAAGAAAGAAAGTGTTAAGCGACAATCTCTAAGTGCACCGCTTTAACAGAAAACGTTGTTTAAAGATACTCAAACTCAAAGCATTTATTTCAATTAAACCATTTACAGGCACTTTTGAATTGTCAAAGAATCGGTCAGTTAGTCAAAAAGTTGAAGCTAGTTGCCCATTCCAAATCGTAGATCTCTATGGAGAAGAACGGGCAAGAAACTCCAAGGACACTCTTTTAAAAATGGATATAGATATTACAAAATCCTGGGTACAGTATTCTTGGTGCTTCTATATGTGAGAACAATGTCAAATGAAAAATAATCAAAAACAATTCAAAATATAAGATTAAAAATAAGCCCTGGCAGATGAGAGATGACCAGTCTCAACTGACAGCGCCCGTTCACGAACATGACACGTGGATCAGCACCATCCAGCTCAACCATTTTGTAGGGAACCGAATGATCCAACACACGCGCCACCATCGGCGAGACATTTAAGTGAGTATGACATACTCTCATCAGCCATGCTCTTTCAAGTCAATATAAAACATGATACCATATTAAACGGCTCCATGGTACTCACATTTATATATTAGATACATACATATTATACATATTTCAGCATATACATTGAACAATGGTTTATAAAGGTATTTAGGAAAAGTATTACTGCTAACGTATATGTCACCGTAAGATTGTGAGACCGTTAGTTTATAATCTATCGGCATTATTTCCGTTATTAATAAATTCCATTATTATAAAATGTCAAACATTGAGTACTGGGTGAAATGGGCTTGTTTAGGTTAAGTTAGAACTGTGACCAACCGCGTGCGAGCCGAGCGAGCGAAGCAAGGTTTCCTACGGCAGCGGCTGGCGAGCGCTAATTCCATGTTGCTATAAGTGTAAGGTGCGTTACGTCGCAAGACCAAGTTTGGTACCAGTTCACAATTTGTCGGTTTCCCATGGATAGATTAAAACCTTTCGAAAAATGTTGCGTTAATTTGTAAATGGTTTGTTGCAGTTCACTATTTTTCAACAGTTTATGATCTAACGGAAATAATAATAACGATAGATTATAAACTAACGAAGTTCACAATAATATGATGACTTATATTATACACAAATTATAAGTTTAAATAACATTTAACCTTTCGTAATAATTACAGAAACAATTAAAAAGCCATTGTGTCTCGCGTGGGTCTACGTTCCGGATATACGAGTGTTAAAGAAAAAGGACATTGGACAGATGTTAACTTATACAAAGTATTTTCCTCAAACCAGATACAAATTGATTAAAATAAAACGTCACAAAGCTTTAAATTTCCATCACCAAAATAAAGGAAAATAAAATATGGCATTCCAGCTTTCTGCAAAATATCCTCCAATATGAAATTTCATCCGACCGGCTCAACGATTTGGGCTTTGAACAGCCAAACAGGAAATTTTCAGAGTTTGTACATCCTACAAACTCATCGAATTGGATTTAGTAAAAAAAAAGCGGGATTTTTACATTTCGAATGCACTAGACGCTTAAAAATGAATAAAAACACCATTAGTGGAACTCGCGAGTCATGGAAGCGCGCTACATAATGCTGGAAACCATTAGCACTTGTCGTTGGCCAAATATTCTTAAGACCCTATTGACGTCCACGCTGAATGGCCTGAGACTTCCGTAGTATTTTCGTGGCCAGTTTATAAGCACCATATAGATTTCACTGGCTACCCCTCCTGCTTTAGTATCGTTGTCTCTCTCGCACACTCGCACGTTAAGACACCCCAGTGCGTTTTCGTACCTCGTTGCGGGCGGTCGCTAATGGCCGTTATCCCGAATTGTGGGAGATCGCGATTAAATTTTTAGATCGAATCCGACGCAATTCAATTTGTTCGGAACAATTGTGATGGTTGAAAGAAAATGTTTTAATTAAATGTGAAGCGTGAAATTAATTAAATTAGGAACTTGATTTTTAATTATTTAGTGTAAATAGAATTAAAGTGACAGAGGATAGTGAGTTTAGTGAAAATAATATTTTTGTAGTGGATTTTTAAGAGGTAAATATTATTTAATAGGTATTAATTATTTTAGAATTTTATTTTATTTTCCGAAATCATTGTTAGTTAGTTAAACATTAATTAATATTTGATCTACTGTCACCAAAATTATTTGCGGTTCTACCGTCGGAGAAAAATCTCATTTTTTTTTTTATTCCGTGTGTTTTAAAATTTCGGAAGAATATTATTTAAGCGGTGCATATTTCCCACGGTCTCAACGATATAAAACAATTAACAATATTATGTCTTTTATCTATCCAACACGTTGATCAGTTTAATCTTTTTTTTTTGTTTTTAAATCCAATGGGTCTTAAAATTTGAAATAACTTTTAATACGCGTATTTAAGCGGTGTACATTTCCCATGGTCTCAACGATTTAAAATGAACGACTTTTTAAAATATTTTCTTGTAAAACTAAAATATTTTTTTGAGAAAGCTAAAATAAATAGTTTTGAGGTCCTTTGATAGAATATGCTTTCTTAAAATAAATGAGTAATTTTCTACCCTAAGTAGGCTTGCGGAAGCAAAAGCTGTTTATCTTTTCATCCTATTTTAGCTCAAGTTACGGTAATTAAGATTGTTACTTTAAAATTAATTGGATATCAATTCAGTGTCTTCATTTTACCCAACGAACAGTGAACGATGTTTTCGTCAAGTTAACAAACTAAATTCTGATTGGATTTTCATCAAGTGAAATAATTTTGAGGGATCCTTACAATATTGGGACTTTAGATAAATGTGTATCATTTCTAAAATTATCATTACCTTTCATCGTATCATTTGAATCATTTAAATTTTCTACTTACTTATTTTATTGAGGAAACTCAGGTCCTTCAATATTAATGCGATTTAACGGGGACTTGATTTGAATGGACTTATATTTTAAACTTGGAACTTAAATATTACTGAAAATGTTATCATTCCTGTAATTACCGTTACCGTTGACTTGATTTTAATTAATGGTTATTCAGCAATTATCATCCTCCTGTATTTATCGTCATGTTTGGGGTCGGTGTAGCATATATTTTCTTCTTGTGCCGGTTCTCGTAATTAAAAACGTTAAAAATTCAGTCCAGTCTCATCTCAGCGGCAATCAATATTGAACAATAATATCAAAATAAAAGTTATAAAACTAAAATCCAACTACGACAAAAAAGTAATCTAATAAACAAAACATCACAGACAGATAAATTAAAAATCCAGAGTAACACGTAATCTGTTCAATTTATGGCTAATAGGTGTGACTCCGGATTTTTCTAACGATACCTCATTTATCAATTTGTGATGAGTCGTTTAGAAATTAAGAGGGAACAGATGAACATACTTACACACATACCGGTCATAACCCTCCTTTTTGCTTCGCCGTAGTCGGGTAAAACAATTGACAAAATTAGGCATTATATAATATTTAATAAGTAACAGATTGGAACTGAAATTAAAATGCGAACGTTCTTAAAAATACGGAATTGCGCCTCTGAAATTCATCACTTTGATTTGAAATCACAAAAAAAAAATCTTTAGCCACGATTTTTCTTCTCTCCCCACAGTTTGCCTACTATCCAATTCCACTGCGGTATCAAGATGGTCAGATTCATCCGGATACTTTATCTGCAGTAATTGGCTTAGGACTTTTGGACCCAGACTGGAACTAATTAACTTTGGCACGGCACGTTAAACACATTACCTGCTTTTTTAGATTTGTCGTTTACGGGAAAGAGCTAAATGGATTCTAATTGGAGTTGTGTTGTTTTTTTTCTATCTTTGATTGCTAATTTACCATCTAAGAGGTGCATTTCGTGAATTTTAAAACGAGAATGGACGAATCGTTAATTTTTTTTCGAACTTTTGGATTTATTTTCGTGCTTGGCACAATCCATGGTGTTTTGTTTGATAAACGTTTTAGCGTGTATAGTTTAGGTAAGTACTGTGTTATTAAAGTTAAAATTTTAATATCAGTATTACAAATCGTACCATTATCATATGTCAATTCACATTCAGTAATAGGTCTCTCAAACGTTACTTGAGATCAACCGAACCATAATATAATTTTGATCATGTTTAATATGAATTTATGTTTATCCCGTAATTTCGTTTCATCTCCAATTTAGAATTTAACTTTGACATTTAATATGGCAGCATTAAAGCTTCACTTAAAAGTCAGATAGCATACTGACTCTAATCTCGTCGGCACATATTACATTATTATTATTTCGTATACCTGTTTATTAAGTATAGTATTTTATAGTTTCTGTTCATTTACTAAATGAAACTTATTCGTAGATATGTTGGACTCGTCATCATCTGCGTAACCTTTTCCTAACTATGTTGGGGTCGGCTTCCAGCCTTACACGGAGTTACACGGAGCGACTGCCTATCTGTCTTATGTCAGTGTTATCGAAATGTAGGTGATCCTATACTATTAAATGAGCAATTTGTGTATATCATATAATATAGGTATACATAATTATTATAATTTTATGACCTATATGTATTTGTAATCATGGTCTCGAAAACAGCTCTAACGTGTTCGATGAACATTGCAATAAAAGGTTTTACGGAGGCGAAAAATCGATTTAGCTAGGTCTCATATCTGGGAAAATTTGCTTTCTCTATTCTCACAGCCTCAGGATGCTGATGTTAGGTGATGTGAGTAATTGTCAATACCTACTAGATCGTTTAATGATTGACTATTTGCCGTCGTATTCGTAATAGTTGATATCAGTTTTCTATCAAATGAAATACCAACATTATTTTTGTCTTTGATGTTATTATTAATAGTTACTAGTTTATCGAGGTTTATAATTTTAGATTGGAATTTTTGGCGTTGGAGGACTCGATTTTTAAATTTTCTGATATTTTTTGTTCAACTTGCTTTTTGACCATTTTAGTAATACGTCTGTCATACACAGGACATATTAATATATACCCGTCGGTTCCAATTTCTATTAAAACTTCAACGTTGTCGATATTGCCAAGCTCTCGATAATATGTTTATGTTTACGCCATAGCTTTTAGCGTCCGCTCTTCCCTTCGTGATGTGTGACTTGTAATTATTATAGAGTTTTAAATTATTTATGAATTGAACCGAACATTATGACACTATCAAACACGATAACGTGACTGGCAACACTAAATTATTTTATAAATATCGTTGTAAAAAACTGTTTTCTATTCATATTAGCCAAAAGCACCGTTTAATATACGCTCACGGAATTTTCTGCTATTAATTTATGATATAAAGGGAATAGTTTTTTTGATGGTAAAGATTGATATCCTGCAGTATATTGTACGTTGCCGTAATACGTAGAGCTTTTTGCCAGTTTATTAGTGGGTATAATAATGGCTTCGTTCAATACGAATTCTTCTTGAATAATAGATTATTTTAGAGCACTTTCTATTTTGTTTCGTTCTTTGGTATTCGTCATTATTAGATGCAGTAATATTGTTACTGCGGAGTATGATCCCTCTTATATTTGCTGTATCTTTAGATAAACTTTCTTTTTGACCGACTTCAATAAGGGGGAGGTTCTCAATTAGTCGGTTTTTTTTTTTTTTAAACACGTAAACACGTTTTCGGCTTACAAACTTTTTTTTTTTGAGTGTGGGATATCATCCGATGTCTTCTCCCGCTGTGGGCGGAGCGGAAGGGCGTGTCAGACTTTTACTGACTAAAATCCACCCGTGTTCCTTCAGTTACCTTTTGCCAAGGTCCCGGTATCCCTTTCGGACTAACCCGCAACCCTGCCAGGCATCGGTCCTAGCGGACCCCGCCAGCTCATTGTACCCCTACGGCTTATGACCTACTAACTTAATATAATTTATTCGTAGATGACACAGACAGACTGGCGTACTCCGAAACAGACCCATTACTCTGTATAAATAATAAGCCCCGAGCATAGGTAAACAACTTAGACTTCTAGGTATATAACTTATTATTTATATAAGACTAGTGACCCCGCCCCTGCTTCAGCTTTGCTCGTTTTTTATGTATTTATTTATTTAAATAAATAAATATTATATAAAAATATATGTACACCGGTAACTGTTTCACTGTAGGGCAAAGGCCCCTTCTCATATAGAGAAGGCACCCAGCATTGATCACCACGCTGGCTCAAGACGGGTTGGCGATTTCAGACTGATATAACTTAACTATAAAGTCCAGGTTTCCTCACGATGATTTTCCTTCACTGATGTCAGTAATTAATTCCAAGATAAACTCAGAAATTACATAAATTAGTTCAAAAAGCCACATTAGTACCTGCCCAGATTTGAACCCACAACGTCGTGTATGAGATGCGAGGCCATCACTAAATTCTCCCAGTTTTTACGATTTGTCAAATAATCTAGATTTCTTTAATTATTTGCAAGTTCACTACTAATGTTTTATTCAAATGGATCTTTTGGGATATTTTCTATAAATGATGGTGGAAACCGTAGTTTAATCTGTTGCGTAGTTTAGAAATGAAATTGTTTATTCTGGAAATAGGATATTGGAATCACTTTAACACGTCATATTAAAAAATAATAAATATAAGCTAGACGATGTCGTCGTTTCCTATCATACTACTCTGAGACGAAAGGCCGAAACAAACTCAAAGGTCGCAGTCTCTTTTAAAATCCAGACATACTTGGTCAGGCCATATGAGGATCATGTAGATTAGCGTCTGAAATGGTATTTTGAAGAACAAGGAGTACATACAGACAGACACGAAAAGCAACTTTCATTTATAATATACATATTATTAATGAAAGTTATACGTTATAAGGGATAGTAGAGGACAAACTTCAACCAGTATAAATGTGGTGGCATTACCCATTACAGTTTAATGTGGCAATATCGTCTAGGTCAAGTCCACTAGGTTATAGCTAGGAGAAATTCAGGGCACCGAATAGAATCGTGTGGTATTTCTTAACGGCTGTGAGCCCAGACGTAGGCGTACTCTGGTCTTAAATATAAATTTTAAATGTTCGTCCATTTGTCTTACTACTTGCTTGGCTGCTACTAAGAAATTCCAGATACAAAATCCCAATAAGGCTTTGCCCGACCTGAGGATAGAACCCAGGACCTCATGCTCAGCAGTACCACTTGCGACCACTACTACTAGGTAGTCAAGTTGGTACCAACCATTGAAATAAAATAAATCCAATAATTACGACAATTTTACTCCAATTTCAAAGTAATTCGTCAACTCGTCCTAAATGCCTACGGCCCATTTAGGACGACTGCCAGAAAATCAAAATAAATGTGCAGTCGTCCTAAATGTGCCGTAGGCATGTAGGACGAATTGACGAATTACTCCAATTTCACTTAGCGTGGCAGTATAACCTTATGGTATTCTACCTCTTTTCAGTGCAATTTCATATTGGTGCTAGGTTCCACGTAAAATACAATAGAAATACTTACATTTCTTGCACGAAGAGACTCGTGCATGAAAAACATTAATTAATCAAAATGACGTGAAAACAAAATCGAAATACCAACTAAACAACATAAACGCGAAACAATTTGCAAAATGAATACAATTTCGTGTTGTACAAAATAAAGTTTATGAATTTTTACAATGTGATTACACCATCTTTACCTTTTTTGTTATATTTCGCCGTAATAAAAAGAATGTAGGTTATACTTTAGAAGCCTTTTAGTTCAACGACGTAAATTATGATTATCGCACACTAATTCTTATAAATTGCCACCTATTCGCACGCACAGTTTTTAGAAGTTTTTCACGAAAAAATAATCAATTTGAAGATCTAATCAGTTGCGTAGCCGATACCTTACGTACCCATTTGATTTTATAATGCAGAAGATAGCTTTTATCTTCGCTTTAATGAATCTGGTCCTTTGATCATTTGCAACCGAATGACTTAGTTGATCCAGAAGTGACTAAAGAGTTTTTACTTAGACTTCATTAGTGCTGGTTATTATTTAAGATTACTCATGATTCTTCAAAGTCATCTAAATATTGCTGTAAAAGTTGTTAATTGTAAAATCAGTCGTAGATTTTTGACGTTTCAAAATTGCCTTTTATGTGCCTTATTGACATAAATGATTTGACTTGACCTGACTTGATTTGAAAGTTCAAAATAACTAGCTGCGTCCCGAGGTTTCACCTGCGTAAGTCTCGATCGCCTGGGAATATCGGGATAAAATGTATACTGTCCTATTCCAGGTCATGGTCTATCCCTGTGCCAAATTTCATCCAAATCCGTTTAGCCGTTTTAGCGTGAAAGTGTAAAAAACAAAAAAAAACGTACTTTCGCATTTATAATATTAGTTAGGATTTAGAAAACGGAAGAGATTTGAAACTCAAAACACCAAAGTCTAAGTCTCCTGTTCCCCTGGCAAAAAACTCCGGAAACATAAATAGAAACGGAATGTCAAGTTTGCCATTTTGTCGAACCCTTCCTTCCATTCGCTCTAAAAGACCATGAAAATTGGTCCTTCAAGATCATTGGTCCTCCCAAACTCTCGGAATCAAAGCAGAGCGATCTCATGTTCGATTTTAAGGCACGTGCCAAAGCAGGCACGTGGTCGCAAACTACGGTTGCACGATAATTGCGCGACAGTCGCCGTCGCAGCGATCGTTAAGCTGATTGGTGTCGCTTCAGGCATCATTAATTTTTGCCCCTGCATTGTATTTTTGCAGTTTCCCCTGCCGAAATAAGAGGAGGGACATTACGTACAATGTTCCAGTTTTTAATGTATAAAATTAACTTCAAGCTTGCCTTCCTGGTGAATTAAGCATTTAAATTAAAGCCAATGATGATAATGATAATAACTATTTATAATATGTTTGAAAAATAAAACAGATATAATAAAATATAATATTTTTGAAAGCTTTCATTATAACTTGTTCTCTAGCTTATTAAATACAGTTTTATTTTTTCTGAAATAAAAAGATGTCAGACCTCAGACGACCAGTAACGACTGTCAAAGATCCACGAATGGCAGCCGGGACCAACGGTATAACTTGCTTTCCGGGACATGAAGGGATCTCGGTATGAAATGATGGTCACTCACCCATGGAACAACCACGCCAATCGTAGCTTAACCTGATCAATCGACCCGTGCGGCTGCTATTACTTAGCACCAGTGAAAAATCCAAGCCCAATTTAATAACAGTGAAGGGCGGGCGTTTTGAGGGACTATCTTATGTAATTTTGACGTTCGAAAAGTGATGATTCTCATTTTGAATAAATGACTTTTGATTTGATTTGAGTACCATCCCAAAATTGCTATACACAAAAAAGTCTCACGAATAATTTCACTCCACATAAAGAAACTACTTTTACTCGTACACCATTAATAACGAAAGCGCTATTGTTAATAACGCCACAACACGTTATTGCTATAAAAGCGTCACGCTCAACAATTTGCCAAGCATACAAAGAATGGTATGCGTAAATTGGAGCCCAGAGTGCAGTACAAAACAAAACAAGTCCTGTTTTACATACCTGCGTCGCTTTATGCATTCTGTTAAATAAAAATAAATGCTGTCCATGAACACAAAATGGTAGCTCAAAAAAAAAACTGTACCTTTAGTGTTTATTATTTTATTCTGTGGCCTAAAATCCTATGATATAATATTTGGATAAATTCCATAGATAAGCTCAAACTGAGCAGTTTCGTATTCGCCACAGTTTGACTAGTCCTAAACCCTGCTATTGAAAAACCCAATCAAAAACAAATTGGTGATGAGAAAACAGTATGAATGTATGACCTGGGAAATAAAATCGAATTGTTCTAACAAAATTACTAATGAGTGATCATAATTATGTACGTAGTTTTGTTCTTTGTCGCACGACAAAACCACGTACATGATGTGTTATTTCAACACTAATTAATTAGCATCGCCTGTAATTGCTATCAAAAATCCAGCTTACATTTCACCATATTTCTTGAAATTTCAATATTTTCCAATAGTCCGTATGTATCCCAGTCCGATCGGTTGTTTTTCTTCGACTCTGGTGCTTATTTTTTATCATACGGGCGGCGTGTGCAGATGGCTCATAGCCAGTCCGCGCCGTGACCACGATTTCAGTTTTCAATATTCCGAGAGATCGGAAAAATTTTAAAAGTTATTTCAATTCAATAGCTTGGTTGAGAACTTGAGAATAATGCCTTGTGGCATCCCTTGAAGAATATGTTACTTCATTTAATTGGAAATGTCATGCAAGGGAACATTATTATTTAAAGGGTTTTAAGATATTAATGTCAGAACCTTTTCATTTCAATTTAAGCTCTAAATCCAAAATGTCACAAGAATTCTCCAGATGGCCTGTTTTCGTCTACCAATGCATATGTCAAAGAATTTCAATTTTGTATCCATTTTTATCCATCACTTTAAGTCATACATACATCGTGCCAAACTCACTAGGTCATTCAGTCTAGCGGACAGTAATCACAAAACATGGAATGCTAAAATTCATAAACGCTACTATTTGGGAGCGCGGAAAAAAAGGGTAATACAATCAAGAATATATACGTCTCTAAGAACAAAATTCGTAATTTTCTTGATATAAATTCTATTTAGTGACCAATCTATGTAAGAATGTAGCGTTTCCTTGAGTTATTTGTGTGTGATATTAGCTGTTGGCTGGCAGAGGACCAAAGATTTTTTGCTGTTTGAATAAATTGGATTAAATCCCGTAACAGTTTTCATTGAGATTCATTGCTTTTTCTATAAGTGTAGATACGTCACTTAAAAAAAATGAATCGTTAACTTTGATTGACCAGTCACGTTCATGTTCATGTTCATGAACATTGAAATGTTGTGATTCTGTTTTTTTTTTATATATCTTAACTAGTTTTTGCCTGCGGCTATGCCCGCGTGGAGGTCGGAAATTAGGAAACGTACTATCGGAATAAAAAGTATCCTGTGTTAATCCAGGTTATAAACTATCTGTTTGCCCAATTTCATCCAAATCCGTTCAGCCGTTTTAGCGTGATTGAACATACATCCAAACACACAAACCCATAAACACACAAACTTTCACATTTATAATATTAGTAGGATTACAATATACAATCTAACAATATGTACAAGTAGGTATACAAAGGGAGAAAATAAAAAAATAAAAATTAAGGAAGAGATCATTTCATTGGCCATCAAAAAATTCGTCCGCATCGCTGTCAGTGGGAAAAGTGCCCAGAAGGCTGGCAGCGTTGCCAAATTTTCTCCTTCTGTCATATTTTTTAATTTATTTTTCTTTAAACATAGCGTTAGTCACATCCATTCTCCCCATTTCAATATCAAGGAACAATTTATTTGATATCCTACCAACCGACCGAATGACAACCCAACTTATATTATTATCCGTTGTCCTTCACAGACAGAGGTTGGAGACCTGGTTCCGGTATCAATTGGGCACGTTTCCAATCTTGGTAATTGTCTAACAGGAACAGACTATTATACGTTAGGTCGTCCTTATCGACACCGGTGTTCGTAGTTCTGCCCGGATCTAGTGGAATGACGATAATGTCGTTTGTTCTCACATCATCTGGCTTTTCTTAGTTTAGTTGAGTGATCGATTTCCTGATGGGTCACCATAGACTCATATGGCTGCTTTACATTTGTGTTAGTTTAGTAGCGACTTTAGTTCAATTAGCAAGATAACAATCTAAACAACTGTTCAACAGTGGCAGTTTTTCATAGAGAAGTGTACAATTCGATTCAAACGGTATAATGGCGGCTCGGAACATGAGGTGAGTCGTTGTGCAGTAACAGTTTCATGTATCAGCGGGGGTGAGGGGTGGGTTACTGCGCCGTGAGTAGCTAACTTCCGAGCGGCCATTAAGTTTGAATCCAACTGCAACGTATAGACGGTATGAGACTTAACTTGCTACTTAACTATGCTAAAGTAAATCAGCCTTACAAACCAGTCAATGTTAGACAAAAATGGTGATTGGTCATGTGAAGTGTCTTGACAACTGCAAACTGTCACCTTGATTTATTACCATGCCAATGATTATTGTAGGACTAAGATGGAGCATGCGACTAAGTTCCAGTGTATAGTAATTGTTAATGTCTCTGTCCAAAATGTTGTCAAAGAATAATCCGTTGTGTGAAGCTAAACACTAGCACTCCAAAAATATATAGCACTAGCTGATGCCCGGCTTTGCCCGCGTGTCGGTTATTATATATACTAAAACCTTCCTCGAGAACCACTCTATCCATTGGTGAAAACAGCATGAAAATCGGTGCAGTACTTTTTGGTTTTATCGCGAACAGACAGACGCGGCGGAGGACTTTGTTTTATAATATGTAAGGATGTATTATGCAGAGCCAGTACTTCTTGTACTCTTTGCAACAAAGTGGTATTGTGTACATACAGATTCCTGCACATTAGCAATTAACGTTAACCGAGCTCGGCTAATGAGTTTCAGTATTGTGTCCCAAGAGAAAACGGAATGAACACTTTCTAAATGCCAGGCTAGCCACTGTTGCTTCAAAGACTCGCCGTCCTAGTTCTAGAGAGAGTTTTTCGCTAAAAGTGTTTTGGTGAACAGCTCCCAGGCTGAATTTGAACCTGCCAGGGTTGCGGGAAAGTCCGAAAGGGATACCGGAACCTTGGCAACCGGCAACTGAAGGAACACGGGTGGGTTTTAGTCAGTAAAAGTCTGAAACGCTCTTCCGCTCCGCTTAGAGCAGGCGAAGTCATTGGATGATTCCCCACAGTCAAAAAAAAAAAAAAGGCTGAATTTGAACCTGCCAGGGTTGCGGGAAAGTCCGAAAGGGATACCGGAACCTTGGCAACCGGCAACTGAAGGAACACGGGTGGGTTTTAGTCAGTAAAAGTCTGAAACGCTCTTCCGCTCCGCTTAGAGCAGGCGAAGTCATTGGATGATTCCCCACAGTCAAAAAAAAAAAAAAGGCTGAATTTGAACCTGCCAGGGTTGCGGGAAAGTCCGAAAGGGACACCGAGATCTTGGCAACAGGGAACTGAAGGAACACGGGTGGGTTTTAGTCAGTAAAAGTCTGACACGCCCTTCCGCTCCGCCCAGAGCGGGAGAAGTCATTGGATGATTTCCCACCGTCAAAAAAATAAACAAGGCTAGCAACTGTTGCTTCAAAGATTCGCCGTCCCATTTTTTGAGAGAGAATTTCGCCAAGAGTGTAGTGGTGAACCCCAGGCTGAGACAGAAAATACCGAAAATCTTTCTTTCCAAATAGCAGCCTCGAGGTTAATCTTGGATGTATGTTGTTAAAGCAGAAAAAGTCAGGTTGCTTGACTCGAAAGAAAACCGAATTTTGGACCGGTACAAAGTGTTTGACGCCTAGCTTTTTTGCGTAGTTTTTGTAATGTCCGCGCTAAATAAATAGAACTATGTTCCATATTTATACTGTGACTATGTCCTGACGTCCCGAGAGGTTAAAAGAAACACCACTCTAGTACATTAAACTTAAGACCCACTCTACAACTACTGTAGCGGACATGAGAAAATGAGGCACTCCGTCAGCCTTAACCCGTTTACCGCGACACACGCTCTCACAACGCGGGTCTTAACGACCAAACATAGTTAAATATTCAAAAATTCATCAGTTCGACACACAGCAAATAAATACTTTAAAGAAACTTAGGTGGGTTGGTAATTATTTTGTAAGTTATAAATACATACGGGGAAAATAAATGTAGTGTTTATTCTTTATATTATATTATAGAGAAGATTAAAGAACTTGAATATTGCAAGGAGCTCGTGGCTAAGTAATAACAGCCGCTCGGGTCGATCCATCAGGTTAAGCTACGCTTGCCGGGGTTGGTCCGTGGATGGGTGACCATCTTTACATACCCAGACTCCTCCGTGTCTCGGAAAGCTCGCTAAGCCGTTGGTCCCGGCTGTCATTCGTGGATCTTTGACAGTCGTTGCGGGTCGTCAGAAGCCCGAAACTCTGACAGCCAGTCTTACCCAGTTACTGGGTTGTGGAGGTCAGATAGGCAGTCGCTCCATATAAAATACTGGTATTCAGCTGCATCCGGTTAGACTGGAAGCCGACCCCAACATAGTTGGGAAAAGGCTAGGCAGATTAATTAAAGAACCTGAATATTGACCTTATTGGTAGGGTTTCGTACCCAGAGGGTCCCAGTGGGACTCTATTAGGAAGGATCAGCTGTCCGTCCATCCGTCCATGTCAAAGGGCTGTATCTTGTGAACCGTAATAGATAGACACTTGAAATTTTCACTACTATATAAATAAATAATAATAATAAAGTTTATTCATCAAAAGTAACAATACAATGTAACATAATCGGTGAGCCACAAACTAAGCGTCGCTTGTATCTTGTGGCTCTGGAGTGCGAATTTACCAAAGTTATAAAGGTTACATTACAGTTTGAGGATTTTAGGTAATTAATATACATTTCCCATAAACACAGTTATAAAAGTGAAAATATAAAATAAAACATTCTTATGACTCTCAAAATAAATAAAAATAGCAGTTGTTAACGTTGGGGTTGCGCTGTGGGTGTGTGTTTGTGTGTATAAGTGAGTGGAGGTGTGTGCGTGTGTGTGTGTCTGTGTATAGGTGCTATATTAAGGCTTCAGAGTCGTCGTATGATAATTTTAAAAGAGCTAAGGTTAGGGTTTTCTTACAGGTCGCGGTTGAGCAGTCCTTTAGGTCACAGATTTTCAAAACTTTATTGTAAGTGTTAGGATGGGAATAGTAGGTACAGCGTCTAGCTAATTCGGATTTGCATATGATCGCTATAACAACAAATAATAAAAACCACGTGGTGGATGTGTGATCATAGGTTCCCTTCCAAATAATAAAAACCACGTGGTGGATGTGTGATCATAGGTTCCCTTCCAAATGGTTGAGCTGAATGGTGCTGATCCATGCGTCATGTTCGTGAACGGGTGCCATCAGTAGGGACTGGTCATCTCTTAGCTGCCACGGCGTATTTTAAATTATTTTAATTTTTTAATTGTTTTGTTTTTTTATCATTTAATTACGGAAGCTTCTACATTGTACTCACATGTATAATTTCAACATACATGATGTAACCAATATATACGTCATATTGTAACAATATTCTGATTTAAAAGAGTCTCCGTGGAGTTTCTTGCCCGTTCTTCTCCATAGGAACGGAAAAAGATGAAGCTAGTTGCCATTTTTCTGACTGACCGACCCCTTGACAATTCAAAAGTGCCTGTAATTGGTTTATTTGAAATAAATGCTTTGAGTTTGAGTTTGATCTCTGCCCTATCCCTTCGCGGTAAAACAGCTATGATGTTATGTTTTAGTGAAAATAAAATAATATTAAAAATTAAAGGCTCAGTGTCGCGGAAATCTTCATTTGCGAGTCCGACTAGCACTTGTTTTCATTTTTTGATGGGCTCTAAGAGCTTATACATATTCTTTTTCTTTTATAAAATATCACTGTTGGTGATACTTAATTCACATTACAATCTAGCCTATTAGCTGATAAGTAATTTAAATATAACTGAAACTGCTAAGTAACTATAAACTTAGCTTATCTAATATCTTAGCTTATCCAGATGAAGCGATTTACGCGCGAGTTGAGTCGCGCGTAGGCGGTTGCCTATTGTGAAGTATTCCATAATGAGAGCAAAATGCCAGTTTATCATACTCATTACAAATGGCCTCATTAATGTTGAAGCAGGATTTTTGTGTACGATTTTAAAATAGTATTCAGAATATCTCATTAGAAGTAAATCCTTTTTGCGGCTTTCATTTTTAAAAGAGAGTTCGTCAAAATTTCAACAATTTTTGTTTGTGGTAGCAGAGTTTCATAAAAATGCTAACAATTTAGGATTGCTCTGAAACGACAAAACATTTTTCTGGGAAACCTTGTACACTAATTATATCAGCAGGCGTAGCATGAACACCGTTTTGTCGACGGAAGAGTAGACAAAAATGACGTTTCCTGTAGACAGTAGACAGTACGAGACGGCAGCAAAATAGAAAGAGACAACTGCACTTTTTACGAAATTCACTCTTTCACATAATTCGACTCAGAATTCTTTGTTTTATCATAGGATTTATCGGTTGTCAGTGTGATTTTGACAGTAAGTATAGAAAACTTTCTTCCGAAATAGTCTACATCTTTAAAGACCTAGACAAAGATCGTTAGAAATGAAAGACAAAATGACAGATTGTAGAAAGATTTCTACGGTGGATGTCAAAAATGAAGAAACGAACTGTCACTTTGTATAGAAAAAGCTATGTCTATTCTTTGTAGAGATAGAAAGCGCCATGCTACGCCTGCAGAAGGTACTGACCATAAATTCTTTTACATCCTGACGTTTTTGAGTATTCGGTTTATAGTGTGTGATTTTTTATTGGTATTTAATTTGCTTGTTCTCAATATTGTTTTATGGGAAATTAAACTTATTCATGTCCAAACAGAGGTATTTACGAGATTACTGAAATGATTTTTACATTCGTATTTTTCTTCGTAAGCGTTTAAGGGTTCGGAAAGCACGATAAGCCGTTGGTCCCGGCTGTCATTCACAGATTTTTACAGTCATTACGTGTAGTAGAAGCCCAAGGCTGACAACCAGCCTTACTATCATGCTACCCAGTAAGTTGGATTGTGGAGGTCAGAAAGGCAGTCGTTCTATGTTAAATACTAGTTTCCAGCTGCTAGACTGTGGATAGACTGGAAGCTTACCAATATAGTTGGGAAGAGGCTAGGCTGATTGATTAAAATCAGCAATTTTTAACGTCAAAATTACATAAGACAGTCCCCCAAAACCCCCGCCTTTAAGCTGGGAAGAAGTGGCCAGCAGCACAGGCAGCTGTCTGTTCAGTCAGATATCGATACAATAGAATTACATATACGATACCGCAATTTTGCACGCTCCAATACATTCATTCATTGAGGCCAGGGCCGAACCGAAAATTGTAATTTTATTGCTTCATGAAAAAAGTATAATCTAGGCTCATTCGTACGGACACACTCATGTATTGAATCGTGTGGTCCACCACGGATCACTGGCTTTTTCCGCTTTTTTTCAATTTATATCCGAGCTCAACCCTATTTCTCTTTTGTTTATTTTTGGATTGTTTATTAACTAAATACGTCCCTGTATTTAGCGCATTGTGGGCTTTAAAATACCAGTGAGCTTTGATTTCATGAAGGATTTAATTTTTGTATTGCAATATTTTGAAGATTATTTTAATACGTTTGTTTTTTTTTTCATATTTAAACAAAAGCTGGTTTTTAACATAAACATAACATCACATTTGTAATCCCTGAAGAGCTAAAGGCAGAGGTATACTTATAATACACCCTTTCGCTAGTTATGTTTAAGTTCCATAATAATTCCGACAAGCCTATTGCCATCCACTGGGCACAAATCCAGACCGGCCAGGCTACTTACTACTGAGAAATTTCTAATGGAAAAACCCAATAACACTTTACCTGACCTGGGAATCGAACCCAGGACCATATGCGCAGTAGTAGCGGTTGCGACTACTGGACCAACGAGGTACTTAGTTTGGTTTTTGTATAATTATGTTATATCATAATCTATTGTGACTTATAACTTTTTTGGTACTACCTTCCGCCCGCGGCTTCGCTCGCGTGGTATGTGGATAAAAAGTAGCCTATGTCCTTCTCCAAGTCAAGGGCTATCCCCTTGACAAATTTCATCCAAATCCGTTCAGCCGTTTTATTGTGAAAACGTAACAAACAAACTCACATTCGCATTTATATGGGCAGCCCCATATAAATGCGAATGTGAGTTTGTTTGTTTGTATCCCAATTTATTTGGGGTCGACGCAAGATTGTCTTTCCTCCATACTTCTCTATTAGTCGTCATCTCAGTAGTCCCCCTTTCTAGCCATATCATCTTTCACACAGTTCATCCATCGTTTCTTTGGCCTTCCCCTATTCTTATAGCCATCCACATTCATACAAAAAATACTCTTTTATGGGCGAATTTGTCAAATGAAATTGAACAGCACATAGACCGCGTTCATGAGCTGTCAGTGTCAATATTCCGCAATAATTATGACATTGACGACTCTTGAACGAGGTTTGGATGTGTTAATTGCGTTCAATTTCATGGGTGAAATCCGTGCTAAGAGAAGATTTTCTTATGCAACAATCAACTGTTTTCCGACTCGATATTCGAGTCTTCATTGCAGACTCTTATTCATACAGAGTTCTTTAAGATGAAGAATTGTTACCGTTCAACAACTTAAAATATCTTACGATCCCTCGAAACATGAAATAAGAGAGATTTTGGTGAGAGTAAAGTTACACGTCACGACTGTTTGCGTTTGATAAAAAAATAATGACGGGCCCGTTACCATGGTGACGGTAAGGGTTTGTTTGTAACATAAGCTTTTATAGAAAAAATATGAGGAAGATATAGTATGTACACGTGTTGCTCTCATTAGCTGTAAAAAAAAAAAAAAATTCAAAACTATTTATTTCAAAATAAAAGAGACATATTTTAACATTACAATAACGCTTAATCTTTTTTAGAAAGATTATGTGCGTTATCAAGACATAATGCGTTACTCACAAGCGACTTTGACTGATAGTGGACCCACACGTAGGCCCCTCCCCCATTCTAAACTTTTCCACGGTAAAGTATGCTTTTAATATGTTTTTAATTTGTAAACCTTTTTTATTTTCTAATTTTTTAGCTATGTTCTTTGGTAACTTATTCAAAATGTTTGGAAGAGCATACGTCCAGGCCCTTTTACCATATTCATTATTGACTTTTGGTAATTTATATAAAGGCAAGTATGACAGGATACGAAAATAATTTGGTCTAATTCTTTTTTGTAGATTACTCATATGCATAGAGTAATCAGAAACAACAGCTAATTTCAATTTATCAAATACATTTAAGACTTTACAATATTGAAATAACATATCATAATCAGGTTTATACTTAAGTTTAGTTTAAAAAAGGGCTGTCAAGGACAGATTTTCAGGGTTGCACGAAAGGAGACTTCCTCGAGCGGCGTTGTTATAAATCGTACTGCGATTCCAAACGCCCGGCGTAACCAGTACAGCTAGCACTCGGCACCGCAGAGACTAGTTGACCAATCCTTTTTCCACGATGGTAAATCCAGATTTTTAGGTTATTTGGTTACTTAAAGTTAATAGGTACTGTTGTAAGAAACTTACAATTTCAAGACCCCTTGGAAAGACTGCTTGTCAGACTTTCGGGCTTCTGACAACCCGTAAAGACTCTCAAAGAGGTACAAACCGCCGGGATCAACGGCTTAACGTGTTTCCTGAAGCACGGAGGGGTTCGATGTAATGGATGGTCACCCATCCATGGACCAACCTCGGCATGCGTTGCTTAACCTTAAAGGTCGACCTGTGTGGTCTATGGCTGTTATTATTCAGCCACGAGCCCCTCAAATAAAAAGCAATTATCTTCTGCTAATAAGCAATTATTCACAACGATATCTTCTGAAAATCTTTATAAGTTCCCCTTATCGAGATAACCGGAGTCATTAAGTTTTTTTTGGCAAAACGCTTTTACTATCTTGAAATTGGAACGGTGCCTACTTCCTAAAGAAAAAGAAGAAAGACCCGACTCGTATCATTCTACGATCTGATTTTTATCTTTGGAAAATTGTAGACAGTTGCTAGTCCATTTACCCTAGAAGGAATATTTTCAGAGGATAAATGCATGACTACAACTGTTAAAGGAAATAAGCTTTCAGTAGGAAATTCTACAATTATGTACAATTACAAAATTGAAACGGAACACGCTATTTCTGTTTATGAAAAAGAAAATAATGTCAAAGAATTTATAGGAGAAAATAAGCTAGTAATAATCATAGAAAAACAGTTACCGTCTACAGACCGTTCACTATAACTTGTCCCTTGCCGTCATGTTGGCATCGTTGCTTGTGAAGCTTACTTTCAATACTAATAGAGTTCAAAATGGCGACTCACAGATCAGTGCTACCAATCGCGTCACAGGACAAGTTATAATGAATGCACAATATGTTAAAATATCAGGCTGACGATATTAAAAGGTTTCACTAAAACCCTTTAACGTTAAACAAAAAAATATTATTCGAAAAGGGAACGGATCAACTGCCAGCAATGCGTGACCCAGCGTCGTAACAGATAATTATAATGCCTTCTTTTCACGAAACTTTGAAACTTTACCTATTTTCTAATTAAGTACTCCTTTGTGATATAATCGTCATTCATTAGAACCATTATCCTTATGTTTTTTTAATTAAAATTTTAACTCGTTCTCCATTCAGTTTTTATTTTTAATGTTTTCCTTAGTTTATGGTCTACCTATCAAAGGAATTTCTTTTGACATTCTGCGCTTTTGAATATGTACGCCTTTGACTTTCTACGCTTATGACATTCTGCTCTTTTGACATTTTGCAACCCACTTGTCATTTAGAGCTTTTCACCTTAGCATCCTAAACGATTTCTTTATGTTGTCTGGTTTAGTTATCTAGTTTTATGTTTATGATTGAGGATTATCTAAATTATTCAACTGCTTATTGTTTCTTTTTTATTTATTCGTCTTCCATAATAATGTCTTTCAAGTTATCAACTAGGTACCTACTAATCTGTCCTTCTTGTTTAGATATTATTTCATTCCATTTTCACGTATTGTCAAGATACGACACTTGCTTGATATAACATTTACTCATTTACACAGCCGTCGTATATTATCGATAAAACAAACAAATAAAATATTAGCAATAAACATTGCTCTATTTCTGTTCCCAAATTTAACAATAAAGTGAAAACCTACGTTCTCTGAACCCCGTAACTGTTTCTGTATTTTTATAGGCATTCGAGCTCAGGCTCCAGAAAAACATTCCTACACGAAAAATAAATTATTTGTGAGCAAAAAATCGTGTACAAATAGAAGACAAACGGAACAACACGAAGACATGCCTCGGTTGAGTTAAGGTTATACCACACTGAACTGAGTTTGGTATAGTACCTTAATTTGATTTAGTATTGTAGTAAAGGCTTTACTTTAGTGTCTACAATTGAAAGAACAAGGGTCATTGTTTATCGTTACTGGTGAAAAAGGTCTGGAGCAGTTTAGGTATTACAATTTTGTAACAAGAGGAACTAAATAAATTGAAACTATTATTTACAGCCAATATTATGCATCACAATTCCTTCAGTTCCAGCAGTACGAGAAAAAATATAGAGGGGAAAAAAAAGAAAAATATTAAAAGAGAGAAAATCAGGAAAAGTTTGAAGAAAGGTTTTAGTTTTTGATTTAGAATCCAGATTCCTTTAAACGTTTTTGTTTGTCAACAAGAAACTATGACGTAGACGAAACACATATAGAGTCTTGCGTCAAGTAAGTAACCTTTTTGTATGCAACTTCGAATTGCAAACAGCTAAAAACTAATAAAAAATGCAATGGACTATAAAAGTTGTAATCTCAAATTAGTCGTGAAAACTCTTGAAATCGTAAAAGTTATAGAAAACTTTACTATTTAACAATAGTAACTTTACTATTTAAGAATAGCAACTTTACTATTTAACCATAGTTAAAACTGCCAACAGCCAAATCGATTTCATTCATTTTACAATCAATGTAGAACCGCCTTAATATCTCACATACCGAGAATGCCTCCTCAGATGTTCAAAACACGTGCCCTATAAAAAGTATTCACCGAGGCTGTCACAGAATCAATGTGAGCCTTGTAACTGATATATGGTTCACGTTTGAAGTAAATATTTTAGTTTCACCGGCTTTCTTTTGTACTAGCTCTCCAAATTTATAGCCTCGGAGGATCTAGAATGTTTCCACAATCTGTCAATGACATTTAGAGCTGAATTGTTCCTGTAAAGGTCGGTTTTAACAGAATTTAAGGGCCTTACCACAAAAACTTAGACACCTGTTCAACGCGTGTCTAATGTCAGTTTTATGTCAAACTCCATACAGAAATGTCATATTTAAAAGGCTAAAGAACTGATAAACACGGTTTTGTGGTAATAAGGTAAGTATTTCCAATTGTGTGCTGACATTTAACGGTTTTGAATGGTCTAATTACTAGGTAGGTGAAATGAATGTCATGTACGGTTACTTTAGAAAAGTAGCTGCGTTAATCAAAAATGTCAACGTTAAAATTTTAATTATGATATTTTCTGAAGATGTGAATTTCATGAAAATAATTGGCTAACATTAATAGAGTTAGAATTTTTAATTTAAAAGCGTAACTAATTATTACAACAGCGTTCAAAGTGTGCTTTCATGTGTGTTTTATATGAGTGTGTAGCAAAGTTAATTCATGCTAAAATTCAAACTATAATGAGCTTTACTTAAAAAGCATTTATAATTAAATGCTTTTTGCAAATGTGAAAATTTATAATGAAACAGTCACAATATTTACAAAAGATGGAAATTAATAGTAACTTACAACAACATCAAAGTTTATTAAGTAAAGAATTTTTGAATTATAACAAGATCATGACAGGACAAGTTTCAAAATGAAGGCTTCAAGTAAGTTTGTCAGTGAAAGTAAAGTTAACGAATTGGGATTGAGTCTCTCCTCAGCATTGTTTCTACCTTTTGTGCGAAGAAGAAGTGATATTACAAATTAATTTAGACGTTTCGCCCTACAATGTTCGCACAAAGTTTTCGATATATAGGTAGCTTGCTGAATGAGTCATAAAGTGCTTACTCCGCTAACTTCAATTTTCAATGCAGTTGAATTTATTGTTGGCCTATTTTCAGTATTGAAATATTTATTTATAATTTGATTAATGACTTCAAATTATATCAGCCATCGATAGTCATTAAGTTGATCAATATTCACAAAGTTGAATATGAAATAGAGCTCTTTGGTTCTGAATTGTTTATAATTGATTAAATAAAAATGAAAATTGTTTATCATCCAAGTAATGCCATGGAATCAGTATGTACAGTCACGGACTTTAATTGATGAGCCACCTTCAAACTTTTCAATTTTGCAGTTTCATACATTCACGAGATTACACGATTAAACACGAACTCAAATCGCACGCTCGTAAACAAGATGACAAATAAATTACTTTTAATCGGAAATAGTCTTATCCATAGAGGTTGACTAATAAGTAATAAGTTATCAATGATAAAAATAAATACAATGTTGCATTAAGTTTATCCAATCTATTTGATACCGACCTCTTTTGAATCATTTATCATTAACTCGATAATTCTGAAAACTTAACTGAAGACAGTGACAGTTGAATTATCGATGTCAGAGACGTTACTTTCGAACTTGTCGAAATGACTAATAATATTTCTCCGTACGCTAACGTTACTATCGCAACAGTAACGATAAACAATCGTAGGTTACTGTTGCTAGACCTGCAATTGGTTGACTTTGGGTCGCTTTGGGTAGTCACTCTGCTGTCAAGTTTGTAGTTCTGGTTAGCCAACCGGTAAAGATATGAATGAAATATAATTTTCTTCTTCTAATACGAAGACATATGACTTTGCGTGTCGGGAAATGAATAAACCCGATTTGCATTACACGGCTAAAATACGAACAGTGCCAGGTGGCTCATCAATTAAAGTCCGTGACTGTACAATAAAGTACAACTAACCTCAGTGGGTAAAATGTAATGAGGTACTGAAGTTCACAGGTTAAACACAAATTGAGATATCGTAAGTGGCATAAAATATTACCTACAGTAAGGTTATAGAGGAGCTCGTGGCTACGTAATAGCAGCCGCACTGGTCGGTCCATCAGGTTGGCCGGGCTTGGTCCGTGGATGGATGATAACCAGGCCATCTTTACATACCGAGACTCCTCGTGGCTCGGAAAGCACGTTAAGCCGTTGTGCCCGGCTGCCATTCGTGGATCTTTGACAGTCGTTGAGGGTCGTCGGAAGCCCGAAAGTCTGACAACCAGTCTTACCAAGGGGTATCGTATTACCCACTTACTGGGTTGTGTAGGTCAGATAGGCAGTCGCTTAATGTAAAATACTTTGTAATATAAATATAGTTTGGAAAAGGCTAGGCAGATTGAGTTAGGTTATAATGTGTTAGTTACCAGTGAGCCCTAAACTAGGCAAAAGTATTTGTATTAATTTATTCATCTACATATTATATATCTATTATATCTATTATATCTTATTAGTATATCTTGGTATCAGTTGTTGAAGAAGCATGGGTGGATGATATTCTAGGTACATTTTATTTTTCTTTATTGAAACTCCGTACTACGCTAGGCCAGACAGAGAGTTTTTGACAGATTTTCCATACAAAATCTGTCAAAAACTCATCATTGCGAGACCATTGACACGTTCGTAAATTAATAGACTTGGCCCCCTAATCAAGGTCAAAGTGTTTTCCAGTCTGGTGAACAAGACTCCTCTCCTCTAACTCCTCCTTGAGTAATAATGAATGGCCTTATATAGGCCCTATAGGCATTAGTGCACTCTAAATTAAGGACCTTTTCATTATGTCTGATCAACCACCAGCGCCTTCGCCACCGAGCTTTTGCGAAATACCAGTGCCTTGATATATTTTATTACCGCGATTGTGCGATTATGAACTATAAGTCATATAAAATAAGGTTCTAATGCTTGAGAGTATTGTATTGAGCAGCCCAATTCGACTTTACAACTAAATACACGTCCTGGCTTGAATCAAACCACATAATATTAATATACCAGAACTTTTCAATGGAACTATTATCAGAACTGAAGTTACACCTACGAATAGTTTCCAAACTCACACTAACTATTTCTAAGGAACAATTTATTCCATATTAGTGTTAATTTATGAAACTTTAAAAAATACTTAAGGAGAACACGTAGTCTGTGATTTAAATTGTCAGTTACACTCATTTAGAATGTGCATTTTAGAGTACCTATGCTTAAATGGTTCGGTTTGTAAAGGGGATGAATGAAAGGCGATTAACAAAAGGTATTTACAGGACAGATGTGAGTAGCAACGCTGGGAGGAACGCTGTAGAAGAACACAACACGGACCTTTAGTGATGTTCTTTCGAATAGTCAGTCACGTAATACTCGAAGCAGGCGTGCGTGTATAACCTGCCGATCTATTATGTAAAAATCTCACCGTGAAAACTTAGGTGAAGTGAGCTTCAAGTGAGCAGCTGGTCTATTTTTTAAACACCTCACCGTGAAAACTCAGGTGAAGTGAGCTTGAAGTAAATTACTTGAAGTCATTCCAGCTGATGCTAGGGATTGACACTATTGACAACTCACTCTAAGCTCACTTCACGTGACTTTTCACGGTGAGATTTTCACAAAATCGATCGACTGGTCTATTCTGTAAAGACCTCACCGTGAAAACTTAGGTGAAGTGAAGAATACCACTACTGTTGATGCTAGTGGTTAACTATATTGACAGTTCACTTCACTTAAGGTTTCACGCTTAAATTTTGACGGCATATGACGCTGATGTAGGAACGTAAACGAAGCAAGAGTATGTAAGGAGTATGTAAGGATCGTAGCAGGTGGCGTTCGGTAGTTTGTAGCCTACTAGCGTGCCTACCCTCATGGGAGGAAGGTGTGAATATTGTATGTAGTATTGTGTGATGTATGTAGTTTGTAGCATCGTTAAATATTTCATAAAACGCGATTCAACTTTGATTATTAATTCTGATATTATTACTATTGGCGGCGATAAGCGCGTTATTGTCACTCGGTTTTTAATAAAACCGCAAATATTTACAGTTAACTGTTTTTATACGAGTATTTTGTGTTTGCATTTTTTATTTCCGTGTGTAAATACAGTTTTATGAAATATATGAGATAACAGTAGCATGTTTTTTGTTTGAGCATATAAACTTTTGGAAGCATTATGTTAAGGTTCATTCTGAAATAAGCAGAAAGTTCTTCCCGTTTTTCAGAAAAAGAATTTTTGTGCCTTTGAATCGGGTAAAGTACAAGCAAAAAGCCTTCCTTTGCAAAGATGGACAGCTGAGATTCTGAAGAAAAATGCAGGTAAAGATAAAAGACGAAGACTTACTTTTTCATTAACGTCTTATACTAGACGTCATAAATTAAAATAGTCCTTTATCGTCTCACTGACAAGTAAAAAACAAGGAGTCACGGTGTCTAGATGTCAGCATTTTAAGAAATATTCAAGGGATTTCTTCCAATTTATCCGCTTGTTTTTCTCTCTGTATTCTGTCCACTGCTAGGCAAAGGTTATCTTTTCTCATTTCCAATACTCTCAATCTTCAGCTCGTGTGTAAAGCAACGTAAGTTGGTGTGTTGTTTACCTACAGAGCGTTTTTTAAAACCGTAAAGGCAAACCTCGCTGTCATCTGTCCATGACAGCTGTCACTGCGGTCGATATATGGCGGACACCGCTCTTCTAGGTAACCGTAGCTTAAGTAAAAAATAAACATATTAAAGAGGAAAAGTAGACAATGAAAAAGGGTTACTAAAAACGCCTTCAAAATAAATGAAGCTTACAAATCAAACTGCGACGTCAGACAAAATTAGCAGCTGAACCCGCATCGAACGAGTACTGTAATTGGTCGATTTATTTCCGTAAAACTTCCGCTTGACCGACGCTTTGTCGCGGTTCCTATGCCCAGGTTATATGAAACGGCTATTTGTTTTAGAGCAGATGAAAAATGTTGACTCGGAGTTGGAATAGTTCATTTGTGTACTCACTCTGTCGGAGGATTTTGATAAACATTTTGAGCAAATAGATAGTTAATTAAAAAACTTGTTTTAATTTTGGAGGTAGTTTGATGGAAATACGACTCCAAAAACTTGTTGTGTATAACGGACCGAAATACATGATTATTTACAAGAGTATTGAAATCACGTTCATAGTCCAAAGACAAAGCTCAGACAAAAGTACTTTAGTTTTGTCTGGGCTATGTTGGCGACCGATGACATTTACATCAATAGAGATATTCTGGGAAAATCTGTGAAAAGTTGCATACCTACATTTGAAATTCTCTAATCTTTTACAACAAGATAACCCTAACTAATATTATAAATGTGAAAGTGCGTTTGTTTGTTTGTTTGTTAAGTATTTGTTACGGCACATGGGAGACCTCGACCTGGAGAAGGACATAGGCTATCCTGGACCGTAGACGAAGTCGCCGGCAACAGCTAGTATATATTATAATCAAGATGGATCTTCAAAATTTTAAGGACATCTAAAAATCATTATCGAGTGGTTTTCTTGTCACTCGATCATTTAATTTCACTACATAGCTCAACAAATAGCCAAACTCTGAAAATATAACCCTGAAGCCTTTTCTTATACTAATATAATTTTATTTATAATCTAATCATTCTTATTATTTTTATATACAATCTAACACTAAAATTATATACAAAACGAAATAAAAAGTATTATAGAAAGTAGGGCTCATAGGGCGTCAAAAAATTCTTCCGCATCGCTGTCAGTGGGAAAAGTGCCCAAAAGGCTGGCAGCATTGCCACGTTGGAAGACAGATTGTTGTCTCTTCATAAGCCCAAACTGTATTCATGCATCACTCGCTCGAAACTAGTACAAAACATACTCTGTCTTAGTTAAGCTAAAGTTAGTTAGCTTGAGCTAATTGGACTACCTCGGCCACCATCCAATTAAGCTATAATGCTACCATTTGAAATGTGTCCAAAAATATCGCAGAAAAATTTACCATTTTCGTGTCATGCATTTTCTGTTTTCAACTTTAATTTGAATGGCAAAATCAATGTTGAGTCGTTCAATGGGACATATATTATAAGGTCATATTAAGGAATTTTGTGGAGAATGCCCATAATTCTCAGATCATTCTGTCGACGTTTTCGTCTTCTCCCGAATTAGTTCGACTTGTAGGGAAATAACTCACCGCGTAATAAACCGCGTTCAAGAGTGTAAAATTGTAGTGGTCTATTGAAACTGGCAGCTCAACTCGCTTTAGAAGTGTTGATAGTGATCAATTTCATTGGTGAAATCCGCACTTGATCATTAAAACAATCGACGTGTGCAGTCACGTCCTGCAACCCCACCTTCAGTATATGCAGAGCTTCATGCTGAGGTAAAAAATATTTCACCAAGTCTCGTCTCAGGGTTGACTCTCCGGAGTGCGCCAGGTGTACCAAAGTACCATCATTCATTGTGGCTCTTTTAATGCACACCTTAATTACACCTGTTGAACGGAAAACCTCCCGATTGGCCTCTGTAATAAATATCAAAGGCAGAATATTAATACGTTTGTGTCAAGTAAATAGGTATCTATAAAGTTATGGAAAATTCAACCTACGGAAATAGTGACCGAAGGTTGAATTTTGGGTATCATAGGTAAGGCAGGGGATAAACCTGCCTTTCTCATGATATCTTTGAGTAGGTGAGAGGCATTAGTTTTGCCGGAAACCACAAAGCTAACGTGAAGCTACGTAACAAAAATACCTGAATGCTAGCTGCCCGTGTATATCACTGTCCGCCATCAAACGGACCTACAAACGTACGGTCAGCGACAAAAGTCAATTTAGAACGCTACTTTTACAAATAATCTAAATTAGCACAATTTTAAGATAGTTAATTGATTCAGGCGTGACTTTGCGGAAATCCATTACAAAATACAATAGACGCTGATATATTTAGTAACCTATTCCGCTTGACTATTCTTCAAGAGTCATAAAAACCCAGCCTCCCAGCCACCTCTTCAGGATGACGATAAGATGAAGATGAAGAAGCTTGAAGATGCCTCGTTGAGAGGTGAAACACGTGTCGATTTCTTACAGGGTTTTTATGACTCTTGAAGAATAGTCAAGCGGAATAGGTTACTAAATATATCAGCGTCTATTGTATTTTGGCACAATATTATTCGATATGTCACCGTAGGATTGTGAAAACCGTTAGTTTATTTATGATGTATCAGTATTTCCAATAGATTATAAACTGTCGAAAAATTGTGAACTGGGTTAGGTTAGGTTAGAACTGTTACCAACCGGGTGCGAACCAAGCGAGCTCTACTTCGTTACGTCACAAGCAAGTTTGATACCAGTTCACAATTTGTCGGTTTCCCATCGATAGATCTATACAACGTGTAGCAGAATAAGCGCAAGACCTGAAAGTAGTTTGCTCAGAATCGGCTTCTGAATCGGTTTCCATCATTATTTTTATGTGTTAATTTTTCATGAAAAAATCTTTTCTTTGACTGAAATTAGAATCACCGCGTCTTAACAAGGTAATAAGATATTTTATGTAAGGAAATTTAAGACTTATCTCAAAGCAATAAAGCCTATTCAAATGCATAACCAAATTTGTAATACGCTCATAGCTATCCTATGTGTAGTGCGCGGTAAATAAAATAGTTAATTTAAGGAAACTTAATCCTTATTGCAAAGCAATATGTCTAATTTAAATGCATAACCTAATTTGTTGTTCGGTCATTTTTTACACTCACATAAACATTGCTTTTTATTACGTTTGAGCTAGTTGTGTTAAAACGAAATTTAGACCTAATCCCAAAGTAATAAAGCTTTTTTAAATGCACGACCGAATGTGGTCTTTCACATTCTAAGAAATTACAAAATATTAGGAATTTTGTGGTTCGTTTTTTGCAAATGGAAGATTAATGTGAAAGAGGGAGATGCATTAATTTGCCGACTTACCCCTTTGACGTTTGATATGCCGCCGCAAGCGCCGTCACCGCCCGCGGTGCGCCCGCTCACAAGGGTAGTTATTCGCCGGCAGCGAGCGACAAGTGTTCCCGAATGTCATTTGTTTACGTGCGCGATAGCAGTCCAGTACACCAATATTCAGTACACGGAGATGGTGAGGACACTGGCTCGTTGCTACGATAATGTCGAGTTAGCGTGTCGAGAGTTCAACGCAAGATATGGTACCAGATTGAGCGCCAGGACAATGTTAAGTGCAACTCAGCGTCTGAGGGACTCCGGTACCTTTCGTCCTAACACGGCCATAGATACAGGGGCGAATGTGCGCACTAATTTCTTCTTTCTTTCTTTCTAAATAAACTAAATGTGCATCGAGCAAGGCGGTGGACATTTCGAAAGTGTATTAAAAGGAGACGAAGAAAAAATAGTGACATAGTGTAGTGTAAATACATAGTTCAGTTCTGTAAGTACCTTCATGTTTACCAATTTTAATTACTGTAAATATTATGATTCAAATCTTTTAAACACGCAGACTTTGAATATGATATCGCAACAGTTGGGTAGGTATGCATCAGAGATAATAAGTGAGTCGGGCGGCCGCCAAAAAGACCACCCTATCACGTTTACTGATAGATCGTAGACGGCCGAAAAGTTGCTTGATTTAAAAATGCTTCCGCTTTACTAAACCTTAGAATCTTAAAATTAAGTAAACAAAGCCTACAGTCAAAAGCCAGTGAAAATGTGATGGAAAGATGGAATCATAATTTTACTAGTAATGTTCGGTCATTGAACTAACGTACATACCTAATGCGCTTGCTTGTAGTACCTACCTACCTAGCCAGCTGGCAGGCACACGCACGCGTGCGGCGCGCTATTAGTGTGCGTGGAGATCGTGTAGTGTGCTCAAACGTTTCATGTTTAGTCAGGACGTCTATTTTATAAAAAAATACTTGGTGTGGTTTAATTAAATTAAATTACAGATATTACTTTAGTCTTATAATTTAATATTCTAATTGGGGTGTATGAGCTCTTGCGTTTATTCCGTTACACGTTGTATAGAACTATCAAAAAATAATGCGTTAAATTGTAAATGGTTGGTTGCAGTTCATTTTTTGTCCGTTTATAATCTAACGGAAATAATACCGATAGATTATAAACAAACAAAGTTCATAATTATAGGGTGACTTATACATTTTATTTATTTTAATTTTACTACTGTTCCGATTTTAATTTAATTATTTAGCATAGGCCAATTAATTTAAAATTTGAGCACTGTAGTGTAAATTGACTTACTCAAAATTAAAGCTCTCCCTCTGTCCTACTTTGCAGTGCCCGACAGGGCCCACAATAATCATGTCTTTGTAAACCTACAACCTAAGTTCACATTGTGGAATGCAATAAATATATTGAGCATTGAGACTTTTGGCGCTGACTGTACCTAATGTGGACAATATTTCAGAACTCGAGAGACTCGGGTTGACATGTTCATTAAAATTAATAGAGGGACAGATAGAACTGAGGATAGTTTATAAAAGTCTGGGTCTTTCGCATTAAACATGTACGCGGGGGTGAATAAGGTACGATATATCAAGTTATATATATTTCCAAAATTAACTGACCTCCCTTTGTACAGAAAAACTATACAATGCGTGGTCAGCTTGCATTGGAAAATACAGTTTGGTAAATTATGTCATCATTTGTCTACCTCAATGTTGCGTATATTGATACAGCTGATGTTTTTAAAGGATGTGAAATTTTTTGAGAAAGATGTTTCTCAAGTTGATATATTGGCGCTAGGAGAATTATAATATAATAGAATAGAAGCTCGTTGCTAAGTACGAGTCGATCCATCAGGATGAGCTACGCTTTCCGGGGGTGGTCCGTGATGGTGGACCATCTTTACATACCGAACTTCCTCCATGCCTCGGAAAGCACGTTAGGCCCTTGGTCCTGGCTGTCATTTGTGAATCTTTGACAGTCGTCACGGTTCGTCAGAAGCCTGAAAGTCTGATAACCAGTCTTACCAAGGGGTATTGTATTACCCAGTTGCTGGGTTGTGGAGGTCAGATAGGCAGTCGCTCCATGTAAAATACTGGTATTCAGCTGCATCCGGTTAGACTGGAAGCCGACCCAAACATAGTTGGGAAAAGGTTAGCCAGATTGATGTGTGGATAATAGCAGTAGATGATGGTAGTTTAAGATTTTATTTAGAGTACCGGTAAAACTGTAATTTTAGCTTTTAGCGAAGGTTTAAAAGATCTTGGAGTTACTGTATTGACAGAGGACGCTACGACAGTAATAATATATTGCCTTACGATAATGATGTTACAGCTATTGATGTTAATGAGATTACCATTCACGATCGGAACAAAGGTATTTATGTGTAATCAGGAACCAACATGACAGCTGATTGCATTCCTATATCTTAGATAGTTAAGCACTATAATCCAAGTACGAGTATTACTACCTATTATGCTAGATAACAAATCAATCATTGTTAGCATACCAGTAATAGTTTCACCATTGAAACAACAAAGTACTTAGTTTAATTGTTCTCCTTCGTGGGTTGATGTGATTACCCCCCGGGAACATGTTACCTAAGATTAAGTTGACAATAATGCTCTTCGACCTTTATTACGTCCCTTACGCCTTAAGAACCATAACCCTTTTCCTCCGCGAATTTACGGTCTTCCGAAGATTTATAAGTCAATTATGTATGGGTCTTAAATCTTTTTTAGGTATCCAAGGTAACTATTACTCTTTCGATCTTCAAGGGTTGCTGACATTTTAATAATCTGATTAGATTGTCGAAGGCTTGTGGGAAATCGAACATTCTTTTCTTATTTCTATCAAGGCTGTTATCTTCTATAGGTTTTTTCGGAGACAATAGGAAATGAACTCCAATTCCCGATTTATCCTCCCCGGAAAGTAGTTTCTTTTCCTGTTTTTGTTATATATATCAATATTGCTTACCTCTTGTACCTATGTTTTTGTTAAGCATAGCTGGTAAACCAAGATTTCCATAAAACGGTGACGACATAGCGATTCAATTTATTCATTGCTGAAAATTGATTATTCCGCCATTTACGTTCTGAATTCCTTCTGAACCGGCTTAATTTACTCAATTGAGCAATATTCAAAATCAAACACGTCAACTACAGGTATATAGATCGAAACAAATGCGTAAACACAGCCGTATAATCTCTTAATGAGCTTACACACATTATACTCGCGGAATCCGCTTACAATTTATTAGGACCTTTCAAGAGCATACATAAGTTATGTTTATGTTCTTGTAAAATGGACTTAAGACGAACTTCGTCGCGTTCGGTGTAAAGTCAACATAAAACGGAATTGAGTTGCCGAGATTTTCAAAGTTAATGAACTTTTTATAGAGATACTGTTAAAGGTGATGTGTTCCGTGCTCTGAGTGGGTTATTGGCCAATTCAAGTGCTATTAGGTGATGGGAATGTTTTGTTTTAGTTCTGAGTGCTTTGAGACCTTCTAAAGTATAATCTAGTTACAAAAATGCACATCTTAGAGACGTTAACCTTGTAAACACCACAGATATTATGAATTTTTCATTACCTCTTACCAAAATTTTTAAGACATGACATGTAACATCTAGAAACCCGCGTGGTGGATAACGGCCCACTCCCTCTCACAGAGAGGAGGCCTATGTCCTAGCAGTGAAAACATTATTATAGACTGATAAATGCCAAGTACCTAAAGTAAAAAATGTGCGCATTGATGTGTGTGTACGTATTGTTGCCTAAAAATTTGTATTTATTTTCAAGCCATACAATTGCACGAACAAGAATAATAGTTGTAAAGAATAGAATTTGTGCTAAAAATATAGCAACACAACATCCATTGGAAATAAAAAACAATCTTACTAAAACACGGTCGCTTCGGGCTATTTGATTAGACCGAACAGAAACGGACGAACTCGGAAGTATGGTACAATTTATACAGGCTGAGCGATAGGAGAAAGCTGAATTATATTAACTTTATTTGTAGAATTTATAATGTTTCTATTTTCAATTCTGTTACACATTTATAATATAAACACTCATTTTATGTGAAAGATATTATGAAAGAAATAAAGTTTAGTTTTACACTAAATTTCGATTAGATATTGTGTATTCGAAATGTTAAGGATTTGGTGGTATACGTGCATAATTTTAAAGTTTATAAACATTTAATAAAAAGATTGTTACTCTGGCCATGAACCAGCAATCGCAGTATGACTGTATGTATCTTCTACTATAAATACGAAGACGAGTGACTTTTCCTTACTTCATTTATGACATCGCACCGTGGCGCGTGGTTACGTTTCTAAAATCTTTCATTCTGTCCTTCATTTCTTCCGTTTCTACGGTAGTCACGCGACACCGGTACTACAATTACCGTGAAGTTTCATAGAAATTGTTCCATCAGAAACGCACCGCACCGTCGCGTCGCGTCTTTTTGTGAGAGCCTTTAAGGGCATGTATACCAAAACGTGGATTTCTGTTTCGTTTTATTTTTCAAAAGACAGATTCTAATGAATATAGCGGGAGAGATAAACAATTTTACATCGATAATCGATAAGATAATTGATTTGAGACAAAAACTACATTCCAAAATCGTTTATTACTTGCACCAACCCCAAAAGTCCTTTTTACCTTAAGATGTAGGACGCCTATGATTGAACGGCAAATGAAAGTCAAAGTAGTACCGGAAAACCAATACATCATTTTGTATTTAAACTAGGCGAAACATGTTTCTAGAATCTTCGCCTCTGGGAATGTTCACATTTGATTGATGGTCATATACTAGGTCTTAACTTTGAACACCCCATATGATTGATGCATGTAGTTCGTAGATGAAATCGATGAGGTAAATATTTGAAGAGGTGGGGAGGTTTTTTGAATTAATTAAACTCTGTCCGTCATTCTATTGTTTTGATAGGATAAATTAATGAATTGATTAAGGTCTTGTTTTTTTATAGAAATCTATCGGATGATTTTGTTATAAGTCACATTGCTGCTTGTTGATTTAGTAAATGCAAATGCGAGTGATGAGGGCCTAGACAAGTGACAATCGCTTCGGAAGCGTTTCGAATTTCTACAATGACTTTCAACAGGATTGACATAAGCTTTTCGATAGCTTATGTAAGTCCTATACATTTTTTCCTTTTCCATCATCGTTATCGCTAATAGAATTTCACTTTGTCTAGGGCCTCAGATCAGTCAGTCCAAACAGTAGTAACCTGGAGCCTCGATTTCTACCCAGTGAATAGCAATAGGCTCGCCCACAATAATAAAAGAAAGTTAAGATATACCTCTTTCCACCCCTCCAGGGTATAAAGGCTTTTAAGGAAATAGAACATAATTATCACGATTCGAAGTTGATGAAAATTGGTAACTGAAGTATAAATTTTCGACAAGATACTCATTGAAAACTGTCACGTAGATAGTTGAACAAAGTTTTTCAAAACTTAAATCACCAATTCCAGTGAAAGTTAGCTAAAGTTTGGAATTTCGTAAATTATCGAATAATTTTAACTTTGTTCAGGTTGAAGTTTATTGATTTTTAACCAAAGTTAGTGAAGCATGTGATAGTAGAGACATTTGGAACGACATGGACAGTAAATATGGTAATAAAATAACCCAATAAAGATAAATAAATGTTCTTCAAGTTGATCAAAATCAATTATTCTGCTTCCATTAAGCTATGGAAATAGAAAAATTGATTTGCACATACTTAGAATATGAGAAAAAGGTTATGCCGTGGGAAAAACATAAGAGAGTAAGCAAAAATCTGATAGTACCGTGGCTGACTGTTTACGAGTGCAGCATTTACATCGCCGCATACGAATACTGACGTCATCACGCAAAGTCCTGCATCACGCAAACAGTGTTTACCGCACGACTAACATACAAAGTCCCGATAATAATCGTCGGGAGTACTGCAGCCTGCTGGTCGGAGGATCTTCCCTTTTCTAAATGGAGGACGTGAGAACTTTACACCTTATTCCTCATTCCTATGATGGTGATCCCGAATATGGATATTGATGCATCCTTCGAGCAGCTACTTGACGTGACGCCATCATCTTGACTTCCTCAATCTTTCAAGCGGCTAGTCACACAGCCAGTCTCGACCTACCAATAAGTATCACCACGAGAGGAGGCTCGTTTTAAAACCATTTCAGAAATACTGTTATGTTCGTACAAAATTCATTCAAATAGTCCAGTTTACTTCCAAAATAATTAAAGTATGTGTGTCATCATCATCTGCATAGCCTTTTCCCAACTATGTTGGGGTCGGCTTCCAGTCTAACCGGATGCAGCTGAATACCAGTATTTTACATGGAGCGACCTCCACAACCCAGTAACTGGGTAATACGATACCTCTTGGTAAGACTGGTTGTCAGACTTTCGGGCTTCTTTCGGCTTCAAGTATGTGTGTATAATATATAATATTATTTCGAGGCATTGAATTACAACGACACACAAAATATCAAGGCTCCTCTCTTAATCCTCTAAAGCGAGTCTGTAATTAGTCATGTCCCAGATACAGCATCCTGACTTAATGTGCTACCTGCTACTTAAAGCGGCCCGATTACATCCCCAACTCAATTTGTCTCGAGTTCGCGCTTTAAAGTATTAATAAGTCAAGCTATGAAGATACAGAGCGAGGGAAACTGGCTTCAAGTTTTGAAAGAGATTAGAATTATTCATACTTGGCTGTTTTCAAGCAACACGTCGAAATGTATATGCCGATGATTATAGGAATAAAACAAACAGTAAAGTCCTCAAAAATAAAAGAGAGAAGAAAGATGTAGTAGATATTTATGAAAGTTTATATGGCTAGAGAGCTTCAGTGTGGGTGATTACAAAGATAATGGTACTATACAGATGACGAAGAGATATTTTTACTAAAAGTCCTGAAACTGATTCACAAACTAAGCCAGGGCTTGTAGGTATTTAGGGAGTCAGTCCTCAGACATGCAGCATTACTAGAAAATCATTTCAACTTAATTTCGTGACGTAAATTATGATGATAATGAACAATAAGCAGTTTTTCCATGACCGAATGGTCTGTTTATATTTTTTTACACTACGTAAGTGTTGTATCTACACCTCCCAGCACAGTGATAGTGGTGTGACCTTCGGACTGCCAAGTCATAGGTCTCGAGTTCGAACCCAAGTCACGCACCTCTGACTTTTTATCACTTGCTTCATATACGGTGAAGGAAAATATCGTGAAATATAAAATAAAATAAAATATTATATAAAACATCGTGAAATATCGTGCCTGAGAGATATTTCTCGACGCCATGTGAAGCCAAGTCAGAGGCCCAAGGGTGGCATAAAAACTCTGACACCAGGTTAGTTCTTAACCACACGAAAAAGAAGACCTACCACAAACAAAGTCTTTGTACCACATATATACCTTGTCTCATTCAGACCTAACCTGTTACACGGTAACATATCAGAGTGAAACAAACAAATCGAGCCGACAGTGTTCCACCGTATCGCAATTGTTTTTCTTTAACAAAGAACATTGTGTCATCCTTGGAAATACAAGCAAGTTGTTTGGCTCAATAAACTCTAGACACGATGTTATTTTTGTACCAGGTATGATTGTAAATATTATAGATTATATTGTTTATTAAAAATTTATGACATGCATGTGCAGATTGTATTATCAATTGCTTCAAAAACGATGAAGTATAACATCGTGAGGAAACCGTCATTCCTGAGACATATTTCTCGACGGCATGTGAAGGCAAGTCAGGGGCCCATGAGCGGCTTTAAAACTCTGGCACCAACTGGATGCAGCTGAATACCAGTATTTTGCATGAAGCGACCGCCCATCTGACCTCCACAACCCAGTAACTGGGTTATACGATACCCCTTGGTAAGACTGGTAGTCAGACTTTCGGGCTTCTGACGATCCGTAACGACTGTCAAAGATCCACGAATGACAGCTGGGACCAACAGCTTCACGTGCTTTCCGAGGCACGGAGGAGTCTCGATATTATTATGTAAAAATTGTCACCCATCTACTGACCAACCCCGGCAAGCGTAGCCTAACCTGATGGATCGACCCACGCGGCTTGTATTACTTAGCCACGAACTCCTCCAAGTTAGTCACTAACCACACGAAAAGAAGAAGATTCCCTCAGAATATAATGATACACGAACTCCACAAAATCTTGCATGATTAAAGACGTGCAAACAAGTTACTATGAGGAAAATATAAAATTATTACCAGTCCCTGAGCAAAGTGAGACATATTGAGGAAACCCACCTTTTTCTTCATAATAAATTCATTGCACGTTCGTTTTGGAAACTTCTGATTCCACAATCTTTACTTATACGTTTCGATTGATCGTGATTGGTTGCTTTTGGATGACTAGATACTATTTGGATTTTATCTATGTGTTTCATATTATGTTCAATTACCAGCTTTTCATGATTATCTTCTGAAGACTGTAGACTCTTTGACTATAAAGTATCTTGACTATAGAGTATTTTGGTATTCTGTATCTTGTTCGCGACTATTTGTGGACCTACATCTTTTGTTTTTAATGTTTCTAAAATGTATATCATATTAAAATAGTACTCTGGTTTATGGATATATAGAGCAGGACAGTGGGTGAGACATTTGCTTAAGGGCCATATTTACACTGAAAGTTAGCCTTTTCCAACTGTCTTGGGATTGCTTCCAGTCTAACCGGATGTAGCTGAATACTAGTATTTTACATAGAGCGACTGCCTATCTGATCTCCACAACCCAGTAACTGGGTAATACGATATTCTTGGTAGATTCTTGACAGACTTTCGGGCTTGTAACGACTGTCAAAGATCTACGAATGACAGCTGGGACCAACAGTTTAACGTGCTTTCCAAGGCAAGGAGGAGTTTCGGTATGTCAAGATGGTCACGAGCCAACCAAGCAAGCGTAGCTTAACCTGATGTATCGACTCGTGCAGTTATTATTTACTTTGCGACGACCTCAAAAAGCAAAAGCGAACATTAGGTTTTTATGAGATAGAATTATTTAGTCACCCGTTCGGTGCACTGCAAAACTTCGAAAACCCATAAATTTGATATATCGAAGTTATTACACCAGCTCAAAAATGTACAAGTAGGTAACTTATCTACATAACTCAAACGGAACTAAGAACACAAAATATGCAATCTAAAACATAACTCAAATAAATTCGCTGAAACTTGGCGAACTTGCATCAGGAGATCTTATTATATGACTTATTCGACGTTCTCGAGCCAAAACTCATCATTTTAATGCATGCAAAGTTTGCTATAGAATCGTGCTCAGTGTATTTAGTCAGATAGTTCCCTTTTTGGCGAGTTTTATTTGAAAAAGTTGATGAAGAGAAATGGAATTTTGAGCTTGATGGATTGACAACGAGTGTGCGAATTTTGAAATCGATGCTGATGAAGTTAAGATGTTATTTGCCTGTCCTAAAACCAAATAATTGGATATTAATTTTATTTAACTTTAGACCATAATATCCATATTTCTAATCTCAATTTCTTATTAGTTTTTTATTCCCTTTTACGTCCCATAAACATAACTGCGACCAGATGACTATGATACTGATGACCAATGGCACTGAAACGTGGTTAAACGGCTGAAAGTCACTCAAAGGGCAAAGGAGAGGGTTATGATTGGAGTTTCCTTGCGCGATCGAATCAGAAATGAAGTGATCCGTAGGTACCAAGGTAACCGACATAGCCCGAAGTATTGCCAAACTTAAATGGCACTGGGCAGGGCACATTGCTCGCAGAACAGATGGCCGATGGGGCTGAAAGGTTCTGGAGTGGCGACCGCGTACCGGAAGGCGTAGCGTTGGAAGGTCCCCCATAAGGTGGACCGATGACCTGGTGAAGGCCGCGGGAATGCGCTAGATGCGAGAAGCACAGAACCGGTCGAAGTGGCGCTGCTTGGGGGAGGCCTGTGTCCAGCAGTGGACATCTTTCGGCCGAAATGATGATGATGATGATGAAACATAACTAACGAAGTGAGGTACTAACCTAACCTTACCTTACCCTTCGGGGAATACAAGTGTGATATAATATTTGTTATTTTATGTAGTGTGTAAATCATCTTTCTTTCTGATTTTTGTTTCATTTCTACGTTCTCATTCAAGTGAATTGCTTTCATTATCTTTTCCATATCTATAATTACTATCATTACACATTTATCTTTCATTAAATAATGTTATTACTTCATACCAAGTAAATTAGTTCAGAGACCAATCAATGGACCTATTCATAATTATGCATAGTGGAGAAACCTACTTCAATACACCTCCTGTAGACCAATCAGAACTGTTGGCCCTGATTGCAATTAGCTGTAACGAACGATGTCTTTGATAGTAAATACAATTTCATGAAAGTCTACTTGCCTTAAACGTTCTCAATTTTGACACAAATTGAATCGAAGAGCAGCCAATTCAGGAAATGCAATGTCGCATATTTGACGACGGATGGAGTGGAAAAAATACAGAAAACGACTGTATATAATCGACATTTGTACATGAGAAAGGAGTGTCATATTCTGTACGTTATGTCGTTCTGTACATATTCTATAGTGTGATGTTTATCTGTATGTATAAGTTTATTATTAAAATACCAGTGAACTTGTCTTGTAGCTATTCTTTATTCTGCTTTATTCGTCTAAAAATCTGCAACGTCATTTATATTAATTTTCATAAAAGCTGCAAGGTTGGTTACTTCATTAAACTGTCTTTAAAGGTATAGAAGACCTACTAATCTTGTTTCAAGGATTTAAAAATCCGCGATGAATGAAAAATGAAGAAAAAAAAAACAATTGAATTTACTTTCGAATGTGCCTATAGTACACGCGCGACTGCTAGTCACCGCCTGTGGTATGTGAGCGGTGAGATGATGTCAGCACAATTGGCGGGGTCCGCTAGGACCGATGCCTGCCAGGGTTGCGGGAAAGTCCGAAAGGGATACCGGGACCCTTGGCAACAGGCAACTGAAGGAACACGGGTGGGTTTTATTCAGTAAAAGTCTGACCCGGCCTCTGCTCCTCCCAGAGCGGGAGAAGTCATTATGATGATTTCACAACCTCAAAAAAAAAAGGCGGTGACTAGCCGTCGCACACGTAATACACGCACGTACTATGTGTAGTCAAATTCGAAAGCGAATTTACCTATGTTCGAAGTGGACTTTACAGAAAAGCACAATTATCTGTAGCTGAAATCAATTCAGCCATCAATGTCTATTACTGGATTCCAGACAACAAAATATCAGCCGATATTGAATATTTAATAGGTTCAAAACCGCGCAGTATTTTAGGAAACAAGCGCTAGACTAGATGTTACAATCTACACGAGTTTGAAACCTGTCTGGCTCATATTATGTTGTTCCTTTCCTCATACATATTTATCAGCGAAGGCTTATGCAGAACGCTTGAAATTCAGAGGTTTATTAAAATTAGAACAGGACCGGGTTCTCGTCATTTTGTAAAGTTTTAGATGTCGTGCAAACTTCCGTTGATGTATTATTTAAGATGGTTATAGAATTTATTTTCATGGTCGTTTAAGTTAGTGTGGTTATGCTTGCATAGTCGGTATATGGACTCTTAGAAAACCAGGAATAGCAAAGAGGAGATAACATAAAACAAAAGAGCATTTTACGAATTTGGAAACCCAAGTTGGAGATTGTTCGAAATACAAAAATACAGAAAATTTTACTATAAAATTCAAACGTAGTGTCTGTTTTAGTACATGTTTATAAAAAGGCCGAATCTCAATTTCAGCCAGTATTTTGTTTGAAATCCTTTCCACAGACATAGCTTGTTAACAACCACGCAAATGAGAAACAAGTACCTAAACTCATAATAATTTTAATGAATTTTCGGATTCATGTGCGTATTTTATAATTATCATTTGCTTCTAAAACGGTGAATGAAAACATCGTGAGAAAATGCCTGAGAGATATTTTCTCGACGACACGAAGTCAATTCAGAGACCCATGAGTAGCATAAAAACTTCGACACCAGGTTAGTTACTAACCACACGAAAAAGAAGATAATTTTAGTGAGAATGGTTGACAAAAATAATCTACGGTATCATGACTAGGGTATAAAAGTAATTCAACATTTTGTGTGACGAGGCAGGCACAAATTAAAATATAATTGCTTACTCGTACATGTTTTCCTTTGCGTCAGGCATTTTGGTCGGAGGCAGAAAATTTCGGTTTAAAATTATTGTAGGCTAACGTTTTAATAAAGGATGATTGTAATTTAATATTTCTGTACCTACAGCGTCATCCTGTACAGTTAGACTTATTAAACAACCCTGGGTTTTCTTAACATCCATACTTATATTATAAATTCTCGTGAGGAGCTCGTGGCTAAGTAATAAAAGCCGCTCGGGTCGATCCATCAGGTTAAGCTACGCTTGCCAAGTTTGGTCCGTGGATGGGTGACCATTTTCACATACCCAGACTCCTCCGTGTCTCGGAAAGCACGTTAAGCCGTTGGTACGGCTGTCATTTGTGGATCTTTGACAGTCGTTACGAGTCGTCAGAAGCACGAAAGTCTGACAACTAGTCTAATCAAGGGGTATCGTATTACCCAGTTACTGGGTTGTGGAGGTCAGATAGGCAGTCGCTCCATGTAAAATACTGGTATTCAGCTGCAGCCGGTTAGACTGAAAGCCGACCCCAACATAGTTGGGAAAAGGCTAGGCAGATTGATTGACCTATATTATAAATTCGAAAGTAACTCTGTCTGTCTGTATGTTACCTTTTCACGCCTAAACCACTGAACGGATTTCGACAAGGAGATAAAAAGTAGCCTATGTCCTTCCCCAGGATGCCATATCATCCTGGGGAAGGACATAGGCTACTTTTTATCGACATACTATGCAAGCGAAGCCGCGGGCGGAAGCTAGTCAACATAAAAAGGATCATCCCTGAATTAGCGAAAAAACATCAATTGCTCAGTACATTTTGGGCGAATTTCACCAAACTTTTATACCGAGTATAAGTCTTATCCTGCGAATAAATTTTGAATTTTTGACAGTTTTTCCATACAAAAACTGTCAGACGCCATTTTTATTCCACAGATAAAAGAAATCTGACTTTGGTAAAATCAGCCCTTAATATGTAAACATAACTCAACAAGATAAAGCTATGGCCAAACCTGAGCGACCAGGAGAGCGGGAGTGTCTACCGCGCGGCGGATGCTGCTCGTGTTAGTATATGGCGTCTTGCACACCTACGCGACCGTAACGCGGGAACACCGCGTCGGCAAAGCGGGCCTGAGTACGGAGTTCGCGCTGTAGTTGCGAAGGTGTGCACTGTTAAGTTTCGCGTTGTTGACGCTCCGTCTCGCGTCACTCGTTGTAATGCGCAGGTTTGGCCGAAGTTTAATTTATAATTTTAGTTAGGATAGTGGGCGGCCTTATCGCTTAAAGCGATCTCTTCCAGGAGTTACCTGTAACTAGTATTATAAATGCGAAAGTGAATTTGTTTGTTAAACTTTCACGCTAAAACGATTGAATTAATTTGGATGAAAATTTCAACTTTTATCGACATGCCACACGGGCTGCATGGAAAGCCCTTTTCATTGGTATAATCTTATGGCTATTGGGCCAAGAAAATTCCTTAACTTCAGAACCGAAGTAGTCACCTATTTAGGTAATTAACTCTGAACTGATTTAAAATTGGCAACAATCATGTTAGTAGTAAATGTTCCTCTTGAAAAGTTCTTTCCATTGCTGTATATCTCATGGCTATTGGGTCAAGAAAATTCCTTAACTTCGGTGTCCCAGTAGTAATACTTATTTAGGTCATTAACTCCAAACTGACTAACAATTGGCAAAAGTCGTGTTAGTAGCAAAGGTTCTCATTGGAAAGTTCTTCCCATTGGTGTAAATTTAATGGCTATTGGACTAAGAAAATTTCTTAACTTCGGTACCAAAGTAGTCACCTATTTATGCCATTAACTTCGAACTGACGAACAATTGGCAATAGTCATGTTAGTAGCAAAAAATCCCCTCAAAAAGCTAAAGCTATTAATGTTTATCTTATGGCTATTAGGCCAAGGAAATTCCTTAACTTCAATGCCCAAGTATTTACACCCATTTAAGTCATTTACTCCGAACTGACTAACAATTGACAAAAGTCATGTTAGTAGGAAAGGTTCCCCTTGAAAAGCTCTTTCCATTGGTATATATCTTATTTTTATTGGGCTTCAGGGCAGACCCCATAGGCAAAAGCCCATTCTCCTTTATTCAAAGTAAATATTCTGCGTGTTGATTATTCTATGAAAGGAAAATATAAGAAACATTTTATGTGAAACGAAATTCTATGAAAATTTTGTCTATAAAACAACGTACAACCCAGAAAATGGATGCCTTTTTAATGGAGTAACGAGACATAGCAATTAAAAGAAAAAAACCTCAGATCAATATATAACAATAAAGAATATTAGGTAACAACTTCAGTCCAACCTTAATTCAAAAAAATACCCTTATACCTCGTACTATTAACGATAATTTTATATTTACAAACGATAAACATACGTGCCGCTAAAGCCCCTTGAGCACGCTCACTTGAATTTTCACAAGCCTCCCAAAATCGGTCACGTATTGGAAGGTCCGAAATATGAGCAGTCTTACGAAGATTTTAGATTACCCAAACCTAAGCTTATAAATCCAGGGCTCTTATTGGCGGAATTGTGAGATTATATGGGTATTACAACGGTAATTCAGGTGGGATTTTGAATAATAATATTGAATGTGTAGGTCAGCCCTTGAGTATGTACTGTATTTAGGTACGTAGGAGCTTGTCTATGTATAGATTTAATATTAAAACGATACATACACGAGTAGATTTTCCGCCTAAAATACAATAGACGCAGATAGATTTAGTTACCTATAGCGCTTGACTATTCTTCAAGAGTCATATAAACCCTGTAAGAAATCAACACGAGTTTCACCTCTCAACGAGGCATCTTCAGGATGACGATTGACCAATTGCAAACCAGAACACGACGTGTTACCACACCGAGCGCTGGACGCAAAAGAAAGCGAAAGTCAAGCGAGAGTGAGAGTCAAGCGGAATAGGTTACTAAATATATCTGCGTCTATTGTATTTTATAATGAATTTCCCCAAAGTCACGCCTGAATCAATTAACGATTTTCTGCCTTGCTAAGAACCCTTGTGCTCGCTCTGCTATTTTTGTGTATTTTTCTTTATTAAGTATTTTGTGTGTAAATAAATAACTAAATTAAAAAAAATCCTACTCTCTATCGTATTCATAATCAGTCTATTATGTTCTCACTGCTGGGACCCAGGCATAGTCACTGTGAAAGGAAACATGTCACTCTATCGAATTAGGCCTATCACCTGTAAAGATAGTTAGTAGAGGAAAAATAAATAAAATGTCGTTGGTTCTACGATATTCCGGTTCCTCTCGATATTTTCCTTTACCGTATTAAGAACAGTAGTAATGACATAAATTGCACGTCTGTTTGGGTTTCCATGTTTGCACCCAAAACCCGTAACTCGGCCATTGGGCCACCACTGCTTTTATTTAATTCCTTTCGAATGACATCCCAAATTGTATTGCCTTCAGAATAACACTAGCCTGAACAATTTCAACTCAATCAGATTACGGGAAGTTGACAAAAATTTATCACAACATTGAACTCAACTTTTCGGTCGTAAAGCAAAATTAAATGATTGGTTATGTATGTAGTGTAGGAGAAATGAGTGCATTTAAAAATTAGCGTTGATATTTATGAAAACCACAAATTCAAAAACAGGTTTGGTCATTCGTACCCGGTTGTGGTTGCACTGCGGTTGCATGAAGTCAATAACTGTCTCTAATAATATTCAGTAAGTTGTATCATTTCATCATCATTCTCCTGTATAATTTGTTCCAATTAACTTGAGGTCGGTGCATGTCTACTTCTTCCATACAAACTATAACAGTCGTCATCCCAGTATTCCATTCATCAATCATAGTTTTTTATTTATATTTAATATCGGAACACCGATTATCTAGTTTTAGTTGTAAAAAAGGATTTGCAAACTTTCCAAATGCCTTTTTTACACCTAAAACCGGTTACAACTTCAATTCGGTGTAATAATTTGCAATTCATTATCAATATTTTTGACAGTGTTGTCTAGCCATATTTCATATTTCCATAGAGTAATATTGCCAAATTAATCAAAAAAGGTAAATATTTGACAGCTATTTGTGACGTTGCCAACTTTCAGCGTAAACGCTCTTAAATCAGCAGAGCAAGGTTTTTCATACAAATCTACCGTCACTTTCATGTTTCTGAAATATATGTTTCAAACCGTATGTCTGAGCCAACTCAAGGTAAATAAATAATACGAGGGGTGTTACTCGCTTTGCTCTCAGACTTTTAAATAAGTCACGAATTTTGAGTTGTTGAATTGCTAATAGGACGGACTTGGTCGCTCTGTCTCTTAAGTTGTTCTTTTTAGAGCAAAAGGTCGAGCCTCGCAAGTTATACAAGATTAAAGGGAATTGTCTACGTATTGACGTGAACATAGACGTGGTCCGGAATTGGGCGCTACATTAGCGTCTGAACGTTCTGTTTCAATAAAAATGTTAATAAGGGATTATTTTCATAAAAACTGTAGGTTCTAAGAATAGATTGTACGTAATTTTAATTATACCTTAGCTTTAAGCCATTGTAACACCTTAATCCATAAATATTTTAGTATTAGCTTGTATATATATATATATTTTTTTTTTAAATCTTTATTTATTTGAAAGGGTTGTATATTGTAATTGAGGTTTATAATTGAGCAAAAAATAAACTTATTGGTAAAAAAAAAACAAATCGAAAATGTGTGGAAATTACACGTAACTTCCTGATGTTTTTCTTTAGATAAAATTTTATTAGGTAACTGGTGTAAAAAAAAACATTCTTTTCCACAAAATACATATATATTCAATCCTTAATAATAATAAATATGTCGGCGTCAGCGATGGCTGAGCGATAGTTGCCGTCATCATCTCGATTCGGTGGTACGGACTCCATAGTGCAGGTTTACAATAAAACACGATGATACAGCAACTCAGTTAGTATTTCACTTTCAGAACAATCATCACAGTAGGTACATTACTAATAATGTTCACGCACTTTACACGCTCGGGCAAACCGACAGTTTCGCATAGGAGAAGTGGAGGTCTGCATCCGTTCGTTGCCCTCACAAGACTGCCTCGTCTCGCTTCGCCACTTCCCTTACCACGACTCTGTCCACGTGACACCCCACTCTAGCGAGCGCGTCACGGCGTTAACCCTCTCCTTAGTACTACAATAGTCAATTGAGAGACTATTATCGCTCAACTTTCATAATCTCCGACAAATAATTTAAGACTCATCATGAACACTTAATTTATTTTAGTACATACATAAAGAAAATATCAACGAGAGCATAGGAATATACGCTAATAATACAATTCATGTCGAAAATTCACATGATATTCACACTAAACTGAATGAACATATTCGTACTACAAATTCGCCGGCAGACCCATTCAAATTCTATTGTTTTACCCTAACAGGTTCGGTACGTTGAAATGACCCACTAATACGTTGAAATTTCCCTAAAGCTTAAGAATAATTGCATTACATGTCACAGCCTAAACTCATACCAATATTATCCTCTCTCTGCCTCGTTGCTATAGTGATAACCAGCGATACTACTGAGCATGTGGTCCTGAGACTGATTCCCAAGTTGGGCAAAATGTATGAGGAACAGGGTGTAAAGTTCACTCATCCACCATATAAAAGGGAGGATCCTCCGACCGGACGGGTGTTGTGTCTGGTGGGCAACTGCCCAACGATTGATGTTGGGTTCTCGTATACAACATTAGTTTTAGTTTACGAAAAAAAAATCAGCTGTTCTATACATTTTGTCGATTTAATTGAAAAAAAAATGTATGGATCAGCTGATTTTTTTTTCGCGATTTCAAGGTTGGTCCCATAGAAACAGTTGTTCAAAATGATGAGTACAATGACCCCTTTTCAGGTTTAGCATAAACAAAAACTAATGTTGTATAATATGTCCACTGCACGGTTAACTTTAATTGCGCGATGCAGGATTTATGTGACGTCAGGATTTTTGTGTGACGTCAGGTCTTTGATGCGTAGTTCGCATGTGGCGATGTAGATACCGCCACACCATCAGGAATTTCTCAGTAGCAGCCCGGAGTCTGATTTTGTGCCCGGTTGATGGCTATAGGCTCGCCCTCTATTACATGGGACTTAAATGTAACTGGCGAAATGTGGGTGTGAATATAGGTACATCTCTGCCTAACCCTACTGGGAGAACAAGCGTGGTGTTATGTTATGTTATTCTCTCTCTATGCGTATATTCCTTGTTTATAGCTTTATCCAGCCCTGGAAGGTAAAACTTGTCTAGACAAACTTATATTTTCTTTATGGTTATTTATTCTACCGTAAAATAAAATATGTACATTATACTTCCTTTTATATCTTTCTTCATATTACCTTTTTCATGTTTACTGAAAGGTTGGTTAGTGGTACGAAATAGTATCAATTGGGTCCGTTAGATATTTTTATGATTCCGTTGGTGTAAAGACCGGTATCGGAATTATTCCTTTGTTAATCGTAGAATGTCTTTCTTGTTGATCCTAGCATATAACGGGTGTAATAAAAGACACTTAACGAAGCCGAAAGGCACTTGTTATTCCCATCATTGTGATCATTTTTTTGGAGAACCTACGGGTTACGGAGATATTGAAGGTCAAAGTTCCAACTTTTTCAGACGTTTTTTAAAGACAGCAAGTTTTAAATGTTATAACTTAATTTTAAATAATCCCACAAATCCTGAACCGTTGCATGCACCCATAAACACAATGTTTTGCGTGCGTTGCGCACTACCGTAACAAGCGATTTTCCAAACCAAAAATAAAAGTTTCCCTGCAATTATTTCTGCGCAATGTTACTTAATTTGATGTACAGAATGCGTAGTTGACGGATATGTGATGGTTCTTTTTACACCCTGCATTATTAGTAACTCTTGCAGTACCATTGTCTGGTCAGGGATATCAATTGATAAGCCAATTGACTATGTCTAACTTAAATTGTCCATATATTCAAATCACATGTTGGGATCTTATGATTATCGTGGTTAGAGAAAGTGTGTAAATACAATAGGGAATATGCATGTGATTCAAATATGGGTCAAATATTTTTTTTATTAACTATATTACTTCAGAATTATGCCTCCGTCAATATTTTTGAATAAAATTTCTTTTTGAGCGAGAAATTAATTTTTTAAAAGTCCCAAAAAACTGTGGGTAATTCAAATACTTGAAAAGCTAAGAGCGGATGTGACATAACAGTCCGGGATAAAAATCAAAATGTCAATGTCAAGTCAATCAACAAGTGTCAAGTCAATGTCAAACGCTCCTACAAAAGGAGTGTTTGACGTTGACTTGACAGTTGCTTGTTTGTTTTCACAGGCTGTGACGTCACCACACCAAGCGCGCTAAATGGAGGGCGTTTAAATAGCCCGGATCGGTTGGATATTTTTTAATTTTTTTTTAAGTGCTTTAAATTGCTTTTTTGCCGTCGAATTTTTTTTACTATTATTTGAAGATGTAAACTTCCGAAAAAAAAAATTAAAAAAATACATGCATATTCCCTATTCCAGTGTCCAGGATAAACTTTATTAAGATGAGTGACGCTTCTTACATAAGATGTGCAGAACACGAGTTATTGCCGCGTAGCGGCGCGTTGGGAAAGCGACTGGCAGCTAAACTCTATGCGCAGGGAACATTGAATTTTGCACCGCTACGCGCTAGCATTATTGTTACTTGTAGACCACGTGTTAACGACAACGGACAACGGTCCGATTTTTATAACGGACGACGGGCCGCTGCGCATTGTTCAGTAGGTTAGTGTGGGTGTTTGTTAACGCGACGGGCACATACCCGTTGCGCGACCGCGGTCGGTCGTATGTAGTGGACCACGTCATTTCAGACCGTTGAAACGGATGTGCGCCCGTTGATAAAAACGGTCGTTAACAAGAGGCCTAAGTCCGTAAATTACAGTTGCTATTCTTTGACAGTTGTATGAAATGTCAACTTGACGTAGGGTGCCAATTTTCTTGACTGTGTATCAAATTGTTTTCCATGAAAGGACACCCCGTATAGCTCTGTTTCTAGGAGTTGGTGTTAATAGCATGATTCTTTACCTTCTTGTGATCAAAAGCGTAGACTATACGGGAAACTTCTATTACTCTTAATAGCACTTTAAACTTTGTTCCTTCAAAGCAAAAGGAATATACAAAGATTCTAGGAAAATTTTCACTAAATTAAACTTTAAATATTCTTGTCGTCACCACTTTAGAACTTTCGTCAACTCATCAACTTCAGTGGTAGTAGGTCGAATAACCTTGTTCATTTTTAATACATCAAAACTTTTTAATATGCCATCTATCCTATACGATTCTAGTTTGTTGCTTGTTGAGGAAAGTTGTATGTAATTACCGTCAAAATGTTACTGTTTGGTATTACATTACCAACAAATAAACGCTAACAAGAATTGTGACATGTGTTGTGACAAATTTTGCCTTTCTTTTGTACAAGTTTTTGATGTTAGACGTACCTACACTACGTTTACGTCGTCAAGTGACAGGTAGCTATTTTAGCAATCAGTGATTCTTTCTAGCTATGATCGCTATTTTCACACTGAGACGATAATGACACCAACATAATCGGCCCGACATCGTCGGACGATATCGGTATGAGACACGATGTAACCAGCAGCGTATTCGCGTTGCGCCAGCAAAAGCTTACATCACCGCGCGATTCCAAAAGTGTAATAGTGTATTCGAGGTAATAATGGCAACAATAAATTAAAATAAATGCTCTGTGTTGTCTGCCGATATCGGCACGACGATCGATGTCGGCATCGGCGCCAACATTGACTGTCGTATTGTTCGTTGATTGATTGTCGTATTGATTGTTGACCGGCACTACACCGACACAGTGTGAAAGCGTTTAGTAGTAGTTGAATGAAACTACCAGTTCGCCGATGTCGTGTCGTTATCGTTATCATCCAATGTGAAAACGCCCGCTCGTGGGACTGTCACCAACGAAAATTTCGCCGTATAATAGCAAATCTTACCTCAAACCTAACTAAGTAAGTAACAGAAATATTAGAAATCCAATCCATAATAATATTGCTGACTAATTTTTTCCCGCGGCTTCGCCCACGTAGATGTCGGAAAACATCCCACGGGAAGGTAACTACCGGGATTAAAAGTACTTAGCCTATGTGTTAATCCAGGTTATAAACTATCTGTGTGCCAAATTTCATTGAAATCCGTTCAGCCGTTTTTGGGCCAATCCGGAACATACATTCAGACAAACAGACAAACGGATAAAAATTGTAAAAACTATATTTTCGGCATCAGACTTGTTCCGATAGCTTGTACCAATTACTTGTTTTCAAAAATATGAAAATGTACAGTTTTCACTACAATACTACATGTTTATTTTATAATTGTGTATTGATGTAGATACGTCTTTCACACAAAAAACATTCACATTTCCTAAGCAAAAAGTACTCAAATGAAATCCATATCATTACTCCCACACAATAAGGTTCCCGATGAGATGAAAATCAAACATTGTACTCTTTCAGTAGACGGTATCATATCGCTAATGGATAGTGCTGAAATATGTAAGGGTAATGGAAGTGTGGTTTACGAAAGTAAGGCAGATTGTGTACCTATAGGTGGAGGAGCTTGTAGCTAAGTAATAACAGCCGCACGGGTCGATCCATCAGGTTAAGCTACGCTTACCAGGGTTGGTTCGTAGACGGGTGACCATCTTTACATATCGAGCACACTCCATGCCTCGAAAAGCACGTTAAGCCCGGCTGTCATTCGAGGATCTTTGACAGTCGTTACGGGTCGTCAGAAGCCCGAAAGTCTGACAAAACCAGTCTTACCAAGGGGTATCGTATTACCCAGTTACTGGGTTGTGGAGGTCAGATAGGAAGTTGCTCCATGTAAAATACTGGTATTCAGCTGCATCCGATTAGACTGGAAGCCGACCCCAACATAGTTGGGAAAAGGCTAGGCAGATTGTGTGTAAAGCTTTTGATACAGTATAGCTATTGTTTTGAATTGATATTTAAATAGTGACCTGGTGGCTTAAAACGGCCACTTTGGCAGAATCATATTAGGAAATTTCACTGACAAATATGTTTAAGTATTTAACCTATATATAGGTTTCTAACTTTGTACTCATCATCTGCCTAGCCTTTTCCCAACAATATTGGGGTCGGCTCCCAGTCTAACCGAATGCAGCTGAATACCAGTATTTTACATGGAGCGACTGCCTATCTTATCTCCACAACCCAGTTACTAGGTTTCTAACTTGTACTTTAATTAATGTCATAAAAAATTACAATGACATACGTATATATATTTTGTGCTTTATTTTAACCTATATCTTCGATAAATTCTTTTCTGTTAAACTTTTTTCTAAGAAAAAATACTGTAATTAAAATATTGCACTTTCTAATCTGTAATCTATTAAATGTCTATTAGAATATTTTTTCTGACGCAAATTGAAACTCTGATATCGAAATTATCTTTTAAAGAAAAAGTCTACAAAATGTGCATAAAGTAACAGATACTTAGAAAAATACTAAAAATATTATATTTCAATGCTCTAGTCTAGGTGACACTTTGACTTGAGTATCGAAATTTATTTTCACTATATTTTTAGAACTTGCAATATACTGACAAGCAACAGACATATAAAAACTGACAGGACTAAGATTCCCTTTCAATCCCAAATGTGAATGGAAATTCGATTCATCTCAAAGCATAACATCAATATTCAAAGCGTGATCTCTAGTTTCTGTCATCATAGACGGAATGCTAAACTGAATTCCAAAAGCTTCTTTGACTGTATCAAAAACATGGATGCTTATCATTTTCTGCGTTTGGATACGAATGAACGAATGAAAACCTTTTGATGTTAAAAGTCTTTAGTGTTCAGTGTAGTCCCTTGTTTTAGAAATATGAGAATGCATCATCATCATAATCATCATTGCAGCTGAAAAACGTCAACTGCTGGTCCTCAGGTACTGCCAGTTCAACGAGTTCTGTGGTTCCCGCATCTAGCACATTCCTGCGGCTTTCACAAGATCATCAAAGATGTATATTATGATAATTGTCTTCCATTTTTCTTCCAGCATCAATGACTTATTTCTCCGTAGTTACTGTCTGTTTTTAGACTGCGTCTGTTTATCAAAATAACACAGTCACCATCACCATACCCCTGCTCTTATCCCAATGTGTTTCGGGCATGCGTAATATTTCTTCTTCATCAAAATAAAATATTGTGAGATACAAATAAAATTATGAACTGATCAATATGATCACATAATATGATTCAGTAGCAACAGTCGCGTCGCGACTTACAAGTTTTAGGTTCGAATCCTGACAGGCGCTTTACCTTGTGTAAATTATTTCATCACCACTGCTCACAAAACGGTGAAGGAAAACATCGTGAGGAAACCGGCATGTTCTAGAACCAAAAAAATTGGAAGACATTGTGATATCTACCAAACGGCTCTGAGCTCACGTGGTGGATTACGGCCCACTCCCTCTCGCTGATAGAAGGCTTGTGTTCCAGCTGTGGGAATAATATAGGCTGATTATGTTAAGTAATATGATCACCTACTTGTAGCTGATTCTAATTGAATTATAATTTACTAAACATGAAACATTAGTTGCTATCTAGTAGGTACTTAGTCCAGCTGAAAAAAAAAAATTAAATACCTTTAACTTACTCAGACAAATAAAGCTCTAAAATCTTATTAGAGGATATAAAATTTCCAAGAAAAGAAGCCCCTCTCTCTTAGCCTTCTCTCTCTTTATGTCTCTTCAGCAATTTCCAATATTTCAACAAATCAGCGAATGAAACGACTTAGAAATATTCAAAAAACGTTCAATCCTAAGCGTCCGTTAAAACTTGTAAAAATACAACTTCGTACGTACCGAGAAGTTTCCGATACGCGAATCGGAATAAGAAATTTTTGCACCAATGAATACAGAAATTGAATCGAGACTTTGTAAGAACTCATTTTTTTGTCAGCACTCCCGAACAACCATATTCTGGGCTCATCGAAAGATATCTGCAAGGAATTTACGTCAATGGCCTCGGTTTTGATTGTTTTTCGTATAAAAATATACTTATGAATTCGGTTCGTGAACATCTGAGTGGCATGCAATAACGAAGAACGATTTACTCCAAATTCGCTTTACTAGGGATCACTAAAGTAAGCGAAAGATATCCAATCGATTTGTACTTCATGGTTCTCTTATTTCCGTTGAAATATCCTACTAATAATATAAACGCGAAAGATTGTGAGGATGGATGAATGGATGGATGTTTGGTTCGGCCTTTCTTCTCAGAGTAGTCAGATAGGAAACGCCGACCTCATCTAGCTTATTTTTACAACTTTTTAATATGACGTGTAAAAGTGATTCCAATATCTTATTTATAGAATAAACAATTTCATTTAATTATTTCATTTCAATTCGATGTTTGTTACTCTTTCACGCAAAAACTACTGAACGGGTTTGGATGAAATTTGGCACACAGATACTTTATTACCTGGGAACTTTATTACCACATAGGATACTTTTTATCCCGATATTCCTACGGAATTGAGACTTATGCGGGTGAAACCGCAGGGCGCTCTTAGTTATTTATAAGTGTTTATTTACTCACAGTGATCGCTCATAATCCATCCAAACCAAAATAATCCAGGCGTATAACTTTTGGACTACATCGATAGCCCCCAAAATAGAAAATAATAATATGTCTTTTTCGCCACCACCTGCTCGTCGACGGGGAGGACGCCGGCCGCCGGACGGTTTAGGACCTCGAGGCCCACCGGCCTCTGATAGGGTCCCAGCTCCCGGCGGAAGTGTGCAGCGCATGAGATGGACACGATCCATTAATGAGAACGTCATGCGCTCATACTATGGGGCTACAGAGGGAGGAAGTCACCTGACCGCGTACCGTGTCCGGATGCTCTCTCTGTTTCAGGTGCTTGAGCCAGCTGTCAACGTGTCGGCACAACGACTGTCGGATCAGGTGCGGGTCATCCAGCGTAATCATATGTTGGATGATACTGTACTTGATCGCCTGCGAAATGAAATGCAGAGTAGCCATGTCATCGCTCCGCCGTCGCAGACTGTTATGGTACCACTACAGGTCACTACCAGTCAAGCCGACGACGCGATTGATGACAGGGCTACAAACGTAAGTACCCAGTGCAATGATGAATTGAGGAGTGCTTTGGAGGGTGCGATTCGGGAATATCGGCTCATGCCACCCGAACTTAGGCCACGCTTACCTCGTTTGCCCATGCATAACAAAAATAGGGTGCTGGTGGCAGTTCTGGATTCGCAGTTGTCAAGCTATTTTGACGACTGCGAAGACCTCACCGATACTCACTCGATTCTGTACTGTGCGGCTGTAGCGGCATGTCGTGTAGCTCACGTCAAATTTGATAATGAATCTAGAGCTACACGACCGAAATCAGCCGTACCAGCTTGGCAGTGCAGAATTGAACGACGTATTGGTGGGGCCAGAGCGCTCATCGGCAAACTAATCTGCTTCAGGGAGGGCAATACTCGCCCTAGAGTGATGCGCTTTGTGAGACGGGCGTTCTCAGGCACTGATATCAGTCCTGAGGACTATATATCCCGTGTCGCAGAGCGCATAGACTTCCTGAAGCAGAAAGTGTATGCCTGGGCAAATCGTATTCGTAGGTATAAGCGGCGAGTAGACCGATACACTCAGAACCGCACCTTCCAGAGTGATGAAAGGTGGGTATATAGGGCTTGGGAGCAACCGGACCAAGGTGTGGCTGACACGCGCCTGCCGGATGATGATGCCATGTGCTCTTTCTGGCGAAGTATCTGGTCGGTGCCTGTCAGTCACACTGAAGGGGACTGGACTCGGGAAGTCGAGCGAGCCTGCGATCCTATACCAGAAATGGGGGCTATTACCATCTGCCCCCAAGATGTAGCTCGTGCAGTCCGCCCGTTACCTAACTGGAAGTCTCCAGGGCCGGACGGGCTGCACAACTTCTGGATAAAATGGTTCATAGGGTCGCACGCTCGCTTAGCGGCTCAGTACCAGACTGCATTGGACTCTGGTTTGCTACCCCAGTTCTTAACTACAGGAGTTACCCACCTGCTCCACAAATCCGGTAGCACCGCGGAACCCAAAAATTATAGGCCGATCACATGTTTACCGACGGTCTATAAAGTTCTTACATCCATTTTGAGAGTTAAAATTAACAAACATATCGACACGAACTCCATCATGTCTGCCTCTCAAAATGGATGTAGGAATGGGTCCCGCGGTACTAAGGAGCTACTCCTCATTGATATGGCCATTAGCCAACAGGTTCGTCGCTCCCGAAAGGATCTGTCGACATGTTGGATAGACTATAAGAAGGCCTATGACTCGGTGCCACATACATGGCTCATGAGGGTGCTGGAGTTGTATAAAGTAGATGCATCTCTGCGCACCTTCCTGATGGCGTGTATGGGGCAATGGAGGACAGTCCTTCGCTATCCAGGATGTCGAAATATCCAGAGGAATAGTGAGCCGATAAGGATCGAGCGAGGCATATTTCAGGGCGATAGTCTGAGTCCACTTTGGTTCTGCTTGGCCCTGAATCCTCTAAGCACACTGCTGGAGGACTCAGGTCTAGGCTATCGGCTGAGGAGAGGTGGACAGGTTATATCTCACCTCCTCTACATGGATGACCTAAAACTCTTTGCCCCCAACAATTTACAACTGATGGAGCTACTGAAAATAACTGAAACTTTCAGTAGAGCCATCAGGATGGAATTTGGTGTGGACAAATGTGCGGTCATGCATGTAAAGCGAGGGGAGATTGTGGAATCCGTGGGCACCCAACTCTCAGATTCCATATACCTAAGAGCCCTCTCCGCATCCGAAACCTATAAGTATTTGGGTATGTCGGAAGCGTTAGGCATCAATGTTACTGACATGAAGCAATCGTTGAAGGAGCGCTTCTTTGGCCGCCTGAAGAAAGTATTTAATAGTCTTTTATCAGGCGGGAACAAGGTGCGCGCCTTCAACGGTTGGGTCATGCCGGTTTTGATGTACTCCTTCGGCATACTCAAATGGACTCAGACCGAACTTGACGCCCTGGATAGGAGGGTCCGTACGCTGCTGACTGCATACCGAATGCATCACCCACGGTCATCGGTAATGAGACTGTATATCCCGCGAAAGTGTGGAGGTCGAGGCTTTTTAAACGCTAAGACCCTCCACAATCGCGAGATATGCAGTCTCAGGGAATATTTCCTAGAAGCCGACGTGGGAATGCATCGCGATGTGGTCGCGGTGGACAAGGGCCTCACCCCGCTCTCCTTGGCGAAAGAGAACTGGCGCAAGCCTGTAGTGCTTGACACTAACGATCGCAAGGAGGTATGGCAGAGTAAGGAGCTTCACGGACGCTTTTTCCGGGCCCTGCATGGACCCGATGTAGATTTACTAGCGTCCGTAGCCTGGCTGCGTTTCGGTGACCTCTTTGGGGAAACCGAAGGTTTTGTCTGTGCAATTATGGACGAAGTTATCATGACGAACAATTACCGGAGATTTATTGTGAAGGACGGCACGGTTGACATCTGTCGGGCATGCCACCGACCGGGAGAATCAATCCGTCACATTATCTCCGGATGTTCTCATCTAGCTAACGGAGAGTACTTGCATAGACACAACCTTGTAGCCAGGATTATCCATCAGCAACTTGCTCTGAAATACAGCCTAGTGGAATCGGAAGTGCCGTACTACAGGTACGTGCCCGACCCAGTTCTCGAAAATGGAAATATCACATTGTACTGGGATCGATCCATCATCACTGATAGGACTATTGTTGCCAATAAGCCTGATATAGTGGTGGTGGATCGAACAGAGCGGCGCGCAATGATCATTGACATAACAGTCCCGCATGACGGGAACCTCGTGAAGGCCGAAAAAGATAAACAAATCAAGTATCTTGACTTGGCTCACGAGGTTGTCGACATGTGGGATGTGGACTCTGCGATCATTGTGCCGATAGTCGTATCAGCCAATGGCTTAATTGCCAAGAGCCTCGACCAACACCTAAGGAGGCTCTCGTTGGGCAGCTGGATTAAGGGCTTGATTCAGAAAGCTGTACTCCTGGACACGGCTCGCATCGTTAGGAGGTTCCTCTCTCTGGAGCCCTGACCGCCGGTAGCTTGGACCCTGTTCCCGATACCGGTGGGCTACTATTTTTTATATTTTTAAATGTTTTATATAATTTTTTTATTCTAATATTTAAAAATATAATTTATAAGTATGGAAAATGAAATAAAGGAATCGATATGTCTTTGATTTGTAACATATTGGGGGTTTACTCGTTCAAATGTAAAATTACACATGTAAACACAAATGTAAACCCCTCAATAAGTAATTATAACTCCTACATATTTATTTACCCACAAGAGCCCAACAACAAGGTCAAAGTTAGAAATAAACCAATCCAAAGTCGACATGAAATCTAACCCTCACGATTAAACAGAATACAGCACAATTGCCAATTAGGACCAGCCAAATCAAATCAGCGCGGACTCAGGCCAATAGTTCAAACGTCTGAATATTCAAAAAACCCAAATCACCAATTTAGGAGACTCGCTAACGTACCTTTCATAGTTTTGTACATGCAGAAGATAGATAAGTACAGAAGGTCGGCACCATACAATGAGCTAAAGCGCACGACTCACGTACAATGAGTGAAAAAGTGTTCCAAACCCTGTTCCAGTTAAATTTATCAGGTTTCAATTTATCTCTCACAAGTTTTTCTAACATTTATTACTTGTACACACGGCTACACATCAAGCTATAAAATTTCCATTTTATGCTGATCTCGCATTGTATAGAATTTCCGTACAATGCGAGGTCAGCTTATACTGGAAATGTATAGCTTGATGTTTAGCCGTGTGTAGGTACTTGAAAAATCACCAACGAAAATTGAGGTTATAAAACTAACATCAAAAATTGACAATTAAGGTGTTTTAAAGTTAGAATTTCTTTTTTGATTAATCAAGTCAAAGCACTCAATTTGTAAGTGGCTCTACAAATTGGCATCCACAGGTACGGTTTCTGATCCATTTGTTTACATTTTCATCTGATACTTTTGGAACAGATAATGTAACGTTTTAGGAGCGTTAGCTATAGCATGTGAGGGTGTGTAGTGGAGGTAATTGCTCGCGAAGGAGGAGGCGGAACGCGTGAGGGAGAGGCAAAGTTTGCGCCCTCACGCCCCTAACCACCGCCGTTGGAGACGCCCTGGGCGTCGGGAATCCCAGGCGGATTCCCGACCACCATAGGCGCGGGCTTGCAGACGGCGAGCAATAAGTAGCTCGCCGTCCGATAAGGACCAGGCCCGGGTCGATGGCGCGTCGTGTTCCACACGCGCCTCAAAGAGATGTCAGCACAATTGGCGGGGTCCGCTAGGATCGATGCCTGCCAGGGTTGCGGGTTAGTCCGAAAGGGATACCGGCACCTTGGCAACAGGCAACTGAAGGAACACGGGTGGGTTTTAGTCAATAAAAGTCTGACACGCCCTTCCGCTCCATTACACTACATTTTCATCTGATACTTTTGGAACAGATACTGTAACGTTTTAGGATCATTATCTATAGCATGAGGGTGTGTAGTGGAGGTAATTGCAAAGAGGAGAAGGTTTTGAGAGGGTTTATCGATTTATAAGAGACACTTATACATTTCGGAGGTCAGACCTACATTGAACCTTCCTAAACAAAATAACACTCCTAAACTATTAGAACTTAATTGTTGGAACGTTCGAAACTCGCGGCTACGCACTCGCCAGCCTGTATCACATGAGACCTCACAATACCCACGTACGCGTCTATGTGTGCGTGCGCCTGTTTTCGCTCGTTGTATGAAGCGGGCCTTCTGAACCCTACTACTATTCAGTGCTTCCGTACCTAGATTGGTTCCATCCTAGATGATATGCGAGTAAGTCCGCCGGGATTACGGTCTCTGCTTTGAGATCCGCAAGTCTGCATATTTTTCGCTCCGGTTCGATTTATTACATCCCTTCCTGTTAGGGATTAGGGTTGGCTTTTGCTCGGATACACATCACAAGGGCTTTAATAGGGAACAAAAAACAGGATGGACGTTGAACGTTTATTGGGTTATTCCCAGTTGGCGCAAAATGTTTCCAATTACATTTTACCATTCCTGAAAGAGTTTACAAAATAATGTAAAAGATTCGCACGAAGTCATCATAATTTATTTGGAGTCGGCGCTACATTTCGCTTTCTCCCATACTTCTCTATTAGTCGTCATGTCGGTAGCTACTCCCTTTCCAGCTATTATCATCTTTAATCCATCGTTTCTCGACTTATACTCTTATAGCCATCGACATGCTCAAAACTTTACCGACGACATTTTCTTCATTCCGCCGCATTGTTCTCCGAAGTATTCTGCAGATAATAAAGAAAAATATAAAACTTTTTAGCTGTTCTTTAGAGGGTAGTGAAATGCACCTAGAAAGTATTTTTTGAAGCTCCTTCCATGAATAGGTCAAACGACGTATTGAAGTTTTTTGTCAATGAAGTTGCAGGTATAGCTATATTTTGGCGGGGTCCGCTAGGACCTATGCCTGCCAAGGTTGCGGGTTAGTCCGAAAGGGATACCGGGACCTTGGAAACAGGCAACTGAAGGAACACGGGTGGGTTTTAGTCAATAAAAGTCTGACACGCCCTTTCGCTCCGCCCAGAGCGGGAGAAGTCATTGGATGATTTCCCAACATAAAAAAAAAAACAGTTTTATTGTATTGTAGTTTTATTTTTTATGAATGGGGCATCTGCGAAAACATGTCTTCTAGTAGGTGCGAATATGCCCATGAATTTAATTGACACCCTACGGCAATGCCGTGATATCCACTCGACCGTCCAAATATCATATACCTACATATTTAAATCGCCATATCGCCAAAATTTTAAACTGACAAGGAATTACAGTTGTGATTTGAATATGGTTAGTTTTAAGTTTATAGTGAATTTGCTTAACCACCATTACTTTCCCTGAATTTATATCTTTGTTTTACAGCGAATAGCATTAAAATGTAGTCTCAATAAATCATATTTGGAAGCAACTGAGAATGAACCATTCATTTCGAATTCGGGTTATAGGATTTGCATTAATTAAAATTTATTTTCGAATTCGTTTTTACGACGCGTGTAGAATTGGTGCCATATTTCAGGAGGCTTTGGGCTCTGTATGTTTAATGTTTTTTTATTAGGTATACGAATTTTATTGTGACCTTGCTACGTAAGCTTGTATGGAAGGTAGAGCCTTCGTTGAAATTTAAAACTAGGCAGGCAAAGCTGAAACAATTTCATGAGAAAAACTGTAAACATAATGGTGAAACAAAGCATGAGCAACTAATGTAGGCATTTAGATATTACTTTTACAATAATGTGGCAGTTTTTATTTCTCCCATTAAAAGCCCTCTTTCCTCCAAATAAATCATTGTAATGACTAAAATTGAATATGAAAAAAATGCTATAAAATATTCCTGTTAAAATTTGAGAACATTGAGTCGATAATAGTCCTCCAGACCGAATTTCGGCCATAGCGACCAATCTTAGCGGAGATCAGCCTTCGGCGCGGGAGATATTATAGTGCACAAGTGTGTGCGTAGACACAGGTGCACTCTCTCTTCCCTCACTCTCATAGTTCGATGGAATGGCAATCCGATCCGACCGTAGAGAGATCAGGCGCAGGGCCAACGGCTTTCCGAGCCACGGGGTATTTACACCGCCCACTTCTAAACTCTGGGCTGTTTCTAAACAATTGCTAATAGAAACACTCCCAAATTAATAGCCGTTGCCTACAATGATAATTTAAAAAGATGTAAATCGGTTACATAACCAACATTCGATTTTCAAAAACAGCACAATGTCATACTATTGAAGAAGGACAGCTTGTCGTGATTATCGGGAGCGAAAAAGAGATAAGAAGAAGAAAACTGGGCTAAGTAGCCAAGTTTTGATGAGCCACTTGCGGAGTGCGTATACGTATAACTTTTTTTTATTACAAAATAATTGTGAGCCGTACCTATCAGTTTTTTTAAATATTTATTTATTTAAAATAGGAACACTTACAGTATATATATTGTACATTAAATATTAAAATTTAACAGATGTGGGCTCTTAAGTATATACCAATTTATTACAGGTTTAGGTACACGACTGGTGTTTTAGCCGATGTTAATAATACATTACTATCGCGGCTTTTTTTTTTTTTTTGACGTTGGGAATTCATCCATTGACTTCTCCCGCTCTGGGCGGGGCGGAAATGCGCGCGTGGAACACGATGCGCCATCGACTCGGGCCTGGTCCTAATCGGACGGCGAGCTACCCATTGCTCGCCGTCCGCAAGCCCGCGCCTATGGTGGCCGGGAATCCGCCTGGGATTCCCGACGCCCAGGGCGTCTCCAACGGCGGCGGTTAGAGCCGTGAGGGCGCAAACTTTGCCTCTCCCTCACACGTTCCGCCTCCTCCTTCGCGAGCATTACTGCTTTGCAGAAGGAGGTGACTGCTTCCCATGCCCTCTCGCTCCGTACCATGGCCTGGACCAGGGCCGGACGCGAGAGGTCACCGCCGCCAATCGCCTCCAAGAGGACACGGCGGGGCTCCGCCCAAGCAGGGCATACCTCCACCGTATGCTCCACCGTGTCCTCCGGGCGATCCACACAGTGGTGAAACCCGGGCGTTTCCTCCCGTCTTATCCGAAACAGGAACCTCCCGAAGCATACTATCGCGGCCTGCGGAGAAATTAAAAATCCAGAGTCACACGTAGTCTGTTCGATTTATGCCCTAACACGTTCGACTCCGGATTTTTAATTTGTCTGTCTATGATGTCTTGTATAAACCTTTTTAGTAGACTTTTTTTGTCGTAGTTGGGTTTTAGTTTTATAATTTTTATTAAATAATACGACAGTTATGAGTTTTCATAGTCTATCATTTGGCCGCTAAACACGACACATATGGATTTCCATACAAACATTGGCCGGGCGGTCCCATATATTCGACCAGTACCGAAATTTCGAAGAAGGTTGTCTTAAATAATGTTCGAATTTCCAAGCATGTTTGAGAAAAATATAATATTCTCAAAATGTTACAAGAATATTTAATAGCTAAAGGTTATATATTCAATTATATTCATGACAATAATTTAATAGAAGTGAAAGGGACTTTTAATGGGCATTTTGAACATGAAACCTGTTATAATAATAATTATAGTGCAGACATTTCAAAATGTCTACACTAAGCCTAGAGGTGTTCCAAAATAAACACAAGTAACGTCAAAATGTTGTTCCAAATTCAAATCATAATTATTATTATTATGCCTAAGTTGTCAAGAACCTTATGTAATGTCAGTGAGCTATGTTGAATAAGGTTGAATCATACATTTGACCTCCATCATTTTGAAGCTTTACCTTCAAGAAGGGTTATATCCTTCGTGCTACCTTTTCGGGCTTTCCAGCCAGAATCTTTAAAGGTAATTTGAGGGTTATTGTAGTGTATCCACCTGATTAAACCTCTTTGTTGGTTTTCCATCATCCGTGATTAGGGATAGTTGGTATATCGGTTCCTGTATGTTCTTGATCGTTGGGTATTGGTTAGTGAAACGATAATTTGAATTTGAATTTGAGTTTATAGACGACACTCTCTTGTTTAAAAATACTTTTTAACCAATTTTTTTTTTCATTTTTTATGGTAGTTTCCTCTTTTATTAATGTATGTTAAACTTTATCATTTATTCTTAAACTACTGTTCGTAGATGTTACTCCTCGCGCACAATATTTTTGTCAGATATATTATATAATAATCTTTAAAAGTCCTTCGCCGCGTCTGTACTACTGCACCGATTTTCATGCTGTTTTCACTAATGGATAGAGTGGTTCTCGAGGACGGTTTTAGTATATAATAACCGACATCCACGCGGGCGAAGTCGCGGGCATCAGTTAGTAATCTATACTTATAATATTATAAAGCTGAAGAGTTTGTTTGTTTGTTTGAACACGCTATTCTCAGGAACTACTGGTTGGAATTGAATTTTTTTTTTGTGTTGGTTAGTCCATTTATCGAGGAAGGCTATCGGCTATATAACATCACGCTACGACCAATAGGAGCGGAGCATAAATGAAAAATGTTGCAAAAACGGGAAAAATTATTCCTTTTTGAGAGCTTCTGTTGCGTGCGCTGCGTTACCGGTTTAAGTTACGCATGGAATTGTTCCTCCTTAAAAGTTCTAAAAAAAAGTTCAAGACAGCATATGTGTATCTTTTAAGATTGACTCACTATAACCATTTTTTATGGTAATCAAATTTGTTCGAAACTAATGCAGTATTTGCGAAGGAGTTTTATCAACATAATATTAATTCTTATTCAAATAAATAGTTTTAACATCCTGGGTATTTATGTAGCAGCAAAATACTTTTTAATTCATAAGAATCGGACATTTAATTTCGAATAATCATGAATATAAAAATGCAATACGCGAACCGTTCGACGCCGGCGCGACGGCGACGTTCCCTACTCTAGAGAGGACAGGATGGACACACGGGTAGACCATGAACTGGAATAGGACATAGGATACGTTTTATCCCTATATTCCTACGGGATCGAGACCTACGCGGGTGAAACCGCGGGGCACAGCTAGTAATATAATATATTGTAATCTGTCTAATGGAAAAAGTCCAAAAAGACAGGATCTCTAAACCTCAATGAATTACTTATAACGTTGCTAAATTGAAGAGTAGGTACAGGTACACCTATGATGTAGCATGACAACTGAAGTCACTGGTATTACATTTAGTCGGTTATCCAAACGCCTTTGACAGCTCTTTCGTCATGTGTTTGTGATCAATTCAGTTATAACTTATAACCTAGTTACCTGCTTTTTTCTAAATAAAGTTTTAATTAGTCTTTCATTTTTGGTAGCATTCAGAATTAAAAGTTTTTTTAAAACGTGAATGTTCTTGACATTAGCTAAAACTACCATTGGAGATGTTTTGATCAGCGTTAAATAAAAATATTATTTTATCGGAACCGTTATATCAAAACCTTCGAACTTCTGAAAAAAATATCCCACAGAAAATCCACAAAATGAAAACAGTATAGAATTTCCTTCTTCCTCCTTCTTTCCATACAGGTACCTACAGTTCATCCCAAAAGTAATAGCAAACGTCACCCATTTTTCAATAGCGAGCGCCATGTGGAAATAGAAAACGTTACGGAGAATTATATTATTTCTTACGATAATCCACAACACTTTTTTGCCTCCCTACGCAGAAATTGTTTGTACAGTCAGCGCGAATTTTGTTGTTTTGCTTTTACTGAGTTTTTTTAAGTGAAAACTCCTTTCGGCACGTTGAGCTATTTTTGGTAGGAGGTAAACTTATGGCTTCGCGTAGTGCTGGCCTAAAGAATATAGATGGCGCTAATACTAGTTTTAACTTTTCACTTCTGTCGGCAGTCCCCATATGAGTGCCAATTTTGTTTTTTTTTTTAAGATATTTGTTTTCATTTTATTTAGTGAGTTCGGTAGAATGCAACCGGACAGATGAACAAAGATTTTTAGAATGCCCTTAGGCCCTATGCATTTTAAGATGAAGATGGTTTATCCGAATCACTTTAGCGTGGCAATAACGGTCATTGCCCTTTCGATAATTTATCTCTCCTTTGGAACCCAAACAATAAACTATGTATGGTTTTTCGTAATTGGAACATGTTACATATTGATTCAGGCCTTTAACGGATTTTATTTCAGTTTTTTAAATAAAGAATGCTAGGAAATTTAGGTGGGTCAGTGACCGCTATTGGCACGCTACAGCGACTCGGGTATAGTTGGTCTGAATGCCCAGAGGCCCTAGACAAAGTGATATTCTATCAACGATAACGATGATGGAAAAGGCAAAAATGTATAGGACTGACATAAGCTATCGAAAAGCTTATGTCAATCCTGTTGAAAGTCGTTGTAGAAATACGCAAACGCTTTCGAAGCGATTGTCACTTGTCTAGGCCCTCTGGTAACGACAGACGAACATTTATGCCTTTTCTTATTTAATACCTAGTTCGTCTGTTTGCCTGAGTCAGCTTAGTAACGCTGTTTAAAACTAAAACGACGACGCAGCAACCATAACATTGTTTTACTAAAACAAAACAAAAATGCTTTGAAGACAAATTGCTTTCTTTAGTACAAGCTTATCCTTTTAGCCAGAAAAACGACGTCGGGCACACAATTAGACGATTAAAAATGTCTAACTACCTACACTTTGTTGCTGTTACCTCATTTTTGTTTTCGTTTTATTTTACTCCTATTTTCTGAAATGCCATTTGTTTTGTCAAGTATCGTATCAAGTTTAATGTACCTAATATTTAGAAAAGATTTGTATTTTTTGTTGTCATGAAACAACTCTAAAACTATTTGACCGATTTAAATAATTGAGATTTTAACAGAATCGGCTAGCTTTATGAGTAAATAGAATTGGTAACCCCATTGATTAAATTTTAGAACAATATTTGAGTACTAGTTTGTAATCTAAACATTTTCATTGCTACAGAAAATCTATGATACAAATAAATGAAATAGAAGTGTTGGTTTATACTGTCAAAATAACATCTTTTAACAATATCCATAATTATGAAAGTATTTACGGTACTTAAACAAAAACACATTTTTAAAGATTTTTGTTTGTCGGTCTGTTTGTTCCGGCTAATTTCAGAAAAGGCTGAACCAATTTTGACCGGACTTTCACTTGCAGATAGCTGATTTCATAAGGAGCTTAGGTTTCTTTTATTTTAGAAAAATAATGAAGTTCCACGCGGGCGAAGCTGCAGGCAACAACTAGTACTAAATAAGTAGCTCATTTGAAGATGTATGCTGTAATTTAATGCTCTAAGTCCGTTTGTGTTGGTCCATCTTAAAGTGCAACGTCACATAACGCTTTATTTATGACTCTAAGCACAAGTGTGGGAATAATAAAAATAATTTAAGAGTCTCCTCTGTAACAGAAAATAATAGTATGAAGTATTAAGAATTTAACAATGCAAGAATGTGAGATCGGGGTCAAACACGGACCTATTCATCACAAAACTGTGTAAAAGGTTTTTGTAAATTAGAATATTATTTTTAAAAATATTTCTGTATTTTTAAAAATACAAAAATCAGAAATTGTATTTGACAAAAATGGAATGTTGAAATGAAATGTTTGAAATGTTTTTGCGCTTCTGAAATGTATTTCTACCAGAATTGACGCGACATTTATAATATTTATAATTCATAATTCTTTATGGCACATCTTCAGTTTATGAGCTATCAGATTATTAAAAATATTTGGCCTAGGTCCTAAGGGGGAGGCTTGTAAATTGATTCGCTGTTATAATGTATAGTCGATGTAAGACACAGATGTATTTCAGAAAAGTTTCTAAAGCAGTATTTGTTCTGTCTAGACAGTACCCCATAGTTACAATGGGTGTTTATGGGGATTTTTCTATCTTTTAACCCTTTTCAGTTTTTTGTTTGTTAAGACTGCAGTGGCCGCCACATAGCATCCGCAGTTTACCGTCGAATGACGTCACTGAGACGTTTCGTTATGTATAAAAGAACCTAAGTTGGTGTGTTTCCCAAGAGAGCGTTTTTTGACACCGTAAAATCAAACCCAGCTGCCATCATTTTCGTGACGGCCGTCACTGCGGCCGTTATGTGGCGGCCACCGCCGTCTAGGTTTAGGGGAAGGATACACTGTAAACACAAATATTATAACACCTGTCTAATATTTTCTCATCCGACTGTACACAAAGCCAACTTGTACCACGCACGAAATGGCACTTGAATATGTTTGACTCATATTTCCTCATCTTACTACCGAGCATGAATTATTCATGAAGATATTCCCTACAACGGACAATTTTTTGTACGAAGATGTTGCTTCCGACCTTGATAACAATCTAGGTTCTTTACAGTCCCGGAGCATGTAATTTTCATTCTTCTTTTTTTAGATTTGAGTCAAAGATTTTTGGTGTATTTACGTCATATTTTTGGTGTATTTACGTCATATTTTTGGTGTATTTACGTCATATTTTTGGTGTATTTACGTCATATTTTTGGTGTATTTACGTCATATATTTGGTGTATTTACGTCATATTTTCAGCGTCATTTTTAGGTTTCCGTACCCAAAGGGTAAAACGGAACCCTGTCACCAGGCTGTATCTCATGAACCGTGCTAGTTAGACAGTTGAAATTTTCACAGATGATGTATTTCTGTTGCCGCTATAACAATAAATACTAAAAAGCAGAATAAAATAAATATTTAAGGGGGCTCCCATACAACAAGCGATTTTATTTGCCGATTTTATATTGGTACGGAACCCATCGTTCGCGAGTCCGACTCGCACTTGGCCGGGTTTTATTTTGTAACATTACTTGTAACACCAGCTGAAGCCAGAAAGTCTAACCGAGGGGTATCGTGTGATGACTCCATAACATCGTGTTACCTAGTAACTGGGTTGTGTAGGTCAGATAGGCAGTCGCTCCATGTAAAATACGGGTATTCAGCTGCATCCGGTTAGACTGGTAGCTGACCCCAAAATGGAGGAAAAGGCTAGTTAGATTTTCTTCTTACTAGCTGCTCAGTTGCGTTTATCATGCTATAAACTTATCTGACCCAGGGGGTGAAAGTGGAAATAACGAAATGAAAATTTAAAAGTGACACCTACATGTTATGACTTAAATACATATAACTGTACCATATTATTTATAATATACCAGACCTCAGCTTATCCTTCGGGTAGTACAGCCACGAGTAAAAATTATGTATACACTTAGCAAAATTCACCATTTTTTCGTGGAATAACGATTGCAAATTTGAGATGATACCTATTTCATAATAATATCGGTTTCAAAATACTATGTTCGTTATAACATAAAATTACAATCAATACAGTAGGAGAAAATCACTTTTAAAAGTTGCTAAGTGTATACATATTGGTGCTCGAGACTGTACAGACGTGATGTTATGTTTAAAAGCTGTGCTCACGAAAGTCAACGCAACGCCAACGCAATCAATGATGTTGAACAAGCAATTTTCATTTTATTTGTGTTACTGTTTATAAAATTGCAATCAATAGAGCTTTGGTACATTGACATTGTATTCTTATTCTTTTTTATTTGTAGTTCAGGAACAAATGTTTTATTTCACACACGCGCAGCGTAGCGTCATGTTTATCCTGTTTGTTCTATATATTTTGGATGTTATTAGATGTGTAATGGTGGCCAAATGGGGTGTTTTATTGACGATTGATGTGAATACTGATCGTGCAGAAATAATCATCTGCCTAGCCTTTTCCCAACTATGTTGGGGTCGGCTTCCAGTCTAACCGGATGCAGCTGAATACCAGTATTTTACACGGAGCGACTGCCTATCTGATCTCCACAACCCAGTAACTAGGTAATACGATACCCTTTGGTAAGACTGGTTGTCACACTTTCGAGCTTCTGACGACCCGTAACGACTGTCAAAGATCCACAAATGACAGCCGGGACCAATGGCTTAACGTGTTTTCCGAGGCACGGAGGAGTCTCGGTTTGTAAAGATGGTAACCCATACACGGACCAACCCCGGCAAGCGTAGCTTAACGTGGTGGATCAACCGTGCGGCTGTTATTACTTAGCCACGAAATCTTCCTCCATCGTGCTGAAATAATAAAGCAATGAAAGAGGCTAAAAATAATTTGAGAACGGAAGAATAGACAAAATGACAGTTACACAATCACAATCTGTCATTTTGTCTATTCTTCTGTCAACAAAACCCGTTTCTACGGTGGTCATGCTACCCGTGCTGAGGTAATAGGGAATATGCATGTGATTCAAATATGGGTCAAATATTTTTTTCTATAAACTATGTTACTTCAGAATTAAGCCTCCATCAATATTTTTGAATAAAATTTCTTTTTGAGCGAGAAATTAATTTTTAAAAAGTCCGAAAAAACTGTGGGTAATTCAAATACTTGAAAAGGCTAAGAGCGGATGTGACGTAACAATCCGGGCTAACAATCAAAATGTCAATGTCAAGTCAATCAACAAGTGTCAAGTCAATGCCAAACGCTCATAGAAAAAGGAGTGTTTGACGTTGACTTGACAGTTGCTTGTCTGTTTTCACGAACTGTGACGTCACCACACCAAGCGCGCCAAATGGAGGGCGTTTAAATAGCCCGGATCGGTTGGATATTATTAAACATTTTTTTAACTACTTTAAATTGCTTTTTTGCCGTCGAATTTTTTTTTACTTTTATTTGACGATGTAAACTATCGAATAAAAATATTAAAAAAATACATGCATATTCCCTATTGTACAGGCATTGTTTGCACTTTATTTACCCATAAATTCTAAAATTAATTCCTAATAAGGTTGTGTGACAAAGCTGAAACGAGACACGTGACATGAATATTGAAGTATGACGTCATTGCGTCCATTGACAGATACGCGGCTTTCACCGAACAATGCAAAAAGGTGACAGGAACGCCGAATATGAACGTAGCTCACAATAATTTTGAAATATGGTTTTATGAAGGCTGTATTGTTGAACAGGTGAAAAATATTATTTTAGGAATATTTATTAACTGGTCATCTAAAAACTTTTTGCGCTTCTAATGATGCATACTTTTTAAATAATTGAGCCCTTTTCTCACTGTTGGTATTCAAGTGATATCCTTACCGACGAACAGCATAATTATTATTTATATTTATATTGTTAATCCTTTGTTTACACATCTTGACACCCACGCCCTTTGTGCGAGTCCTACGCAACTGACCTTTTGGATTGTAAGACCAACGATAATTTTTTAATTTATTTACTAGCGACCCGCTCCTGTTTCGCACGGTTTTTTACGACTTTACAAAACATCGAGATTTCTTAGTTGTATGTAACTTTAATAAACATAAACCTTCCGGAATAAATTCTTTAAACGACGATGAAAACCACATCAAAATCTGTTGCGTGGTTAAGAAGAACAACGCGGACATACAGACAAACACGAAAAGCGACTTTAATTTATAATAAGTATAGATATAACAATTGCTTGCAGCACTTTAAACAGCAACGCGCGCAGCAAGCCAACAACATAACAGCTAACTAAAAATCTATTTACTGCTAATATAAAACATAAAATTAATATTATAATATTAGTATAGTATGGATACACCTGGATACACGATTTGTACCTTAACATCATTATAAAATACAATAGCTGTTCCCTTTATCTGGTCGCATCTGTGTATTGCACCTGTGAGAAACTAACCATTACAGGGAATTGAATATTAGGTTAGGTAGGCTGGTACTATTCGCTCTTTACGATTTTTCCTTAGATTTTCAATGGTGGAAATAATAATTGGGATAGAACAGAGAATGAAAATGAATTGAGATTAACTTTTGTTAAAAGAAAGAAAGAAAAATATTTTATTTGGGAAACGCACAGGAATTGGTTGTAATATGTTGTTGTTGTTCTTCACATTACAACCAAAAAAATAATAAAACAATAATAATTATAATAATAAAAAAAGAACATTAAAAATACCAAAATATGAACACAATAAAAAAAAAACATTAAAATTAATAAAATAGAGAAAACAAAAAACATATAAAAAGACCTGTGCGAGGCCAAAAAGGCTCCTAACTCAGCATGATTCGGTTAGAATATTGAGAAAAGAAGGACAGTGATGATAGAGCACCATTACTCAGTCAGTTTTTGTCCCCGAAAGTGCATAATTTTGCTCATAATCCTTTCTAATCGGATTTTTATGAATTATTCATATTAATAAATATTTTTATAAATGATTTTCTTTCTGCAAGGTTTGTACAAAAACTTTTACACGTCAATCATGTTTAAAAAAAAAACTGCCAAACTCCGCAAACCCCGGGGGTGTCTTGTAACAAAAGATTATAAATTGCGACTTATTACTCGACGTTTAAAAAATATTTCTACATAAAATAACAACGCACCTGTACTCCCCGAAGGGTTAGGCAACGGTGTACCTGTACACCCACATTTCACCAGTTATGTTTAATCCCATGTAATAGGGGGCGAGTCTAGTGCCATCAACCGGGCACAAATCCAAATTTCGAGCTACTGAGAAATTCTTGATGGAACCCCGATAATCCTTTGCCCGATCTGAGAATTAAACCTATCCTAAGCAGTAAGTAGGGCTTGCGACCACTAGACCAATGAAGCAGTCAAAAAAAAGTACAGACAAAATAAAATAATTTCTGTCACTACCATTCACTTTATAGTGACCAGAGGCCCTAGACAAAGTGATATTCTATTAGCGATAACGCTGATGAAAAAGGCAAAAATGTATAGGACTGACAAGCTATCGAAAAGCTTATATTAATCTTGTTGAAAGCCGTTGTAGAAATACGAAACGCTTTGCACACGATTGTCCCTTGTCTAGGCCCTGTGGATAGCATGAGACTTAACGAAGTCAAATAGCTTCGTTAGCATCTAGCTTCGTTTGATTGCGTTTTTGTGGCCATGTGGGAAATTCGAAATCTAAAATGGGCATAAAGGCTCCCGCAGATATCGCGACGCGACTCTGGTAGAACAATTATTTATCTGAAAACTTCACGAAAATTGTTCTACCAGTGTCGCATCAAACCTGTCTGCGGGAGCCTTAAAGCTTAGTAAGTACGCCTGGCTCTTATTGACAAGCAATAATGAAATTTCATGCTCAGATAATAATTGTATAATACGTGTAATTACTTTATGTTAATACAATGTGAACTAACACATTTGTGTTTCAAATGAAAACAGCACGTGGTCATTCACACGGTCTATTTTTGGAAGGCGTTTAGAAGGCAGGTGAAACACAAAATAATAATTATGGTGAGCAAGGAAAGGTGCTATAACGTTTTTAACAAAATTGCGTTTAGAATCTAAATATTTATTCTGCCAGAACTCATTTGGAATAGTTAAAAGGTGTTGTGAATACATACGTGAAATTCAAAAGCTATTTTCTCGTGAAATAACGATTGCAACTTTAAGAAAATATCTCATTATCATCTGCCAATCCTTTTCCCAACTAAGTTGGGGTCGAATTCCAGTCTAACCGGATGCAGCTGAATACCAATATTTCACATAGCGACTGCCTATCTGACCTCCACAACCCAGTAACTGGGTAACACGATACCCTTTCGTAAGACTTGGGCTTCTGGACTATCGTAACGACTGCCAATGAGCTACGATGCCAGCCGGGATCAACGGCTTTACGTGCTTTCCGAGGCGTGAAGAAAATATTCTATTCCACCAATTTGCCGAGTACTAACAAATGCGTGCACTAACAGAACAGGTCAACTCAACCTGTGTGATTCTTTCCTCAAAAGACCATTAGAATCTACATGGTCTTCACATGTCGTGATCTGACCAAGATAATGTCTTTTTTTTTTGAGGGTGGGATATCATCAATTGACTTCTCCCGCTCTGCGAGCGGAGCGGAAGGGCGTGTCAGACTTTTACTGACTAAAACCCACCGGAAAAGTCCGAAAGGGATACCGGGACCTTGGCAACAGGCAACTGAAGGCAGTTGCCTGTTGCCAAGGTCCCGGTATCCCTTTCGGACTTTTCCGTTAACCAAGATTATGTCTGGACTTTAAAAAGAGATTGTGACCTCTGAGTTTGTTTCGGCCTTAATCCTCAGAGTAATTAGATAGGAAACGCCGACCTCACCTAGTTTTAAAATATTTTATGATTGACGTGTAAAAGTATTTGTACCAACCTACTTACAGAAATAAAATCATTTATCATTAACGTCTAGACCAAGTTCTGAGAAAATTGGTTTTTAAATTATGGAAACGTTCCTAGAATTACGAATGGTCGAAGATTGGCCTGAATGACTAAATACTCTATTGTTCAATGTATCGATTCAAATTGAAATAGATTGAAGGTTTCGTTAACTCGATACGTCCACGAATTAGATCGGTACAGAAGGCCGGTTCTTAACAACGAGCGAAAACTGGCGCACGCCCACGTAGACGCCTACAGACCTTTCACTATAACTTGACCCTTGCCGTTATGTTGGCACCATTGCTTTCTCATGTTCTAGTTTCAATACAAATAGAGTTCAAAATAGCGACTGACGGAACAGCGTTCCAATCGCGTCACGGGACAAGTTATAATAAACGCACTGTACGTGCGGCCATTTCAAACAAATGCCCGTCGCGAGAGCGCTTGCACTCGCTGTACGTGAAGCGTGTCTATGTGTGCGTGCGTTTTTGCTCGATGTTTGTATGGAGCCGACCTTCTGTAACTATCTAGTTTGTGATACCACTAAAGGTTTCACAATCGTTTCTTGGTAAAAGCGATAAAGATGAATCGATTTTCAATCTAGGTTAGTAAGGGGTTGGTAAATGTTCGTGGAGGAGATTAGACTTGCTGTGGTAATCAGTAGATAGGCTGAAGATTGGAGTGAAAGGTTTGTGTCTTGACTCAGCAGGTTCCTGTTTAAGGTCGCACCCTACCTCAGATTTTATCTCGCTTGCACCATACAACTCGCGACCTGAGTGAGAACGAGACGGAGTGGGGCACTAGCGGCTCTAAAGCGTCGAAAAGTTTAGTTAATTGCTTTTCACGGTGAAAATAATGGTAATTAAAAAAAAAAATATATTATACCTGCTTTATCAGATAGTTCAGTTATTATGCAAAGTTTCATGATCTAATTTGTAGTATTTTTTAATACCAGCGGTTTATAGTTCTGTTTAGAGGTAACTTTGTTTTTTTTTTCTATAGACAATTTTATGTAGGTAATCATGTTTTAGCTAAACATGGACCTAGCATCAATCCTCAACTTTAACATATATTTATTTCAAAATTAATGCTGCAGTATTTTCGGCATAACGCAGAATCATGCTAAACAATTTGAGGTAGGGTGCACCCTTAAACGTAACGTAAGTTTGATCTAACATTCAGCTTCGGATGGGATGTATGGAAGTTCGAAGAGTTATGCCTATAATGTTCCCACGCTGGGACACAGGCCTCCTCTCTGTGAGAGGGAGTGGGCCGTAATCCACCGCTCGGGCCCAGTGCGGGTTGGTGGACGCAACATATTATCTTTGATTTTCGGTTCCGGTTTCTCACGAGGTATTCAGTCACCGTTTTGAGAGAATAAAATCTAACAAATATTTATTTCTGTCGTTCCAGAATGCGCCACCACCCACCACAACCAGACCCGAACAAAAGAAGATAGCAGTACCTAAAATGACTATTAATTTAAGTTTATCATGTGAAGTGCTACCAATGTGACCACAATATAGTGCCAAAACAATGCTTTGCTGTAGAGAACTCAAACTACTCTACGCCACTATTGTTCTGTTACTTGAAGCCGAGTTGCTAGTGAACACGGGTGCTATGGAATCGAAGAGGTCTTCCATTTTGGTCGCGCAGAACGCGGACGATTTGAAATCGTTGGAGCTTTGTACGACAAGAAATCAACAACGGCTTGGAAGTGTTTTTGGGAATTTTACGAGGCATCACAAGAAAGGTAAGACTGACACATTATTATCCATTCAATCTGCCTAGTCTTTTCCCAACTATGTTTGGGTCGGCTTCCAGTCTAACTGGATGCAGGACCGGGTCCGACCGGCCGACCCGTCCGGGGGAGGGACCGGGTGCATTATTTTCCATTATATTTAATGAAATATCTCTGGCGGTTTTTTTTACGGTACGGCACGCTAGCCACACCGCAGAATTATCGTGTGAACTTGTATATGACACGACAAGAAAGCTGCCATAGTGATCCATACAAAACTGACGACTTTGGCTCAGTGCAAGTATTTTACAAAAGTGACTGCCTATCTGACGCACTTCTTGAAACTTAAAATAATAAAAGTCAGGAGATGTCGTGGGACACCCGTTGGAACGAAGTTCCTTTCGCTGTTTATGTTTTATTTTTTAATACTCAAACTTTTGACACTTGAAACTGACATGTTCGGACATAACGCTTTTTCGTTACGTGACGATTTCTGCCAGTTTACTCCTACGCGCTAAAGAACTACGTTCCAAAAACCATACCTTGTAATCGATTTAGGTATTATGGGTACCGACTGATAAAACATTTTAAATTAGCCCTAGACAGTGAATTATAGGTTAAAGCTGAAATAATGAACAAGCTAAGGCCTTGAAACATCTACAATCATAAAATTTACTTTGAATTCTATTATATAACTAGTATTCTGTGATAGTGTTATGTCTAGATATTTTAGGTAATAACACATAAAAGGTAAAGGTATTGGGTTTTAGAAGCCTTCAGCTAGTTCACCTATTCTGCGTCATACAAATAGAATATTCTAGAAACATTTTAATAAGTAAATAATAACTCAATTTAAGGCTTTCTATTTTGTATTTAACTTTATCTACACCCACGCTATAAATCCTCTATAAAAGTTTCTGAAACAGTTAGCTTATTGCCAACATTAAAACCTCCAGTGTAATAGTAACCATAATATCATCCAAACGGGTGTTATAATGTTGTACTGAATTTCATAATGTAACTCGTTTCAAAAAAAGAACTCTGTCATTCACGAGCTTTTCACTAACAAAGCACCGTAATTTAACAAAATACATTCGAATTCGAAATATTCGAATTCACGTCGTACCGCGCCATTTTTGTTCGATATTGGTATTGCAAATAAACTTTTATAAAAGATTCATATCATGGGTGTAGATAAAACCTTGTATGCAACTGTAAATAATTAGATAATAAAACACTCATGTAAACCCACATTCGTGTTTTAATACCCCTTATTATATAACAGTTGCATAAATAACTATTATTTGTGCTTCGTTGGTCTTGTGGTCGCAAGCGGTACTGTTGAGCATGAGGGCCTGGGTTCGATTCCTAAGTTGAGCAAAGGTTTTTCCATACAGTAGGAGCCCGGAGGCTGGATTTGAGCCCGGTTGATGGCAATAGGCTCGCCCCCCGTCGGTTGTAGGTTACGTGATTGTCAATAAGACCAAATAGGCGGCAATACTTACCTGCTCCACCTACGGCAAAAAGTAGTAAGTTTATAAATGCTTTATTAGTGCACTCACTAACGGGGTGTCCTGCGTGAGCGATGAATACGACGCGACGCGACACAACACAACACGATGCAATGCGATGCGATGCTACACGCGACAAATGTCCTACGTAACTTTGGTCATTACTTTTCGAATCATGGAGAAGTATAGTACAATTTTGCTTGAAGTTCGTGGTGTCGCGTCTGGTCGCCCTCAAAACAAGTATGCTTTACGTCGCGTCTCGCCGTAGACTGCCATATATAGGCCTCAAGCAGGGTATGCCTTTAAGTTGATGGCGTTCTTCGTGTTCGCAGCTTCGTGTCGCGTCGTGTTCGTCGGCAACTAGCTTCATATTTCTGACTGACCGACTCCTTGACAATTCAAAAGTGCCTGTAAATGGTTTAATTGAAATAAATGCTTTGAGTTTGAGTTTGAGTTCGCTCACGCAGGACACCCCGTACCGCACGCGTGGCATGACCACCAAAGAAAAAGGTTTTGTCGACGGAAGAATAGACAACATGTCAGATTCTGATTGTTTATATGTCATTTAGTCTATTCTTCCGTCTACAAAACCCGTTTCTACAAACCTTGGCCCCATTTTACAAAGTATGTACGCAAAAGAAGTACTAGGAAAAATTCAGGAACTAATATTCTTTCCCATATTTATTTTGAATCTGTAGCTTAAATCCGAGAATTGCAGGAAATTCTATAAAAGATTCTATCGAAGCTGACGCAGCGGCGCTTATCTATATTATACGTCATAAGAATGAACATTTTGAGCTCTGCGAACGACTCGACGCGACGTTAGAACCGAGAGTTATTTGAAATGAAACTCTGGGATAAAAGAATATTCGGGGAATCGTGTTAGAGCTTGCATTTTGGCTGTAAATGTGATTTCTGGAAACATATAAGAAATGCAGTTACGCAATTTAATAGTTAGAACAAAAGGTCACTTAAACTCTGATACATTTATTTTTATTTTACAACACTAACACTTTGTACACTTATTTTGTACTGTGTGCTCGAAGGCAGTACAAAATTATATCAACTCAGAACACAGTATTCAATTTCCTTGATATCTCTATGGCTATGTTCGTCGTTTTATTACTGACAAATGCTTGCACTGCACTATTACTGACAAATGCTTGCACTGACTGGACAGGTCCACTCAAATCTGTGTGGTTCTTTCCTCAAAAGACCATTTCAGACTCTAATCTACATGGTCCTCATATGGCCTGACCAAGATTATGTCTGGACTTTAAAGGAGGCGGTGACTGCTGAGTTTGTTTCGGCCTTTCTTCTCAGAGTAGTCAGATAGGAAACGCCGACCTCATCTAGCTTATTTTTACAACTTTTTAATATGACGTGTAAAAGTGATTCCAATATCCTATTTACAGAATAAACAATTTCTTTTCATTTCATTTATGTAACAAAAGTAGTGCACAGCAGAAAAGGTTTGTATGGAAATTCATAATTCTTGGCAGTGGGAAAACCAATTATTAATCAACCAACCAAACTAATAATTATACTATACATGCGAAAATGACTTTGTTTATTTATTACGCTTTCACGTTAAAACGGCTGAACAAAAGATGAAATTTGGCACACGGGTAGACTATGACCTGGGTACTTAAATCCTGTTAGTACTTACGTTCTCGTGCGATATTTTGCGACCACCAGGTGGGCGAAGCCGCGGGCTAAAGCCAGTTCTGATTACCTATATATAGCCTCTATAAAGTTCATAATGACGTAATGAAATAACTTCAAACATGTTTGTAACACGTTCTGATGTTATCAGCACATAACTGAATGCTGCAATCTATTCACTTAATAGATTCCGTTAATCGCTTACCACGCCTCCCTCGTGCATTGAGACTGTGGTCTATTTCTAACGGAAACTGTGCGACCTAGTGACACAGTATACTAGTCTATACTGTGTATCTACAGGGTGAGTCGAGATGGGATTTAAGGCCGGGAACTGCATAATTAAGAGTAACAGAAAGCCCGAAAGTCTTACAATCAGTCTTACTGAGGGCTATAGTGTTACCCAGTAACTGGGTGGTAAAGGTCAGATACGCAGTCCCTCCATGTAAAATTCTGGTATTTAGCTGCATCTGGTAACACTGGAAGTTGACACCAGATATAGTTGGAAAAAAGGCTAGGAATGCCGTTGAGGAGAAGTCTTTGATTTACAAACTGCATTTTTGGGTTTTTGAAAGGTACTTACATCAGTCATAATTGTTCTTTATGTCACACTAGGCTGAAATGTCGGATCGTGAAGCAGGATTAGCCAATCAAACGAATCTGGTCGGGGGATCATCGTTTTGATTGCGTCACTGCGTCAGAAAGCATCACGACACGACACAACACAGTAATGTGAATCCAGATTTGTACTGTTTACAAAATTACACCAGCCTGTATTTTTATGACGACCAACAATATTAATCCTCTTCCTAACTTATAATATTTTAAATGCGAAAGTGAGTTTGTTTGTAACGCTTTCACTCTAAAACAGCTGAACAGATTTTGTATTAAAGGCACATGGGTAGACACCATGACATCGAATAGGATATAGGATACTTTTTATCCCGCTAGTACGTTCCCGTGGAAAATTTTCAACCTCCACGCGGGTTAAGCCGCGAGAAAAAGCTAGTAATTATTATATTTTCTTTATGCTTTGATGTGTTGAACAGGAAATATTCTTCCTACCTATTTTTACTCAATTTTCCGTAAGATAAGATTAGAGCCTACCACTGCCATAATATGTCCCGATGTTTTGATTACTGGCGCAATTTTTTCTCAAAATTAGAAAATACTTACATACATAAACATACGTCTTTTTCCCATGGGGGTAGGCAGAAGCTACAGAACGCCACCTGCTACAATCCTTAGATACTCCTTTTGCCTCGTTTACGTTCATACGTCGTTTACATTTCTGCGATATAAATTATATCGGAAATACATATTTGGACTAGTATAATGATACTATGACTAATGAGTCAGGGAGAAAACAGGGGAAGACTTTAATAAGGAATGCGTTTCCTCTTAACTTTAGTTAGTTGTATTCTATAGTCACATTTTAATTTAAAATACACCACTATACAGGCTGTTAGGGTAAACACCGTTATCCTTGCAACCAGTGGTTTGGTTTCATTTATAGATCGTAAAATCAATGGAAAATTACAACATTTTTTTAAATTTTTTTGGATCTAAATTTTACCACAAGAGACGCAAGTTTGTTGCCCTATGCGCTAGGGCAACAAACTTGCGTCTCAACACGGGCGAGGGGTACGGGATGTGACCTGACCGGCAGCGAGCGCGATCCATCCCTCCCTTAGTCAGTGAGCTGTTTCGCTAGCAAGCACGGTGTCAGATAAAAATCTTAAAATACTTTTAAAAATCTTTTAATGAAAATAACGTATTTTTTTTGTTGTGTTCGGTCATTTATTTTTATATATTAGTCAACTACCCATGGTTTGAATGACAAGAGTGTTTACCCTTACATTCTGTACAACAGTAGGTACTTCTACAATCCAATACATTCTGTATACAACATACTCCAGTAGATACCTACTTATACAGTACTATAGGCAAACTTCAAGCCATTATAATGTTTGAGTTTAGAACTCAAACACTATAATGCCTTGAAGACCTTTACATCGTCGTAGAATCTACGACGATTAAGGATCACAGCTCAGTCCTCAAAGGTTATGCCAATATAGCGTACGTAATTTGAAACTTAGTAGTTTATAGGAGTAGGTAGATATGTTTATTAATTAATCAATAATGTGTAAGGGTCCAAGTTCGTTAACATTTGTGGTACCTTTGGTTTTATAAAGAAAGAAAATACATTTATTTAGCATAGGATAAAAGGCACATGACACAACTTAATAGACTGTACTTCAAGTAAAAAACATAAAAAAACCCTTTCTGGACCATCGCATCTTCGACCGCATTATTCCTTATTATCCACAATAGAGAGACAGAGAGAGAGATAGAGGTCAACCGTGAGCGAAAAATAAATGTAGCATTCACTGTTCTGTACCTAGTGCCTGCATACCCCCATAGAAGAAAGGACCCCCTTGGTTATAATTTTATTATTATTATTATAAGCCCGTGTTATCTCACTGCAGAGCACAGGCCTCCCTTCCCTCTTTCCACTTTTCCGGTCTACTGCGATTGCAGGCCAATCTTGTAAGAAGGGGCCAGCTCATTCCGCCATCTTTTTCTGGACCTTTCAAACGCGTAGTTATTTTTTTGCTGTTTGGGATTCATTCAGTGGTGGTTTTCGTTTATTGCTGCTCCGACATGCGACAAATGTGGCCAGCCCAGTTCCACTTTAGTACAGGAACTGTGCGGCTACCGTCCACTATTTGTGTTCTGTAACGAAGTATAGAGTTTCTGTGTTCTGTGAGTTTGACACCTAGTAAACTTCGTTCGAGAGAGCAGTGGTGGCCCAGTGGTAACGGCCGCGACTTACGAGTTGAACCCAGACAGGTAGGATACAAAGTAAAGCTACTTTGTATAATAAATAATTTATCACCACGGCTCTCAAAACGGTGAAGGAAAACATCGAGAGGAAACCGGCATGTCCTAGAACCAAAAATTCGAAGACATGTGACATCTACCAACCCGCTGTGGGCCCGTGTGGTAGATTAAGACCCACTCCCTCTCACAGAGAGGAGGCCTGTGTCCCAGCAATGGGAACATTATAGGCTGATTATGTAAACTATGTTCCAGTTTAATAGGTGTCAAACTCAAAGACAGCAATAAATCGTCTGCGTAAACGTTAAAGCTTGGGCGAACTTAAAGCAATGTTTATAAATTAGGAGGTATGTATCCATTAAGAGAGCAAAGAGTACAGCCAAAAAACTCATTAAAATAATCACCGATCTACCAAAGGCCTCACGATGACATAAATTCATAGTCCAACAAATACCCATCGGTCACGCCAACATCGGTCGTCCTTTACCCTACTAATCCTGGCTGATTGCCGACGGGATTACCTTGGAGCTGCCTTTGTATTACTGTTATGCTATTAGGCCGTGAATGCTGTGATATTACGGGAATGACGTCAGTTATAGAGGTCATTCAGGGTAAACAATTGCGTGAATTTAGTCTTAAAGAGCATGTTAAGCTAGATGTTGGTCGAAATTAGTCGTTTTAAGAGATTTATGCTGTTTTGGGTAAAGAAGGCCGCGATTCAGTGAAAACGCTATGACCATAAGCTGGTCTAGCGTAGTACGGAATTTCAATAGAACAAGAGGCCAGCTTATACCGGTTTGTTAGCACTGAGGTTCAGCCTACCCTACAGGATTAGGTCTACGTAAAGAATAGGTAATATCCATTAAGAGCTTTATTTGAGAGAATTTATTTCTATGTTGTAGTCCCTATTAAGTCATTGAAGCTTATCTATCTGCCGAGCCCTTTCCCAACTATGTTGGGGTCGGGTTCCAGTCTAACCGGAAAAAAAAAAGTAATTTTCGATTGATTAGTCTAAGATCGAATGGTTTAATAGAATTTTATGAACAAGCATTTTTAGAAGATTACTTGAAAATTGGAGCTTTAAAAATCTTATCATACAAATAAACATTTTTCAAAGCATCGATAATTGTATATACAAAAATGCTTTTACATTTGTTAAAACGATTACAAATCAAGTGATACTTATGTTCTTAGAAATAACAGCAGATTTTAATTCTAAACCTCACTCAAAAATGATTAAGTGTACCATGTATCCAATTATTTGTTTAAGGCTCAGATGTGTGAAGCGATAATTAAAAGGTAGGGGCTAAGATAATAAATGAACAAGAGATCATTGAAATCCGAGACGATATTCAATAGATTAAATCTGAAAATCAACTTAAAGAACACGTACAATATAACAATAAAAAAGATTTTGAAAGAAAATAGTTGGAAAATAATTTATTAACCATGATAAAAGAAAAAGTCACACCAAACTATGTCAAAATGCAGAACAAACTAAATATTTAAACAGTTATTTAAAATAAAATGTGTAGTACATGTTTTGTTTCGGAACAAATTATCATACCGTTAATGTAAGCACCACTAACGACCTGCCACTCAAGCATTGTTGTAATTTTCAACATTATTTCTCGTATTTCCATTCCACATTTTAGGGTTTTACGAAGCTCGTAAAAGTATTACCTTGCTACGTGTGTTTTGGGACATAAAGGAATATTAATATGTTATTTTCGTTCACAGGTCACAGAAGAAGAACAACAACAACATCACCATCCCCAACCACAGTTATCTTCTCAACAATCAACGGAGAAGAACCCACAGAAGTATATACAACATCAGAATATGTTCTAACAACATATCCAAAGCTACCCAAACCACTTCGCCTCTCCTCACTATTAGATAAAGAATATAATGATGATGTACATAATATAGATAACATTATAGATGAAGTTACATTAAGTAGAGGGAGACATACTAAACATGATAGAATAACAGATAAAGAAATTATACAAGAATTAGATGAAACTTCACTATCTAAGTCTATGAATAAAGTTAAGAAAATGTACAGAGATTCTGCGGGTTCGACCGTTAATAAATTAAGTGGAAAAGGAGGAAAAGCTGGTATATTTTTGACTGAAAACTGTACGACAGTTATAGCTCAAATAGGAACTACAGCGATATTGCATTGTGAAGTTAGTGACATCACCGAAAATACAGTAAGTTGATACATTGTTTTTGATTATACATTTGCATTAGTTGAGTAGCAGTTAGTTAAATTAGGAAGTTTTGTGTCTAAATGTCAGTTCAAAAGTTATAAGTTTTAGTTGTGAAGTGTCACGTATAGATGTCAAGGAACTTAACTCGCTACTTAATTAATGCAAATGTAAATCAGCCGTTCGATATTTGTCAGCCTGCAATTCGCATTGAGCCTTCTCACCTGGGCACGCGTTACCATGGCCGACGTGGAAATCTCTAAATAGACTTGGAATCCAAATTGGCCAGAGCAAGGACTATCTCCACAGATGGGGTTCAAGGACGGCTCAGATTCAGATGGGGTTCAGATCTCAAGGGGAGACGCCTCCCCATAGACAATGGCCCACTATTTCATCTTGCGCCCCGTGCCCTGTTACCTGTGCATATGATGACCTTATGACTGCGTCAGTGAGCGCACTTCGCGTAGTTGAATTTTTGGCCATAAATATAAGCTTTTTGGCATCGATACGCTGTCATAGTATTAGATGGAATCCAGCTAAATGATTGGAAAAACATCTTAAATAGGTAATAAATAAAAGTTGAACGTACACTTAGATACTACCGTATTTTTTCATACTAAAAAGCTATTAAATTCTTTACGTGGTCCGTTCACTCGACAAAAATAGATGCCGAATTATTTCATCCATTCTAGCTAGGCTATCAAACATAAATCCACCGAAAATTCAGTTAAGCCAAAGATAATCGAAACAGAAAATTGAAAGCTTGTATTTTATGAAACGAGTTCCCACAGAATTCTGTTCCAACGTCCAATATACTGTAACAATCAGAACGAAATTCTTCAAAAAGTTCCTAACAAAACCGAGTATAAACACGCATAGAACTTCGGCTGTAACTTTGTAAACTCTTGAATGACTTCCAAAACTCCAACCGGAATGTTTGTTGTTTCGTTTAGGGCGAAAATTATAAAAATTTGTTTAGCTACATTCATAACTCGTATAAACACATGAGGGTAGTCGACGCGTTTTATATCATAATTGTTATGAATGGCGCTTTGAAATTGTTGCGTGGGTTTCCGAAAATGTTTTTTTGGGTGTACTGTTATGTATCGTTATTTCTGATTACATGAAATGTATAAAATTAGTTCTGAATTTATGAGCGATGATTGTAAATCAATTAAGATACTCTCATTATACGTACTCTCAAAATGACAGAATAATCGAGTTTAACTAGTTAAGCTGTAATTGAATTGATATCACTAAATTCAAATCTTTTATAAGAAAAGTTTTTCTGCGCACCCAAGATGATAGGTGTCTGAGATACGATTTTAAGCTTAATGTTTTCTTGCAGGTGACTTGGATAAGAAGAAAAGACTACTCTTTGCTGTCAGTTGGTCTGGTCACATATAGTGCTGATAGCAGGTTCTTCTCAGCTCACGGAAGACACGTTAAGGTAAAAGACTACATAATTAAACAACATGTAAAATGAACCCTGTCCGACCCGTGAGGGTGTTGTTAAGTATCGAACAGACAGTCTATTTATGTGGTAAGTTTCATGAAAAAAGAAAAAAAATATTTCGCCTTATTTTTTTTTCAATGGGGATTTTTCCGGTTTATTACATGGGGCGCGGGCGGCTGTTGTTTCGCGGGTGTCTACAAGTAATTTTGAAAATTTGCATTTTGGTATTTGGTAATTTTGGTACTAAAAATGTGAATTTCAAATAGCAATAACTTTTTTATTTTCAATAATAATAAGATGTTTTGTTACTTTTTGGTAATGTTATTGCTTTACCTACCTATGTCCCCCTTTTGAATCGGACAGGGTTTTTTTTACATATTGTATATTTCTCAAAAAGCATCTGAGTAACCTTCTTCTCTATCACAAATGTTGTTTCCGTTGTTTATATCTGCCTATTGTTGTTGAAACTTATTAGTTTATAACTTCTGACGATTAGATATTATCGGTGTCTAGGAATTGTCTGTCAGGGATTCAGTTTTCCAATAACCAAGCCAACGCATAGGACCAGACCAGCAGTGTTTAGATTCAAGAAACTAAGCCCTGCTGGTCTTCATTCTGCTGGCTCAGCTCTGCTTGGTTTTATACGACATTTATTACAGGTCTATTGTTACCTTGTTAATGTTTTGAACTAAATGACGTAAAAATTTGGTCCCTTATTTTTGCTTATAAATATTATGAAAAGTCCAACAACATCTAATAAGTTTTCAATAAAGCCCTTTTTGGCTCTATCATGATACAGTTATGAACTTACTGTACACAAAATCTTTGATGAATATCTACAGTTACAACAAACACTATTTCAACAAACAATACCCTACAACTAATTACAAACATGTCACCGTATTCAATTAAAACCTAATTAATACCCTTGTTAACTAGTGATGCGGTTTTTTATTCATAATAATTATTTGGTAATGGGTGATTGCATCGTGGAGTGCGCTGGGCATTCATTTAGCGGTCGTTAGTGGGTGAATAGGCCAAATTAATAGCTGTAACCCAAATTTGATTTTTTTCAGTATAGGGCAGGAAGGGATTATAATTTGATTTTTTTAGGACGACCTCTCTGGTTGTCGCTAGTCCGATCATGTATAGCAGTATGTTCAACCATGACTCGTTGTTGTGAATATAAGTCCCCTCATTTTCTCTGAAGTTATATAAAATACCCAAGAATCCTCTGGAGAATTTAAAGATGCAGATGAATCCATCTGAAATGATACATCTAAAACATGATTTTATTTACTTTCAAACATACTGAGAATAGTGGATTGGGATTATTTTGAAATGTAATATACATTTAAAATAATCCCAATTCACTATTCAAGCATCAAAAGAATGATTTAAAACCAAGAGACAAATAAACGAGACATACAAATTTAAATCAAATACGTAATAGTTCAGACTCGAGCCTCCTCAGTCAGCATTTATTACATCAAATAAATCGATGGAATCGCACAGGTCAATGAGTTTGTTCCCGGTCAGCGCTATCTAAAAACCGTTGGAGAAAGAGGAATTTATAAAATTTAATGTGGATGTTTCAGAATGTAGTTTGTATGGAATCTAAATAATATTATAAACGCTTTTATAATATTATAAAAGTTTGTAAGTATGGATGGATGGATGTTTGTTACTCTTTCACGTAAAAACTACTGAATGGATTTGGATGAAATTTGGCACCCAGATAGTTTATAACCTGGATTAACACATAGGACTTTTTATCCCGATATTCCCACGGGATCGAGACTTACGCGGGTGAAACCGAGGGGTGCAACTAGTTTATAATAAAGCAAAGATAATAAGATTGACTGATTTTGAGACGGGGATGGGCTTACAAAACGTCACGCTTTTTGTGTAGATTTTAGGACCTATATTTTTGTTTTTTTTTATTTTTTTAGGGGTATCGTATTACCCAGTGACTGGGTTGTAGAGGTCAGATAGGCAGTTGCTCCATGTAAAATACTGGTATTCAGCTGCATCCGTTTAGACTGGAAGCCGACCCCAACATAGTTGGGAAAAGGCTAGGCAGATTGATTTGTTATTTTTAAAAGAAATATTAAATAATAAAAATACATTTTTACGTAATCTTGATTCCAAAATTGTGCTTTTTTTTAAGGAGTGTAATTATGTCTCCTTCCAAAGTTACCATAAAATAAAGAAATGATTATTTATAAATTTATAACATGCATCTGCTTGTAAAGTAAACATTATTTAATTTTGCTACTGACACTAATGGATAGACAATTTAATAATGAAAATGTTGTATTATTAATTTGATTTTAAAAAGATTTTATTCTAAAATCACTACTGTAACTCACCGGGATTCTGTCTGCAAAGAGGGAACGAATGCTCAAGTTTACTTTTTTTCTTAGGGTACCACCTTAAGTAGAGCACTGCCTAGGAGAATACAGAACTGCTCAGCTCACATCTTTTTTTATTCTTACCTTTCTTCTTTTTTTTTTTTACTTCTACCGGGTAGATCTTGGCCTGCATCTCACCTGATGGTCTTCAACCACAGAGGACCTGGCTATCTTACCTATTAACTGCCGAAACACAACAGTGCTGTTAACATTGTTCTTATGGCGACAGACTTAGATAAGATGGTGGTAGCTAGCCAGGCGGGCTTAGAACAAGTCCTACCACCAACCAAAATGAGCAGAAAATTTTGCCCCCACTGGGAATCGAACCCAGGACCTCTGGATCTGAGGTCTGATGATCTAACCACTAAAACACAGAGTTGGTCTTCGTTTGTCTATTAGGTATGTGCGTTATCTGCCAGTCAAGACAGTTTTATATTATATAATATGTTTTTTTTTTTCATAATATCGAGTTGTTTGTAATGACATTACTTACAAATATTATATATTTTAATGACAGAATCTTTGACTTCATTATTTCTTAAATTCTCTTTAGTAATGCCCCGAGGAACGACTAAAACTCAAGCGTTTGAAAACTTTTTAAAAGTTAGAAGCGACCAAGTCTAATCTAAAGAAATTAGTAAAATATTCCTTGCGGGGCAAGCGGAAGTAATTAATCGCTTGAACCTCGATAAATGAGGTTCTAATAGTTCACGTGATCGTGACTAATGATACTGCGGTCCATGCGAAAGTAAGTGTCGCAAGTAGCGGGGGTTGTATCTACAGAACGGTGTGTGCTATAGCCAATGACGTCTTTTGCTGTTTTTGTATTTCCTCTCGTTTAAGAGAATCGAATTCTCTCTCTTTCTTGCGTTCATGTTGCATGCTTATTTGTGATAATCTATAAAAAAAAATCAAATAGCATGTTCTTTTTGGTCACAAATGGTTGAATTTGCACGTGATTGTCTATATACATTATCACCCCCTTTCACCCCATTACGTGGGACTCAAACTTAATTGGTAAAATGTGGGTGTACTTTAGGTATACCTCTGCCTAACCCGTCGGGGAATACGGGTGTAATGTCCATCAGTTACAGATATAATACGTTTTAATTAATTGTGTCTGACATTACCAAAGGATTTGGTGGAAGTCACATTATTGCTTAACAGAAATCAGACATTTCGCAAAATAGTAATTAACTCTGAAACTTCTAATGACGATTCAGTAGAAGTACGATACATTCCAATTTCTAATGACCCCAACCGAGAGTTATGCAACAAATATTCCCGAAACTAATTTTAAATTCACTAGAAAACGACTGTGCCCTTCATCGAAGAGGCATTAGAGGAATCGATTCTATTATCAGAAATGGGGATAAAAAAAGCAACTACGCGAAGCTAGAACGTCAACTACGTACCTAACAGTCAACTGTCATATTTTATCGAACGCTGCAAAGATATTGTTAAGAATTTCATCGGACCTGTAATTATGTCGTTTGTTACAAAAGAAAAATCACCCTGAAAAGTGAGTCAGCGCGCGTTCCCTATCACACAACTTATAATTTATCATTTACGGGTTTTTTTAACCGTCTTCAAAAAGGAGGAGGTTCTCAATTCGTCTGCATGTTTTTTTTTTAAATATGTTTGTTACGCGATTGATGATTCTTTTTTTTTTTTGGTAGGTCATGCTTCAGAGGTGTCCCCATATCAATATTATTAACTTTGCTTGCGTAGTTTTTGAGTTAGCTTCAATATTACGTATTTTTCCCACTTAGCGCTGATTTCATCCGGGGAATAAAATTGTCGTCTGACAGTTTTTGTATGGAATAAAAACTTTTTACAAAAAAAAAAACAACCGACTTCCAAAAAAAAGTGAAAAATAACTTTTAATTTCGGAAGTCGGTGTCTTTGCTTTTCAATTTTCGTTTTTTGCCACCGACTTCCGAAATTAAACTTATTTTTCACTTTTTTTTGGAAGTCGGTTGTTTTTTTTTTTTGTAAAAAGTTTTTATTTTTCACTTTTTAGTTGTGGTAACTACCCCACACAAATTCGTATACCGTTGTCTGCTATGTGACGGAGTCAATTAACATGTCATCAACATCGCAAAGTGGGAAAACTACGTAATTATTGAAGCTAACTCAAAAACTACGCAAGCAAAATTAATAAAATTTATATGGGACCACCTCTGAAGCATGACCTACCAAACAAAAAAAGAATCATCAAAATTGATTCATAATTGGCGGAGTAATCGGGTAACATACAAACAAAAAAAAAAAAAAAAAAAAAGATACAGACGAATTGAGAACCTCCTCCTTTTTGAAGAAGTCGGTTAAAAACTGTCAAAAATTCAAAATTTATTCGCGGGGTAGGACTTAATATACTCGATATAAAAATTTGGTGAAATTCGCCGTTAGTATAAATAGGTAGACGATGTTTTAATTTACTTCTTCACTGCTATTTACATAGCAGGTAAGTATATTAGAATTTGTGTGGGGTAGGTACCACAACTAAAACGTGAAAAATAAAAACTTAATACAAAACAAAAAAAACAACAGAATCCAAAAAAAAACTAAAAAGAGGAAAATTACTTTAATTTCGGAAGTCGGTGGCTTCCGATATTAAAGTTGCATTGAATTTTTTTGGAAGTCGGTTGTTTTTTTTGTAAAAAGTTTTTATTATTATTTACCATGATGAAAGCCGTAATAACACGTGCTCTTTCACAAAATCTATTACGGTTCTAAAGATAGTAATACTGACGACGTTGGCTTAGTAACAGGCTTGTTAGCGCCCATTAGGATACGGAACCCCAAAAAAAGACAATTAAGTAACCATAAGCAATTACACAACAGAAATTAGAAAAGTAAACCAATTGGAAACGATACACAGTGTTTAACCTTTAATTACTTTAGAAGGCAGACCTTAGAAAATTGGTATAGCTAGTAATTGGGTTGTACAGGTCAGCCGAGTGTAAAATATTGGTATACCTACATTTCGTTAGGCTGGAAAACGACCTATTATAATGCTGGGTGACAGGTAATGCTGATTACGATCGCCGAACGAATTTCACATAATGGAAAATAGGTTTCTCATATCTGGTTGTCGTTTATCGCTCAACTCGGTAACTAATAGGGATGACGCCTGGATAAAAAATCGAGGAGCTCGTGGCTAAGTAATAACAGCAGCACGAGTCGATCCATCAGGTTAAACTATGCTTTCCGGGGTTGGTCCGTGGATTTGTGACTTTACATATCGAGATTCTACCGTGTCTCGGAAAGCACGTTAAGCGGTTGGTCCCGGCTGTCATTTGTGGATCTTTGACAGTCGTTACAGGTCGTCAGAAGCCGGAAAGTCTGACAACCAGTCTTGCCAAGGGGTATCGTATTATCCAGTTACTGGGTTGTGGAGGTTATGTAGGCAGTCGCTCCATGCCAAATACTGGTATTCAGCTGCATCCGGTTAGACTGGAAGCCGACTCCAACGTAGTTGGGAAAAGGCTAGGCCTTGGCTAGGCAGATTTTTTGATTGACTTTCAGTATAACTGGATGCAGATTAACGCCAGTATTTTACATGGAGGGACTGCCTATTTGACCTCCGCAACTCAGTTACTGTATAAAACGATACCTCTTGTTAAGAATGGCTCTCAGGCTTCTGACTACCCGTAATGACTGTTTAAAGATCTACGAATGACAATATATGGTTAGTTTGATTATGGTCCGCTTACATATTTTACAATAATAAAATATATATCAGCTTATTAGGATATAAAAAGGAATATAGGAGACCAACTCCGGCAAGCGTTGCTTATACTGATAAATCGACCCGTGCGGCTGTTATTACTTAGCCACGAGCTCCTACATATATTTTACATTCAGAACCAAGCGCCCTTAAAACTATTTTACGGCTAAGGGACTTGTCAAAAGGCAATCCGCTTCCCAACAAACAGTTCCGTACCATGAACCTTTCTAAGTAATAAACGTCCTACAGAATCGGGTTGTAATAATAAAATTTACCGACCGCAAAATTAAGTTTGAATAAGAAGATAGTATCTAATAGGATGGAGAAGGACCAATAGACAGATGGATAAGTGAATGATCTTGTAAAGGTTCCATTATCTTTTGTAAGACTCGTTACGATGTCTTCAGATCCTACCTTTTGTGACAATAGACAAACCGACATTAATTTGAACGATTCACATTATGATCTTGTTAATCTCCATTGCGGAAATCTAGGTTCTAGAATCTGCCTAAATTACTGTTTTATGATTGAAATAACGTCTTTTGTTACTTCAGTGTTGTTAGTTTAAGGGTTACTATAAAAAGAGATCTTATTTTCATTCGCAGGTCGCATTCCACCCTATGATGTTAGGCTAGGATCTTTGGAGAATCATATTTTTATTTAATCATTTATTTATACACACCCATTTAAACAGACAAGAAGAAAGGAACAGAAAGTTCGTACAAAAGTGATACTTATTTCTAAAGAAATCTCTTCCAGTATAGCTGCGATTGGAAAATACTCGTAGATAAAATGACACATGTAGATGACAGATGTAGACAACGACAACGTTTTAGTCCTTATTCAAATAGTAACTATCTGTTTTTTGTTTGTAACAGACTTTTATGACAGTAATAATATTTTAAATGAAAACTCGCAAGTGATGCCCTAAAAATACAGGGACCAGGCAAATCGATAGACGTCAACGATATAAAAATGGAAGACACAAAATGTTAGCACGAACGAACAACTGTTATGTAATGTAATTTTATTTTATAACCTGTATTATGCTTTTGTTCGAATATGTAGCCTAGTTTCGAGGAAAAAACTTTTGGTAAACGTGCTGGTTTGTTGGTCAGCGGTCCACCTTGCGACACCTAGAGTTTGTGTTTTAAAAATAATGATGTTGAAAGTAATGTACTTACTTACCAGTCTTATCGTGTTACCTAGTAACTGGATTGTGGAGGTCAGAAAGACAGTTGCTCCACGCAAAATCTGATTCCATTAAAAGGAATACTTAATAAATTAAATTAATTTAATTTAACTGAAAACCTTAATAAAAAATAGTCTTAGAATTATTCCTATAAAACAAATAAAGGAAAAATAGTCAGCATAATCAGCCTATATCGTAGGTTACGCTGGTGTACAGGCCTCCTCTCAGTGAGAGTGCGTCGTAACCCATCCCGCACCCAGTGCGGGTTGGTAGATGCCAGTCTTCGAATTTTTGGTTCTAGGACATGCCGCTTTCCTCACGCAGTTTTCCTTCACCGTTTTGAGAGCAGTGATGATGAACTAAATACCTAAACTAAAATCTGTCTGGGTTGAAAAATGAAAAATAATTAATCATTAAAAAAATAGTTATTGCTAAATAAAAAAATTTTTTTGGTATTCAACTGTATCCAGTTACACTGGAAGTCACCATCAAAATAGTTGGGAAAAGGCTAGGCAGATGATAATGATGTTAAAAGTAAAATTATTGGAACTTTCACGAATAATAATGATGAAAACGTTAACGGTTACATAAGAGAACAAACAAAAACTGCAAGCGATGGGAACAATGGTGTAATAAAACTCGTGCGTGGCGGAGAGCGTTTTACTGAAGTGGCGGCAATAATTTCTATAACATAGTTGAAAGTGTATGATTAGTAAAAATGAATAACCCGATTCTATATGCGTGCTGAGTACCCGCATTATCTGCTTGCTAAGCTATGTTGTAACAGCATAATAACATAAATTCATTCAAAATTTAAACAAAAATAAATTCCAAATCCAAATCAAAACATCCGTTGAAAACTAAAATGTAGTGTAAAATCCTCCTTTCAAATCAACATTCGAATCTAAATAGAGAACAGTATTTACACCTGACCGATCTTCAATCGATTGCATGAACCGTTAAGCATTTAGTATACTCGACGTTGCTTTGAATAGAACGTCCCGTCATCATGAACATGTAATACAGGAACACTATTGGGTTCTTCTAGTTTATCATTGAAAACAGGACTGGTTGCTAAATTAACTTAATCATACATTTTACATTTTGGTTTCATTTAATTGTTTTATCTGTAAAATTGTATGTTTTCATCCAATTTTACAGAGAAAACAACAACATAAAAGATGAAAGAAGAATGTAATTCTGGGCATACAAAGTAATTTACTTTGTATGCCCAGAATTACATTGAAATTCTTCTACTCTGTTCTAGGACCTTATTTTATTTAAAAATCTCTCCTTTTCCACTTTTCCTATCAAAAACGATTGCAGGTTTTATGAAGTAGGTACTAAATACAGGTCTGAGAACTTTGGTTATTTCTATTTAATATTTTCGAGCTATAATTAAAACATAAATCATTTTGTTTGGCTTCCGAATATAGTGAATCTGTTTTCGATAATTCTGCTTTTTCAGAAGTAATACTTTTATTCTCAGGAACATCGTAACATAACATCACACCAGCATTCCCCGAAGAGTTAGGGAAAGGTGTACCCAATAGTACACCCACATTTTAATCGAGCAATATTTTGGGATTTACTATAAACCATTTTCGATAGCAATCAATAGGGAATATGCATGTATTTTTTTAATATTTTTATTCGATAGTTTACATCGTCTAATAATAGTTAAAAATGTTTAAAAATGTCCAACCGATCCGGGCTATTTAAACGCCCTCCATTTGGCGCGCTTGGTGTGGTGACGTCACAGTCCGTAAAAACAGACAAGCAACTGTCAAGTCAACGTCAAACACTCCTTTTTATATGAGCGTTTGACATTGACTTGACACTTGTTGATTGACTTGACATTGACATTTTGATTGTTATATCGGATTGTTACGTCACATCCGCTCTTAGCCTTTTCAAGTATTTGAATTACCCACAGTTTTTTTGGACTTTAAAAAAATTAATTTCTCGCTCAAAAAGAAATTTTATTCAAAAATATTGATGGAGGCATAATTCTGAAGTAAAATAGTTTATAAAAAAAAATATTTGACCCATATTTGAATCACATGCATATTCCCTATTGAGAAATATTCACATAATTTGAGCCCACAACAGTAACTGAAAATAATATCCGATATAGTCAATACTGAAACCAAAATAGTCAATATTAAAGCTTTAAGCTTATTAGCATGCAGCCAACAATACCTTTGATTCGCACGTATTAGTGCAAAATGAATTCCGATATATTATATCGATACCGCAAACATAACTGAATTTCCGATTGACGTAGTCAACCGAGTGCGCCAACCACACTGTATTTAGTATACGTGAAGGCTATTAATATTAACAATTTCACTCACGCATTTATTTCGTTTTTGCATTACTATGTAGTTTTAAACTCAAATTATGAGCTAGTCTTCAAAATTATACGAGAACTCTAAAAAATCATCTTCTTCACAAAAAGAACATAGCATACCTTTGCATAAATATTTATAGGCAAATTCAGGTCATTAGCCAATTTCACCATTATCTGCATTAAATAAAATAAAACATGGATAGATAGAGTCTTCAACCACTAAACTCACAAAACTAAACACTCACACACACACACTAACTGAATACATAAGTCATTTATTCAAAATAGGCTGAGAATCAGCACTTTTCGAACGTCAAAATTACGTACTTACGACAGTCCCCCAGAACGTACCACTTCCTAGTGCTAGGAAGCTGGGAAAAAGAAGTGGCGCAACAAACTCCCCAGCAGCACAGCTATCTGTCTAGTTTAGAAAAACTTGATTCTATAGAATAGCACTTATGCAAAATAATTTAAATTACGCAACAGAAAACATTCAATTAGATTATTTGCCATAATGTAGACTAGCACACGCCAATATACCAACATCATAATCGACGACTAAACTCTTCGTCCGGAAAAGTACTACCACCACGCCTTCAAATATTGCTTAGTTCCGGTGGCGGTGTAATTACGGTTACGGTGTAATTACGGTTACGGTGTGGTTATGGTTACGGGTACTTTAGGTTATTTCGGTTGAATTTGCCGTTCAGGTCGCTCGCTTAAAACAGTCACGTTGGCAGAATCATAATAGGAAAATAATACGAATCATCGTAAAATGACTGACTGAACAAACTGACAATTCATAATTATGATCTGCGTGCGATTCATATTACGAGATAATTCATCTGTTTGACAGTTTTATATGGAGATTCGTAAAATGGTCCACACATTATGAACTGCTTTTGTGTCAAATTAGAGGAATTGCTAATGACACATGGAAATTCAGGAAATGAACTGCTTTTAGGGGAATTGCTTATGTGGCCGTTTTAGGCCCCAGGTTTGCCACCGAATAACAGAAACGTGATCCTTATAAACTCTGCATAAAATGAAATACAATTTATTATAAAATATACTAACATGTTTATGCTAAATACTTACCGGTGAGGGATAAAAACGAGGCATGCATATACAATATACAGCGCGTCTCCTTTGTACATGGACATTATGAAACGTCTTTGTCTGTCGAGAGAGATCCGCTTGCTACGTCTGATTCAATTTTCTTGCGGTTCTCCTTCCGAGTCTGGTCTAGTCTTTTATTAAAGTGCTATATAGTATGTTAGGAGTTTCTTTTGTTATAAAAATGATGGGTTTGAATTAGGTTAGGTCGGTTTTGTAAGGTTAGGGACAGTTTGAGGAATTTGTAAAAGTTTGGCTCATAAATGTTTAAACGTTTAACGTCACTGTTTTGAGATAAAAAATACTTATTTTGTAGTTTATGTAATTTACTGTTTTGTATTCTCATCACCCAAGAGCTGGTAAAATACGTTGTCCATTATTTTATGACTATAAAAAGGTAATGAGGAATACGTTGTAAAGTTCACTCATCCTCCATAGAAAAGGGAGGATTCGCCGACCCCAACGATTGATGTCAAGATGTTGTATATTATGCTAGTCGCGCGGTAAACGTTGCATGATTTTGCGCGACGTCTGTCATTGTGATGTGGAGTTCGCATGTAGCGATGTAAATGCTGCCACAAATTTGCTAAAGGTTACATGAAATAATGTTCCACAATCGAGTGTACTTTAATTTTTGGTATACATATACTTATGAGTGAATATACCTGTACCTACTGGTATTAAAAATAAAACCTAATCTTTAAAACTTTTGCCGTCATAAAATTCCGTCACTCTCACGCCAATTCAGCCAGCCACCCAATCATAAAATTAAACCACTCTATATAAACACACGTACCCAAAAATATACCTATTTTCCCCTGATTAAAATCATCAACACCGCTCCCTTTACACAAACACTTTTTATACTCATACATCTCATGTTAGGAGGCACAAGTGCTCTCAAAATGTCCCGGTGAAGAGCCCGCGATTAAATTAATCTTACGTCGATCTCGCTCCATCCGCCATTCAAAAGTTACGTTCCATTTGGATTTTCTGCTTCCATTCTTTGTACATAATGAGGGAGCCTAGATTTTGTCGTTTTTGTTTACATTTCTGGTTCATTTAGTTTTTCAAATATATTACGTAAGCTGGGTGTGAATTAAAGTGTATGTTATGCTTAATGGGAGCATGCTTAATGAGAGAATAGATTTTGAGGTTATTGCACTTGATAATATAACTAAGTATAAAGTTGGAATTTTGTGAGCTACATGTTTATGTGACAAAGATGAAAGGATAAGAAAATTGTTATTACTTTAAGTAGGAGAGCTTTAAATGTCTAATGAAGTTTATGAATAAAATGCAAATTTTTCTGAATAATCTTTATATAATAACTCATCCTAATTACTTTGGCAGATCTTGACTAAACGAAAACTACTTTTTGGAAGGGGCAACTACAATCAGTTCTATTTCTATGTATTTGACGTTTAAAAGTGCCTTTAATGTGCCTACTTGAAATAAATTATTTGACTTTGACTTTGAAACAACTATAAATGATTTGAAAAATATGACGAAAAACAAGAAACTAAGATTGAACGTCATTATCCTTATGTCAAAGCAGCGATTACTAAAGAAAGAGTTCAAAATTGACTCAGGTACCAAAAGATACATGAACAACTTAAAGTAAACGATGCTCGCGATTCGACGTTCGAGCGAATTTGAGTTTAAGAACACCCATTACCGTCAAATTCCTTTCAATTGTTCCTCGCGGTTTTGTTCCAAAGTCTCCTATACTGTTTGTATTGTTTAATTTACTGATTACAATACAGTTCACTGGATTTGGATTGAAATCGAAAATTGTTTTAGATTTGTTTGGTTAAATCTTTCGGAACTGTATCCAGGAATTATTGCTGTTGCTCGTTATTTGTTTATCTCCTTTGTCTCATCAGCTTGTTGTTTCCACTTTAAGTGGGCGATCGTATTGATTGTTCTGTCTACTTGCCTTTGTTTTCGAATGAAACCGTATTTCTAAGGAGAATGTATTTAATCAAGTTGTAGGTTGTATCTAGGTAAATCACTTTTCTTGGAACATATTTTATTAACAGTATTATAAATAATTTGAAGTGTGTTCTTACCTAATGAAAGTTGTTTATTTAATTTTGTAACTTATTATTTGCTATCTCCACAACTTCAAGAATATTCTTACTCATCCAAATCTTCGAAACATACGAGTACATTTCCAATTCCCTCTAGCATTCGTTTCGCTTGGCTGTTCCAATCGCTTCTTATAAAACCCTTACCAAACTTTATATCACGATAACCACTAGTTACTACACTTGGAGACCGTTAACGTGATTTATTTCTACCAGGATTGGGCGTTACACATTAGATTCGCCACTTCAGCAGACGCAGGGTACTACGAGTGCCAGGTTCCCACGCACCCGCCTACAAGCATCTTCTTCAAACTCGTTCTAGTTGGTAAGTACTTTGTCAGCTTTTATTTTGTTTGTAGCGTTTATTTTTGGTATATCTTTTTTTGTTTTTGTTATTGTTCTATTGTCTGAATAGACTAAAAGGTAGAATTTTAAATAAGTAAGAGTTTGTTTATTGTTTGCTAGTTTTGTTAGTCTTTACTTACAAAAACAATTTAATCTAGTAATTGTTTTTTGTGAGACTGTAAATGTTTACAGCTTGCAAAGTAAATAATAATAAATTCGGTTTAAAGCTGCTGACCTACCATGGTTTTGTGTTTTCACAAAGATTAAATACGAATGCAAAATTAATCATCCTTAAATGTACACCCGCTTTTGTTAACGTTTCCGAGTTCAATATTTAAATAGTCAGTCCTCCAGAATTTAATAATTCAATTTCCGGTACACGTCATTTAAAACTGAAATGTCGTCAACTTTAAATTCATTACACTGTTTTATTTTAAAGCCTTTGTGAACATTGTCAATTAAAATCATCATTATAAATTCATTGATCTGGCCTCCCAATTTGTGGAACGTAACAACAGAATGAATTTCTGCGGCTTCACTGTAATGTTCAGTGGTTTCGTAATTTTACTACTTATCTTATTTGCGTATTTATGAAAAGTGGCTTTCAGGAAAATGATAAAACTTTTTAGATAATACTGAAGAAATGATATTAACGTTTTGACACATTCTTTTCTTAAATCTGTCAAATTGGTTCACTGTCAAAAGTTATCTGATCATCGGCCATTAGTTGATATTGCCTAACTTTGTATATAATTTCCTTTTGAAATGATTTACTAGTCATTGGATGAATTTAGCCTCCAATCCTACCTCTCTATTTTTATTTTCCAAGGAGAGTAACTAGCATCTTGCCTGCAATTTGAATTGTCCATCGAGAGCAGATTTTGGCTTGCAGATAATATAGCTTATGTTCTCTCTTTTCTAGTTCTACAAGTTCTTTTCTAGTTTTTTAGTTCTATCTTTTCATTTGTTTCTTACTCAAGATTTGCATTTAAAACATGCTTGTCGGGTACATTTTTAAATGAGCTGCATTTTCGCTTTCTTTTCTAACGTAACCCGGGGTTTTCGCGTCTTGAAAAGCAGGTTAAGAACTCTTGTACATTTTGTATGAGTCATGTGACATTCGCCCTTTTCATTATAGTGTCGTAACTTTCAATGCGATTACACCAGCCCAGGTTACGTATTATAATTAATATTTTAAGTAGTTAACCTGCTTCACTATGAATAGTGGATTACTTGAGTGAGGATATCTCGGGGGTACTATAAAAGGCAACCGCGAAATTACTGCAGGTTGATGGGCAAAATTTAATGTGTATGTCGATGATAAGGCTGATGGAAGACTGATAAAGCTTGTCTAATTATGATAAACGTCAACGTCACGTCGATTTTATATACTACAAGAATTCGTTACAATTAAAAAAAAATCTTGAGCTTCTAGCGTAAAGCGGTTTTCTCAGGGACAAAACTCACAGCGCAAAATGAGAAACTGTAGTCAGCAATTTCCGCCGGTGATCTTGATCTTGCAACCACATGGGACGCGAAAACCGATTTACACTAGCAGCATAATGGTTTTTCTGTTATCTGCTGGCAAGCCTTTTAAAGAAAATAATACTTATGATAAAGTAGATATAAATACAGAAAATGATGATGGAGGAGCTCGTGGCTAAGTAATAACAGCCGCACGGGTCGATCCTTGCCGGGTTGGTCCGTAGATGCGTGACCATCTTTACATGATTAGCGAGACTCCTCCGTACCTCGGAAAACACGATAGGCCGTTGTCCCCGGCTGTCATTCGTGGATCTTTAACAGTCGTTACGGGTCGTCAGAAGCCCGAAAGTCTGACAACCAGTCTTGCTAAGGGGTATCGTATTACCCAGTTACTGGGTTGTGGAGGTCAGATAGGCAGTCGCTCCATGTAAAATACTGGTATTCAGCTGCATCCGGTTAGACTGAAAGCCGACCCCAACATAGTTGGGAAAAGGTTAGGCAGATTGAAATACAGAAAATGATAAAAATAATTACTAACAATGATATTTTTGGTAACAGCGGCGTACGCGGAGATAGTGGGTGAATCAGAGAAGATAATTCACGAGGGGTCGATGCTGAGGCTTGTCTGCGTCGTGAAGAGGTCCACGGAGCCGCCATCGTACGTGTTCTGGTACTTCGAGAACAGGATGATCAACTATGATTTAAGTGAGTAACTATTGCTTATTAATTTTACGAGGAACTAACAATGCAAAAACCCGCCTCAACAAATTTACTAGCAACTGAAAAATTGCTTGTAAAAAAAACAACTTACGTCATGTTTTGCATAATACCTTCTTCTTGGTCGCGTACTTAATTACTGAAGGTCGTGTCCCTGAAAGGCATTCGGTTTTCAGCTTCTCCTACAGACATCCGTTACAGAGTCCAGTGAGGGCAGTTACAGGTCTGACCAGCGGTTAGGTGACAGGCCGCGAGGTTTTTAATACCTACCTAACTACTATTTCCCGATAAAATGAAATATTTTAACACCTGAACTAATCAGTTCTCGCTAGAACATTAAGTTAGCTCGAACTCTTAGAATTACGCGTTGAAGCAAAGTGAGATATCAAACAATATGCTACACAAACAAAGTCTCATTGCAAAACTAGTTTTAACTTTAGTCCAAGCCCAAACTTTCGTGCCAGTTATTGTATTTTGAACTTTATTCCAAGAAACGAAAAGACATGGATTGTTTTTGGCCCAGCATGGAGATAATTATATTTAAAAAAATAACTGATAATATTTGAAATTGCACCACAGCTTGCTTTACTTGGGAAAATATGGGATAAAATATTTATATTTAAAAAATATTATTTTGATTCAAGTATTCGGGGAGATATTTATGTTGCCAGTTTTGCAAATATTGTGGTAATTGGGATATGCATAGTGTAAAGCCGGCGCCAGACATAGTCACATATTTGATCAAACATATTCGATAGACTTTGCACACACATATGAATACTTGTTTGGGCAGCCGGCCAGACATAGTCACATATTTGATCAAACACTTTGATAGACTTTGTTCACACATTTGACCACAAGCTAGGGGTGAGGCGTATAAATATCATAAGACGTACTAGATAAAAATAACAGATATTAAAAAATAACAAATATTGATTTGTTCCTAACAATATAATTTACCCGTTACTTAAAATAATAGACTCTCAAGACTGTTACCGCGACTGCTACTGTTAATACATTATAACAAGCACTACCCAAACTGTTACCAAGGCTATTACTTACATACACACTGACACAAAGGAAGGAATATAGCAAGGATATCAATTTCTCTCTCTTCCTCATTAAAGAATGGAAGATATTCAATTGAAATTTAAATACATATTTATAGTCCGTACAAAAATAACAGGCTGTTATTTAATAACAGATATTTGGAACTGTTATTTTTTTGTAACAGTAACAGTGATAACAGATATCGTGTTTACCCATTAGGTTACCAGTTACCTGTTACAACCCATCTTTACCACTGGCGACATGCTTAAACACTTTGCAGCACGCAATGTTGCCAATTTATCATTTTTTATGCTAAATTTGGCAGAGTTTCTTCCTGTTTAGTACACTTTTTCGTCGTTTACCTAAGTCACAGATACGGGTGCCGATTCTCTTGTACACCGAACTAAACTAAATCTAAAATTCCTTACTTTTGGCTATAAGAATCTTGGAGCTATTCTGCCAAATAAATCCTCTAAATTTAAAACTTATTTTGACACAATTAAAATCGATTTTGATAACCGCGCCTTCACTTAGTAGGCGCGCAAGGACAGCCTCGACGTGCTTTTTATGGTTTTTTTCAGATTTTGTATCGAAAATAAGGAAAAAAAAAAAAACTCCCATCATGTTGAGTATTAGGGGTTTAAGGGTTTCATACAGGGGGTCGAAATTTGTATTATTTTTGCGATAGGGCACACCGTTTTCGAGATATAAGCAAAAGAAAATAAAAAAAAGATACAGTACTGTTTTGCAACTGAAGTCGACTGAGTGAACTGAGTCTGTTGGTTTAAATGTTCGTGACATCTAATTTTATTCCAGACATTTTTAATGGCGATTAAAAATAGTCAGATTTAGTTAGAGGATTCTAAAATCCTCTAACTAAATCTGACTATTTTATCCGAATTTGACATTGTAACCTAAAATTTTGTTCTTTATTGAATGTTGCATACTCCTTGGTTTGCCAAACTCTTAGAAGACATTTTTATATTTTTTATTTTGACTGTTATTCTTTTCTTTTCACTTGTCTTGTGCTGCTAGTTGTCAAAGGTTTGGTTTTGTTGGTTTTTCCATGTTCTGCTATATTTTTTCATTTTTCTTCCATTACAGTCTGTTACTCACATTGGCTTTTAGTTTTATTTCAACCACAATTCATACAGTCCATTTACATCGCCTTCATTTTTGAAATAAAGAACAAAATTTTAGGTTACAACGTCAAATTCGGATTAGCATTTTCATTAAATTAAAACTCAGTGCCATCTTAGTGCTATCAAACTAAAATATAGTTTAGGTGGATGCGCTAGGGTAGGCCGCAAAATTCAAATTTTCTTACGATTTTTGCAATTTGCCGGTCAGTATCAGGTTGTATGTTGATCTAAACATTATTATCGGTCGTAACAAATATGGATTTACAGAATTAATAACATTAGAATCAGCAATACGACTCTCTAAGTTCATGTAAGTGCATTGAATGACAATTTCATGAAATTTTCATTTCAAGCACTTGCGATTGAGCAAAGCGACCGTTCCGCTCAGTTATTTAAGAGACACTAGCCTTGCAGGCTACGCTACGCACACATTTGAAATTCGAACGCGCTACGCACACATTTGAACTTTAAACGCTTTGATGTGCGCTCGAAAAACCGACTCCGAATGGAAAAGTTGATATAAATGATCAAACTTTGATGAAATACCCAAATACCCCTTGCCACACATGTGTCAAACATGTGATCAGATATTGTTGCTATGTCTGGCGCTGGCATTTATGTGTGCACACCATGTGCACACCAAATGGCAAAGTTGAAATATGTGATCAAACTTTGATGAAATACCCAAACACACCTGCCACACATATGTGATGTGTGTGTTCAAATATGTGATCAAACATGTGATCAAATATTGCTGCTATGTCTGGCGCCAGCATAAGAATTTATATGATTTCACTAGTATTTTTAGAATATACAATATTAAAATTGTATTTAAAGCGTATTGTCTTTTAACTAGACTGTAAGGAACATGATATATATATATATATCTAAATATATATTAATACTTGATTAATGTATCAATTTAATTTTTAAATCAATAGATAAGTCCAGTCTTAAAAGTATGTAATGATAAAGAAGGTGCTACACCTTCTTTATCTTTCATAATCATTGTCACAACCCGTCATTGTCATGCATTTGTCACGTCATTAAAGCTTTGCATAGACCTATACCTACCATAGAGGGACGCATTAAAAAACAAACATTGCAACGCAATATTATATTTTTCTTTTTTTATACGAAACATCCTGTGTGTTAGAAGTATGGTGAAAACCTTATCAAAGTCTGTTGCGTGGTTTAGAAGAACAACGCGGACATACAGACAAACACAAAAAGCGACTTTAATTTATACTAAGTATAATAAATATAATTTGCCATCAGTAATTTTTTGATGTTGTCTACGTCAAAAAATAACTAATAGTGTCTCACCCCGCATCCTACAGTACAGTCCGAAAAAGCCCCATCCCGTTTTACATAATTGATCTGCCTATTGTTTTCAAGAACAGGACATAAATCCTTGGGACTTTAAGGACCTTTGACGACCCGTAACGACTGTCAAAGATCTACAAATGACAGCCGGGACCAACGGCTTTACGTGTTTTCCAAGGTACGGAGGAGTCTTGGTATGTAAAGATGGTCACCCATCCACGGACCAACCGCGGCAAGTATAACTAAACCTGATTGATCGACACGTTCGCCTGTTATTACTTGGCCACGAGCCCCTAGCACCTATAAATCAAACGACATGTAAATCATTAAAATGCATCCACACGTCGGGATGCTACGAGAGAATAAAATAATCTTACATACATAGGGCATAACTACATAATTATGTACCATACAAATACCTACATATCCCTTCTTGTCGGTGGACCTTTTGACGATTTCTATTTTATTTCTAACTCTGTGGTGCTGTGTGTGACAGCATCATGAATGTTTTGTTGTGATTTTTTGTGATATGTTCCAAAATATTATTGGCCGTGTTTCTGGTTATACAGGGTGTTAGGGTAAACACCGTTATCCTTGCAACCATTGGTTTGGTTTCATTTATAGAACGTAAAATTAATGGAAAATTACAACTTTATTTTTTATTTTTTTTAATCTACATTTTACCACAGGAGACGTAAGTTTGTTGCCCTATGCGCTAGGGCAACGAACTTGCGTCTCAACACGGGTGGGGGGTACAGGATGTGACCTGACCGGCCGCGAAAGCGACCCCTCCCTCAGTCAGTCACCTCTTTCGCTAGACAGTACGGTGTCGGATAGAAACTTTTTAAAATCTTTTAATGAAAATGACGTTTTTTTTTTGTTGGGTTCGGTCATTTATTTTTATATTTGAGTCAACTACCCTTAGTTTGAATGACAAGACTGTTTACCCTTACAGCCTGTATTTTTGCATTTCTGAGTGACTTTGCCTTTCTTGAACTATGGATCTTCGCATTACACTTTACTTCGGCTACAATAACAATACCTATAACTCACATCTCGGATCACTCTGATTTTGCCTGGTTTCTAACGAAGATCAAACGTTATAAACATACATAGCAACTGAATCATTTGGAATCGTCGTTAGATTTGATTGAAATTAAATCTGATGGCAGACAGTAGATTACTTACTCTGCAATCAATTGGTTTGAATTGATTTTTTGAAGTCATCAGATTTGACATTTATACACCGTGGCATTTTAATCGTCTTTCATCCGCAGCCCACTTCATGTATCCAATGACTACTACACATTCATAAAAAAAAGATAGGTATTTATGAACATTTGAGTAATTAAAAAAATAAAAAATAATTCAATAGTAAGACGCATGACGTAGTTTGAAACACCCTGTTATGAGCGCGGTCCGAACATTGCGTTCCAAAGGCGGCACGGACTGAAGCGGCGGCATCTTTAACAGAGTTCATTCCCCCTATTGCAAAAATGTGTGTAACCTTTTTTTCTTTTAATGCCATCCTTATGCCTACGGAATAGAAGTCAAAATCGGTTGAACGGACTGTACAAAGGTTTGTTTCAATATCTAATCTTATTTCAAATGGGGTATAGGTACATAGTAAGTGCAGATTAATAAAAAAGAAAGTTACAAACATACGGCCGATTTCAATAACTGATCAATTTGCCTTCGTTCCCTATTGAAGATAGAAATTTGACTCATGTCTACTAACCTAGCAAATAACAAACAAAAGATATGTAGTTACTGAAATTGCAGTCCTGGCACTTGCGGGTTGATCACACCTCGGTTGCGTAACATTTTCAGATTATTTGGCGCAGCGTACAATCTCCTTGCTCCCCGTAAATTGTCACCACTCACTGCGTACAGGCGTACTATTTGTAGGTACTCGATATTCGAGTATCGATAGTTCCTCATAATCATTGTGAATACCTACTTCACAATGATTATGAGGAACTATTCACTTCTTGCACTGTAACGATCGCGAACAACGTTTGATATCCGGTAGCGCGCGCGCACTTCCACTTCCGGTATTCGGCCGCAACTGAGACGCTGCGAGATTGACCTTCACTTATTTTTCGAGTGAAAGGGGCGGGGCGTGACACGCGCGGCTCTACTCAAAGGATAGCATTAGAGCTCCTCATTGGATGACAGTCCACGTGGACTATGCTTGATTGGCTTTCGGTATTGGAATGATCTACTCGACCCGTGCGCTGCGTAGGTATGTTCAACCGTTTGATACGTAAACATTAATAACAGGATGTTTCAGAATTCTAATGCAATATTTATTTTTCTTTGTACCTATTATATTAATTAATGGTAAAAAAAAAAAAAAATCGTGTCTGGAGGTATTTTATGTCGGATACATTGAGTGGACCACCTTTGTAAGACGATTAAAATGTCACAGTGTATTTCTATGAGATTTGAGAAGGATCTTATGTCCCTTCACAAAGTTTTACGGCTATTGAAGCTTCTTATTACATTTTGTTTCATTTGTGTCCATTTCTGAGCCAAGCTTGTATGAGAGCGTTATCCATCTCCTTTCTTAATACACAATTGACAACTTGAATTAGGGTTTAAAATTGTCGGAATAAAAGTACGAAATTCAAAATGGCTCGATGATTTAGACCTCTATGAATGGTTATCAGATCTAACCATGTTTTGAAACTTGTCACATGAAACAGATCCAATAACTTGTTTTGTTGAATTTGCATTCGCACTGCACGCAACATGAGTTTTAAACAAATCTCAAGTTAATGTTTTCTGAACTTCGAAACATAGTGGACAACATGCTGCAACATTCATAGATAAACATTTTGGCAATTTGTCGGTTATACGTATGTCAAGTTATATGAAACATCAAATAAGTTTCCCGTCAATAAGTTACGTGAAAATGCGAACGCAGGCATTGGCCTGCGTTCGCATCTTCTATGCGAACGCAGGCATAAAAACATGTTGAAATCTCTGTTTTCTGTCAATGTATTGACATTGACAGAAAACAGAGATTTCAACATGTTTTAATGTGAATGTTTCGCCAGTGTGTAAAAAGGCTGAAATATTTAAAAGGCTTGCAATAACTTTTGGACATAGAAAGGGAACGCAGGTCGCTAGCTGTCCATTGTAACATGCTGGCCCGCAGGTTTGCACGGTGTACGACTTCGGTTAAGATCACGCTTTTTAAAGCATATTGCCAATCTTTTTACACCTGCAGCCTGTGGGTCTGTTATTCGCAGCGGGCATACAGCGACCTGCGTGTCCAATATAACAATGCACTCAGGGTACTCTCGGGACTGCCATGTCGTTGCAGTGCGTCAGGGATGTTTGCTGAGGCGCGGGTTGATGGATTTGCCGCTATCATGAGGAAAAGGTGTGCCTCCCTACTCACTCGCGTTTGTGGTAGTTCCAACTCTATACTGGGTGTATTTGCAGATCGGGGGGAGTCTCCCATGTTACAGAGGTGGATGCGGCTTCATGTCGCAGTTAATTTGTGTTGTGTGTTGAATACTAACATTAGTTATTAAGTATATTGTTACTAACAAGAATATGGACCTGGTCCGAAATAAATGTTTATCATATCATATCATAACTATGTAGTTACTGGTATTTTGCCAACGCTAATTCGAATAAAAAGTTCAGTAAAATAAAAGGGAATGCATCATTAAAATTCTACATTTTAACCGACATGAAGCCACAAAGTCTCGCTTTGTGATTCAAAAGCGATATCAAATGTAAATAAAGTCAAATGTTTTGCATACCTACCATGACCTAACCCAAAAGCCTTTTATCCTAACATAGTAAAAAACATTAGCTACATTTTTAAAACGCTTTCCATTAAAAAATGTGTATCCTAGAGCAAAGAGTTCTTTATGAATTTCGTTTACACTTATTATATTTATATTTATTATGGTGAAAGTTATGTTTTTTGAACTACCTCCACCCTTTTCTAACTGTTCAATTAGAAAAGGGTGAAACCACACAGGGTAAACACCGTGAAAGGGGTGTACTGAGAAGGAGTTGTAGAAGACGGCTGTGCTGCTAGGGAGGTTGTCGCTTCTTCTTCCCAGCTAAAGCACTAGTGTAGTAGTGGTGAAGGGTGGGGTATTTGGAGGACTGTCTTATGTCATTTTGACGTTCGAAAAGTGCTGATTCTCAGCCTAGTTTGAATAAATGACTAATGGTTTTGGTTTAGAACCGCGTGGATGTCGAAGAACATTATAATGTTGATATTTACATTATAATGATTTATAAGTAATAGATTTTGCCTGCGGCTTTGCCCGCGTGGATATCGTAAATTATTCTTTGGATCGTAGGTACTACCGGGATAAAAAGTATTTTATGTCCAAAGGCCAGGTCATGGCCTGTGTGCCAAAAAACGAAATAATATCACTTAAGGCATGAAAAGGTAACAGACAGGCAGATAGAATTACTTTCGCATTTATAATATTAAGTACTTAAGGATTATAGTCCTCCAGAACGTATTTCGGCCACGGCGGCCAATCTCAACGGAGACTAGCCTTCGACGCGGGAGATATTATAGTGCACAAGTGTGTGCGCAGACACAGGTGCACTCTCTCTTCTCTCACTAAGGATATACCAATTCACTATAAAGTCACATAGTCAGAACCTCCTGTCATTTGGGACGAGGAATCAAACCATTTGGTGACAAAAAACGTATTTCGCCAAGCGTAATATGTGAGAAGGACTGGACGAAGCGAGCACCATTTCTCCAAATGACCGACAGACGTGACTCGAAGGTTTCAAATAAAAAACTCGTCAGAACCATTTCCGATTGAAGTGAACTTATTCCAACGATCTAGTGACAAATTACTCTCGATATGAATTTCGCGATTTTGATCGATGACCTTTTTTAGAATGAGCCTATTGAATTGATAATCGAGAGGCATATCGAAACGTTGGGTCTAATTTGAAAATGACTGATTTGATAGTAATTCGTTTTTTATGGATGCGATTTGTCTGATTGTGCTAGCTGTGCTCGCGACTTCGTTCGCGTGGGAGTCGCAAAACAAATTATCTCGTCATTTCATTATAGTTACGGTTTTCTAGAAGAGCGGTGGCCGCCACATGGTATACACAATTTACCGGTAAATGACGTCACTGAAACATGATTTATGAAAGTCAGTGTGATCACGTCAGAGTCACCAGTACCTACCTAAAAAGGTATGAGGAACATGGTGTAAAGTTCACTCATCCTCCATAGAAAAAGAAGGATTCTCCAACCAGATGGGTGTTTTGTCTGGTGGGCAACTGCCCGACGATTGATGTCGAGAAGTTATATATATGCTGATCGCACGGTAAAGGCTGATCGCGCGGCAAACGGTGCTCGCGCGAAGCAGGATTTCGCGTGACGTAAGTGTTATGCGTAATTCGCATGTAGCGATGTAGATGGAGCTTCAATATCAAGGAGATGGTTAAAATGACTAATTAATTCGAAAACAGAAGCGAGTCGAAAATTTAAAAATCGTGACCGCCATCTTGGATTTTAATTTTGATATAATCACGAAGGTTGCGTCATAATTTATATCTACAGCGGGTTTTAGTTCCTTTTGTGATACCAGACACCAAACGTTTGATACTCCGCGTGAACACAGTAAATTATGCTGCGCTACCACAATGAGGCTCTTTGTTAGTGTCGTGTATAATGTCATTAATTACTGGCATTTGTGTGAGTCAGGTTTTTAATGAAAACTCGCTGTGTTAAGTTAAAGACACCAGACGGCCTAGACAGTGACAATCGCTTCGAAAGCGTTTCGTATTTCTACAACGACTTTCAACAGGATTGACATAAGCTTTTCGATAGCTTTTGTCAGTCCGATACATTTTTGCGTTTTCTATCATCGTTATCGCTGATAGTCAGGTTATGAGGGACCTCTTTTTCTTCGTCGTTCCCTCAATGTTGAGGATCGCGACCACATACGACGCGATCAATTTATGCGGTCTTCTGCAGTAATGATGCCTCCAGCAGGCTTCTTGATCGCCTCTTAACTGTGCTCTATGGAGGAAAGCTAACTAAAATAAGATAGAAGTAGTAAATCGAGCTATTAGAAAATGTTTATCACTAAATTATTTTTTATTACAGCCAGTTTATGAATGCTGACATAAAAACTACGCACACAAAATTTAACTAATATTATAAACGCGAAAGTTTGTAAGTATGGATGGATGGATGGATGGATGTTTGTTACTCAATCACGCAAAAACAGCTGAATGGATTTGGATAAAATTTGACAAACAGTTTATAACCTAGATTAACACATAGGATACTTTTTTTCCCGATATTCCCACGGGATCGAGACTTAAGCGAGTGAAACCGCGTGGCACAGCTAGTTATTTCATAAAATTTTAAAATATGAATTTTGTAACAGTCACTACACGAAACAGTAAATCCAAATAGAATGGTAAATCCCGTTCAGTTTTATTGCCGAGTGGGATCGTAATTAGTACTTTTTTTAACTTCAAGTATTCCTCGTCGAATCAGCGCAGTTCTTGTTCAGGTATAATTAATAAAACTGAAACATCAATTCGAGAGAGAATTTATTTGGAATTTAATTTGAATTCAAAACAATGAGATATGGAAATGTTGTTTTAGTCTGATTTGAGATTATTGATTTTACAATGGAAGAGGTATGCTATAGGTTTAACTTTACACTTTTAACGAACATTTTTGACAGTCTAATGACTTTATTGTGTTACTAGGTCTCGTGGCTAAGTAATAACAGCCGCACGGATCGATTCGTCAGGTAAAGCTATGCTTGCCGGGGTTGGTCCATGGATGACCATCTTTACATATCGAGACTCCTCCGTGCCTGGGACAGCACGTTAAGCCGTTGGTCCCGGCTGTCATTTGTGGATCTTTGACAGTCGTTACGGGTCGTCAGAAGCCCGAAAGTCTGACAACCAGTCTTACCAAGGGGTATCGTATTACCCAGTTACTGGGTTGTGGGGGTCCGATAGGCAGTCGCTCTATGAAAATACTGGTATTCAGCTGTATCCGGTTAGACTGGAAGCCGACCCCAACATAGTTGGGAAAGGCAGGGCTAGGCAGATGATGATGTGCTACTAGGTCTCGCGCGCGGCTTCGCCCGCGTTGATTTTGGCAATTTATTCAAAGGAAATGTACCTACTACAGTATTCTATGTCCTAAGCTAAGTCACGGTCTATCTGCATGCCAAATTGCATCCAAATCTATTCCGCCGTTTTTGTGTGATTGAGTAACAAACATCCAAACATCTAAAATTGGCGTGTTTGGATGTTATGATGATAGCATCTCGTGTGGTGGTTGTAAGGCCGTTTGTCCACTGCCACGTCTATGGGCCGTCAACGAGAAACGACATTACGTGGCCATATTAAATGTACGGCAGCTACTTCATCGTCGTCATCTCGTTCTCGTTAGCGTCCCGTTCATGGTGCAGTGGACAAACGGCCTAACACTGTTTGTTGGAAAAACCCAATACTTTACCCGACCTGGCAATCGAACTCAGTACCTCATGCTCCGTAGTAGCGCCTGCGACCACTAGACCAACGAGACATTTAAATCCTCAATAATAACAAACCGATATTCATAATCCTCACAAACGATACTTTAGTTACTAATCCAATAATCTCATCCATAAAATATCAGTCTAGAAACATAAACTATTTCTTTTACAATGACCGACGCCATTTTGCCAAAGTCTCCTTACAAAGCTGTAAGCTTCAGTAATCCCTCGAGGCTCGTACTTCGTTAGTAGTCAGGTGGGTTCTGAACTAAAGAAAAGTACAAAAGTATTATAGTACCTTATTTCCCTTGCGATGTAAGCAGGGGAAGTGAGAGTTAAGGAATGGATTTATTAGGTAGGAAGGAATCTTATTCTCCCTTGTAACGCGTTGTGGCGGCAATTACAACGCCACATTCACACTGAAGTCACATGTCGAGTATTGTATATACAACGTCCTGACATCAATCGTCTACTAAACCTAAAGGTCAGACTAAACCTTTGGGTTTAGTCTAGAAAAGGTCAGTTGTTTTCACAGATTGTGTAGTTCTATTGCCGCATCTAACAACTGCCCGACGATTGATGTCGGGACGTTGTATATACAATATCCGTTTCAGTGAATTTAAGATTTTTATTAAGAAATATTATAATTATTATATAAAATATTTTATTATAATTAATTTAATAAATATTATTTTTTATAATTTATATTTTTTAGAAGAAAAGACTCTAACTTGCTTTAGGAATAAATCAAATTGTGACTGCAAACGGCTTTTACTATAAGCTATTCGCAATAACAATTATGTTTATGTAAAAGATGGAAACACTAATACAATTCCACTTGTCTTACCATAAGTACGTTCTATTTCTAAAGAACTCCACAGAATTCCTACTAATGTAAACAAAAGGACGCTGACCTAATTTACAACATCTCGAAGTGGACGTACGCCTTTGTCTCATTTTACTTGTATTTCAATCCAGAGAGTGAAGCTTGAGAGATAAATAATTTATGTAGTACAGGGTTTTGAGATGTTGAGGATCTGCTAGCGATTTTATTGGATTGTTTCAGGTTTAAAGTATTGGACAATTAAATAAGATTTTTTGTATTTAAAAAAGAAAAAAATATAATTTTTCCCAATAATGTTATGCACAGAAAATTATTTTAAAACAGACAACACAAAAATAAAATCACGCCTGTATTTCCCAAAAGGGTTTGGCAGAGGCATGGGGTCTCAACTCGACCAAATTATAATTAGTCTTGAAAAAAAAAAACATAGATGGCAGCATAAGTACCAATTTATGAAATTAACAATCACTAAAAAGCGTTATACGACAAATTTTGGCTGAGGTAATATTAGTAAAAATCAAAACATCTTTGTTTAAATGCTGATTTATGATTTTACACTCACATAAATCTCGGATTTTCAACAAAAAACTTAAATTAAGCCGTTTACTTCAATTCGAACCCTTAGAATGATAAAGTAGCCATCTGCTAATCATTTTGTTGAGAGCTCTTTGCAATAGATGGCGTTTTACTCAAGTGATGACAGGGTCACTTTAAACATGCGTTTATGTCGTTTCAGTAAGGAAAATCAAACAATATTTTTTTTTAAATCTAGTACTTTACGTAGAAATATAAAAATTGAACACCTAGGAAGAAAAAACGTAAAAAAGGAAGAAAAACATCTAGGAGTCTTGCGTAGTATCTAGGCAAGACTCTTAGATGGCGTTAAAAAAACTATAGTCTCTGGCAATTAGTGAGTCGCTGATGCTGCCATCTGTTAAAAAAATGGAGAACGAAAAATAGCCAGCTCAATAGCCAGACTTAGGGTGGTTTCATTTCTTTGTATGGGATTGGGTATCTGTACGTAGTATTATAATATCTGTGGCAGAGGTACACCTATCGTACACCCACATTTCGCTGTCATGTAATCATAGGGTGGGGGGACATATTGGGTAGGTAACCCTCGCACTAACCTTAGAAAAACACCGGCGTAACCAAACTAATACAACGCGTTGAATAGAAATACACAGAGAAAGGAAAAAAATGTACTGAGTTTAAAATATTATGTCATCATCTGCCTAGCCTTTTCACTTGGGGTCAGCTTCCAGACTAACCAGATGCAGCTGAATACCAGTATTTTACATGGAGCGACTGCCTATCTGACCTCCACAAGCCAGTAACTAGGTAATACGATACCCCTTGGTAAGACTGGTTGTCAGACTTTTGGGCTTCTGACAACCCGTAACGACTGTCAAAGTTCCACAAATGACAGCCGGGACCAACGGCTTAGCGTTCTTTCCGAGGCACGGAGGAGTCTCGATATGTAAAGATACCATCCACCACCCATCCACGGACCAACACCGGCAAGCGTAGCTTAACCTGATGGATCGACCCGTGCGGCTGTTATTACTTAGCCACAAGCTCCTCCTTAGTTTAAAAAATTATGTATGATAGTAAAATTGTTGAAATTGGTAACAATCGCTTTCAGTGTTAAGACCGCACCGCCATGTTGAACCCATAGAATTAGCAGTAAGTATTTAAGAGTTGGTACTGGCGTTTTTTTTGGGTTGGTACTATAAAGTATATATTTATCTATCAATCAAAAATTCTATATCAAGCCAGACGGTGGAAACGTTGGATTCATATAAGGAATAGATTACATATCAAACGTAAAACGATATGAAGGACTTTGTCTTGCTTATTGATCAAACGATACGTACGTAGAGTACACACGGCTACACATCAAGCTATACATTTCCAGTTTATGCTGATCTCGCATTGTGAAGGATTGCCGTACAACGCGAGGTCAGCTTTTACTGGAAATGTATAGCTTGATGTGTAGCCGTGTGTACCTACGTAAATAATAAATACGGTAATTCGTCATTGCGGGTTGTCCTTTGTGTTTGACATCTTGATCAAGCATAATTATTATGATAATTACAATCTAATAATGTGTACCTATCTATAGAAATAATAATGATGACCACATCTTTTACGGTAAGAAATTGAACTTTGATTCCGCAACAGACATTTATTATTTATACCGTGCCCTTTTAAAATATATTCTTAAAAAAAACTTGCCATGTGCGAGTTGGACTCGCATAAGAAGGATTCCGTAGCGTATTAAGATCGAGCAAAAAACGCCAAAAAAAAAGTTTCTTGTTTGGGGACCTTTAACTAAACTTTATTTTTTGATAATGCGGCAACAGAAATAAATGATCTGTGAAAATTACCATTTTCTTCTTACTACGGTTTATGAGATAAAGCCCCCTGACGGACAGACGGATGGAGAGCAGAGGCTTGGTAAAAGGATTCCGTTTGGCACGCTTCGGGTACGGAACCCTAATAGCGATATTCTTTTGTTTTCATCCATATTCTTGATAACGCAGTAACAGTACTATTTTCTCTACACAGATGGCGTAAGCGTTCACAATGGCCGTCAAACCAGTGAGCTGGTGATCGGCAAGGCTGAGCCCCGCCACGCCGGCAACTATACCTGCGTGCCTGCTAACGCTAAAGCGGCTTCAGTTACTGTCCATGTTGTACAGAGTAAGTACCAACATTATTCTTAACCAAGGACTCGCATTAAAAATAGCTAAGTAAGCATAAGCATAATCAGCCTTTAGTGTTCCCACTGCTGGGATACAGGCCTACTCTCTGTGAGAAGGAGTGGCCCGTAATCCACCACGTGGGCCCAGTGCGAGTTGGTATAACTTCAAGGTTGCCAACCGTACGAGGTTCCTCGTACAAATATGAGATTTGCGGTACGCGCTGGGTAGCACCGGTACCGTCTGGAACCAGTACCGAAATGGCAAGAACCGGTAAGTACCGATACAGAACGTGTACTTTTGGTATCGGTTCCAAGTAGATGTTGGACCGGGATTGAGAATCTCAAGTCCTGTCCCTGACTACAACTGCTTAGCCCTCACCTCCCCTTAGATTCAAGAACTTAATGATATTAGACGCCAAAAAAAAATTCAAGATTGATATATGATTGATTGCGTTAGAAGATCTAAAAAGCAAAAAACTAAGAAATCAAAATGTTTTAAATTCAGAAGCCAAAATGACCAGAATCCTTTGTTGATGTTGTCTTTACCGTGCGTTTGCACTGGCACGTCACAATAAATCATATTGAAATCTTTAGTTCCTGTCAATAATTGTATGAAAAATTGACAGAAAATAGAGATTTCAACATGTTTATAAGAGAATTTTTCGCTAGTGGAAACGCACGGTTACATGTAAAACTTCTGGTAGAGGAAACGCTTATCTACGTGTATATCAATATATCCCCCAATAATAAACAAGATCCTTCCGTTATTTTAGCGCGGATCAGTAACTCACTAAAGAAGATTATTTGTTTTCAAAATAAACCGTAGAAAAGCACTACAGTTATTTATTTTATCAACACTGTATGTGCTCAACTCTAAGGCTGAATCCTGAGTGGCGGCGCACCGCTCAGGTGGAATGAACGGCGGATTAAACAAATGTTCGTTTGAACTTGTCTGAAGTACGAGCGGGTGCGCATACTTCACGGCGTATTCTACTGGCAGGTGCACTAAGGACAGGTATCCCACGTGTAAATCGACTTCGCAATCCGCCATACGCGGTGCGCCGCGCCGTCACTCAGGACTTAGACTTAAGCACCCGTCCTTTGGACACAGCTGAAGTTATTTCCAAGAAACTCTATTAGACGGCAGCAGCACACAAAAGATTCAAGAAAACATTTAGTTCAGAAACCCATCAACAGACATTGGACGTCGTTTGGGTAACGTAAGCCCACGTACGCACGGACGTAAAAATATCGCGACAGGATTTTATCGCGCACCGGATTTTCAACTCTCTGTCCTGAGCCAAACATTGAGAATCCAACAGAGTGCATTCCAGTGCTTCGAAAAAACACACCGTTAGATTTTCAACTCTCGACGCTAACCTGTAGGTTGAAAATCCAGTTTGCGTAAAGAAACTGCTGCGGGAAAAAACGCCCGTGCTTACCTGGGTAAGTCTTTTAAGTTGCAAGCTAAACCTACCACAAATAAATAGAATACGTTCAAGACATACAAGGATTTTGTGGTTTTGGGTAGTTCTTTAAAACCTCTTAGGATTTACTTAGTAAAGACGCGGTCAATGTTAGCTCTCTTGTCGTGCTTCATTGATTTCTTTGCGACGCTAAAATGTACAGTATACTGTTTTATACTTTATACAATAGACGGTTTTTCTGCCTTGTTGGTCTAGTGGTCGCAAGCACTACTGCAGAGCTTGAGGTCCTAGGTTCGATTCCCAAAGTGTAATTGGGTTTTTTCCATCAAGAATTTCTTAGTAGCAGCCCGGAGTCTGGAATTGTGCCCGGTTGATGGCAATAGACTCGCCCACTATTACATGGGACTTAACATAACTGGCGAAATGTGGGTACACATCAGCAACAGACATGATTTTATGTTATATTAACGCTTTTTTTTGCATATCAGAAGAATTAGAGGATAACGAAATTAAAGTTCACAGAGGAAATAAAACCTTAAGGAATCTCGTAAATATGGTTTAAAAGAATCAGACGAATTTTGAAAATATATTTTGTATTTAAGAACTACCTACTTAAGTTTAAAAAACCTTGAAGAGTATACAGGGTGTTAGGGTAAACACCGTTATCCTTGCAACCAGTGGTTTGGTTTCATTTATAGAACGTAAAATCAATGGAAAATTACAACATTTTTTTTCTTTTTTTTTAATCTACATTTTACCACAAGAGACGCAAGTTCGTTGCCCTATGCGCTAGGGCAACGAACTTGCGTCTCAACACGGGTGGGGGTTGCGGGATGTGACCTGACCGGCCGCGAGCGCGACTCCTCCCTCAGTCAGTCAGCTGTTTCGCTAGAGAGGACGGTGTCGGATATAAACTTTTTAAAATCTTTTAATGAAAATGACGTTTTTTTTTTGTGTTCGGTCATTTATTTTTATATTTATGTCAACTACCCATGGTTTGAATGACAAGAGTGTTTACCCTTACAGCCTGTATAGCTTCAATTCAATTTCTGCCTGTGAAGTAAGCGAGGAACTAAAGAGGCATTAACATAACAGGTTTATAGATAATGGTCCTTAACAATATCTATTTGATTCTATCTAAACTGGCGTAAAATTAGATGATAATGTGAAACGAGAATTTGATTCCAGTCAAGTACCTAAGATACTAGATTTGATATTTGATACTCAAAGCCAAAGATTATTCGCTTAGTTCTGGGCCTTTTATTAGAAAAGGGTGATGTAAAAGGCATTAGGTTAAGCGTTCACTGAATGAGGCTTTCAATTACGTAAAGTTTCAGACTAAAATGTACGTTTAGTTGGAAAGCAAAATGGTATTCGAAAACATAATAGTCGTAAAAGAGGAAAATGAGGCAACAAGGAAAAGTAATGGCATTATTCTATTTATCCAATAAATAAAATGTAAACAAACTTTTACAATTCCTCTGCTTCCTTTTCTCGGAATGTTAAAAATGCGAACAATTATCTTTTTCATTTACTCCAAAAATATCGGTAAAGTAAAAATGTACTTCAACCATCAAGAATTTCATTCAATAACCCGAATCCCATTCCCAAACTTGATTAAATACTTGGCATAAATGATAAATTTGAAGATTCGTTTTATAAACACAATCTCGTTTCTGCTTCAAGAGAAGATTTAGGCGACGTAGCTACAAAGGCTAATGAGCGTAATGTAATAGAAAACAAAGGTGTAATGACGTTTTCGAGATAGAAGACAGTTACAGAAACAAAGTCCCTTTTTGTAATTAGATCTGCGGAAGACCTTAATTCCTGGAAAGACCCGAAAAAACGTGAAATTAATGTACACCCAGTTCGTTTGTAGATAAATTATAAATTAGGCACTTAATAATTACAAAGTTTTTGTTGTTTATTCTAGCGAAGTAATTACTTTATTGTCATTTTGTTTAATTCTTGAAGTCGTAAAGATACTTGATGCATAATAAGAGACTTTGAATTAAATTTCAAATCAGTTTTTTGATGATGGCTAGACAAAAATCTAAGCTATGTGTTAGTACATTATTTATGGTAACTTGTTCATGCATAGTAAGCTTATCTTCTTTGCCTTTGTCAGGTTTATAAATTTCTTCTCAACTATGTAGTCTAACATTGCCCAAAATATAAATTGCATCGCAAATAATGAAACCAATTTATATAGTCCAAGAACGATTACATTAATTTTTATCACGACAAAGTGGAAATTTATTCAATGACTCTATATGAAAATCAAAAACCTCCCTCTTTGAAGACGGTAAATTGAAATTCAGCATGCTAGATAAAGATGAGACGTGACTGATAAATTTTAGATAAGTTTTAAAAGGAGTTCCTATAGTTATAAAACAGGATTTTGATATTGAAGTGTATTTAGAAGATGAAGACTCCTAAGCCATAAAGGCGATATGAACTTGCGAGTTTAAAAGACTTATAAGAAGTGCTTTCCGTGTAGCTAGACTTCGAGAACCGATAATAGTGTTAATGTATGAAATGGATTTCCTGGTGAAGTAGGAGGAAATATATTTCATCTGATGGTAGAAAATCTTTGATGTACGGTAGTGAAAAGAATGAACCAAATATACAAGAGTCTTATGTACATTGTACGGCTACATTTAATCCTTTACTGAACAATGGGCATTGTGCAAGCCATGAATCCATCGCCGGTCCATTACGATGATTATATTTGAACATTTAATCTACATGCAGTCCGCATCCGCCTCTTAGAAGATATATATGATGTTGATTATCATGAATTCTTTTTCTATTGTCTACAGGTGAAACCCCAGCTGCGATGCAACACGGCAACAATTCTTCAGCAGTTACTTCAGAAACTCATTTACTCATAAATTTGCTAGTGGTCCTTGTCGCTCTAAGAATGCTCGTTGTACAAAATCATCAGGAGTTTGGATAACGTCATTTGTATTAAAAAAGTAATTTATATTGTTGTAACTAATTTTCTGTGTATAAACAATACTCTCTGATGTTAATATTTTTCAGCTGTAGATAGGACTCTAGTTTAAACAATGTCTCATTTCTTACAAGAATCAACGATTCGAATTGGTTGTTTTGCTTGAAAACATGAGAATTTCTTCAAAGTTCTCCCGACTTTACACTTTAAAGAGCACTTATACCAGTAAAAGTACATGTATTTTACCGTTCACCGTTACATGCAAATGTTAGGTCGATTCAGATACTGTACAGTACAACTAGACGATGGATTGGCAACATGCCATTCCATATCGCAATTTTAACAACTTTTGCAATCGTGTTTATGCTGAACTCGATTTCTGATAGTACTGTAGAGCTATTTGGAACTCTTTCCATATAATACTGTGAATATATTTTGCCTACTATTGCTGTATTTTCTACAATCTTTTATTTGGTTTACTTTTTAGTATAATAAAATGGATTCTTGTAAGCTAATTTTCCACAACTTTGTTTTGACCTATCATGATTTTTGCACTCATTACGTTCCGATATCACAATATACAGGGTGTAAAAAGACCCATCACATAGCCGTCAACTACGCATTCATCAAATTAAGTAACATTGCACAACAACTATTACGGTGAAATTATTAGTGCGCAACGTAACGCACGTAAAACATTGTGTTTATGGGTGCAAGCTGTGCAACGGTTCAGGGTTCGTAGGGTATATTTACAATTAAGTTATAACATTTAAAACTTGCTTTCTCTAAAAAACTTCTGGAAAAGTTGGAACTTCGACCTTCAATATCTCCGTAACCAGAAGGTTCCCAAGGATCATCCACAAAAAAAATATCCGAATGACGGGAATAACAAGTGACTTTCAGTTTCGATTTACCCACCCGTTATTTTTTTGGCAGAAATTACTTCGATAAACGTGGAATTTCTTGAATGCTAACTGGTATCGTCCTGAAATGTAATATGCACGTTGAATTTCAATAGCATAACGTTATCCATAGGAGACGTATTCGACAAAAATTTCTGGGGCCTATTAAATAAAACCGACAGGGGACAGGTGACAGGCAACAACAGGACAAACCGAAAATTTTACAAGTTTTTTAATACATTTTCTGCTTTAAACAGCACCTGTCGTGAACAATTTGTCGTTTTTGACAAATATGTCGCATTGTCAGTTTTATTCAGTAGAGCCGCAGTCATTATTTAGATTATTAAGTTTTATATGTGTTTTGGTTTTATATAGGTACGCACCATTATCTCTTTAATTTATTCCACAACTGTATTTGTATCTGATTAAGGATTAAGTGGTGGTTGTAGGCTGGCCGAGTTACCGCACATAATTTATGTCGGCCTGGCGCGGCTCACATTTAGTTCAATGTTGGATGCGTGTTCACTTTATCATTGATGGATAATCAATAGAATCTATTAATTAGGCTCTAGTGCGAATATTTTTGTACTAAAAATATGTTTATGCTTTGATATTTTATTTAAACTTACACCATGTTCGATTCACAGCTGTATTAATTGAATTTGCTTTTGTTACATTTATTATTGGATTAAATGCTGTATGATTTTAACTGTAGGTATAAATAAAGTGCGTATCATTTTGATTTAAACTGTTTTATCAAAGCAAAATCATATTGGATTTAAAGTTACATGATTGTTATTACATACAGTATAGTAAATAGCATTTTAATGACATTGAATGGCTATTATTTTCATTCAATTTTACCTGGCATACATTTCACTGGTTCTGATGGATATAACTCGAGGGTACCCGTCTCGTTAAAAATGAGATAAGGAAATAAACACAAGGCAAAAAGCCTGTTAACAAAAGGTAAGGTAACGTTAAAGAGGATGGATGAGTCGTTCCGTATAATAGAGCTTTCCTACAATACACAGATCTTTTAGAACCTCACGTACTTGATAAAAGGAGTTAAATTAAGGTGGTATCACAAAATAGGTAGGTACAGAGGGTCTACTCCATACAACGAGTGAAACCAGGAACACACACTCGTATACGAGTACGTATGGAAATCCGAAACAAATGCCAGTCGTGAGTGCGCGTGCACCTGTTGAACGTGAAGTGTGTCTATGTGCGCGTGCGTTTTCTTAAGTTATATAAAACTGATCTTCTGTACTATTCTGTGGTGTAGATGAATTTTGTGAATACACCATGTGTCGAAACGACCTTGTTCCTTTTTAGGGGTACCATTAGATTTTATTCGATCAATGGTCCAGGCCTTGTAGAGTACGAAAATTGAGAGCCAACTTTCCGAGCTGAAAACATCAAACTTGTCAGATTTTTCGGGACATTGTACGTTGAGGGGAATTCGGTCGCCTCCTATTACATGGGACTAAATATAACTGGTGAAATGTGGGAGTACTATAGATACACCTCTGGCAAACCTTTCGGGGAATATAGGCGTAATATTATGTGTGTTTTCGGATTACGAATAATAAAAAGGTACGTTTTTCTAATCTAGCAGGAAGCTTACTTATAGTTTTGTCATAAATAAAAGAAACTACCTATTTCAACAATAGCTAAAATTTGTTTCGAAAATATGACAACTTTGATCAATGATCAATACTTGAGTACCGTTCTAGAAAATGAGTTGCAATATGGTGATTAATGGTGATTAATCACCATTATGGTGATTAATTGTTTGACTTGTACAACAAAAATGTCAATGTTCCACTTAATGGAACGAAGCACCATTATAAGGCACATATTAATATGGAATGGTAATACTACGTAAAAGGAAATACCAGTTACACAGCAGGAGGGGAAAGTGACGTTGAAACGAGAAACATCCAATACACATAATTATGTGGATTTCCTTTACGATATCATTACGTACTGTTCCCACTTTGTTGTGGGTGTGTTATCGTTAGACAAAGTCATACTGCTGAATTATGACAGGAATTAATAAAGCAATTAAAAACCATTATTTCCGAGGAGTATCGTATTATCCAAAACGGGGGTTGTGGAATTCAAATTACTGCCTATTTTTGACCTCCCAACAATCAATCTGCCTAGCTTTTTCCCAACTATGTTGGGGTCGGCTTCCAGTCTAACCGGTTGCAGCTGAATACCAGTATTTTACATGGAGCAATTGCCTATCTGACCTCCACAACCCAGTAACTGGGTAATATTTGGTAAGACTTGTTGTCAGACATTCGGGCTTCTGACGACCCGTAACGACTGTCAAAAATCCACGAATGACACCCGGGGCCAACGGCTTAACGTGCTTTCCGAGGCATGGGGGAGTCTCGGTATGTAATGATGGTCACCTATCCACGGACCAACCCCGGCAACCGTAGCTTAACCTGATGGATAGACCTGTGCGGCTGTTATTACTTAGCCACGAGCTCCTCCACAACCCCTGTTTTGGATCCATGTAAAATAGTGGTAGTAAGCTTTATCCGACTATCCGTAGACTGAAAGCCGACCTCAAAAAGGCTAGGTAGATTGTGGTTGTCTAAGTGAACTGTATAAGTGAGTATATAAGTGAACTGCTCCATTTAACTACAGTTGAGCAATGAAAATGTTAAGCATTTAGGGTTAATTTTTTTGCATCTCATTATTTTATCCGACTACGCTATTGTATTTTGAATGAAAGTGTGCATGCGCTCGATATGATTGTGAGTATATTGTATTGTGCATTTTAGTCTGTGCTAAATAAATGTATTTTCTTTCTTTATTTCTTTCTTACTTTATGTGGGAAAAAGTAACGGATCATCAAGTCAATTATTTCTGTAACGAGGTTACTCCTCTTCATGTCTATGAAGCAAACTGTTTTGTAACAATGCTTCCTCAAGTTTGTGTACATCGTAAACAAGGATCTTAAGCCCCTTAATATCTGTATAGTGTAGAGTTACTCGTGCCTACAATTCTGTCAAGATATAGGAAACTTGGCGCATATTATAACGACGAAGTTTGCAACTCTCCATGGTCACATTTAAGCGGAAAATAACACGTTTACTGCAGTTTGTGTAGTTACTGTTAAGTTAGTTATTTATCTTCGTTCATGTTTGCTTCAGGCGAAAGGTTCAGGGTGGCCCGCGAAATTAAAATTTTCTTATCATCTAACACATTTCAATACCAAGGTAGCTCGCGGAATTCAATTTTATAACGTTTTTTTTTTTAATTTGCAGGTCAGTATCAGGTTATCAGGTTGTGTGTTGATTAAAAATATGATTCGCGACCGTAACAAATATGGATTTACAGGATTATAAACATAAGAATCAGCAATACAACTCTCTAAGTTCATATGTGTATTGAATGACTATTTCATGAAATTATGACATTTGGGAGTTGTTCTAACTTAAGGAATTGTATTGCTGATTCAAATTATTATCTTTCTGTACAGCCATATTTGTCACGGTCGTTTTTTTTTTCCTAGCCTTCGCTGTCCCACTCCTGGGCAAAGGCCTCCCTCCACTCCTTCCATCTTTCGCGAGCCCGCGCGTCCTCTTTCCAGTTTTGATGGAACCTATCCAGCTCGTCCCGCCATCTCCTACGTGGTCTGCCGCGACCCCGTCTCACTGTCTCAGGGCACCAGTTCTGCGCTATTTGGGCCCACAGTTTGTCTAGAAAGAATCTAATTTAATCAACAAAAAACCTGACACTGACCTTGAAGAAAGTTAATGTAAGAATTTTTTTCCTTCGCGGGCTACTTTAGCGTCAATGAAGTGTGTTAGATGGTGGGATTAATACACGAACAGTGACATGTTGATGTGAAAAAGGAAAACAACTAAAAAGCATCAAGCAAGAAAATACTCCTTTAAAAATCTACGGATAGAGCACAATGTACACTATTTATATTTATAGTTTTCTCATTTTTATCTGACTATAGCAAAGTCTGTCAAGATTTTAACCCCATTGATTATGATTTCGACAGACTGTATGTGCAAATATGTTCATCTGTTCATAACTCCGGTTACTTATACGAAAACCAATGTCATTTTTAATTTGTCTGTCTATGATGTATGACATACCTTTTTAGTTGGCGTTTTTGTCGAAGTCTGGTTTTAGATTTTAACTTTTTATTTTCTTGTGCTCGTGTTAGTGTCAGATCTCAGTATTTTTTTTCGATAGATCAATTGGTTATCTAGAATCCATAAAAAATTGCTTGTAAAACAATTCATTTTATGATTACACTGTTTGTTAAAATTAATTCTAGTTTAATGAGTTCATTTTATTAGCGTAAAAATTAGTGTTAATTATGTAGTATTAAATTCTGTGTCATTAGTGGAACTCATGTTTTTTGTAACATGAGTTCTACTAATGACAGAATTTAATAGTACATTTAATTTACAAATATGCTCTAATTATTATTTATGGAATATAATGCAATAGTAATAGTTATAAGTGGTATTATTAAACTGATTTCGTGAATTTCCTATAAACAGCTGAAAAACTAAATTAAAAGTTGATATTTATCAAAGTTGATAAATAAAAATTAATAAAAGTATACCAATTGAGTACAATAATGTTAAATGTAAATAAAAATTATGTAAAATATATTCTTACGTAAGTGATGTATAAGAAAGTGTAATTACCTGTCATTTGGAATTAAGAATAAATAACGATTTTGAATTTAACGTGCCAAGTTTGATTGTTTTATTTATTTCTTGTTTAAAATAACGAAAAAAATTACCTTGAAATAGATAGATTACATCACAACCTACCCTACAAAACTAAATAAATTAAATCTTCATCAAATTACCCTAAAAAAAAAAATTACATCTTCAACAACCACTGTCCTACCCTTTATAATATTAGTTAGGATTTAAAAGAGATTCCTTATTTAATTTCTTTCTCGTTGTTTAGGGACTAACCTAGTGTCACAGTTTTTATGCCGCCCATGGGTCGGACTTGGCTTCACATGCCGTCGAGAAATATCTCTCAGGCATGCCGGTTTCCTGACGAAGTTTTACTTTCCTTTTGAATCAAGTAATAATTGTACAATACGCACATAAATCCGAAAAGTCAAACATTCCAAGAAAATCTAATAAAGTTTAAAGAGTAAACTAAACTAGAACTCATAAAACCTTAAACTCTGAGGGCCTAGACAAGTGACAATCGCTTTGAAAGCGTTTCGTATTTCTACAATGACTTTCAACAGGATTGACATAAGCTTTTCTATACCTTATGTCAGTCCTATACATTTTTGCCTTTTCCATCATCGTTATCGCTGATAGAATGTCACTTTGTCTAGTGCTTGTGGTCCTTGCCCGACCAATCAATCAATAATTAATTCCTTTTGCTACATTTAATACGTATAAATTATAAGGGACGGTCCAATAAATACCTTATTAATCTACTAATTAGGTACATATTTAATTACTTTCACCTTCAGAAACAAGTCGTGACAACGATCATTTTGGGAGTAGTAATAAGACTCCGAGTGGTCTTTTGAGCCAATCGCGGTAGCCATATTTTATTTTTTGTTTTGCTATTTTTATGAAGGCTTTTTGTTGTTCGATAGGCTTGCGTTTGTTATTACCTTTATTGACAATGGAAGATATTAAAAGTAGGTGAGTAAAAATAAGGTTGATCACTTTTTGGGCTTTGTCACATTGAACTACATACTGTCAATTGATGTGAAACCGGTTTAGCATTTATAGTATTACTGGCTTCTGCCCGCGGCTTCATGCCCGTGAAATTTCGCCCCCCAAACCACCGCGTCGCATCGCATTGCCTGCCCGCGCTTTTATTTAGTTTTTCCTTAGTGTTCTTTCTGACTTTTTTTCTTTCTTCTCGGTTTCTAAGGGTTTTCGTCAAGAATTAGGCTATCACTTGGACTACCACGACCATTTCCAGAGATTAGCGCGTTCAAACAAACCAAACAAACTCTTCAGCTTTATTATTAGTTTAATTACCCGACTACGGCGAAGAAAAAAGTAGGGTTATGATTATGGTATGAATGTATGTTCATCTCTTCCCTCCTATCTTCTAAACCACTCATCACAATTTGACAAATGAGATATCGTTGGAAGCGTTTTGATCGTCCGCTGGTTATAGGTACCTATAGGCTATGTGACGTCTTATGTCACGTAAAAATGGCGCCCTCCAGAGGAGAAAAGTCAGGAACAAAAAAAAAGTATTGTTAAATCGTACCATGTTGGGTATCAAATGAAAGGGCTTAATGAGCTCACATATATATATTATAACCCCAAAAGAATTTAAGTAATAAAAACTAAAACCCAACTACGACTAAAAAGGTATAAACAAGACACCACAGACAGACAAATTAAAAATCCGGAGTCACACGTAATCTGTTCGATTTATGCCACACGTGTGATTTTTAATTTTGTCTGTCTGTGGTGTCTTTTTTGCGAGTGTTTTCAGTAGTCAACAATCCTTTTACGTCACTCTCCTAAGCCATGAGCTCAAAAAGTTAATTTCACACAATCAAAACGAATTTTGGCGGTGTAGCGGAAAATGTATATACTTTGCATGTATACCAAATAGCTTTTTGTAGGCATCGATAGATAAAACATAATGCTTTTGTCAAAACTTTTGTTTGATTTAATATCATTCTTTACGCTACTTTTACGTTGTGCGTTCGTGCAACCTCGGATTTCCAACACACCGAAGTGACGGAAAAGGAAATTGATAGCACCTGCAACACGGGATTGGCAATTCGTTACCAAGCTAAGAGACAAAGTTCAACAGTCCCGTGTGTCTGCAACTTCGTGCAACTGCAACATTCCTTTGAACTGGAACACAACAATGCTTCTTGGCGGCAAAAATAAGTATAGATAGTACTTGTCCAGGTGAACTGTTTCACTACAAGTTATCCTACAAAGCAAAGTTCCTGGTTTTATGAGTTGGGGATTTGTTTCTCTCTGGAATCTCGACGATTAAATATTATGTCCTTCTCCAGATCATGGACTACCCATGTGCCAAATTTAATCCAAATCCGTTCAGCCGTTTTAGCGTGAAAGCGTAAAACAACAAACAAACGAACCCACTTCCGCATTTATAATATTACTAGCTGTTGTTAGCTAGTTAGGATGATTAATTACCTCCATAATTATCTTCCTGTAAGCACAATATGTATAATTTTCTCGGTGACTGAATTCATTGGAGATTGCAAGCCTATTGTCCTTTTGTTATTACACATCAATACTGTTTGGGGAATTCACACCAGTAGTTACATACTAATAATATTGTTTATGTATTGTTACATATATTTATTATTTATGTATTGTTATGTAAATTTATATATGCGCGTGTTGTATGAGAGATCGTATTCGGATTATTGTAATGTGGAACTAATTAATATTATGTGACTGGTGTGTTCAGTTGTGCGGGGTGTACTTATAGTAACAATATTGTAGTTCGGAGTAAAATCAATCTGCCTAGCCTTTTTCCCAACTATGTTGGGGTCGGCTTCCAGTTTAACTGGATGCAGCTGAATACCAGTATTTTACATGGAGGGACTGCCTATCTGAAATCGAAATCAAAAGTAATTTATTCAAACTAGGCTGAGAAACAACACTTACAAATTACATATGACATCCGCCTGTTCAGTTAGAAAAAAATACCTTCACAACCCAGTAGCTGGGTATACGATACTCCTTGGTAAGACTTTCAGGCTTCTGATGACCTGTAACGACTGTCAAAGATCCACGAATGACAGCCGCGACCAATGGCTTAACGTGCCTTCCAAAGCACGGAGTAGTCTCGTGTGTAAAGAACACACCAATCCTAGCTTAACCTGATGGATCAACCCGTGATTATTATTACTTAGCCACGAGGTTCTCCTTGATCCATTCATATTTTAAGGCTTCAAGGACATTTTAATTAGCTTCGGTATAATAAATGCGAAAGTAACTCTGTTTGTCTGTTACCTTTTCGCACCTTAACGGATTTCGATGAAAGTCACAATAGGTAGACCATTATTAGGACATCTTTTATCCCGGTAGTACTTTCCCGTGGGATAATTTTCGACCGCCACGCAGATGAAGCGCGGCCAAAAGCGTGTCAAGTAAATAAAAATCAAATTATAAGCTGACATTATTATCGATTGATATCAGGTGGGTAGTTAGGAGTAATACCTAAGGCTGATTTTTAACTGAGCGTATTTATGTAAACGACCGACAGGCAAGCAAGATTAAGGCTCGTGCAAACTGGTGCGATATCGCGGGCGCGATAGGCAGCGGTACCCTTGTCGCGCCCCCGATATCGCACCTATTTGTGGGAGCCTTTACGCCGATGAGCCAGGCTGTGATGCCTTTTTCTTTTTGAGTGTGGGAAATCATCCAATTACTTCTCCCGCTCTGGGTGGAGCGAAAGGGCGTGTCAGACTTTTACTGACTAAAACTCATCCGTGTTCCTTCAGTTGCCTGTTGCCAAGATCCCGGTATCCCTTTCGGACTAACCCGCTACCCTGGCAGAAGGCTGTGCAGCCTAGCCCCCAGCGCCTCTTCGCCTTAACCAACTTTCCGAGAAAACATTACCCATTTATATGATACGGTACTTTTTACTCTGTGTTTTTTTATGAGTGTGATCCAATGTGATCAAAGGGTCCAATTGCATTCGACAAAAAGTAACACAATTAGCCCTCGTACCCACGGGCGACTTTTTGCCGCAGCGATTTTCTATCGCGCACTGGATTTTAAACTAACCGTTTAGCACGAGATTTACAAATCCAACACTGTATTTTTTTGAAGCGCTGGAATGAATTCTATTAGATTCTAAATGCTAAGCTCAACACCGAGAGTTGAATATCCAATGCGCGATGAAAATCGTCTGCGGGAAAAAATCGCCCGTGGGTACGAGGAATTAATGAACGGGGCCTTAATTACATGGAAGTTGAAACGTGACTTACTTCCGTGAAAAAGAGCTTTTAAAGCATTGCTTGATTTTCAAAAGGATATTGCTGTCCGAATAAAATATTCAGTAAGTTTACTATCCAATAATAAGATTTCCTTGGAATTAATATTTCGTCTATAAGCCAAAGTCTCGGTCGAAAATCATCAGGATGGTACCGGAATATTAGTAGTTCATCGTTAACGTGGTACGGCAGCGGCTCCGCAACCACCAATGCGACGCCCTGCTAGAGGGACAGTCACCAGCCAGTATCACACTAATCCAACCTTTTCGGTGGTTCTTATAACTTCGTAACAAAACTAGAGGGCGCCACTTGCTGCGCCGACAGGTTTATTCGATCAAACATATGTATATAAAAAAAATTAAAAAAACATATAGGTACAACGTTAGTTTTTGATTATTCTAAACCCGAAAAGGGGTCATTGTATTCATCATTTTGAACAACTTTTTCTATGGGACCCCTTTTCGGGTTTAGCATAAACAAAAAATAATGTTGTATACGAGAATAATAATAATTGGTAATGGTAAAACCGGCAACATTGCGTTGCGCACGCGCAGAGGTAGGTACAACTCAACAGTCCTTTCATATTTATTTTACCTCTGACAGCAGCAACACAACAGCAACCTTATTTTAATGATAATAAAGATCACTATAATTTTGACAGTTATGCAAAATTAGAGGTAAAACCACTGTGACAAGACTGTAAAAAAGTTAGTTAGTGTTAGAAACTTTTGAATTTGAAAAGCGTTTATTTTATTATTTACTAGCTGCCCGCCTCGGCTTCGCACGGGTAGCACTAATTACCTACCGTACCTACCTACTTACCCTACCTACCCTGACCTACCTACCTACCTACCCTATCTACTCTACCTACCTACCTACACTTATCTTACGTACAAACCTTTGCCCTGAGTATGACGACCACAGCAAAAAAAGAATTATCTAAATTGGTCCAGCCGTTCTCGAGTTTAAGCGAGACTAAAGAACAACAATTCATTTTTATTTTACAGAGAAGATAGAAGAAGATTTAACAATAAGTATACAAACAGCATAAACATCTAACTTTAGCTTATAACAGAATTTAAGTTGTTCGGAAAAATCGTTCGAATTTATGTCGCACGTTCGCTATGGCCTCTGGTTTATTTGATAATAATCGCAGACCATTTTGAATGTAATTACAGTCACATAAAATGCTTCAAGAAAACTTTTAACCAATTTTCAACTTCAAATCGAGTATTGTAACAAGATTCTGGGAATTTAAAGACAATTACAGCCTTCACTTAGAACTTTTAATGATGCTGTTATTTTCTATTTTGTGAATGTGAGAACGTTGTAGGCTTATTGGACTGTAGATTTATTGAACATCTTCTATTTTTGTTAAGTACCTGGTACTTACTTGTTGAAAGGCCTACATTGTCCCCCATGCCTACCAACACTGTAATTTGAAAGTATTGTAAAAGCCAATTATTTTTAAAAGAGTAACCATGGAGTTTCTTGCCGGCTCTTCTCCATAGGAAACGACCAATTGGAACCGTGCACCTAGCTTCTGACGTTTCATAAGTGCCCATGTAGGTTTATGTGAAATAAAATATTTTGATTTTGATGATGGCTGATGATGATGATGATGATGATTGTGTTAAAGTTAACACGCCTACCAATTCGCGATCAACACCGAGTCCCATGAAACATAGACTCACACACAATACTATTGCGGTCATTCGCGTCCAACCGCGGTCGTCCGTTGAACCGATAATCTTCTATTATGTCCAACTAGTGATTTTGCTTAAAGAGCACCTGTTTTGCGGTGAAACCCATTACCGTAGGACATTAGTACTGATTAAAATTTCGATTTGATTATGTTTTGTTCGTTGAATTGTGAATTGCTGTTGTTCATGATTTTGCAAAGGATTTATTGTTTGTAATTTGTGTGTAAATCAAAGAAACGATGGATTGACGTTGTGAAAGATGATATGACTAGAAAGGGGGTGACTACGGAGATGAGGACTGATAGAGATGTCCAATCTGCCTAGCCTTTTCTCAACTATGTTGGAGTCGGCTTCCAGTCTAACCGGATGCAGCTGATACCAGTATTTTACACGGAGCGACTGCCTAACTGACCTCCACAACCCAGTAACTGGGTAATACGATACCCCTTGGTAAGATTGGTTGTCAGACTTTCGACCCGTAACGAATGTCAAAGACAGCCGTTTGACAGCCGGAACCAACGGCTTAACGTGCTTTCCGAGGTACGGAAGAGTCTCAGTATGTAAAGATGGTCACCCATCCACGGACCAACCCCGGCAAGAGCTTAACGTGATGGATCGAACCGTGCGGCTGTTATTACTTAGCCACCAGTTCCAAATGCTAGATTTATAAACCCAATAACACTTTGCCGACCCGGGAATCGAACCCAGGACCTCGTACTCACCAGTAGAGTTTGCGACCACTAGACTAACAAAGCACCAACTAAATATAACCCATTTAACCCATAACTCAGACCGCAGTACTTAAACTGCGACAAAAGTTAGTCAAAGATAAAACAAAGTTGCATAGTTTTACAAGTCCTTAAAAGCGTCCTTTGCGGGGTAAGAACGATAACTTTCACTGTAACGTCCAATAGTCAACCTTGTAATTGCATTACTACTTTTGACAACAATAATTCCCAGTAGAGTGAAACTTCACGAAGGTTGAAACTGTCTAACTGTCACATGAGGGCCTATACTCCACAGGTTTAGGTAGTTAAATAAGAGTAAACAAAAAAAACCACGTGACTATGCTAAACCTTTTATCATAAATGTTTAAATCATATTATATAGAGTCACATATTAATAGGCTCGAATCTGAATCTGATGAACTATTTGTTACATTATTAATATAACAACATTTTATGTTCTTCTTTAGCGCTGTCAACAAAGGCGTCTGATTAACCGACTAAACGTAATACCTGCTACTTCAGTTGTTAAACTACGTCACAGTTGTACTCTTCAATTTAGCAACGTTATCTAATTCCTTGTATTCTCTAAAAGGTTTGGGGAACCTGTCTTTTTGGGCTCTTTACAATAGACTGATTACAAAATATTATATCTTTATAATAAATCTAACTAAAAAATTGTGCTCAAGTAGTTACATCTATGAAGAGTAGTTTAAGAATAAATGATAAAGCTTAACATACTATAATAAAAGAGGAAACTATCGTGTGAACCAAAATAAATTTAATTTTGCTGTAACGTATTTTTAAATAAGCAAGTGTCAACTATAAAAAACCCTTTTTACGATTTGTTTACCTTTTTTTGACTACCTAAACCTTTACAGTATAGACAAGTGACAATCGCTTCGAAAGCGTTTCGTATTTCTACAACGACTTTCAACAGAATTGACATAAGCTTGTTATAGTATGCAATACTATGTAAATTGCAAGCGTGCAGTGACCTCGTTAAGGCACGTAGAAACAACATGCGCTTCACATCCGAACCGCTGACGCTGCGCCCGTGGCTTGCGTCATTCGATGCAGTTGTTTACCGGATGCCCATTTACCTAATATTAATAAAATATTCATATTTCATTCTGTATCTAATATCGATCGGAATAGCATTCCACTATTGTACTAGTTTAGTAATAAGTTTTATTCTGTAATTTTACTTTGATTAAAGTTAGTTAAAAATCATTTTGGTTTTTTTTGGGTCCTCCGACAGCGACGTACATAATTGGCGCAGTCGGTAGGATACTCGAGGCGTCTCGAGCTAGCTAGATAGAGTTCTCATTGCATCGAAAACCGTCCCGCTAATTCGCTACCGCCGTCGCGAGCGATCGCGTTCGCCGAGTATCCTGAAACAAGAACCTGACGTCCTGCGCGGAGGAGACATCCAGACATCGATCCCAGAGGTACCGAAATGCAGTTAATGTAAGTACACTTACAATCGTTTCTGTGAGTTGCTTTCAATTCCCTCTCCTTTTAAGTTAGTTTAATTAAATTACAAACATTTTCCACCCTAGGCAATCTACCCCTAACGGGGCTGGGAGCTCTAGACAAGCACGTAGGTTAGAAACAGATATTAATAGAAATATTAGTGTAGATTTAAATACAACGGCAGATACTTTGGAGGATTCTTTGAGGTCTGAAACCCTTGAATCCGACACCATGTCTACTGCTGACTCAATATTCAAAACCTTACGTTTAGTGCCGGATTTTGACGGTAACCCACATATTTTACCACGATTTATAAATCTTTGCGACCAAATTGTTGCCGAATTCATTGTGGGGGATCCTAATAATGCTCTAGCTAAACTCTGTCTGATAAATGGTATTTTGAATAAGATAACTGGACCAGCCGCGCGTATTATCAACTCAAATGGTATTCCTGAAGATTGGGATAGTATTAAAAAGACCTTGATTAATAATTTCTCTGACCAGAGGGACGAGATCACCCTTTATAATGACCTTATGTTAGCAACTCAGGGGAACAATTCCCCTCAAGAATTTTATGACCATTGTGTTAATCTGTTCAGCACTATCATGACTTATGTTACTCTACACGAAAGTATCAAAACGACTGTAGAAGCTAAGCGCATATTATACAGCAAACTTACCACGCAAGCGTTTGTTCGCGGCTTAAAAGAGCCCTTAGGCTCTCGCATCCGATGCATGCGTCCTGATAGTGTGGAAAAGGCACTCGAGTTTGTGCAAGAAGAATTGAACGTCCTTTATTTACAAAATCGGCATGAACCCATTTCCGAAAAGAAATCTAATTTACAAAAACCCCTGTCGACGGCGTCGTCGGCACAAGTTGCTAATACTATTCAAAGACAGTTCAATTTTCCTGCACGAACGGGCCCCGTTAGCTATGTTCAACCTCAACAAGGATGGAGACCAAGTTTCCAAGCTGTTCCTGCCGGTCCTTATGGAAACACAGGTATGCTTTCGCAATCACAACCAATGTTCCGCGCGCCGATGAGTTATACCCAACAAATGTTTCGCGCGCCGCCGGGTTCTACACAGCCTACTTTCCGCGCGCCGCCGACCCAGTATTACCAATCGAATAACAACTCTCAATTTCAACCTAGACATGTACCGCAGAATTATGGCCCTAAGCCTATGAGTGGTGTTAGCCACTACGCATCTAAGGAAAAACCACCCGTCGGTCAATTATCCGGTCACGATTGGCGAAAAGGGGGTAACCCACCACCATCCAGTTATTTTAAAACTAAGGAGATGAACATGAACGTCTGTGCGGATTACGGTGAACAATACTATTATCCTGTCTATTATAGTGATCCCGATAGCAATATCTATATGGAAGGTGCAGAATTCTATAATGCAGAACCAATTTATTATGTGAACAACGGGTCAGTAGATGATAACTTTGCTATAGAGTATCAGCCAAATGCAGCCGTTTCCGATCCTCAGCCGAGTACTAGTTCCACCAATGAGCAGGATTTTCAGAAGAACAACAAGTCAGACAAATTAAAATAGAACTTAACCTTCAAGCGCAGAGGCAGCTCCCATACATTCAGATTTCACAGCCACCACTAAAATTTTTAATCGATACTGGCGCGAATCAATCTTTCATTAGCCCGGAAGCTGTACAAACATTTTTCTATCATTTCCCATTAAATTTTGACCCGTTTGAGGTAACGAACGTTCATGCTACAACAAGGAATAACTATTCCATAACTATTCCAACTTTTGATGAATTTCAGGAATCTGAAAATATTAAACTGTTTATCTATAAGTTCCACGAATATTTTGATGGGTTGATAGGTTTAGACCTACTAGAAAAATGGGAGGCACAAATAGATCTTAAAAGTAAATTGTTAATTACCCGAAATTCTTCCAATAAAATTAGTATGTACAATTCCCGAAATGTCAATTTATATGAGGATGTGATACCAGCAAATTCATCAAAATTACTCCGATTACCTGTCAATATCCATGACGGAGATGCGATTATTAGTGAGCAGATTATTTCAAATTGCGTTGTAAGAGAATGTTTTACCTCAGTTACGAATAACCGTGGACTCGTAGAAGTCATTAACCCCACTTCACAGGATCTTATATTTTCAATGGATCGCGCGGTACAAGCAGAGACTTACAATATTCAGTGCACACGTTCTAAAGAATCCTTCCATGACTCCCGATATGGGACGACGGAACATCTATCGGTACGCGCAAAGGAAGTTACCTCACGTCTGCGAACCAGTCATCTTAATGTCGAAGAACGTATTAATTTAGAAAAACTTTGCAGTCAATACGCTGATATCTTTTATATAGACGGTGAGGCTTTAACCTTTACCAATAAAATCAAACATCGCATTCGAACAACCGATGAAATCCCGGTCCATACGAAAAGCTATCGGTATCCTTATGTCCATAGAGATGAAGTTAGGGATCAGATAGGCAAGATGTTAGATCAAGGCATCATTCGACCATCGGAATCAGCTTGGAGCTCGCCAATTTGGGTTGTCCCGAAGAAAGCTGATGCTTCAGGAAAAACTAAGTGGCGGTTAGTTGTCGACTTTAGGAAACTAAACGAAAAAACTTATGATGACAAATACCCCATACCAAACATCAATGACGTTTTGGACAAGCTTGGTAATTGTCAATATTTTACGACCCTCGATCTCGCCAGCGGATTTTATCAAGTTGAAATGGACCCCGCCGATGTGCCTAAGACCGCTTTCAACGTAGAAAACGGTCATTATGAGTTTCTAAGAATGCCAATGGGACTGAAAAATTCACCGTCCACTTTCCAACGGGTCATGGACAATGTACTCAAAGAACTTCAGAATACCGTCTGTCTGGTCTACTTGGATGACATTGTCGTGTTTAGCACATCGCTCCAGGAACACATAATCAACCTTGAAAAAGTTTTCAAAAAATTACGGGAATCAAATTTTAAAATACAGTTAGACAAGTCTGAATTTCTCAAGCTGGAAACCGCTTATTTAGGTCATGTTATAACAAGAGATGGCATAAAACCCAACCCAGACAAAATAAGCGCAATTCAAAATTACCCCATTCCAACTACCCCTAAAGAAATTAAACAATTCCTCGGGTTAGTCGGCTATTATAGACGGTTTATCCCAGATTTCGCAAAGATAACAAAACCACTCACGCAATGTCTGAAAAAGGGCAAAAAGGTAGTTATTGATTCCTCATATACCGAAAGCTTCGAAAAATGTAAAAACTTGATAACTAATGATCCGATCTTGCAGTATCCAAATTTTACAAAAGATTTCATTTTAACGACTGACGCGTCTAACTTCGCGCTAGGCGCTGTTCTTTCTCAGGGCACCGTAGGCGCGGATAAACCTGTATGTTACGCATCTCGCACTCTAAACGAGAGCGAAATTAACTACAGTACGATCGAGAAAGAGCTTCTCGCTATAGTTTGGGCGACGAAGTATTTCCGACCGTATTTATTCGGTAGAAAGTTTAAGATAATCACCGATCATAAACCACTACAGTGGGTTATGAATCTAAAAGAACCCAATTCTAGGCTAACCAGATGGAAGTTAAAGCTATCCGAGTATGATTTCTCAGTTATTTATAAAAAAGGATCCAGTAACACAAACGCGGACGCCCTTTCCCGTATCCAAATCCATAACGAAGAAACATCTTCCATGATAGCAAACGCATCCGAGCGTCCACCATCCGTAGGGAACTCTTCTACAGCCTCTGCCCATACAAGTCAAGAAAATCCTATACTTGAAGTACCAATTGTTGACGAGCCGCTAAATAAATTTCATCGCCAAATACATATTACCGTGGTAGGTGATATTAAAAAACGCCCTACAGCATCCAAACCCTTCGATACTCATACCAGAACAGCTGTACAAGTTTCAAAATATAATTTAGAAAATGATATAATAAATGTAATTAAGGAATACGTCAACCCTAAAGTTAAAACGGCCCTGCTCATAAACCCTACTTTAGCTATGTATGATATTATACCGATTATTCAAGATAAGTTCAAAAGTTCATCAATGAACTTAGTGCTAACTAAACGGGAGGTTGAAAACGTCAAGGAATACTTGAATCAACAGGAAATAATAAGACATTACCACGATGGAAAAACCAATCATCGCGGAATAAATGAATGCTTCTTAGCTCTTTCATCTCGTTATTACTGGCCAAAAATGAGAGATGAGATCACTAAATTAATTAACAACTGTACTGACTGTGGTCGGGCCAAGTATGATCGTCATCCCATCAAACAAAAATTTAATATCGTACCCCCAGCTAGTAAACCCTTCGAAATTGTTCACATTGATTTATTAACAATCCAGTCTGAGAAATATCTAACGATTGTAGATGTATTCTCTAAATACGCTCAAGCGTATCACATACGTGATGGTACGGCGGTTAGTATACTGCAAGCTTTACTAAAATTTTGCACACACCATGGCTTACCTCTAACTATCGTGTCAGACAATGGAACAGAATTTAGTAATCAGTTATTCAGTGAGTTCATTAATATGCATAAGATAATTCATCACAAAACTCTAGCACATGCCCCAAATTCTAATGGAATCGTGGAGCGTTTTCATTCGACCTTATTAGAGCATCTACGCATTCTAAAGTTGTCACACAAGGGGGAAGACATTACAAATCTTATTCCCTATGGTGTATTAGCGTATAACAGCACCATCCATAGTTTTACTAAATGTCGACCGTTCGATATTATCACCGGACATTTTGACCCCCGAGATCCTTTCGAAGTAGATTTAAGTAACCACCTCTTGCAACAGTATACCCAAAGTCACAAGGAAAAGATGAAACAAGTTTACGATTTAATAAACGAATCCTCCCTAGTAGATCGTACGAATATTATAGAAAACCGCAACAAAACTCGCGAACCGGAAGTCGAATATGATCCCCAGCAACGTATTTTTGTGAGCAACCCCTTAGCCAGCCGCCAAAAGGTAGCCCCAAGATATACCCAAGACATCGTTTTAGCAGACTTACCCATACACATTTACACCTCTAGAATGCGAGGCCCCGTCGCTAAAAGCCGGCTTAAGCGAGTCCCTAAAAGCGCTAAATTGTTTCAGGGTGCTACTGGTCCTGATTGCTCCTTTGACAGCAGCCCAGGAAATAAGTCAGGAGATAACACTTGAGAGCCTTGATGATGGCCCCGGAATATTACCATTTCGCCTTGGAGCAACTAAACTCATAACTCACTATCATACGTTTTTACAGTACATTCAGATTAAAGACATCGACGAAAAGATTAGGTTATTACAGGATCAATTAGATAGTTATAAGCATAAGTTAGATAATAATACGTACATGCTATATGAACTTCAATTAGATTTCCTTTCTAAAAAGCTGTTTGATGTAACGCGTCGTTTAGAAACCTTAAAACCCGGTCGTATAAAGCGAGGTCTCATTGATGGTTTAGGCTCCGTAATAAAAAGCGTAACAGGAAACTTAGATTATTCGGATGCCATTAAATACGATAATACTATAAAAATTCTACGGGATAACCAAGACGAAATTACTGAAGAATTAAATAACCATATTACTATAAGTAAAGAGTGGATGGTTCAGCATTCTTATATCATTACACAGTTAGTAGCTAATCAAGTAAAAATTAATGAAACCCTAAAATCATTACTAGAAAAGGAATCCCATAAAAATGGTGATCTTATAAGATTCGCAAAGTTTGGTCAATATCTAACTATTTTAACCGAAAATGTTGATGCAATACAAAACGAGTTAATTAGAGTAGAGAACATGCTAGCATTTATTCATAGTTCTAGTTCACATCATTCCATGATTTCTATTGAAGTTTTACGTCATATGGTTGTACGGTTAATTAAGATTTATGGTAAGGAAAAAGTATTAGATCTAGAACTTAGAGAATATTATGATATAATTAAACCAGGCTATTATTATTCGGGTAGCCAAATAGTAGTTATATTCAAATTGCCAATATTTGCTGAAGAAATTTTTGATCTTTATAGGTTGTCAATAGCTCCTAACAAATTCAGGCAGGCCCTTATCCCTCCTTATCCTTTGATTGCAACTGGCAGGAAAGGTTTTGTGTACATAGAGGCTGAATGCCCGAAGTATAATCAATGGTACCTCTGCGGAGACAAGATGAATCATCACCTGCGGCAGCATACTGATTGTATACAGAATCTCATCAAGAATCAAACATTCGACGCAACTTGCAAAATTGCAGCTATAACACTATCAAGAATATCTATGGAGGAGTTGGACGAGAAACACTATGTTCTGTCATTCCCAAATGCAACAAGAGTACACACTCTCTGCGGGCGAGAAGATTACATCATACTGAATGGTAGCTATCTGGCAACTATCCCTATCAATTGCTTCCTGTATACTTCTGAATTCACAATCACCAATCTTAATGACCACGTGGAGGGACAACCTGTAAGAATAACAAAACTGCACTACAGGACAGATACGCAGATGGAAGTAACGCAAGTTAATCTCAATTCGATAGATCTGAAGAAATTACATGATGCTCAGTATAAAGTTCTGTCCCAGCCTCCATTGCAGATACAACCAAACCAATCGGAATATCTATATCATACAACAATCCCGTTTTACACCATTATTACGGGAACACTGCTACTCGCTATAGTAATCATCCTGAAACGTTATAAGATGTGCAAGCCCAAGACTACCGAGGAGCCCGCTGAAGATAAAGCAGTATATGCAGTACCTGGGGAAGCTGGAGCATCAAAGACTCACTCAGCAATATTCTCTCAGTTCAAACTTCAAAAATAATTGCTGATCTGACGGCGGAGGTGTTATAGTATGCAATACTATGTAAATTGCAAGCGTGCAGTGACCTCGTTAAGGCACGTAGAAACAACATGCGCTTCACATCCGAACCGCTGACGCTGCGCCCGTGGCTTGCGTCATTCGATGCAGTTGTTTACCGGATGCCCATTTACCTAATATTAATAAAATATTCATATTTCATTCTGTATCTAATATCGATCGGAATAGCATTCCACTATTGTACTAGTTTAGTAATAAGTTTTATTCTGTAATTTTACTTTGATTAAAGTTAGTTAAAAATCATTTTGGTTTTTTTTGGGTCCTCCGACAGCGACGTACATAATTAGCTGCATAACATACATTTTTGCCAAGGATTTGGCACCCTGGGGAAGGACATAGGCTACTTTTTATCGACTTAAATACCGCGTGGGCGAAGCCGCGGGCGGAAGCTAGTATATTATAATAAAATACTAACGAGGATTTTTTGTCCGTTTGTCTGTTTGTCCGTATGTATGTTCAAAGTTCTTCGTTTGCTTGTAATAATTTTATTACGAAACGAACGAAAGACTTTTAACTACCAAAACATACCATAAATGAAATCAACATAACATTAAATCAAATTAACACCAAACATTATTACCACAAATACCCAACAAATCAATTATGCTTAAACGCATATTATTTAAAATAATACCCGTTTACATATTACCGACTTCAATTTACATGAACAAAAACACAATTGATTTAATTTAGAATGATAATTATGAAATACACGTTACGTTTTAGTAATTGCTACGGCGTAGTAATTCGTAGCTCGAACGTAGCACTTGCTACGAATTTAACACTCCTGCTACGAATTACACTCGGTTCATTAGTAGGTGTCGATTTGACAATTAAATAAATACGTTTTGAAACATTAATGGGTTGTGTATTTAGTGGTGTGGGTTGATGTAACTAATGTTTCATTTATTATTTATTGTGTTTTGTGTAAACTGTTTGATAATAGTTAATTCTAGAGAGGCTTAGACTAAATGATATCAGCACTGGTCAATCGATAGTTAAGCTACGTTTGCCGCGGGTGATTCATGGATGGGTGATAATCCATTAAAAACTACCGAGACAGCTCCGTACCTCTGAAAGTACGACAAGGCGTTGGTCCCGGCTGTCATTCCTAGATCGTTGACAGTCGTCACGGGTAGTCAGAAGCTCAAAAGTCTGGCAACCAGTCTTACCAAGCGTAATCAATATGTTACCCAGTAACTGGGTTGTCGAGGTCAGATAAGCAGTCACTCCATGTGAAATACTGTCATTCAGCTGCTTCCGGTTAGACTGAAATCATCCAATCATGCAAACGCGATAATCGAAAGCTATTCAAATGACGGAAAGCCGAGAATCTTGAATCAACTCGAGACAATGTCAAATCAAATCCGTATTTAAAAGTTGAATTGAGATTTAAGGATCCAACCCGTCGTTCAAACACAAGAGCTAACCAAACACTTTCGTTAATGCCCCGATCTGCTTGAAACAGATAAACCTTCACATTTACTTATGATAGTAGACTTGCTACTTTTAGCGTATACGATTGACGATTTTGCAACTTTGACAATGAAAACTAAATTTTCTTCTTCTTTCCGACTGTGGCGAAGCCAAAAAAGGAAGGTTATGTGTTTGACCTGCATGTATGTATGTATCTCCGTCTATATGTTCCCTCGTAACTGCTAAAGGTCTGAACCGATTTTAGTGAATGATATGTCTTTATTGCGTGAGTGGCACTGGGAATAGTAACATTAAAAAAAACAAAATTATCCTTACCCTATCGAGTGGGGTATCAAAATCAAGGGTTTTGAAAGGTGATTACAAAAAACTATAGACAAATTATATGTTGAATTGACTGGTCTAATGCTATGCTAACATGATAATGTTACTGTTGTTTTTGTATATGGCATGCATAGGAAAAACCCTTAGTGCTGCATGAATCTATAGGTGCCGGTTACAAGCAACATAGCGTGTTGTGTAGCGTAGGTACTCTTAGGTCCTAAGCAGGGATACTACTTTTACCATCAACGACTTTGCGACTTAAAAATACTGGATTACGTTTTGACCAATTTCTACATTCGGTCGCGTTATCAGAATCGCGCATTTCCGGGTTTTCTTTGAAGCTGTACTAAACTTTGGCATGTGGGACTAAATTTTTTTGAGTATCGTGTTTCGGTGACTGCGCGGTCGATGTTGCGTCCATTCGCGAAGAGGTTGCTCATTGAGTACTTACTCTTTTAGCCCTTCAAAAAAGAACTTCCGAGCGACTAAATCGTTGATCATCTATGCTTAAAGTAGCATGTCTACAAAGGCTCTACGCCAGCAGTATCTTTTATAACTTCACCAACAAATTTATGGTCCAACGATACACTCCACGACCTACGAAGGCTGTTGAAACTTTTTACAACTTAATCGCTTCAACCTAAATTTATTACAAAACCATAAAAAGACAATCCAAGTTGAAGTCGGTACGGTTCATTTAATTTAAAAGCTTTTAAATATCGTAAAACGAATGACGATGTGGTAGGAAAGATAGACAGTACCGTTTTATTGTAGGACAAACATAAATAAAGTGCGGATGTAGATCTTGGTTTTAAAGAGGTTTCGCGAGAAACAGTTTAATTGGACTTCTTTTGTCGTGTCGTCAACTTTTTAATAGTTGAAAAGGTCTTTGTGAAAGAGTTTGTTAAAGGAAGTATCGCCTTTTTGCAGCCAACAGGTAAGCTAAATTAAGGTTTTGAAGATGCGGGGCTGCCTAATTTAGTTAAGTTTTTTCTTTTTCGTATGTTTAGTGACTAACTGGTGTCAGAGTTTTTTTTATGCCACCCATGGGCCTCTGACTTGGCTTCACACTAAGGATTTACAGCCGCGGGTGAGCCTTAGCTTGGTCAAGTATATTTCTCCAACATGATCCTGTTGGAGAAATATACAGTGAGAAATTGTAATAATATAGTGAGAAATTGGAGAGAAAAAGCCGCAAATAGATCTATTTGCGGCTTTTTCTCTCCAATTTCTCACTCCAACAGTTATTAAGTCTTGGTCTACGCCATCCAACCATCTGAGTTTGGACCACCCTCGACTTCTTCGACCATCTGGTTTACTATCCAGTTACCGTTTGGCTGCTCTGGTCTCATCCATTCTTGCGACATCGAAGCCCATCGAAGACGACCTATTTGGCTTCACATGCCATCGAGAAATATCTCCCAGGCATGGCCGGTTTCCTCACGATATTTATCTTAACCATTTTTGAAGCAAGTCATAATTATACAATACGCACATGAATCCGAAATGTCAGAGGTCCTGTGCGTGTCCTATGAAGCAGTCCAACGGTCACACCACTTACGTAACACTAAGTTGAAATACGCCAATTGCTAAACACAGACCTCCAAGCAACTACAACAACCTATTTGTGATTTTTATGTGTATTGTGTATTGTGTGTGTATACCTACTGATGTAATTCTATGGACTTCAATGTCTGCAAATAAATGATTAAATAAAATATAAAAAAAACTACTGTTGTCTGTCCATTAGTGCGGTTATTATATCCGACTCCCAAGATACAGGCTAGTGCCTAGTTTGGGAGTCACCGTCCAATCTGTTCTTAGTTACAACATGATTATGAATAAATAAATTTGAATTTGATTTAGTAACGATTTACGTAATTTTAGTTTCAATTTATAATTTTATTCTTTGGATCGACTTTAGTGTTGTTTATAATTATTATGTTGTTAGTATACAGTATAATATAGTAACAGTATTATGTCTCAGCAGTGACTTTGAAATAATTATCTACGGCCGCTCGGCAGATTTAAACCTTCCGCGTCCGTGCGTAACTGCAGCGCCTTCGAGACTGTGGTGTAATTTCGAAGCGCGGTGTTTCAGCCGTTTTCTATGAAGACATCTTACTGTTACATATTTATACAGTGGCAGAGCGAGGAAAGCAGCTAGATCATGAATTGATTAGATAAACATGATACACCGATATTCATAACATCAAAACATGTCATCCATTTTATTTTACCACAACTCCGCAGCATTAAACTTAGCTTTGAACACTTGGGAACTGCGTATGGCACTTCGTTCAGCCAACGGTTCATGATTGCGTCTTTGAGCTTCAGCCATTTGCCGACAAATATCAAATTGAATTTCCTCCTTCGCTTATCTTTTATAAAACAACTTTTATGCGCGAGTTTCAGAGTGTATGAGTGGATTTGATGTTCCCTTTTTCGAGGAATTGTTGGGTACTTATGTAAAGTTTGAAAGCTTGTTTGTAAGTTAACTTGTGCTTAAATTACTTCGAATATTCTTGTTTGTATTTCTAATTATGCTTTATAAGAGCATTAACGTTTTAAGATCCATTTGGCTTGCAAATACGTACCTATCACTAGATAATTTAAATTATTTTTACCCAACTACGGCGAAGAAAAAGGAGGGTTATGATTTTGACCGGTATGTAAGTATGTATGTATGTATGTATGTATGTTCATCTGTTCCCTTGTATCTTCTAAGCCACTCATCACAATTTGACAAATAAGGTATCGTTAGAAGCGTCTTGATTGTCCGCTGGTTATAGGCTATGTGAAGTCACATTAAATTAAAAATGGCGCCCTCTAGAGGAAATAAAGTCAGAAACTAAAAAAAAAATATTGTTTAATCGTACTATGTTGAGTATCAAATGAAAGGGCTTAGTGAGCACATTTCAAAAATATATATATTATAACCCCAAAATAATTTAAAAAAAAAAAAGTAATAAAAACTAAAACCCAACTACGACTGAAAAGGTATAAACAAGACACCACAGACAGACAAATTAAAAATCCGGAGTCACACGTAATCTGTTCGATTTATGCCGCCCTAACACGTGTGACTCCGGATTTTTAATTTGTCTGTCTGTGGTGTCTTGGTTATATCTTTTCGGTCGTAGTTGGGTTTTAGTTTTTAATACTTAATTTTTTTTCGGTTCTCTGTTTCCGCCGCATCGGTGAGCAATAATGTAGAAGCAGTGGCCCAGTGATAATGAGCCTTCGACTAGGAGTGAGGCGTATTTATCGTCACAGATAGAAATCACAGATATTAACAAATAGCAGATAGCAACTGCTCCTAACGATAAAAATATCTGTTACTTAAAATCACAGATCCTCATGACTGTTACCGCGGCTGTTACTGTTAAAACTTTGGATACGATTTTCGACTTTAAAACAATATAAATAAAGATGATATTCGATTGAGATACGTATTTATCGTCCGTACACAAATCACAGGCTGTGATTTAATAACAGATATTTGGATCTGTTATTTTTTTGTCACAGTCACAGCGATCACAGATATCGTGTTTCACGTGTTACAATCCATCTCTACCTTCGACTGACCGAGACTTACGAAGCTTGGCTTCAAACCCGATAGGCGCTTTACTTTGTGTACATTATTTCATCACTGCTCTCAAAACGATGAAGAAAAACATTGTGAGGAAACTGGCATGTCCGAGAACCAAAAATTCAAAGACATGTGACATTTACCAACCCACACTGGGCCCGCGTGGTAGATTACAGCCCACTTCCTCTCGCAGAGAGGAGACCTGTGTTCTAGCAGTGGGAATGTTCTAGGCTGATAATGCTATTATGCTACTGTATAGCGAGTTTGAATGCAGCCCAGAACTAATATTTTTATGAAGTCTACTGAAAATACTTGGTTTCCAGGTGGCTTTACTTTTTCTTTGTAGTTTAACTTAGGCGATGTGATTTTGAAGTGAGCTGTCATTCCACCTGCATTGCTATTCTGTAACCATCTCACCGTAAAAACTTAGGTGAAGTGAGTGCGGAGTGTGCCGTCATTGTCATCGATACCTACTGATGCTAAGTCAGCACAGACTGCGACGTGAAGCGACGCGACGTTGCGCGCAATTTTTAACAATTATCGAAATTATTTTCTTCACGAAAAGGTATAATTTCATAGCGAGGGTTGACACATGTCAAAGTACGCTGTGATGCGCGGTGCTGCGAAGCGCGGGTTTAGTAAATAAATTCGATATGGTATCGGATCATAAAAAAGTGCGCGTCGCTTCGCATCTCGGTGTGAACTGACCCTTAGGCACAGTTCACTTCAAGCTCACTTCACCTAAGTTTTCACGGTGAGATTTTTACACAATCAACCGGCTGGTGTTAGAGATTGACACTATTGACAGTTCACTGACACACACACTGAAAGATAAATTGTCATCTCAAAGACCACAGAAATCGATACCAAACTATATACGTATTACAGACTGCCATATAAATGTAAATTCCCCAATTATAACAGCTATATTTTATCTGTTTCAATTATCAGAAGGTGTCAGATGAAAGGGTTCGGTAGGTGTGCATTAATTAGACCAGTATGAACTTACACATCGGGTATTTCTATAGGGGATACCCTAGTTCATATACTCTATAACTTTGAGATCTCAGTTTGGTTCTAGGACATGCCAGTTTCCACACAATGTTTTCCTTTATCGTTTTGAGAGCAGTGATGAAATTAATTACACAAAGTAAAGCGCCTGTAAGAGTTCTTATTCGACCCTCGACCTACAACTCGTAAGTCGCGGCCGTTACCACTGGACCACCGCTGCAAAAGGAAAAACTACTAAAAAAGAATAGATGTCACTTTTTGTTCGCAAAACCGGAAGGCGACCTCTGTTGTCGCGACAATTAATTCAGGTTCACCTAACAAAAAGTTACATGGACGCGACAATCGCTTAAAATAGGACGCAACCATACGCGTCTTGCTTCAGTGAATGCGTAGAAAATAAATGAAAGAAGTTGTTATGAGTATGCGACAAATCACCGCGACTTGTAGAGCGACAGACGAAAACAGGAGACGCTCGCGCGTGTTGCTATCTATACGCATCCCTCGAAGCTCTGAACCCCTGACATTGCTGTAACTATGTACACACGGCTACACATCAAGCTATCCATATCCAGTTTATGCTGATCTCGCATTGTATAGGATTTCAGTACAACACGCGGTCAGCTTATACTGGAAATGTATAGCTTTACGTGTAGCCGTGTGTACAACTCTGCCTAAACCTTCATGTTGTGTTTAATTTTCTTACTGGAAAATTATTAATCAAAGTGCGGCAGGTGAGAGACTATTTAACACCTAAAAGCCGTGACAAACAATCGGGTGCCGGTTTTCTCGTCAAAGAGTAATGAAGCGAAGGTGCGACACCGTTTAGCTATATTCAAGGAAATTATTCTCTTTTTCTTTTCTTTTATTATTGATATTTGAGAGCTTTAATTGTCAATCTAAGGTCCGTATTACGGAACCTCACTCAAGACACAGCGGTAACTGTTGTCTTGAGTGAGAAAAGTAAAAAAAAATGTGTGAAATAAGTTTAATTTACACCCATGCTATAAATCCTCTCTAAAGTTTCTGAAACAGTTAGCTTATAGCTAACATTAAAACATCCAGTGTCATAGTAACCATAATATCATCCAAACGGGTGTTATAATGTTGTACTGAATTTCATAATGCAACTCATTTAAAAAAAAGAACATTGTCATTCACGAGCATTTCACTAACAAAGCACCGTAATTTAAAAACAAAACACATTCGAATTCGAAAAATTCGAATTCACGTCGTACCGCGCCATTTTTGTTCGATATTGGGATTGCAAATAAACTTCTATAGAAGATTCATATGTGTAGATAAAATCTTGTATGCAACTGTATATAATTAGGTATTAAAACACTCATGTGATACTATTACCACCCACATTCGTGTTTTAATATCCTTTATTATATAACAGTTGCATAAATAGCTTTTGTTACTTAATGAGCTTGTTTTAGTGTGGTGGCAACTGTTTTACCTTAACACAGGCTATCTATTAGCCTAGCTAGGTAAACAGCTTGACATCCATATAATATGTAGTATAGAGTTAATTTTAATGTAACACATTATGTACTTGAAAATATGTAAAAAATGTACTACAAATGTTTTTTGAAATAAATTATTATTATTATAACTATTATGTAATTAAAACTTCTTAAAATTTTTCAGTAATGGAGGTTCTGTAATAAGGCCCTAAAAGTATTTGGATCTCTAGTCTACCAGTTCAAGATTGTACCTACTTAATCAAAGGCTACAAAAAGTAGATTTAGATTTATATTACTACCATCCAAATTTTTCTCCCAATTTTTAAAGAACAACTCAATTTTTAATGAGCAGAAACTAAAAGAAATGTGATGTAAAACTATGAACATCACAATATACCAAAAATAACTTTTTTAGTTAACAACTAAAACGTCGGTTGCGACAATAAACTTTATTTTAAAGTAACGTCGTTATTTCCGTGTTTCTCAGAATTGTACGTAAGAAACTCTAACAAGATGTTGAAAATAAAACAAGCAATTTTAATGGACCCGAAAAGTTTTATTCGAAACGTAACAGGTAACAAACTTTCGTACATATCTAGCGATCGCAAGTATCAGATGAGGCAACAAATATAAAGAAAATAAAACAAAACCGGCCAAGTGCGAGTCGGACTCGGCACTTAAAGGGTTCCGTACCACCGTAAAATATTTAGCAAATACACGTTTATCGAATTAAACACGTTTCTTGTACGGGACTCCCTTTAATTTGTAACTTTTTTTATTTTCTATTACAGTGGCAATATAAACATAATCAGTGAAAATTTCAACTTTCTACCTATTACGAGATAAGCTTGAGCTACGGAGGGACGGAGAGGCAGTCACTTTATAAAGGATTTTTTTCCTTCTCTATAAAGGATTTTTTTTTCCTTTTAAAAGGAAAAAAAAATGTCATTAGCACTGCTTAGCAAAAGAATCGTTGATCGCAGTTTTATTTAAGCAATCTCTTCAACAAAATCCCCGAAACGTTTTCTCAGGAAACACCTTCACGTAATAATTTTCATCTCGATACTTTAAAAAAGAAAATAATCTAACACAGTCGGCTTCTATAAAGGCAAAAAGAACCAATAGAATTTCGAACATAATTACGAAAAGATATTCAAATGAAATAACTAAACCGTGGCTAAGCAGGCTGAACCTAAAAATTGCGATCCTTCTAAGAAAGAAATAACGATCCCCTTTTTGCTAAGAATTTTATTCGAGACCTTCCATTTACTGGGTCTAACCCTACAAGTATTCAGAATTTTCTAACAAGTTAACAGCCTGAATAAAGTTGAGCTTGTTTGAATACTGAAACATAAAGAAAACTTCGGGGTTAATATATTTTTTGTGTTGAAAATTGTTTATCGTAACTGATACGTAGTTATATTATAATATAATACATTTTATTCCAATACTCAGAAGATTCCTGGAGTACCAGTAAGATAAGTCATGGTTGTAATGTTTAGTTGGATCACAGCAGCATAGATAAATGAAATGAAGTTATTTATTTCAGACCAAGCACACAGTAATTAGTACAAGTCTATATTATGTTAGTAGGTAAATACATAAAGCTATGTTAGTAAAATCTAACATAAATATTATATTAGCAAACTCGAAATACTTAATACTAAATGAAAAAAACAATGTTAAATTGCCTAAATTAACTTTTGTGAAGAAATGAACTGAGGCCTTGAGACAGTGAGGCGGGGTCGCGGTAGACCTCCTAGCTTCATATTTTCTGACTGACCGACCCCTTGACAATTCAAAAGTGCCAGTAACTGGTTTATTTGAAATAAATGCTTTGAGTTTGAGTTTGAACCACGTAGGAGATGGCGGGACGAGCAGGATCGGTTCCGTCAAAACTGGAAAAATGACGCGCGGGCTCGCGAATGATGGAAGAAGTGGAGGGAGGCCTTTGCTGTCGCACTCCTGGGGTGGGACAGCACTGGCTAGAAAAGAAAAGAAAAAAGAAGACTTTTGTGATTGACTGAAAACACGTTGTCTACTTATATGTCCTTTTCTTCTTCTTATCGTTTGGTTCGTGACTAACCTGGAGTCAGAGTTTTTCCATGGGCCTTTGACTTGGCTTCACATGTCGTCGAGAAATATCTCTCAGGCATGCCGGTTTCCTCACGAGGTTTTCCTTCAACGTTTTTTAAACAAGTGATAATTATACAATACGCACATGAATCTGAAAAGTCAGAACATTAGGCTCGAACTCGAGATCTTATAATGACATGGCAGTCTGACGGTCACACCACTACTCACTGGTTTTTAGCATTTACCAGCTCAATTCAGTCTTCCGTAGTTCATTAGTGGACATAAGCCTCTTTTAGATGCTTTGCGATGCGATGCACCTGATTCTCCGCATTTAATTCGATCCAGCCACATCTTAAGGCCACCTTAACCACCGCCACTTTAACTACAGTCACCTAGAAGAGCTATGGCCGCCACTTACGTGTCCACAATTTACCGATGAAAGTCACTGAAGCGTTACATTGGAAGCCGACCCCAACAAAGTTCGGAAAAGGCTAGGCATATTTGATGTCACTGAAACGTTATAGAAAGTTAGTTGACGTGTTTTCCAAGAGAGTGTTTTTTGACACCGAAAAGTCAAACCCAGTTTTTTTCTTTTTGTAGGTTTGAAATCATCAAATGACTTCTCCCGCTCTGGGCGGAGCGAGAGGGCATTTCAGACTTTTACTGACTAAAACCCACCCGTGTTCCTTCAGTTGCCTGTTGCCAAGGGTCCCGGTATCCCTTTCAGACTTTCCCGCAACCCTGGCAGGCATCGGCCCTAGCGGACCCCGCCAATTGTGCTGAAATCTCTTTGAGGCGCGCGTGAAACACAACGCGCCGTCGACCCGGGCCTGGTCCAAATCAAACCCAGCTGCCATCATTTTCATGACAGCCGTAACTGTAGCCGTTATGTGGCAGCCACCGCTCTTTTACGAAATCGTTGCTTAAGGCTCAATTTATCGACTAAAAACTGCCAAAAGTGTACGTAGGCAAATGAAAATTTACACAATGCAGGTTGAATACGGAAATGAAATTGAAGGACTCAGCATTGTTCTCACTCATTGAAATTCTCAAAAATTCAGAGCCAAAAATTTCCAAACGAAAGCACATGCCCCTCTGTTCTCTCATCATACCCAACCTATATTAGAACACCTTTGAGGTCACGGCCCGATGACGTTGTCCAATAAATCATGCATTGTTGTTCCCGACAAAAGAAGTCATTTTTGGTTGAAAGTGCCCCATTGAAGGAAGGTGGCCTATAATATTCGTGTACACAATGGTTGTTTTCGCTAAGGTCATGTTAGTGACAATGGTGTGGTTTTTTAAGGGAATTTTTGTGGGTATGAAGTTTTTGTAAAGGCACGTAAAACTATTTTAGGTTTTCCTCTTTCACGGGTATGGTGAGTTTTTTTTAGGCTTGTTTTTGAAACCAAGACCATTGTTGCTTTTGTAACGTACCTATTTATGAAGAGGCATTCATTAAAGGTACCAAAAAAAAAAAAAACAAACGCACATACTTACTTACTTTGTGCGAAAATATGGAACCGCACAACAAGCCTTGATCTTTCGGTATTTGACAGGTACAAAGAGTACTCGATTTATTCATCGGTCATTCGACCTCTGCAATTATTTTTCCCTTTCGACACATGTCCCATTCTATAAAAGGGATTTGAATACTTCATACCCCGCCCGTAACTTAGAGTATTCGACATTTTCATTCGGTCATTCGACCTCTAAAAATATTTTTCCTTTTCGACACCATGTCTCATTTTATAAAAGGGATTTGAATACTCCATACCCAATGAAAGCCCGTACATTTTCATACCACAGCTTTTAATAAAGCTGATTGATTTAGAACCACTTCTTATAATATTCCGGGAACGGTATCTCTAAAAAAAGCACTAGTTTCACCAACTACTTCAAGAGTTCAAAAGAACCCTTCTTTCTTTTAGTATCGAAAATACTTATATCAAGATCTTCTTGGAAAGGATACCCTTGTTAAAAGGAAAAGGCTCGACTATTACGTACTTAGGTACAAAGGAGGGTGATTCAAAATAATTTTTATTCGGGTGTCGCAACAATAACAAGGAATGGCCCAGTTTACAGTGATCCAGTGGGCTCGGAGAGGCGCAAACGCGAGTCCCGTACTAAGGATAGAAACATTTTTTTTTAGGTTTGGTCAAATTGCTGATAGAATTTCAATTTTGTATTCTTTTTAGCAGATTCTTGCATAGTGGTTTGAAATCTCGCGAGTTTCGATTAGTGAAAATCTATGCAGATCATACTATAAAAGAAATCAGAATGGATACAAACGCTTACCTACAATAATACCGAAATACTGAGGTGCTTGAGGAGTGGAGGTATTCCACGGCTTTCAGAACAATCCCAGAGCCCGGAAGATGGTCAAGATCCCTACGAGCACTTACTGGAATACTTCCTTCCTCCGAGCACGTTTGCGCTTGCGAGTCTCCACTCAAGCCGGCCAATAAAGGCAAGAATGAGGTAGGAGCACTGTTCCTCGTCAGAGTTCACTCCAGCCGGCGAATAAAGGCAAGCCAGAGGTGAGGAACAAGACATCTCCCGGGAGATAGGGTCCCTGTGAAACCCTGACACATACACACCCTCACACTCATGTACTCGCAGTCACACCTACGGGCTACACTTTCACTCACATTTACTCACACACATCACACGCACAAAAAACAGCTGTTACGTATATTTATGTTCGCATAGGTAACTCGTCAAAATGTACGGAACAGCTGTTTTTTTTTTCGCGATTTTACATTTTGTTCCCATAGTAAAAGTTGTTCATAATGATATAATAACCAATCTAATCCAATCCAATAACCCTGTATAACACGTCTTGCTATGGACGAGCGGATTCTCTTAATACAGGCACTATCTGCGTAAAAGGAGGATCCAATTAAAAAAATTGTTAAAACCTGTACATGTTTCACCAATAAACTAATTTTATTTTTAATATGTGCAGGTATTGTGTAAAAGATGAATCAGATAGAAACAGGGGTGAACGATGTGTGATGGCTGTAAAGATGTATGGAAGAAAATATATGGGGTGCCAACTCCAAACCCTTAGTTTATACAGGCTGTAAGAATAAACAGTCTTGTCATTCAAACCATGGGTAATTGACTTAAAAATATAAAAATAAATGACCGAATACAACAAAAAAAAAACGTTATTTTCATTAAAAGATTTTAAAAAGTTTCTATCCGTCACCGTGCTCTCTAGCGAAACAGCTGACTGACTGAGGGAGGGGTCTCGCTCGCACTCGGTCAGGTCACATCCCGCAACCCCCGCCTGTGTTGAGACGCAAGTTCGTTGCCCTAGCGCATAGGGCAACAAACTTGCGTCTCTTGTGGTAAAATATAGATTAAAAAAAAAAGAAAAAAGAAGTTGTAATTTTCCATTGATTTTACGTTCTATAAATGAAACCAAACCACTGGTTGCAAGGATAACGGTGTTTACCCTAACACCCTGTATAGATTACTTAAAGGTGAGAGAGGTTTGGACGTCAAACCACTTTATTTTGATCCTGAACGCGTGGTCACGCCGACAGAGGGCGCTTTCGGTTTTCCGTACAAAAAGTGACATAATGAACGCGACGATCGCCTAATCGCGCCAAGATCGCGGACGCGGCCTGAATCGATTAGCCCATGCGGTTCCTCTGCAAAACACGATACCTTTTCATACATTTTGATCAGTTTGCGCCATGTTTTCAGTTCCACAGCTTCAATGCGTAGAGTCAGTTTAACCAAATTCAACAGAATTGTCCTAATATAAGTTCTATGAAAATTATCCAACAAATCAGTGTCACTGTACTTGCTAAGTTTACTGTCATTTAGAGTCTAATCTCACGACGTAACATGTAACTGAGCTTCAAAATGTTTGTTATAATATATTAACGTGTACTTTACGCGAAGTTTTCTCATTTAACTTGTTTCATGTAGTAGTAAGTCTTTCTTGTTATAATGTACTGTTGCTGTCTTTTTGAGTTTAAGATTTTCAGTGGGAATTAAATAAGCTGGTTCGAGGACACTGAGTCTGGAGCTTTCAAGACTTAGTCAAAAGTTAACTTAAAGGTTTCTGACGACGCTTTTCAATACCGAAGTTGGTAACAATGTACCTTCCTCTGTCATCAATCACTTACCATAATCAGCCTTTAATGTTCCCACTGCTGGGACACAGGCCTCTTCTTTCTGTCAGAGGTAGTGGGCTATAATCTACGACTCGGGCCCAGTGCGGGTTGGTGGATGTCAAAACTCTTCGAATTTTTTGTTCTAGGACATGTCGGTTTCCTCGTGATGTTTTCCTTCACCGTTTTGTGAGCAGTGGTGATGAAATGATTAACACAAAGAAAAGTACCTGCTTGGGTTCGAACCTACGACTCGTAAGTCACGACCGTTACCACTGGGACACCTATTATTGGGTATCTATCACTTATTACTATCTTCCTATCCTTGTACACATTTATTAAGGGTTGGCGAAACATGTCTTATTTCTTCCGTTCATCTATGTCAGCGAACATCTCTATTTTAGTCTTCCCTCTTAGGCATCGTACACATAATCCATCTTCGCCTCTCATAGCCAAAACCAGCTTGCGTTAGTACCAATACTGATGTGCATTCTGTACTCTCTAAGCAGTCAACCTAAGTCCGAAAGGGATACCGGGACCCTTGGCAACAGGCAATTGAAGGAACACGGTTTTAGTCAGTAAAAGTCTGACACGCCCTCCGCCCAGTGCGGGAGAAGACATTCGATGATTTCCCACCCTAAAAAAAAAAACAAAAAGGCTTTTCACCACGTTATATTTGTTCTCTGTAACCCGTAGCACAAAATAGTACAGAAGGCACGTGCCGACTCGTCTCGTCGGGCCGATTCAGTGAACATGGCAACTTCTAGCTGAATATATAACTGTAGGTAATATTTTTGATTTGATTTGGTATTTAGCGCTGTGTGACCTGTATAGCACTTTATTGAGTCGTTGTAAGGGTCTCTTTTTATGAAAATGATTTGGCGTATTGAATCTGTAGGTACTAATAATATTGCCCGTAGTAACAAAAGATTGCATGAAACAAAACGTGGTTAATTTTTCATTTATTTTGACAGAGATCACGATGGTTTTCCAAACAGTATGTGAAAAAGGTCAAGGTCAGGACAACTCATTAAAAAATTCATACGTATTTTAATCAGAAAATGTCTGCGACATGGAAACACTTTTCGTATCTAGGTCAAACCAATTTAGGAACAGATTCAGTTTCGTGGTGTAAGGGCCGGCTTACTCAAACAGTGCTGTGGTCACATACCCTCTTAGCCGAAGTAGTGGAAAGGCCGTCTTTATCGAGTTTATATCCAGTTTAATACTAACTATAGATTCAGTTGACCTATGGAGGGAGGGTGGGTCAGGACAGAGTACAAAAACGATCTTATACGAACAACCTGTTAAAATTTGGTGCATTTTCGATACATTTTGTAATGTGATTTGGTGACCGACAATAAGTATCATTGTTGTGTGGACGTGGCTAAGTAATAACAGCCGCACGGGTTAAGCTACGGTTGCTGGGGTTCGTCCGTGGATAGGTGACTATCTTTACATACCGAGACTCCTTCGTGCATTGGAAAGCACGTTAAGACATTGGTCCCGGCTTTCATTCGTGGATCTTTGACAGTCGTTATGGGTCGTCACGTTTTCCGATTCGCGGTCTCCACTCAAGAACACGTCTACCCCAGCGGTCATCGGTTCTACGGCTAATATGGCCGGCCCATTGCCACTTAAGCTTGCTTATTCTATGAGCTATGTCGACAACTTTGGTTCTCTGCCGGATTACCTCATTCCGGATTCTATCTCTCAGAGATACTCCAAGCATAGCACGTTCCATAGCTCGCTGAGCGACCTTGAATTTATGGACCAGCCGTACCGTGAGTGTCCACGTTTCGGCTCCATAGGTCATCACAGGCAGGACGCATTGATTGAAGACTTTAGTCTTTAGGCTCTGCGGGATACGCGACGAGAAGACTCGACGGAGCTTCCCAAAAGCTGCCCAGCCCAGCTGAATTCTTCTGTTAGCCTCCTTCTCAAAGTTGTTCTTACCAAACTGCAGAGTTTGACCGAGGTAAACGTATTCACGAACAACTTCGAGAGCATCGCCATTAACAGCAATCGGTCCCGGACTAACGTGGTCGTTGACCATAACTTGGGTTTTGTCCAAGTTCATCCGGAGACCAATGCGTACAGAAGAATCAACTAGGCCGTCCAGCATCTGCTGCAAGTCATGCAGCGACTCAGCCATTATGACGATGTCATCTGCAAATCTCAAGTGTGAGATGTACTCGCCGTTGATGTTAATGCCGCGTCCTTCCCAGTTCAGCGTCTTAAACACATCCTCTAAAGCGTTAGAGAACAATTTCGGGGAAATAACGTCCCCTTGCCTCACACGTCAGAAGCCCGAAAGTCTGAGAATCAGTATTACCAAGGGGTATCGTACTACCCAGTTACTGGGTTGTGGAGGTCAGATAGGCAGTCGCTCCATGTAAAATACTGGTATTTTAGCTGCATCCGGTTAGACTGGAAGCAGACCCCGACATAGTTGGGAAAAGGCTAGGCGGATTGATTTTGGATGTATGGGAACCACCGCGCCGAATGGACATCTGCAATACCACAGACATCGTAGCTGAAATATGACTATAGTGACACCTACACCACTAGCATATAAGCATAATCAGCCTATAATGTTCCCACTGCTGGTACACAGTCCTCTTTGTGTGAGAAGGAGAGGCCCAGTGCGGGTTGGTGGATGTCAAACGTCTTCGAATTTTTAATTCTGGGACATGCCGGATTCCTCACGATATTTTCCTTCACCGTTTTGAGAGTAGTGGTAGACATAATTAATACAAAGTAAAGTACCTGCTTGGGTTTGTACCCACGGCCTACATTTCGACCTGCACCACTACCACAACCTACCCTTCAAACCGAAATACAGCATCGCTGCTTGGCGAGGCAAACAGTCATGGTGGTACTTCCTCGGACGTATATTTTTACAACCAGGGGGTCTAAACCGGCCACACTAGCAATTCCTCTAAAAGCAGTTCATTTCCTGAATCCCAGCTGTCATTAGCAATAATTCCTTTAATTTGACATATAAGAAATTCATAATTAATTTATGGACTATTTTACGAATCTCCCTAGAAAACTGTCAAACAGATGAATTATTTCGTAATATGAATTACACGCATATTATGAATTGTCACTGTGTGACATTTTAAGATGATTCATATTATTTTCGTAATAGGATTCTGCTAAATTGACCGTTTTAAGCCCCCTGCTCTACTTCAAAAGGCTTTTTGACAACCGTGACATATCTCATAAAATTGGTGACAAAAACGACATAATATTACTATGTCGTGTCGCTCAACTGAACTAGGTGAAAACCGGATGACTTCAAAAACCGTAGTAACAGCTTAAAGCGAATCGTAAAGCCGTCTTTATTGACAATTCGTTTTCACTGATACGGAAAAAGACCGGTTTTTCAGGCTTTTCTACCTGTTTGAGATTTTTTATAGGACTGAGACAAAGTATCAAGTTCAAATTACCCGTGGTGTACGCATGGTTATATTAGAATAGTAATGAATATGTGCTGTTAACTTTTGAAGGTAGAAGCGGTCCAAAAATAGACAAGTTTTTGTTTAGATGTTGTTAAAGCAAATTAACATGTTTTGTATTTTTAATAATTGTCAGATGTAATTTCTAAATTCCATAACTTAATCATATTTTATCTGTATCAAAACGTTCATTCATAAACTTGCAACACTAAGAGTGTGTGGGTAACACTGTCATTGGGGAGACCAAGCGAGCTTCAAATCAGCTCCCAGTTCAATTATTCAATATATTCAATTTCATGTAAACTACGGAAATAATCATAAATTACTGTCAATTAGTTAAAATCACAGTCAATTGTGTAAGTGGACACATTATAATAAGAGGAAAGTGTAATATATGGAAAATTGCTAACTTGATGATCAGAGAAGAAACCGTGTTTCAATCAACGGAGCTATCAACTTGAATCATTGTGGAAATTTCATTATATTTAGATATCATTTTGTTACTCAAATACATCAAGATAACGAGAAGTCACCAGTATTTTCATTTTGCCACCGATGTTCACAAAAATCCAACAACTCAGGTTGCGATTCGAACCCGCCTTCCGGAGTGAACAGAGGTAGTATTAATGGGGCCATTGGTCCCGGTTCTCATTTGTGGATCTTTGACAGTCGTTATGGGTCGTCAGAAGCCCGAAAGTCTGACAACCAGTCTTACCAAGTTGATGGCAATAGACTCACTGCTACATAACATAACATAACATCATGCCTGTATCTCCCCGAAGGGTTAGGCAGAGCTGTACCTATAGGACACTCACATTTCTCGAGTTATGTTTAAGTCCCATGTAATATTGCCATCAAATGGGCACAAATCCAGAATCCGGGCTGCCACTGACAATTTCCATATAGAAAACGCAATAACACTGCCCGACCCGGAAGTTGAACCCGGGACCTTATGCTCAGCAGTAGCACTTGCGGCTGCTAGACCAACGAGGCAGAATACTCGCTGCTATTACATTGTAATTTGTCATCACTTGGATCTTTGATGTCTTCCTTCTTTTTTGTGTGGTTAGTGACTAACCTGGTGTCAGAGTTTCTATGCCACCCATGGGCTTCTGACTTGGCTTCACATGCCGTCGGTGTCAGAGTTTCTATGCCGCTGATGGCCCTCTGACTTGGCTTCACATGCCTTCGAGAAAAAACCTAATATTTTTTTATATAAACTGTGCATATACATACGTTTGTCAATACGATAAATAACTGTAAGGTAGAATAATGAGGGTGTACAGTTCACCTGCTCCTTTGAGGAAATATAACCATGATATGAAATGTTCAATATGTTCATTATTATTATTTATTATAGGAAAATCCTTCGAATCCAACATATTTTTTATTGAATGCACGAAATACAGGGTGTTAGGGTAAACACCGTTATCCTTGCAACCAGTGGTTTGGTTTCATTTATAGAACGTAAAATCAATGGAAAATTACAACTTTTTTTTATTTTTTTTTACATCTATATTTTACCACAAGAGACGCAAGTTCGTTGCTCTATGCGCTAGGGCAACGAACTTGCGTCTCAACACGGGCGGGGGGTACGGGATGTGACCTGACCGGCAGCGAGCGCGATCCCTCCCTTAGTCAGTCAGCTGTTTCGCTAGCAAACACGGTGTCAGATAGAAACTTTTTAAAATCTTTTAATGAAAATAACGTTTTTTTTTTGTTGTGTTCGGTCATTTATTTTTATATTTAAGTCAACTACCCATGGTTTGAATGACAAGAGTGTTTACCCTTACATCCTGTATAATACACAATGTACCTGATTCTTGTCGGAATACCACACAACTTTTTTATGTCAAAGGATTTTTACGCAACGGTAATTCATATTTTCGAATTTATTTCGTTGAATCTGCAGTTTTTAACTTTCGACGAACTGTGAAAATACTCAGCGAAATTATATTTGCACAACTTTATTCAAATTAATTCACCTACCCAGTAACTTCGTGATAGCAGAGTTAATGGTGCTCTATTAATAGTATCTCATATTTTCATGAAACCATTTTATTAAACCTATGTTTAAATCTCCAAAAACTTTCATCTCGGTCAGCTCAGTGGCTGACTGAGAAGAAAGTTTTGAACAAAAAATGGTTATTCACAGGAACGTCTGGTTACACCAACAGAGGGCCGTCTAGTTTTCCGAAAAAAAAAATTACGACGATGTCGTTTGATTAGGACGTGGGGTAGCTTTGTCTATTCTTTGCTATATTATAGTGGTCTGAGGAACAGAGAGTAAAATTCACTCATCCTCCATAGAAAAGAGAGGATCCTCGGACCAGACGGGTGTTGTGTCTAGTGGGAAACTGCCCGAGACGATTGATGTCGCGACGTTGTATACATCATACTCATCGCGCGGTAAACTCTGCTTGCGCGATGCAGGATTTTGCGTGACGTCAGCGTGATGCTTAGTTTGCATGTGGCGATGTAGATGGCGCCACAGTATCTTTATAAAGTTTGCCCTATGTCACTTATTGTTGTCGCGTCGGTTTCAGTGTCCAGTTACGCTATAGATTGGAAAAAAACGCAACAGAAATTTCACGAAAATTATCTACGTTTATCGCAGTAGTGGTTACGTGTCCGTAACTTACGATCGAACTTACGTGTTCGAACCCAGGGAAGCGCTTTATGTAAATAATTTCATAACCACTGCTCTCAAAACGGTGAAGGAAAACATCGTGAGGAAACCGGCATGTCCTAGAACCGAGAATTCGAAGACATGTGACATCTACCAACCCGCACTGGGTCTGCGTGGTGGATTACAGCCCACTCCGTCTCAAAGAAATGAAGCCTGTGTCCCAGCAGTGGATTAATCTATGCTGATTATTCTATACAGGGTGTAAGGTAAAATTAACCTATTTTTCTTTCTTTCTTCTTTCTAAGGGACAGCCTTCCGCAAATTAACAGGGGACATTCAGTTCCTTATTTTGAATCATATTTACCGGATATTTTCTCAGGAAAGTTTTCTTTTTTTATCGTTTTTTCAGTTACTATTCCTTTATTTCAACGTAAAATTACATTCTCTGTACGCAGCACTCCATTTATGTAAATAAAACAGCTTATATCAAAAAACCAGCAATGGATGTTAAAATACCCGAGCGCGCCCACTCCGACACGGGGAGTGCGGCTACGCGGGTTTTGCCACGGTAACAATACATTGCGCGTGAGGTAATAATACAAATCAGATTTATTGGATTCCCATAACGTTCCTGAAATAATTTTATGTAAGTACCAATCGTCTTAGTATCATATGCTGAATTTATCCCATAAGTCTGAGGAGGGCTGTCCCTTACTCCCTGTATATCGGAACTCATCCGGAAGTTTTGAAACAGGGAAAAAATCGTTAACAAAAACTTCAATAGGTAGCTACTCGTTATCAAGCCTATCTAAAAACCCTTCATATATACAGCAATGAATTCGACTCTCCATTGTCAAGAGTTTGTATGTCAGTGTGTTGTATTCGGCACTTACATTGTGCTTTAGTACTAGTAGCAAAAAAAGTAAAAATCTGCCTAGCCTTTTCCCTACTATATTATGTTAGGGTCGGCTTCTAGTCTAACCGGATGCAGCTTTTTTTTTTGCCTTTATAAAGTATCACGGTTGGTAATACTTTATTCACATTACAATCTACGCCATTAGCTAATAAGTAATTTAAATATAACTTAAACTGCTAAGTAACTATAAAATTAAGAAATCGTCCAATAACGTCTTTCTTATTCACTATAAGTATGGGGAAGACACTTGATTCACGTGTTCTTTATAAAAGTCAGCACTTGCATTACAGTCACATACACTACACTAAACTAACTCGAAAGGTTTTACCCTTTTTAGTCTTCGCACTAATTCAGTGTTGTCAAGGAGTTGAATTGCCTCAACATTCACGTGATGATGAAGTCTGTGTTCATGAGCTTCTGCGTATTTTTGTATAACTATGTTTACGACATCCATCTTGAGGTCCCGGTGAAGGTCACTATTTCTAATATACCAGGGAGCATTGACTATGTCCCTTAGTACTTTGTTTTGAAAACGTTGTACGATTTGACGATTGCTTTGGCTGGTGCAGCCCCACAGCTGAATACCGTAGGTCCATACAGGCTTTAAAACTTGTTTATATAACAACAACTTGTTAGGTATTGACAATGGCGACTGTCTACCAAGTAGCCAATACATTTTTTTGTATAGAATATCTAATTCTGCTCTTTTCTTCTTGACATGCTCTTTCCAGTGCAGTTTTGCATCCAGGGTCATGCCGAGATACTTAGCACTATTCGCGTATGGTATTTGTCGGTTATTGATGAATACCGGGAAGTATTTGGGCTTTTTATTCGTGAAGTCAATGTGGATAGACTTTGTTCCATTTAGTTTGATACGCCATGTTGTAGTCCACTCATAGATACGATTTATGGAATCTTAACCTTTTCTACAGCTTCCTCGTGACAGTTACCAACAGCCATGATAGCTGTATCGTCAGCCAAGGTTGCAATGAAATTATTTTCAAGCTCAGGAATATCGCAGGTGTATAGTAGGTACAGGACCGGACCAAGTACACTCCCTTGTGGTACTCCAGCTTTTATCTGCCGCTCTGAGTATGCGTTTCTTTGTCTTATCCTAAACAATCTGTTTGATATAAAAGACTCTAGGATGTCTGAAAATTGTTGAGGCAGCATCGTTCTTAGTTTATATACGAGGCCTTCGTGCCATACTTTATCAAAAGCTTGGGCTACATCGAGGAAAACCGTGGAGCACACCTTCTTCTCCTCTAGTGTTCTTTCAATAATACTTGTAATTCTGTGTACTTGGTCGAGGGTGGAGTGTTGTTCTCTAAATACGAACTGGTAATTGGGGATGAGATTTTCACTTTCGATTAGAGGTTTCAATCTCTTTAGAAATAATTTCTCAAATAGCTTTGACAGTGGCTTCCCAGGCTTGGCTATCATTATGACTTCAGCTACTTTTCATATGTCAGGAACGTGCTTTAATCGAAATGCAGCATTAATGAGCGTGGTAAGCTTGACTATGGCTTTGCGTGGGAGATTTTGTAAAACTTCCCCTGTAATTTAGTCGTAACCAGGCGATTTTCTCTGATTAAAATTTCTCTTAATTTCTCTAGATACTTCTTTTGGGGTAATCAACTTATTATCTGAACTAATTTGTACACTCTGGGCTTCATTTGGTTGGAATATTTGATCTAAATGCTCAGCGAACCTTAAGGCCTTTTGTTGGTCCGTCACTGCCCATTTTCCATCTTCTTCCTTAATAGGAGGAATTTGTATGATAGGGCGTTTCATGTGCTTCGTAGCCTTCCATAGCGAGTAGCCTGTTTTGGTATCAGTCGTCAATTGGCTAAGGTAGTTGTTTGTTAAAGTGTCGTTGTAGTGCTGAATTTCTGTCGTAAGACGCTTAGTAAGCTTGTTCAGCAGTCTTTTATCTTGTGGACAGTCTGGTCTGATGCCATCTATTTCTTTGTTTCCGCTTTTCGGTTATAAGACACCTTATTCCTGCAGGGTAGGCGGTTGCTTTGACCCGGTGTGTTTTTTCCGGTGTGTTGTTCCAGGCAGTTTTCTGTATACTAGTTGTAAATTTACTTAGTTCCAAATCTAGTTGTTCTGGAGTTTTTAATGGAACTCTTCAATTCTATTGTATTATCAAAGTCTATTCTGAAACTTTCCCAGTCTGTATAAGTATTTACAAGTGTGGGATTACTCTCTGTGCGTAGCATCTGACGCCATACTGATAAAATTTGGGAGAATGATCCGAATTCATGTCAAAGCATTCATCGATGCTTAAGTAATTACTAGATATATTTTTAGTAATAAAAAAGTCTATCAAGTCTGGTACTTTCCGTGGGTCGCTTGGCCAATAAGTTGGTTTGCCGGTAGATATAGCTTCACACTTTAGCTCTTTCATGGCACTCATAAGTTCCTTTCCTTTTGTGGTGGTTAGTCCTTAACCCCAATGCATATTTTTGGCATTGAAGTCGCCACCTAAGATGAATCTTTGTCCGAGTTTCTGTAAAAACCTCACATAATGGTCGTTTTTATATTATATCTCGGAGGCAAGTAGATGGCCGCTACGGTGATTGGATACAGTTGAGATTGAATACAAATCGCCACAGCTTGAATTTCATGACATTCATACTTAACTTCTTCATGATGGCAGAGATTCTCTTTGACTACAACCATGCTACCACCTCGGGCAGAATTGTCAGGGTGCAGTGCATGGTACACTTTATATCCTCGGAACTTTATGTATGATTGCTTAGTAAACGCGAATTATCAATTTCAAACTCAAAACATTTATTTAAATTAAACCATTTACAGGCACTTTTGAAATTTCAAGGAACCGGTCAGTCAGAAAGATGAAGCTAGTTGCCCATTCTAAAGTGTAGTAGGTTCCTATGGTGAAGAACGGGCAAGAAACAAATCACTAAAGGATTTACGTTTGAAAGTCAGAAAACTGCAATCTCTTCAAGGTTATAAGAATCGAAAAATCGCATAGCAACGCTGCATTACGTCTGTTTGCGAAAGCCTTAACGTTAACTCGAGCTCTCATAAGCGAGCATTGAACTTCCACAGACTTGTGCTGTCGACGGTACCAAAAACCTTTATGACTGCAAAATTCATTGAATCGCTACCGAATATTTTAACAATTTCCGAATCCAGGTACCTCCGAGTATATACGGTTCGTTTATTTCGTTCGTTCGAATTAATGTAAAATGTTAAATGATTTTATATTTATTGGTATAATTTATGTAATTTAAAATGGAACTGGAGGTGTATATCGTTCGGAAGTGCAATTTAATACTTGCGATAATAAAGTTAAGTTAAAACTATATTTATCGGCTGAATTTATAATTGTTTTTTGGGGATGGTCAGATTTTAATGATTTCTTTTAATGATTTATCATTAAAAGAAATCGATCGACCCGTGTAGCCGTTATTATTTAGCCACGAGCCCACTAATAGTTTTAGTCTACGTACGTGCTAAATAAAGGTTATAAATATTGGCCACAGTTTTTAGGCATTTTAACACAATATTCAAACGGAACTACGACTTCATAGACCACAAGCTCAAGTGAAAACCACATGCAATAGCCAGTAACTTTGATGACGTCAGAAGCATAGGGTTTCAATCACGTGTCTGGTTCAGAGCGGAATAAAGGCGGTTTTGAGGCAAAGGCGAGGCGAGGAAATCAACTACGGAGAGCGGAAGTTCGACTACTAGATGTTACTCTAGTAAATATTTGTTGAAGTTTAGCATCAATCTTACATCTATTGTTTAGTCAAAATAAAATAGTCAATTTGTAGAATGTGATTTGTTCACATACAATAAATTGGATTGTTTGAGTCACCTCATTAAAGGTTTTCTTAATTAACCACAGCAAATTAAAGACTTTTTTACTAAATGTCTACTCCATACCGCTAATTACCTGGAAGACCTACCATGACATACTAATTAATTTTATCAAGACATTTTTATTACAAAGAATAACAAAAGACTTTGATCATGACAGAGACAAATTAAACTTTCAAAGAAGTCGTTAAAACGTGTGGCTTCGAAGTGAGCGGAAGTGTTAAGCGGAGTTGGCTTGCCTCGAGGAGTCGAGGCACAACTTATGCCTCATTATAAGTTCTTTAATAAATAAAACATACGCTCGATGCGGATTTATGAAGCTTCAAGTAGAAGTATCGGCTAGTTTGATCGGATACAAGTTAAAGAATTTGTAAGGACTCGTTTTTTTACCGGCTACAATTTTGTTCAAAGACTTTTTTTTAAGATTTGAAAAATTACTTTGATTTTGGAAGTCGGTAACAAAAAACGAAAATACAAAACCGGAGACACCGACTTCCGAAATTAAAATATTCTTTTCACTTTGTAGTATTTTCTTGGAAGTTGGTTGTAATTTTTTGTGTCATTTTTGTCTTTTTAGATAATCCTTCACCACACAAATTATACCACTACTTGCTATGTAAAAAACAGTGAATGGATGTTTTATAACATCATCAAAATGAATGAAGAAAACCTAATGGATAATCGCCGAATAACATAAGCAATCATCGCATTCAATACACTTATCATCATCATCTGCCTAGCCTTTTCCCAACTATGTTGGGGTCGGCTTCCAGTCTAACCGGATGCAGCTGAATACCAGTATTTTACATGGAGCGACTGCCTATCTGACCTCCACAACCCAGTAACTAATACGATACCCCTTGGTTAGACTGGTTGTCAGACTTTCGTGCTTCTGACGACTCGTAACGACTGTCAAAGATCCACAAATGACAGCCGGGACCAACGGCTTAACGTGCTTTCCGAGGCACGGAGGAGTCTCGATATGTACAAATGGTCACCCATCCACGGACCAACCCTGGCAAGCGTAGCTTAACCTGATGGATCGACCCGAGCGGCTGTTATTACATAGCCACGAGCTCCTCAATAGACTTCAATACACTTATAACAATTTTTTGTTAAAAGAAAGCTGCAATCGGTCGACAGACCTAAAAAAAAATCGATCATCAACTGAATTCTGTAACAAACTTATGAATATACTCACTTAATACTCAAAATCAACACACCAATAAACTCGAAGGTTTAAGTCCTAATCCGACCCATCTTCAACAAATTGGCCTCGATTTAAGGCCCCACCGTGATAGTGGCGTCTAATTGAGTTTGTGTTGTAGTTCTAAGTGGTCAGAGGAACCGTTGTGACGGTTGTTAGCAATTGGGTCAACAGTTCATGTGGGTACATGGCGCATAAGTTTGAGTATGAATAAGACAAGGTAAATTTATGAAACTACTAAGGACTGATTTCACCAAAGCCAGATCTTTTATTCGGGGAATAAAATTGACGTCTAACAGTTTTTGTATAGAAAATTTGTAATATTTATTCGCTGGATCAGGATTAGGCTAGGGATAAAAGTTTGGTCGAATTTGCCCTAAGAAAAAGAGAGGTGAATCGAATCGCTGCCTAGAAAAGTGGTGTGAAAAAGGATTATAAATATAAATCGTTTAAAATTAATGAACTGATAAAATGAGAGCGTCATACTGAAACAGCCTGCTTATCTACAAAATGTCGGTGGTGGTCCAAAACAAAATGATTGACATGAAGCATAATTACGATGCCGGGCAAATGATTTAGTAATTGCATGATGAAACTTCTGCTTTATGTACAATATACATACTTTTAATACTATCTCCAAGTTTTTAACTACATAATATACGGAAAGCGGGATGGGAATGATTTGAGAGCCTGTGACTAAATAAAGAGATTGTTTTACACATTTATATATATTTTTAAAATAGTACCGTATCCTGGCTCTTGTCAGATTTAATATTGAACTGAGCACAGGTATAATAACAATTTGCATGCGTTGTGTCCCTCCATGCGTTGAATTTTTCATAGCGTTTTATAGGTTGTCTTAATAATACTGCAAGGCTCAATTATTTCGTTTCCTCATATTTTGGGCGTCGCGGTTTGTTGGGTATGAAAATAGCGAGATGCTAGACCGTTCGTTGACTTTAGGTTTTGTAATCCAAATTACTTCGCCTGCTGGGTATTTAAACATGAGAGAGGAATCTATGGATAAACCGTCCGTTGTACATTAGGTCTGTATTAAAATAATTCATTCATTTGTTGATTATTACTATGTAAATTAATATTGCCCTTCGACGCTGCAAAGGTTGGTTTTTTATTTATTTTATTATTTATGTACACACAGTAAAATACATATACAACCTTATTTTTGTTTATGCTAAACCCGAAAAAGGGTCATTGTATCATCATTTTGAACAACTTTTTTGGGACTAACCTTGAAATCGCGAAAAATCAGCGTTTCCCTACATTTGTGAACTTCCACACTCACTTAAATCGACAAAACAACTTCACTTAAATCGACAAAATGTATGGAACAGCTGATTTTTTTTTCGCGATTTCAATGTTGGTCCCATAGAAAAAGTTGTTCAAAATGATGAGTACAATGACCCCTTTTCGGGTTTAGCATAAACAAAAAATAATGTTGTAGATAGGAAAGCAAAAATAAATATATTGTATTTTTTTTTACAGAACAGTACTCCTGGTTTTGGGCTACACACTGTTTGTGACTTTGAAGTGAAATTATAATTATGATTACTATCTCTAGATAGTAATCATAATTATAATTTCTTAATGTTTGTTTGTTGATTTTAAATTCAACAAACAAACATTGATCTAAATATTAATTTGAAAACTGGACGTGCAAAAGGCACTATGCAAAAACATAAACCCATAATTCCAGGAATCTACCGCGCTGTCATTTTATTATTTTCTGTTTTTGACTGCACTAAAATTGGTTTAGTATTCACAGAAACATACTATGAGCTGTACAAACATGCCAATATGTTTTTTTAATTAATAAACTAACTTTTTCCCGCGTGGAAATCGGAAATTACTAACATCAGAACATATCAACAATCCGTGAACCATTTTTTTTTAAGTTCCTCACTTTATGTCCTCTAGAGGGCGCCATTTTTAATTTAATGTGACTTCACTTATCCTATAACCAGTGGACAATCACGACGCTTCTAACGATACCTTATTTGTCAAATTGTGATAAGTGGTTTGGAAGATAGGAGGGAACAGATGAACATACATACATACATACCGGTCAAAATCATAACCGTAGTTTCGCCGTAGTCGGGTAAAAATAAACTCACACTAGGGCGTTAGTGTGGCTCACTTTGTTATGTCCACCTACAATATTAATTTCCCTAACTAAACTTTAGTTGGCCTCATAAAATTATTTAGACAAACTGTAATTATACATCCTGTACTTAACACTATAGGGATCAAAAGTTAGACTGCGAAGGAACTTAAGTACTTATGTCTAGTTTAATCATTAATGAGATGAACATAGTTTGTATGGCTTTAAGCTCCTCAGTATTTCGTATTTGTAATTAGTATTGCTCACCTCATTTAAAGCAGGTTTACCGCAGTAGCTGCTAATTCAAATGAAATTGGAAGAAATTTTGAGGTTATTTTAATTAGTTTTACTAGCTTCCGCCCGCGGCTTCGCTCACGTGGTATGTCTATAAAAAGTACTCTTTGTCCTTCCCCAGGATGCTACCTATCTCCTTGCCAAATTTTGTGGAAATCCGTTCAATGGTTTAGGCGTGAAAAGGTTGCAGATAGACAGAGTTACTTTCGATTTTATAATATTACCACCTTACTACTAAACGTTGTATAGCGCCTGTATACACAACGCTTTGTCTTCTTCTTTCAAAAGTAATTTGACTTTTGAAAGAACATTCAACAGACAAAGCATTGTGTACTATACAGGAGCTATACAACGTTTATTAGTAAGGCGGCTAGTGTGGATTATTTTAACCAAATAAAATTTTAGCTCCGTTATAAAAATTCAGACAGTCGACTCTTCAAATCTTTTCTCAAAAACCAATTACATGACCCGTTCTCGTGAAAACCAAAATGAGCTAGTTTTAAAAACTGAATGATGCAGAATATAAAACTGTTTACTACCCAACCGGCGCCAAAGCTTTGACTGCAAAAGAATTTTTAATATGGTCTCTTGGCATTAATATTTTAGAACTATGAAAATCTACCAGAACAAATGCTTAAGTAAGATTCTTTCGAGCAATTTTGTTCGTAGCTTTTCTGATATTGGCTTGTGGATGAGCATTGTGGAAGCTGAGAGCTTCAAAGCTTGAATTTCGAGATAAAACTGAGGTGGAAAGCGTATGAAAACGGGAGTAACATAGGTAGTGTTTGCGAGTACCTACATGCTATTTCTGAACTAGGTGAGCGCTTCTGAAACTGCCCGATAGATTTGTCAGCATTTTGTAAGGACACATTCTCTTGGAAAAATGTGGATTTTCTCCGTATTGTAAGAGGTAGTTTTGGACGTAGTACATGGATAAAAGATGACGGTTTGCGTTTAGTTTTATTGTTTTGTATTCGTATTATATTTTTGTTGAGTGGTTTTCGATTTACGTTTGATGTTTTAAAGATCTTTTTCTTTGTTTTGAATACAAGATTTTTAAGTGTTATATTTTACAATTAAATACGGTCAAACAGTTCACAAAATGATGTATCGAACTCTTGTCTTTTTTATTATGAGCACTAGTGACTCGCCCTTTAGCGTTTGATAAAACATCGTACACAAAACCTTAGAGAATTATACACTTAAACCTTCCTCATGAATCACTCCGTCCATTGGTGAAAGCCGTATAAAAATCTGTTCGGAAGTTTTTGAGTTTATCGCGTTATACCCGAAGATAGGCGCGACACGACTCCGGTAAAACAATTTCCATGAAGTTTTCATACAGATTGTTCTGCCTGAGTCGCGTCGCGGCTGTCTGCGGGCTTTTACTCTGCATTTAGTCAATTACAGACCAAAGGATGTATTGATTACTGGTTTTGTTAGTCGCAACAAAATTCATGCGACTATCAAATACAATGACAATAACGCGATATTTTCGAACATCCTCTTTGCCTAGCCTTTTCCCAAGCATGTTGGGGTCGGCTTCCAGTCTAACCGGATGCAGCTGAATACTAGTATTTTACATGGAGCGACTGCCTATCTGACCTCCACAACCCGTAACTGGGTAATACGATACCCCTTGGTAGACTGGTTGTCAGACTTTCGGGCTTCTGACGACCCGTAACGACTGTCAAAGATCCACAAATGACCGCCAGGACCAACGGCTTAACGTGCTTTCCGAGGCACGGAGGAGTCTCGATATGTAAAGATCCTATCCACGGACCAACCCCGGCAAGCGTAGCTTAACCTGACGGATCGATCCGTGCGGCTGTTATTACTTAGCCACGATTTTATTATATTTTTGAACATATAATATAATAATTGTTACATGCTTGCTGGCTTAGCCTTAGCTTGTCTAAGTCAACCTGTAATACACTTGTATAAACATTAATTAATTTATCGAAATCCTTACGTAATTACTTGTTGACCAAGTGATTAAGTTAAGTAGGTTTGATTTAATTGAAATTATATTTATTAAATAACTAGCTGCGCCTCGCGGTTTCACCCGCTTGCCGTGGAATATCGGGATAAAAAGTATCCTTTGTCCTATTCCAGGTCTACCCCTGTGCCAATTTTTTTCGGGACTTTCACTGGCCGGTAGCTGATGTTTAAGAAGTAATTTAGACTTAACTTACTTTTATTTTAGAAAAATAATTAGTCCACGCGGGCGATGCCGCGTGCAGCAGCTAGTCCTAACTAATATTATAAATGCGAAAGTGAGTTGGTTTGTTTGTTTAGCGTTCTCGCTTAAACGGCTGCAAGGATTTGAATGAAAGGGTAGATGCACATGGGTAGACCATGACCTGGGTATGCCATAGGATACTTTTTATCGCAGTAATACGTTCCCGTGGGATAATAACTAAAAAAAGAGACTTAAGTTAGGACCTTTAACCATAAATGATGTTCGTTATACACACCACTTAAAAGCTATGTTAGTAACAAATGTTGTCAAACTCAAACTCAAAGCATTTATTTCAATTAAACCATTTACCACTTTTGAATTCTCACGGAGTCGGTCTGTCAGAAATATGAAGCTAGTTGCCCATTCCAAAGCGTAGTAGGTACCTGTGGAGAAGAACGGGCAAGAAACTCCACGGATTGTTGATATGTTCTGATGTTAGTAATTTCCGATTTCCACGCGGGAAAAAGTTAGTTTATTAATTAAAAAAACATATTGGCATGTTTGTACAGCTCATAGTATGTTTCTGTGAATACTAAACCAATTTTAGTGCAGTCAAAAACAGAAAATAATAAAATGACAGCGCGGTAGATTCCTGGAATTATGGGTACATTGATCTAAATATTAATTTAAAAACTGGACGTGCAAAAGGCACTATGCAAAAACATAAACCCATAATTCCAGGAATCTACCGCGCTGTCATTTTATTATTTTCTGTTTTTGACTGCACTAAAATTGGTTTAGTATTCACAGAAACATACTATGAGCTGTACAAACATGCCAATATGTTTTTTTAATTAATAAACTAACTTTTTCCCGCGTGGAAATCGGAAATTACTAACATCAGAACATATCAACAATCCGTGGAGTTTCTTGCCCGTTCTTCTCCACAGGTACCTACTACGCTTTGGAATGGGCAACTAGCTTCATATTTCTGACAGACCGACTCCGTGAGAATTCAAAAGTGGTAAATGGTTTAATTGAAATAAATGCTTTGAGTTTGAGTTTGACAACATTTGTTACTAACATAGCTTTTAAGTGGTGTGTATAACGAACATCATTTATGGTTAAAGGTCCTAACTTAAGTCTCTTTTTTTAGTTATTATCCCACGGGAACGTATTACTGCGATAAAAAGTATCCTATGGCATACCCAGGTCATGGTCTACCCATGTGCATCTACCCTTTCATTCAAATCCTTGCAGCCGTTTAAGCGAGAACGCTAAACAAACAAACCAACTCACTTTCGCATTTATAATATTAGTTAGGACTAGCTGCTGCACGCGGCATCGCCCGCGTGGACTAATTATTTTTCTAAAATAAAAGTAAGTTAAGTCTAAATTACTTCTTAAACATCAGCTACCGGCCAGTGAAAGTCCCGAAAAAAATTGGCACAGGGGTAGACCTGGAATAGGACAAAGGATACTTTTTATCCCGATATTCCACGGCAAGCGGGTGAAACCGCGAGGCGCAGCTAGTTATTTAATAAATATAATTTCAATTAAATCAAACCTACTTAACTTAATCACTTGGTCAACAAGTAATTACGTAAGGATTTCGATAAATGAATTAATGTTTATACAAGTGTATTACAGGTTGACTTAGACAAGCTAAGGCTAAGCCAGCAAGCATGTAACAATTATTATATTATATGTTCAAAAATATAATAAATTCGTGGCTAAGTAATAACAGCCGCACGGATCGATCCGTCAGGTTAAGCTACGCTTGCCGGGGTTGGTCCGTGGATAGGATCTTTACATATCGAGACTCCTCCGTGCCTCGGAAAGCACGCTAAGCCGTTGGTCCTGGCGGTCATTTGTGGATCTTTGTTACGGGTCGTCAGAAGCCCGAAAGTCTGACAACCAGTCTACCAAGGGGTATCGTATTACCCAGTTACGGGTTGTGGAGGTCAGATAGGCAGTCGCTCCATGTAAAATACTAGTATTCAGCTGTATCCGGTTAGACTGGAAGCCGACCCCGGGAAAAGGCTAGGCAAAGAGGATGTTCGAAAATATCGCGTTATTGTCATTGTATTTGATAGTCGCATGAATTTTGTTGCGACTAACAAAACCAGTAATCAATACATCCTTTGGTCTGTAATTGACTAAATGTAGAGTAAAAGCCCGCAGACAGCCGCGACGCGACTCAGGCAGAACAATCTGTATGAAAACTTCATGGAAATTGTTTTACCGGAGTCGTGTCGCGCCTATCTTCGGGTATAACGCGATAAACTCAAAAACTTCCGAACAGATTTTTATACGGCTTTCACCAATGGACGGAGTGATTCATGAGGAAGGTTTAAGTGTATAATTCTCTAAGGTTTTGTGTACGATGTTTTATCAAACGCTAAAGGGCGAGTCACTAGTGCTCATAATAAAAAAGACAAGAGTTCGATACATCATTTTGTGAACTGTTTGAACGTATTTAATTGTAAAATATAACACTTAAAAATCTTGTATTCAAAACAAAGAAAAAGATCTTTAAAACATCAAACGTAAATCGAAAACCACTCAACAAAAATATAATACGAATACAAAACAATAAAACTAAACGCAAACCGTCAACTTTTATCCATGTACTACGTCCAAAACTACCTCTTACAATACGGAGAAAATCCACATTTTTCCAAGAGAATGTGTCCTTACAAAATGCTGACAAATCTATCGGGCAGTTTCAGAAGCGCTCACCTAGTTCAGAAATAGCATGTAGGTACTCGCAAACACTACCTATGTTACTCCCGTTTTCATACGCTTTCCACCTCAGTTTTATCTCGAAATTCAAGCTTTGAAGCTCTCAGCTTCCACAATGCTCATCCACAAGCCAATATCAGAAAAGCTACGAACAAAATTGCTCGAAAGAATCTTACTTAAGCATTTGTTCTGGTAGATTTTCATAGTTCTAAAATATTAATGCCAAGAGACCATATTAAAAATTCTTTTGCAGTCAAAGCTTTGGCGCCGGTTGGGTAGTAAACAGTTTTATATTCTGCATCATTCAGTTTTTAAAACTAGCTAATTTTGGTTTTCACGAGAACGGGTCATGTAATTGGTTTTTGAGAAAAGATTTGAAGAGTCGACTGTCTGAATTTTTATAACGGAGCTAAAATTTTATTTGGTTAAAATAATCCACACTAGCCGCCTTACTAATAAACGTTGTATAGCTCCTGTATAGTACACAATGCTTTGTCTTCTTCTTTCAAAAGTCAAATTACTTTTGAAAGAAGAAGACAAAGCGTTGTGTAACTATACAGGCGCTATACAACGTTTATTAGTAAGGCGGTAATATTATAAAATCGAAAGTAACTCTGTCTATCTGTAACCTTTTCACACCTAAACCATTGAACGGATTTCCACAAAATTTGGCAAGGAGATAGATAGCATCCTGAGGAAGGACAAAGGGTACTTTTTATAGACATACCACGTGAGCGAAGCCGCGGGCGGAAGCTAGTAAAAATAATTAAAATAACCTCAAAATTTCTTCCAATTTCATTTGAATTAGCAGCTACTGCGGTAAACCTGCTTTAAATGAGGTGAGCAATACTAATTACAAATACGAAATACTGAGGAGCTTAAAGCCATACAAACTATGTTCATCTCATTAATGATTAAACTAGACATAAGTACTTAAGTTCCTTCGCAGTCTAACTTTTAATCCCTATAGTGTTAAATACAGGATGTATAATTACAGTTTGTCTAAATAATTTTATGAGGCCAACTAAAGTTTAGTTAGGGAAATTAATATTGTAGGTAGACATAACAAAGTGAGCCACACCAGACGCCCTAGTGTGAGTTTATTTTTACCCGACTACGGCGAAGAAAAAAGGAGGGTTATGATTTTGACCGGTATGTATGTATGTATGTATGTATGTTCATCTGTTCCCTCCTATCTTCCAAACCACTTATCACAATTTGACAAATAAGGTATCGTTAGAAGCGTCGTGATTGTCCGCTGGTTATAGGCTATGTGAAGTCACATTAAATTAAAAATGGCGCCCTCTAGAGGACATAAAGTGAGGAACTTAAAAAAAAAATGGTTTCTTCGTACCATGTTGGGTATCAAATGAAAGGGCTTAATGAGCACATTTCAAAAATATATATATTATAACCCCAAAAGAATTAAAAAAAAAACAAGTAATAAAAACCAGCAGAGAATCACGACGCTTCTAACGATACCTCATTTGTCAAATTGTGATAAGTGGTTTGGAAGATAGGAGGGAACAGATGAACATACATACATACATACATACCGGTCAAAATCATAACCCTCCTTTTTTCTTCGCCGTAGTCGGGTAAAAATTAGGTATCAAATATGATTTCAAAAACAGACTATTCCTATTCGAACTGCTAAAAACGTTAAATTCAAATTTAACAAGATTTAAGTTTATTTTTAACCGATTCCTTCAAAAAGGAGGAGGTTCTCAATTCGTCAGATTTTTTTTTGTGTGATTGTTACGCGATTCCTCCGCCGAATATGAATCAATTTTGATGATTGTTTTTTTGTTTGATAGATCATGCTTTAGAGGTGGTCCCAAATAAATTTGATTTACTTTGCTTGCGTAGTTTTTGAGTTAGCTTCAATATTACGTATTTTTCCCGCTTAGTTTATGTAGACGATGTTCTTTGTGACTCCGTCACTGTTATCTACTTATTGGTATTTGAATTTGTGTGGGGTAGGTACCTACCACAACTTAAAAGTGAAAAATAAAAGCTTTTTACAAAAAAAACAAGCGACTTCCAAAAACACTCAAAAGTGAAAAATAACTTTAATTTTGGAAGTCACCGGACACCGACTTTCGAAATTAAAGTTATTTTTATAACTAATAAAAATAACTTTAATTTCGAAAGTCGGTGTCCGGTTTAAGGTTTTTAGTCAGTTGACTCGAGATTTAAAGGTCAGTCGATACAAATTTTATAAGTGTGACACGCATAACTAAAGTGTCTAATCCTACAGCCATTATAAAGAATATACCTCCCGTAAACGTAAACTACATAGTTTACTTAAAACGTATACACGTTTTGACGTAACCTTCATTCGATCACGCAACTTCGACATTACATGACAATCGATACCAATTTATACATCTTAAAAAATATCTGCTACACGATTTTGAACTCTAGACTAAATGGATTAGGAACTAAAAAAGTAGTCATTTTATGCCGTGAACTGAAGTAAAATTTATTGAGGTGAAATCGTGTAATTTTGGGTTATAGGTACAAGTTTTTTTGCTAAGGTTTTAGTAGACAAGTCTATTAATTTGTACTGTAGTTTTACGTAACGCTAAGACTTTATTGTTACCTATAATAGATCATGAAAAACGTTAACATGAACAAACAACTATATGCAAATTTTGCAATAGTTAGATAACTTTTATCTATACACATACTATACCACAAATAAATAAAATTGAAGTGTTTGTTATCATTATCGATTAATAAAATAAGACTTTTTTTTACCTCATTTTTTTTCATTTAATTTAAATTATTCTTCTAAAAATAAATCAATTTCGGTAAATCACACAGGGTTTAAAAAGGAAGTTGTCTTTCCTTAGAAATATCCAAGAAATCATTAACCTTACGTTAAATCGAGCCGAAACGTTTTATCCATCGCTTTACCCAATCATTGCAATACCATTAAGTTAATCGTCGCCGATGATACTTACGATAATCATCTCACGGACCGTTTGGCCCGAAGCGATGACTTAAATAATCCAAATTACTCTACCTTTTAAATATTTCGTATTTTAGGAAGACCTTTTGAAGACAAAGTTGATCAAAAGATAAATATTGAAAGGATAGAATTATAATAATGAGGGAGATGAGATTTAAGTCCTTGATTCATTTGAGTTACTATATTTATTTTATTTAATAAAGAAAAAAAAACAAGTTAGGGAAGAAAATACGTTTATTTGCAGTTAACATGACGCAAATAAAGAACATCAATCAATCTGCCTAGCCTTTTCTCAACTATGTTGGGGTCAGCTTGAAGTCTAATCGGATGCAGCTAAATACCAGTATTTTGCATGCAGCGACTGCCTAATTCAGACCTCCACAACCCAGTAACTGGGTAATACATACTCCTTGGTAAGACTGGTTGTCAGACTTTCGGGCTTCTGACGTAACGACTGTCAAAGATCCCCGAATAACAGCTGGGCCCAGCGGCTTAACTTGCTTTCCGAGGCACGGAGGAGTATAGGTATGTAAAGATGGTCACCCATCTAACATAATAGCCGCTCGGGTGAGGAGCTCGTGGCTAAGTAATAACAGCCGCTCGGGTCGATCCATCAGGTTAAGCTACGCTTGCCGGGGTTGGTCCGTGGATGGGTGACCATTTTCACATATCGAGACTCCTCCGTGCCTCAGAAAGCACGTTAAGCCGTTGGTCCCGGCTGTCATTTGTGGATCTTTGACAGTCGTTACGAGTCGTCAGAAGCACGAAAGTCTGACAACCAGTCTAACCAAGGGGTATCGTATAACCCAGTTTCTGGGTTGTGGAGGTCAGATAGGCAGTCGCTCCATTTAAAATACTGGTATTCAGCTGTATCCGGTTAGACTGGAAGCCGACCCCAACATAGTTGGGAAAAGGCTAGGCAGATTGATTGATGTTCTTTATTTGCGTCATGTTAACTGCAAATAAACGTATTTTCTTAGTAGTTTAACCTAATGGATCGATCCGTGCGGCTGTTATTACTTAGCCACGAGCTCCTTGAAGAAACAAATAAAGAACATAAACACAAATAAAAAAGAAATATTAAAAACATAATATTTATTCATAGTCTTATTTCAGTATCCACTCGTATTTATTCACAGTCACAGTAAAAAAAGTTTTTTTTTTTTTTTCTGCACTAACAAAACAACAGCACAACTAGCTGGGTAAATTACACACCTGGGTAAATAACACACTTACAAATGGCAATGTCGTTCATTTTGACAGTTCAACAACAATCATTGCTTTATTAATCATCTCCTTTGCTGAGCAGATAATTTTTTCAAACAATTGAAGCAATGCAAATCTATCAGATTTTAACTGGGTTGAAATTCAGATAGGCAGTTGCTATACGTAACGATTTATTTGCGCAAAAGGCTTGCGAAAGTAAATCATTAGGTGTGTTGGAAAGTTTTTGCTCAAATTTCTTTCAACAGACGTCACTTATACTAGGTAGACTTGCACAAGCCTAAAGCGCAAATAAATCGTTACGTGTGTGGCTAGCGTAAAATACTGGTATTTAGCTCCATCCAGTTAGACTGGAAGCCGTCACCAAAATTGTTCGGGAAAGGCAGATGAAAAGATTTATACACAAGCCTGGCGACGCGACGGCTAAAGGCGGTTCCGGGTTTGGGAAAACGCTGATTCTGCGGTCTATAACCGTTTGTCTTTTATTAGTGACAGTGGGTTATTTATTGTATTTGTAACGGTCAGTTACAAGCCATATAGATTTATGAATATATTAGCCATTTCATTTTCCAAGTTTCTTTTTTTTCAGTTAAGTACACTCGACAAAGTGGCGGTTTATCACTTTTCACCCTTCTGCCAACTTATGAGTTAAAAAGTAGTCAACCGCCAACTTTTCCTACTGTACATAACTGTCATAAGGCGTAAGCCTAATTTTTTAATAGCTTTTATTGTATTTTTCTTATGATGTTTCTCATATTCTAGTCTTCTTTGTTTCCTCTTTATCTATTTAATATCTTCTTATATCTGGGGTTTATCTTCAAGTAAAGGCATCTCGTCAAGCGTAGTGTGGGACGCCCTCCGGCTATATGGACTAGGCTTGCAGAAAAAATATCGATATATCGAAATATCGATATTTTTTGTTCGATATAACGATATTTTCAGGCGATATTTATTATTTCGATATATAGATGTATCGATATAAAATATCAAGTATCGAAAATGTATCAAAAACGATATATTTTCAATAGCAACACCGTTGTCGCCGCTGAATAAAACCGCTGGAATTCAGAGCCGTAAAAAATATTATTACTTTTTTTCCTAGTTTGGTATTTAAATTATTATAAAACTTGAACTACAACAGAATTTTTTTTTTTAATTTCTCTTGCACCCTTGTAATATGGACCCGTTGGTACAGATGCGGAAAGCGAAGGACAGGGCGTTATGGCGCTGCCTGGGAGAGGCCTATGTCCAACAGTGGACTGCAATAATCTGAGTTGATTGAAAGGAGACTAGCTCAATCGATTATGTCTTGTCTGCTTTAACAATTAGTGCTCAATATTTAAAAATACCATAACTTTTTTAGGTCCCTACCATTTATCAAAGGACTCACAGAAATACTCATACCGTTCCACGCGATACCAGGCACAAAACGTTCACGAATTTATTTTTACACACATTCCTATAAAAGTCTGGCACACAAAGGGTTAATTAAAACTTGGTACCTGTTATGTTCGAAAATATAGGTTTTAATATTGAATCACGCTTTGTGGTTGTACCAACGTCAAATCTAACTTTATGCTGTATGTCCGTTAATTTGTTTCTCGGTTTATAATCTATACTACCTATATAATATTATAAAGAGAAAAGATTTGATTGTTTGTTTGTTTGCATTGAATAGGGTCCGAAACTACTGAACCGATTTGAAAAATTCTTTCACCATTAGAAAGCTACATTCACCCTGAGTAACATACAACACCCTGAATAACAATTACACTAATTTATAAAGATTACACGCGGGCGAAGCCGCTGACGGCAGCTAATTGCCAATAAAGCTGAACAAATCTTACCGTGAAAACAAGTGAAGTGAGGCTGAAATGAGCTGTCAATAGTGTCAATGGAACTGTCAAATGGAATGACAGCAGTGATTTTTTTAACAAAAAGATTGGCTGTAAACAGCCTTTAATTTTGTCTATGGGTACTTATTTGCAATACTCATTCCAAAATAGATTCACCATAATCTACCTAGCCTTTTCCCAATTATGTTGGGGTTGGCTTCCAATCTTACCAGGTGCAGCTGAAAACCAGTATTTTACATGGAGCAACTACTTAGCTGACCTTCTTAACCCAGTTACTGGGTAACACGATACCTCTTGGTAAGACAGGTTGTCAGACTTTCAGGCTTGCTCGCCTTTGATAGTCGTTACAGTCAGAAGCCCATAATTGTTTTTTTTTTTTAATTAACACTGTTTTTCACTCTCTCTAATTATATCTTTTGAAAAGCAATTCAGTGACCTTACAAAAGTGATACTTAAAAAACTATTTCCGTTTCAAATGATACATAATTATATTTCAGGATTTCCATCATTATTCATCGTTTGACGTCGATATGTTCAACATTATTATTTACTAATGATCGAAACAACGAGTTTTATTAAATACACTTAGTACTTTACACGTGGTTTTTAATAATACCCAAATATTTTATGTTTTAGTTATTTTTTACTGACTGCCTCGCCGGTCTAGTAATCACAACCGCAGGCTACTACCGAGCACAAGGGTCCCGGGATCGATTCTCGGGTCGGGCAAAGTGTTATTGGGTTTTTTCGTCTGGAATTTCTCATTAGCAGCCTGGAGTCTGAATTTGGGGGAATCTAATGGTATGGTACCATCAAACTGAACACTTTTCTTCATGCGACAAACATTGTAATCGCGAAAAAATTATCAACTGTCCCATACAAATCTTCAACACCTACTTGACCTAAAATGAACGGGTGATTAATTTTCCGCAATTACGATGGTGGTGCTATGAAGAAAGTTGTTCACTTAAATGGTATTTTTTTTTTTTTTGTCTGCGAAATCATCCTATGACTTCTCCCGCTCTGGGCGGAGCGGAAGGACGTGTCAGACTTTTACTAACTAAAACCCACCCGTGTTCCTTCAGTTGCCTGTTGCCAAGGTCCCGGTATCCCTTTCGGGCTTTCCCGCAACCCTGGCAGGTCACTTTGATGGGGGCTTAAAACGGTCACTGTAGCAGAATCATATTAAGGAAATATTATGAATCATCGTAAAATGTCACAAACTGACAATTCGTAATTTGATCTGCGTGTAATTCATATTACGGAGTAATTCATCTGTTTGACAGTTTTCTATGGAGATTCGTAAAACGGTCCACAATAAGAATTGCTTTTGTGTCAAATTAGAGGAATTGCTAATGACAGCTGGGATTCAGGAAATGAACTGCTTTTAGAGGGATTGCTAATGTGGCCGGTTTAGGCCCCCTGGTCTGCGCTACACCCTTTAATATGACACCTTTCTGATAAAATCATGCTGTAGAAAAACCTGTACATCCGTGTCATGACCTAAAATAATCACAATCCAATCCTCCTACATCGGTCCCAGTTTATCACAAAAAACAAAATTCACTACCTACTTTATAAACATGGCGCACTCGCAACCATTTTTTACCCAACCCAGCCTTTCATTCAACATAGTGCCATAACCTTTAGGCACAATTGGACAAAAAAATCCATTCCGGATGCCTGCCACACCGCTAGTTAGCAAAACTCGGAACATTAATCTCCGTTCTACTCAGATTTTCTAAAGTTAGGGCCAATTTTCAACGGAAAATTGGAAACAATTTGGAATAACAACAAACCTCATAATTCTGGCCCCTCACCTTTGGTTTCATTGTTGTCTGGAATCGGGATCCTGAGTTTACAATTTCGTGTTTACATTACATTTTCAATTGACTTGTAATTGTTTTTAGAAATTCAATTGAATTAATTTATTGCTTTTGTTTGTAACGGTATTGTGTTTCCAGGAATGATACTAACTACTTTCCGCAAATTATGTAAATTGTTGAAGGTGCGGCCGCGGTCGTTAGATATTTGCATTTAATAAATGCTTACAATTATAATCACCGTCGAGAGACTGAAGACGTGAAGAGGGTCTAATAAAATGAAGTGAAGTAAATAATACAGGTAAATGATAAATGATGTTATTTCTTTACGTAGGTTTGTACAATAGTCCGTACTCACATACGGTTTTAGGCTCGCATCGAGTCGGCTCGATGCGAGCCTTCGAGTTGTGAGTTTTGCGGTCCACACCTTGATTTTTACTCGTTTTGGAGTAAAACTATCGAGTAAAACCGTATGTGAGTTATTTATACCATAACACGTCAATCACACTTTTAAAAACCAGATGAGATTAGGGTTTCCTATCTGACTAATCTGAGAAAAAAGGCCGAAAAAAACTCAGTCACAGTCCTCTTTTAAAATCCAGTCATAATATTGGTCAGATCATGTGAAGACCATGTGTGTGTAGATCGGCGTCTGAAATTGTATTTTGAGGTAAGAACCACACAGTTTGAGTGGATCTATCCAGTCAGTGCACGCATTTGTCAGTAATCATGCAACTCAACTCAGAATTTACGGAGCTCAATGCCAAAGAAAGGACATTTGGGAAGGCCGCATAAATTACTTTGCCAAACCATGATTAAAAATAAATGAGAAAAAAAAAATGCTATTGTTTTTGTTACAAATTATATATTTTACTACAGATATTCTTACATTATCATAGGCTGATTTATGTAAGAATGTGTGGGACACAGACCTCTTCTCCCAATGTGGGTTCGTAGTTGTCGCATGTCAGGATCACGACGTTTTTATTCACCGTTTTTAGAGCAGTGGGCATGAAACAAATTGCGCATAATAAATTGCCTACTTTACTCCCTGTTGGGCCATAGTTTCAAGTTCTTAAAACAAATACACGCTAACCAAACATTAATCAAAAATTTTATAAAATGTAGACTCAGACGTCTGAATTTTAATAAAAAAAACCTAATTACAGAATAATAACAAAAGAAAGGCTAAGAAAGAAAAACACAAATCAAACTGAAACAACTTGAAACTAACAACACCGGGATACAATTACCAATAAAATTTAGAAGCGAAATTCCTGTAATAATAGCGGAATTTCAAGATTTCGCTATACAAAGTTGGAAAAGTGTTGGTTAAGGGCCTTCGGGGTACTTAGAACAGATGTTCCTAAAAAGTATGTTAAGATAGCCCGTCCTAGTAAGTTCCTGTTAACAAATGTGGGTTAGGATGTTACAACCCTTTTGCCCCTATAATGTCGATACGCCGACATATTTGAACGTTCGCCCCCTCATGATAAAACCGAACACTTTCCACGAGAATTTATTATCGGTATTTCTATTAAAAATGTTGTAATTTTCATTCGGGAGTTACATGAAGTTCATATTTTGAAAATCTTTTGTTTTGAGGGATTTATTTTCTGCTGTATCGCTTTAAGGTTCACGACAAGGGATTTACATACTCATGAATTGTATAGCAGGTTTTTTATGGCACCACTCCAAGGCGAATGTTACTCTAAGTGCTCGGATAAAAATGGTAACAATGAACGTAGTTCCGCCTACGTTGTGAGGAAAACAGAATGTATGTTTACATAAAAAAATAAAGGTATAGAAGGCTTGATATTTATATACGTTCGTTCATATTGGTATAATAGAGGAGCTCGTGGATAAGTGATAACAGCCGGACGGGTGGATCCATCAGGTTAAGCTTGCAGGGGTAGGTCGGTGGATGGGTGAACATCTGTAAATACCGAGACTCCTCCGTGGCTCGGAAAGCACGTTAAGCCGTTGGTTCCGGCTGTCATTAATCGTGGATCTTTTACAGTCGTTACGGGTCATCAGAACCCCATAAGTCTGACAACCAGTCTTACCAAGAGGTATCGTATTACCCAGTTACTGGATTGAGGTCAGATAGGCAGTCGCTCCATGTAAAATACTAGTATTCAGCTGCATCCTGTTAGACTAGAAGCCGAACCCAACATAGTTGGGAAAAGGCTAGGCAGATTGATAAATCTACGTACCTATTGGAAGATTTCAAAGCGAGACTCCTAAAAGAAAATAAACCATCCTAGAAAAGGAATAAATAAATACTAGGCAAAATAAATAATTGTTAACATCTACATAAACTGTTAAAAACTTTTCCCATCTCAAGTTTAAGACTAAAAGCAGAAAAACATAGAGACTAAACTTCGTAATTCGATAGAATATCTAAAATACAGCCTAAGAAAATGAATTAGTAGGAAAACACCCCGACTCCTGCGTCTCATCATTGACTTTTACGATCTTATTCGTATAGATTACAACAAAAACCAATTACTATGAATCATACAATATCCTGACTTTGCCAAGTTAAGTAGCTAATGAAAAAACTTTTCCAACAGCCATTCGAGTGATCGGCTCTTGTTATTCAACTTTTGATCTTATGAAATCATTTGACCTTTCTGAAGTGCGTACACGTTCATTAATTTCGGTGCCATTTTCTTGGTCCTTTGTGTTTCAATTTTGGAAAAATTAGTCCTGGCCCTTCCAGTGTTTTTAAGTGATTGATCTTGGAAGTTCATGTAGTCCAAAGTAAGTCCGTAAATTGTAAATTCTTTCTTTGAGATTCTTCAATTGAGGTTTTGTACTTTGAAAAACTACAAAACTTTTTATTCAAGTTCAAAATTTTCAGAATCAATTAACGCTGTGGGGTCCGAAAAATAAGCATTTACTTGGAAATGGGAATTTAAATTCCCGGTTAGTCCCCCTATGCTCTAGTCCCGCTATGCTCGACTCAAAAAATACGCTTTTAGAAGATGATGCCGCAAGGTTCAGTGTTGTTGCCAATAATGTTTTTCATAATATCAGGTAAACATGAACACTTACACGTTTTATTTAATAATCATTTGCTTATCGAAGTCGGTGTAAAATAATATTTCGGTTTAATAATTTTCTGTTATTGTAAAAAGCAGAGTAGATATAAAATATTAATCTTATTTTCATGCTCAATTTTTACATTTTATACTGCATTCTTATAGTTTTACCACGGCTTTTAATAACACCGTCTTTATTTCATATTCATGTGGTTATTGATAAACGTAGTGTCAGAGTTTTTATGCCGCCCATGGGCCTCTGATTTGGCTTCACATGCCATCGAGAAATATCTCACAGGCATTTCTTCACGATGTTTTCCTTCAACGTTTTTGAAGCAAGTAATTATACAATACGCACATGAATCCGAAAAGTTAGAGCCACCATAAAACCTAGAAACGTACCCAATCTATTACCAATAAAACTTCTTCAAACACTAATCACGAACAGAACATTACATATTCATTCGCAACTTCTCAGATACGAACCGAAGGCGAAAACTTTTATTTCCTTCTTTATTATTCACGAAGACTTTTGTATTTCCTCTTGAAGATAAAGTAACGAGGGTTAGCGTTCAGTTAGGAAGGAAATGCACTGATATATTGAGGTCGGTGGGTCGTTGGTACGAAGTTACTTCTGGACAATATCTTGAGTCTGCGGGAGGCCTAAGGGTACAGAATTTGCGGCGTGGGGTGACCTGTTACGCGTAATTTTATTTCGTCGATTGTTTTTGGGAGATTCAACTGGCTTTTGTCTTTTTGTTGCTGCTAGTATATTTTATTACTATAGCAGTAAATATACAGGGTGTTAGGTTGAACGAGGGGCATACTTTAAGACAGTGCAGCACTCATAAAAATGAATAAGTATTGCAATAAAACCAACTCCGAGACATGGCTCCCAACATTCTGATCATGTAGGTACTGCACTTTTCACGGAGAAGCTAATTAATTTTTTCATATTCCAACATTGGACCCATAAAAAAACTGTTCATTTTCATGAGTACCACAATCCCTTAAGTATTTCCCTCGTTTACCATTGTTCACTATTATGAAAGGTTTAAAGTGAAATCTGTAAATCTGAGAATAATAATTTAGCAAAAATTACTCCTTCGATTCTTTTTATTGTTGACTCAAAGTCATTTCCATTTTCGAAGAAAAAACAATGTAAAGGATTGAAGCAGGTAAACAATAACAAGTTCCCATAGGAAGTTTTGATGGTATCGACATATTCATATGAGACGAGGAGAAAATATTATAATAAATTCAGTTGTTTCTCTTCCGTTGTCAGTAACAGCTTGAGTATTTTTAGAAATGTGTGTGGTTGGCTCATGTTTTAGAAATTAAACGAAGGGTTATTTTTTTATTTAGCTGCTGCCCGCGACTTCGTCTGCGATCCCAGATGAAAACTTTAAACAAACTCACTTTCGCATTTATATTAGTTATTAGGATAGGATAAGACAGGATAGGATGGGAGGATAGGATAGGATCATAGGTTAGGAGATTATAGGATAAACTATGAAAGTAGATTTCAGATTCTAGTTGGCCCTTCTAAAAGGTAGTTTAGAAGATAGTTAGTGGTAGAAGGTAGGTAGTTAGTGGATTAATAATGCTCCTGTGTTAATTATAATGACAGCTGGCAGGTCATCGTATTCATAGGTACATAAATAATTATGTTACCTGATGTCACATAATTGTTCCGGTTAATTACTTTAATTGTTACGCAATCATCATTGACATACAATATTATAATCTGTAGGTAGTAAAACAAAGCAGTAGGTATTATTTGCAAAATTGAAATTCTCTGATTTTGAGGGAGAGGAGGATGACGGAGTGGACTACATAATCTACCACGCGGTCCCAGTGTGGTTTGGTAGATGTCACAGTCATTGTCTTCGGAATTTTGGTGCTAGGACATGCCGGTTTCCTCACGATCTTTTCCTTCACCGTTTTGAGGGCTTATTCCGATCAAAACAACAAAATCCGATCAAAGGAACAAAATGTTAATTTTTTCCACGTTCTTATCGGATCGGATCCCACAATGTGGGATCCGATCCGATAAGAACGTGGAAAAAAATTGTTGAATGAGGATTATACTTAATATACGAACGAAATGATCTTTCTTTTAGGGTAAGTATCGCGGTGCACTTCTTTTTTTTATAATTCGTACATCGCCATATTCGCCACGTACTGGTGTCTTTAGTTTTTTTTTTGGGTATTGATGCCCAGCACGTAACAGAACTAGACCACCATTTCTGTGTATAAATTTTACTTCTTTATATGAGGACACTGATGGATTTTGATCAGACATATCTATACCGTAGAATGATCTAAAATAATAAATTAGGTAATACGACTTCTCTGTCACTGGTGTGACTCCTATTTTATTAAAATTAGTGTTAGTCTGACAATCGATGGCATATTTTTTACCGGCCACATAACGTGAAGGTTGCAATCTCTACTTCCTAGTGAAGCCACACAATGCGTTGCCGGTGCGTAAATCATGCCACACGGTGCGTTCAGTTGCGCAACGCAACGCACCGGTAGCGCTAGCGGGCATCTCTCTTAGAATATTATTGAAGTGACATTCTTTTTATTTTAATATTTATAACCCTGTTACCTACTTTACTATTTATCTCGATATTATGTAGGTACTCTTTATTTTCATGTACCGATTCGAGCAGGTGATCATTTCGTTCGGATATTAATATACCTAATCCTCATTCCACTTTTTTTTTCCACGTTCTTAACGGATCCCTAGGTTAGGTTAGGTTCAAAATCCATCAGGGTCCTCATATAAAGAAGTATTTATACACAGAAATGGTGGTCTAGTTCTGTTACGTGCTGGGCATCAATATACAAAAAAAATACAAACTAAAGAACCCAGTACGTGGCGAATGTGGGGATGTACGAATTATAAAAAGAAGAAGTGCACCGCGATACTAACCCTAAAAGGAAGATCATTTCGTTCGTATATTAAGTATAATCCTCATTCAACAAATTTTTTCCACGTTCTTAACGGATCGGATCCCACAATGTGAGATCCGATTGTGGAATCCGATCGGAATAAGCCAAGGATAGCTGTGAGTTTGTGAGTAAAGCGCCTGTCTGGTTTCGAGCCCACGACCTACAACTAATAAGTCAGGGCCGTCACCACTGGGCCATTACTGCTCACTTTCGCTTTTCAGGTAGAGGGGGTTTATTTTTTGAGAGCTTTGATGTTCACCTCTTTCATATGCGCTAATGTGATGAGTATAAAGCTGACAATAATTTTAAAACTTGGTAGTACAACCCACTGTTTATATATGCTATGTACTGTGTTGTTGTTTTTAGGTACTCATAAATAAAAAAAATAAAAAAAATCCATAATCATTAATTCACTATCCAACATGTATCAGAAAGGTGTCGTCATATTTAAGGATACGGTAATCAGCCTCATATGTCATTTGGGTTGAGTAGGTATTTAAGTTCTGCACCGGACAGTTGATATTTTTTTCGCGATTACGATGTAGATCCCACGGAGAAAGTTAGATGGTCTGTACTTAAATATGGGGATATATAAACGCACTACCTGTAAGACCGCGGGTGGAATAAGGAAATGCCAAATGAATATCTCTGTAGAGCCGCAGTGGAACGATATTGTTCCAGCGGGTTCGCGCGGTAAAAATCACTATATTCACTTATAAATAAGAGTTTATATCGTCTGTGGCAATTTAAGTCTATTAAAAACAATATGTCACACTTTAAAATGTTTAGCTTTAAAATTAATTGAATGAACTATACAAATAATGGTTTAAAATATAAATATGCTTAGCTTTAAAATTAATTGAATGACTAGATAATTAGACAAGGTTAAAAACATTTTTGTGGCAGATTGCATGATTCGTCATTTTGAACTGGGTGAAATAGGTTAGAACTGTGACCAACCACGTGCGAGCCGAGCGAGCAAAACGAGCGGTTTCGCGGCAGTGCCCGGTGAGCGCTACTTCCAAATTGCTCACAGATTTTTTTTCACCATCCGGGTTTTCGCAATATCCCTAGGGAAAAGTTAAATTAGATCAATCAGAAACTAACTGGTTTCGGAGTTGGTTTTCGACACAGTTAGTGCAAACCATAATTTATATAGTAATCATAATATAATATGATAGATGTATTATTATTTTAAAGCTCTGATATAAAATTTTATAGCTGTTTTCCTCAAATTTAAATGCTATTAAATACATTTTTTTCTGATACAATGCTGCTGATATAGCAAAGATAGCATTATAACATGAAAATGGAAACTGATAAAGTTCACGAACTCTAAAATGACCTCACCAAAGGCAAATGTAGAACCAAATTGATTTAGAAGGGATATTACAAGCAACTGCCCACAGTCTACGAACAAGTTAGTTTGTGTGCCCACTCAAGTTGTAAACGGGTATGTGGGTCGCAGTATGGCTGCTGACATAACGTTTCGCTTAACCCTCCGTATCGAACGTGGATCCACGTGACACACAATGGCTTTTTAATTATTTCTATAATTACCGGCTACGAAGGGATTAATATTGACAGTTTGGACACTGCTGATATGACGATAAATAAATGTGAAAAATGTTCACATTTATTTACACATATGGAATCAAAATCTCTTCCAACTTTTAAAATATTCGTTTAAAAATATTTTAATTGTATGTTTTTACCAACTGTTTTTTGTTTTTATTACTTAATTTTAGTTTTATCACTCGGCGAAACCATCGCTCACTCGGCGAAACCAATCAAGAGCCTAACAGCGATTAAGACGAGCTTCGTCGCGGAAGGCTTAACCTAATAATTATTATGCTTTTCCTCATACAGGTGTAGAATATTGTATTCTTTATGACTAAAATTCACACTTAAATATATACTTTATTCTATTCGCTAGATTTATATTTTTCGATAGATTTATATTTTTCGATACCTACATTTATATTTTTCGATACATAATATTTTTCGATACATTTCTATTTTTCGATATATTTATATTTTTCGATAGATTTTATATTTAAGGACTTTGTGGATCATTACTTACCACAAAGTCCTTAAATATAAAATTATCAGGTTTCAGTTAAGAGGTGGAATAAAATCTAAATTGAATTGGCTTGTCTCCTATTATCTGACAATATCTTTTAACTTTTTGGTAATGCTTTATCTGAATGCTTCTTTGAAAAGACGAAAATAAGCTACTTCAGGAAGAAAAAGTCTATGAATACAACACCGAAGAGAGGACGGTTTTAAAGATTTAAGAATCATGCTAAAAATAATTCTATTTCTGTTCGTACCAGACAATATTTTAATTCTATTTTTACCTCCTTAAGGCAAAAACCTACTGTTTTACCCAATTTTATACATGTCGGTGATACAGTAAATTCATATTTTCGCAGAAATCAGAAACTCAAAATGTTTCTTCGTAAAATTTATTAGCTTTTTATGTCGTAACGGATATCCCTTATCCCCTGAGGTGCTCATCTATTATTAGTACAGATTATGGAAAAGAAATATAATGCCTGCACGTCCTTGCCCTCTACAATAAGTAAAAATCTTCCGACAAAGTTATGCCATCAGTTATTGATGGTTTAAGTTTTGTCCAACTTCGTCCATTATACTCAGGGACTGCTTGACAAGACCTCCTGATCGTTATTAAACACGGCCACTGTAACTTGGAACTATTCCCCCCCTCTGGTCCAAAGACAAGTTCTAATAAAGAAGACAGATGAGAACTTAGTCGGGGGTCTTCAGAAATTGGTTTCCATCAACCCCTCAAGTGTAAAATCTATTAGACTAGGAGTGAACATTTGGTTTGAACGACTTTTTTTTCTTGTGTTGTCATTGTAAATGAAATATGGTTCGTGACGGAAGAATAAAACGATGTTTTCCTTGCGACCATTTATTTCAAGGATCGTGTTCTGGTTCAAAGTATTGTATGCTTCGTTTACGTTTAGTATTTTTAAAGAATAATTTTGGATTTAAATGTAAAAATTAAATACAAATTAATTCAACTTCATAAATTCTCTTTGTCTGGCATTTCCTTGGAAACTAAATCTGGAAGAACTAGAGACGAACTATAAAAGAGAATGAGAAAAACTGTATAAAATTAGAGGATTATCCAGAAGGTCTTAATTACTTCACAGACTTTTCAATTTGAATCTTTCTATCTTGGCATTTGGAACTTAATTGAAATCTATAGTTATTTTGATAAGCTAACTGTCAAAGTGACTACCCTTTCTCGAATTAAAACGAAATAATAAAATCCTCTAAAGATAACTCTATTCAGCATCGCAATTAAGCAATTAGGAATTCGTAGGCTTTCAAACATAACATAATATTACGCCTATATTTCCTCTAAGCATTAGGCAGAGGTGTACCTATAGTATACGCATAAGCCAGTCATTTAAGTCCCATGTAATAGGGGGCGAGCCTATTGCCATCAATCGGGCACAAATCCAGACTCCGGGCTGCTACTGAGAAATTTCAGATTGAAAACACAATAACACTAACCCCGACCAGGGAATCGAACCCGGGACCTTATGCGCAGCAGTAGCACTCGCGACCACTAGACGAACGAGGAAATAATTATGAATAGTATTGGGATTGTGAATATGTTACGTAAGTTAACAACACAAATTATATGATATAAGCGCCCATAGCTGTTAACTTTTAATTAATATTTAATACACAATGTATGCTGTTGGCGTACCTAATAGATAAATAAATAATCACAAAAATCTATACCAAATTTCTACGAAAAAAACAAATAATCCCATTTTTTTACAAAAAATATTCACACAACATTCCTTTTACGAGTACAAGAAGTAAAAGTGTGTCTTGTAAATTAAATAAGCAACGAAGGGTGTTGGCGACGAACATACATCTAATTAGTATATAAGAATTGCTGATTGTTTATAATTAGTTTATAAGAATTGCTGATTGTTTATCTAGTTTAAGAAAGTACTGATTAAAATAAATAACCTATTTTCTCATTAGAAAAATGAATGTACCTGAATAGCTTAGGGCTACCTTTATTTTCCTTTAATATATGCCATAAAAGCGCATAAGGGCTGAAACAAAGTAAACAAACCTTTCACATAACTAAAAAGTCTAACTAGATTCCAAACAGACAAGTCGCAACCTGTTCTAGAGCCGTTAGACACCCATGTCACACCAGACAACACTCTAGGCACACTAGTACACATAATGGGCTCGCCCAAAGGAGCAGGTCTCAACCTGCAACACCCACACCTACAAACCATTTACACAAGTCTACGATACACAAACGTAGCAAATAGACTTGTCCGGGAGCAGGTTGCAACTTGTCCAAGAAAAAAGCTTACGCTTGACCGAAATCACCAAACCTAGATAAACACTATTGGTCTAGACGCCTAGATTAAAATTGAATTGTCTCAGACCCACACACAACTTGCGCTATGATAAAATAGTACTTAAGCTCTCGCAAAGAAATGAAATTCAGTTCTTATGTTTTTGCCTTTAATATGTCCTAATTATGTACTAGTTATAAGTGCGCGGCTCAAGTGATTATACAGTATTCTATTTTATGTGGTGTTTTATATGTAAATCCCCAACAGAACTGGTCCTTCGACAAGCCGGATTGAAGAACTGAAGCCTGAGCCTGAAGATTCGTAAAGAAACCTCGCTATTTCGAAGAATTAATAGCGAATTATCGAGAAGCTTATGTATATCAAGAAGAATACATAAGTTTCGTGAAGATTACGACGAGCCGCGCACTTATTTCGTCGTAAAGAAGGTTAGTAATCGCTGGGAATAGGCGGCGTATGAAAGACCGCTCATTCCCGAAGCCAGGCCCTCTGCGGAAGGCCTATCGCCGTGCACACGACCCGCTGAGTGAAGAACGCTGGGAGGGTCGACCACAGGAAGAGTCGCGCCCTCTCGAAGCCCACGCCGCTCGAAGCCCTACGAACGTCGGTAAGAACGCTGGGAGGGACGGCCACAGGAAGAGTCGCGCCCTCTCGAAGCCCCACGTCGTTCGAAGCCCTACGAGTCGGTGAGAACGCTGGGAGGGACGACCACAGGAAGAGTCGCGCCCTCTCGAAGCCCCGGACCGCTCGAAGCCCTACGTGTGCCGGTAAGAAACGCTGGGAGGGACGACCACAGAAAGAGTCGCGCCCTCTCGAAGCCCGCGTCGCTCGAAGCTCTGCGTGTACTAAGTGAGTGAATTATAGTGCTACTTATGTGTTATATAAATGACTTATAGTGGATACATAAGTGATACCTGCCGCCGTATCCGTGAGTAAATAAGCAATATTACTTCAAGTGAATAGTGAAGTTCGAACAGTGATACTTATGTGTTATATAAATTACGTATAGTGAATACATAAGTGTTATTTGCCGCCACATACGAGAGTAAATAAGGAACATTACTCGCGTGAACAGTGAACGTTCGAATAGTGATACTTACGTATTATATACACGCCGAATAGTGAATATATAAGTGTCAACCTACGTTGTACATGTAAGTAAACAAGGAACATTGCTCTAAGTGAACATTTAAGTGTTATTTACGTCATACAAGTGAGTAAATAAAGAACATTACGCCGTGCAAATAAGTTGACGTCGATTTGTGAATACATAAGGAACTTTGAACATTATATAAGTGAATACATAAAGACAATTAACTTAGTGAACATTGTGTGGTGAAGTGCCTTTGCTGAAGGATTGTAACATAACACTGGTGAGTTATTGAACATTATTTGCTGATAAAGTGTTTGTGTATATGAGCCATGATGACGCGAAGCCGTAAAGGAGATAGCGCGCGCTCGACCACGGAAGAAGAGACTACGGAGGAGTCTGCGACAACCTCCGAGACAGTCACCGACAGCACCGCGCCGACGGAAGAAACAACCGTGGTCGAGGATGCGGATGCTACCATGGTTCAGAAAAAGAAAGCAAAGGGCACTTCAAATAAAACTTCGAATATTAAGAAAAAGGAGTTACAAGCTAGATTAGAATTAGAGAAATTACAGTTAGAAGAGATTAAAATGAAAACCAAATTGGCAAGTACCAAGTTGGAATTATCGCGTGTCAACGATGATGACACAGACGCCAGTGATGAAGAAGAGGATGCTGCCGCCAAGGCCGCCGCGGAGAAGGCCACAGCTGCCTGGGTGTCCAAGTCCAAGGAGGGGCGTGATGAAGTAGAAATAGTACCAGAGACATCGCGCACCACTGAACCAGTAGAAAAGTCTCCAACAAATCAGCTGGCGGAGGCTATACTAGAAGCTGTTAAGTCCGTCGCTGACAGCAAAACGTCAGCCATCATGCAGCGAGCACCGAAATATATAAGCGAGCTGCATCAATTCGACGGAGACGCCAGAGATTGGGTGGCTTTCAAAGCGACATACATGGATTCTAAGGAACTGTTCAGCGCTATCGAAAACATGGGGCGACTTCGAAGAGCAGTGAAAGGAAAAGCAAAAGAAGCCGTGAAGTCACTCCTCTATACCCAGGCGGATCCAGAAGAAGTTATGGCTGCATTGGAACGCCGATTTGGAAGACCTACCTACCTAATAAAAAGCGAAATAGAAAATATTGAGAAGCTGCCTGCCATGTCCGACGATGCGAGGGAGCTGGTGCGATACGCTGGAGCTGTGGCCAATACAGTCAGCGTCGTGAAACAAATGAAGAAACAGAGCTACCTACACTCAAGTGACATATCAAATAGAATAATCGAAAAAATGTGTCTCCTGGTACGATTCAAGTGGTATGAATATAGGGCTTCGAAAGAAGAAGAAGATGAACCGATCCTGATTAGCCTCATGAACTTCTTCAATCAGATGGTGGATCGATTTGAGATGCACGAATTCACAGGAACCAGAGTCAAGAAGGAAGGAATAAGAAGCCGCACTCGACCGCCAGGTTCCCGAGGGGTGAATATAGCTCAAGCCACGCATGAAGAATGTTCATCGGAAGAGGACCAATCAGAAGACGAAGAAACCGAACCACATACAGCTGTGATCTGCGCCTGCAAGGATGGCACCAAGAAGCCGGAGAAGATGGCCTGCCCTGAATGCGCCGGGGAACATCCGATACTGAAATGTAAAAGATTCATCGACGCCTCCGTAGACGAAAGATGGGAACAAGTCAAACGAGCCTTCATATGTTTCAAATGCCTGCTGGGACGACACAGAGGTTACAACTGCAAGGCCAAGCCGTGCGGGAAATGCAAGAGAGGTCACCACGTGATGCTACACTCAGAAGGGGGTGTGAAGCCAGCCACAGAAGAGACCGAGCCTGTAACGTCAACTGTAAATGCAACCCGGACCATCTCAAGAGCCTATCTGAAAATCGTACCAGTGGAGTTATGGGGGCCAGATGCCACAGCTCAAGTCTACGCTCTTATGGATGAAGGATCAACGGTGACACTCATAGAAGATGACATCGTGAACATGATTGGCGCCAAGGGTCCTGAAGAAGACTTAAGAATCGAGGGCGTAGGAGGCCATCGAATGGATCAGAAGTCAAAGAAGATCGACATCAAGATCAGAGGAAGATTCGAACGAAACCTTGAGATGATGTCAGGATATACCGTGAAAACCTTAAACCTAAGCCCACAAGAAGTGAACGAGAAGGACCTGGAAGACTGCCAGCACCTAGAAGAGATCGCCGAGCAACTGAAATACCCCAACGCTCGTCCTACTGTGCTGATCGGACAGGACAACTGGCATCTCATCGTGTCACAGGAAGTAAAAGCTGGTGACAGAAGCAAACCGGTGGCCTCCAGAACTCAATTAGGGTGGGTTCTTCACGGAACCAAGTCAAGCAGCAACACTCCAGTTCGAAGAGTGAATCACATTATAACGCAGTCAAGAGGGAAGGATGATTACCTCGAGAAGATGATCAGAGACCACTTCGACATTGAAGCCCTAGGAGTCGCTGCGAAGAGACCGTCCAGCGATATCGACCAACGAGCTCTCGACGTGCTACACTCCACGACGAAGAGATTGCCTGACGGAAGATTCAGCTCAGGCCTGTTATGGAAGACAGACGACGAGCACTTACCTGAAAGCAGAACAGCTGCAGCACGACGACTGAAGGGAATGGAGAAGAAGTTCTCAAGAGATGAAGAATTTCAGAAGAAATATGAAGAACAAGTTGAAAACTTAATCAACAGCGGCTATGCAGAAGAAGTAACAGAGGTACCCACCTCTTCAAGAACTTGGTACCTACCCCACTTCGCCGTTGTACACCCACAGAAGAAGAAAATGAGATTGGTTTTCGACGCCGCAGCTAAATCAAATGGGAAGTCACTAAACGACGCATTGTTAGCTGGACCCGATTTGCTGCAATCTTTATTCGGTGTGCTGCTCCGTTTCCGTCAAGAAGCAATAGCTGTCGTCGCAGACATCAAAGAAATGTTCCTGAGAATAAAAATCAACGAGGAAGACAGAGATAGTCTTCGATTTCTCTGGAAGAACAAAGAGTACAGGATGACGTCTCTAATATTCGGGGCTGCCTGCTCACCGTGTACTGCAATATACGTCAAGAACAAGAACGCGGAAGACTTCACCGGCCAGTGTCCGGAAGCTGCCAGGGCAATAAATCGGAATCATTACATGGATGACTACATAACAAGCTTTCCCGACGTGTCAACAGCTACCAAAGTATCAAGAGACGTAAACGACATTCACAAGAAGGGAGGGTTCCACTTAAGAGGCTGGGCGAGCAATGACCCCGCGACAATAGAAGAGTTCACTGACACCGAAAACAATCAAAATTCCATCGTGTTAGGGGAACCAAAGGATCAAGTTGAGAAAACTCTAGGACTCAACTGGAATATTCAAGAAGATAGCCTCCACTTCACCTTGAGTCTACGCAACACTCCCGACGAAGCCAAGGAAGGACGACGAGCGCCGACGAAGAGAGAAGCAACCAGCGCAGTGATGTCGGTCTTTGACCCCTTAGGGCTGGCGTCACCTATAACAATACAAGGTAAAGTCATGCTTCAGAACCTATGGAGATCCGGCCTAGAGTGGGACGAGAAGATACCCCCGTCAAGAGAAGAAGAGTGGAGGAGATGGCTTGAAGACCTAAGAAAACTTGAAGATCTTCGCATCCCGCGCTGCCTCACACACGACGTCACCGAGGGGGAGCTGCACACCTTCTGCGACGCAAGCGAAACTGCGTACGCCTGTGCGGTGTACTGGCGCTCCCAGCATCCGGACGACCATGTGGAAGTGAAGTTGCTGACTGCAAAAGCAAGAGTATCGCCTCTCAAGCCAACTTCGATACCTCGGCTCGAGCTCCAAGCATGTCTACTAGGAAGTCGCCTGGCCAGCAGTGCAATTCAGGAAATGGATCTAACAGTGACAAGAAGGTACTTCTGGACCGACTCGAGGACAGCACTAGCTTGGATCCAGTCTGACCCTAAGAGATTCAAGCCATTCGTCGCGCATCGACTCGCCGAAATAGAAGAGTTGACAAAACATAAGGAATGGTACTGGGTTCCAACAAAACTCAACGTAGCAGACGACGCAACGAGAGGAGCTCCATCCAGCTTCGACATAACACATCGTTGGTTCAGGGGACCGGCTTTCCTGTACGAAGACCCACGACATTGGCCTTCTGAAGAGAAGAAAGTCTCAATCCCTGCGACAGGAGAAGAGAAACCCAATGCCACCACCCTGAGCATCAAGAAGACCACGCCTATCATCGTGCCTGATCCCGTGCGATTCTCCAACTGGACGCGCCTGCTTCACGCAACAGCTAGATACCTGCAAGCTGTGGATGTCTTCAAACGCAAATTGAAGAAAAAGGTAAACATCACGAAGCAAATCACGAGGAAAACTCAAGATCCAGTATGGAAGAAAGCACAAAAGAGGTCAACCCAGACGTCGGAAAGAAGGTCGATCAGCAAAGAAACTACATTCCTACCTAAGTCGGCACTCTATGTGGAAAAGGCAGAGCAACTTCTAATAAAGAAAATACAGGAAGATTGCTTTCAAGATGAACTCATCGCACTACGCAAAGAAGAGAACATTAAAACAACGTCCAAGCTGAAGAACCTCACTGTCAAGTTAGAAGATGGGCTCATCAGACTATCCACTCGTGTAGGAGCGGCCAACTACTTGTTATCGTCCTACAAGAATCCGATTCTGTTAGATAAACATCATAGAATAACACAACTACTTGTGAAGTACATACATGAAAGATTCAACCACGGCAACCACAGCACCGTAATGAACGAAGTACGTCAGAAGTATTGGATACCTTCTCTCAGGAACATGGTGAAGAAAATAGCACGAGACTGCGGATGGTGCCAACTCCGGAGAAGAACGCCGCAGACCACACCACAAGGAGATCTGCCACCGGAGCGCCTGACGAAGACTAGCCCCCCCTTCACCTGCCTGGGGGTCGACTACTTCGGGCCTATGCTCGTCACTATAGGCCGACGCACAGAAAAGCGATGGGGGGCATTATTTACATGTCTAACAACGAGGGCCATCCACCTCGAACTTGCTAATTCTTTGTCCACAGATTCAATGATTCTCGCCCTGCGGCGGATGATCGCCAGAAGGGGAACTCCGAAAATCATCCTGAGTGACAACGGGACCAACTTCATCGGTGCCAACCGAGAGATCTCCGCAGCCATCGCGAGCCTGAGCCACGAAACCAACAAGATGGGCATCGTCTGGAGATTCATCCCTCCCGGAGCCCCCCACATGGGCGGAGCCTGGGAAAGAATGGTAAGGTCGGTGAAAGTCGCCCTCGCCGCCACACTGCACGAGCGGCAACCCAAAGAAGAAATTCTTCACACGCTACTGCTAGAAGCCGAACATATGGTAAACTCCAGACCTCTCTTCTCCGTGAGCACCGATCCAGAAGAAGAAGAAGCCTTGACCCCTAATCACTTCCTCATCGGGCGGTCATGCGGAGCTACCCTCTTCGGCTCCTTCGACGACACCGAACTCATCGGGTCTCCCAGCTGGAAGACTTCCCAACGCTTGGCCGATCACTTCTGGTCAAGGTGGCTGCGAGAGTACCTACCAACTCTCTCGCCTCGCTACAATCAAGGTCCTCACTACCGGGACCCGGCATTGGGCGACATCGTCTTGATCGTCGACCACACGCTACCACGATACTCGTGGCCACGCGGCGAGATCATCGCCACGCATCCCGGACCAGACGGAAGAACTAGGATCGTCGACGTGCGAACAACAGCGGGTATCCTGAGACGACCAGCATCGCGCCTAGTACTGATTGTACCTGCAACGTCGCCCCAACGAGATGGAGTGCAACGCACCGAGGGGGAGACTGTTGGCGACGAACATACATCTAATTAGTATATAAGAATTGCTGATTGTTTATAATTAGTTTATAAGAATTGCTGATTGTTTATCTAGTTTAAGAAAGTACTGATTAAAATAAATAACCTATTTTCTCATTAGAAAAATGAATGTACCTGAATAGCTTAGGGCTACCTTTATTTTCCTTTAATATATGCCATAAAAGCGCATAAGGGCTGAAACAAAGTAAACAAACCTTTCACATAACTAAAAAGTCTAACTAGATTCCAAACAGACAAGTCGCAACCTGTTCTAGAGCCGTTAGACACCCATGTCACACCAGACAACACTCTAGGCACACTAGTACACATAATGGGCTCGCCCAAAGGAGCAGGTCTCAACCTGCAACACCCACACCTACAAACCATTTACACAAGTCTACGATACACAAACGTAGCAAATAGACTTGTCCGGGAGCAGGTTGCAACTTGTCCAAGAAAAAAGCTTACGCTTGACCGAAATCACCAAACCTAGATAAACACTATTGGTCTAGACGCCTAGATTAAAATTGAATTGTCTCAGACCCACACACAACTTGCGCTATGATAAAATAGTACTTAAGCTCTCGCAAAGAAATGAAATTCAGTTCTTATGTTTTTGCCTTTAATATGTCCTAATTATGTACTAGTTATAAGTGCGCGGCTCAAGTGATTATACAGTATTCTATTTTATGTGGTGTTTTATATGTAAATCCCCAACAAAGGGTATGAAATACCTTTTCCTCCGGTACCCTGTTAATCTAATCGTGTAGGGCCTGATTAATTCAGGTATACCTTGCAATATATAACACTATACTGGTATACACGTATACCTTACACGTTCAAGGTAAACTCGTACCTCTGGGATCTAAATGGATCTATTGTTTCGTTCTATAAGTAGTAAGTGAATGTGGGTTTTGGTAACTGGAGACATGGATTATATTCCCAGGGTAGGCTCTCTGTGTGAGCTTGATTCAAATGTAGGAATAGTTTCGTTGTTATTTCAATATGAAATCTTGTTACTTCGTTGTATGTACCCACACTGAACCGCAAATTAATAGTAGCAATTTGACCGCCTTTTTGTCGTAGCAGTAAGGGCAGCTTTCGTAGCACAAGTATAACGACTGTTGTGCGGTTGACTGTACCTTAATTTTTTTCTTGGTATACTATTTTGTTATTGATATCTCGGTTATTAATAATAGGGATCCTATAACTTACGTCCTGATAAAAGGGAAATATTATACTGATCCTCAAAAAACTTATTGATTTTCTAATGAAGCACACTTTTTTTTATAATTTAGCCTCTTTTTAACTTTCTGGGCTTTACTCACAGTTGGTTCGTCGGTAACTAAGCTAGGGCAGCCCGATCAAATTGGTTAGATTAGGTTAGAAGTGTCATCAACCGCGTGCGAGCCGAGCGAGCGAACCGAGCGGTTTCGCAGCAGCGTCTGGCGAGCGCTACATCCAAGTTGGTCGCAGTTGCTATTTAGTATTTTTAGGACCTCAAAATAGGAATTATTTTGGGTTCACAAAAAGAGGTGCAATCATTCGAGAGTATGTATGTATTTATATTAGAGTGTTCAATAATATCATTAGGAGCGTAAAATGGGAATTATTAGAGGACCGATTAAATACATGCCCTGATAATATAAAATAGGACCCCGCACATATCGTAATGGGTATATCATTTTCACGGATCAAAGGGCTAGTAAAAAAATTGTATATAAACAAGGACCAATTTCGACTTAACAAAATATCCTACAAGCTTGAAAAAATACTCTGTTTGTTTTCCTGGTCTTTTTATTACAAGATTTTATTGTAACAACGCAGTTTTACGAGCGTCCACTGGACTAATAAACACATGTTTAGGTGATATTACGTGAACCTCCATGTTGTAAGACCCTTTTATTTAGTAAAGAAGCATATTGTTGCTAGTATATTATTATGAAGTACCTAATATACCTACTATACGGTAAGTAAAAGAGGTATATGAGCATCTAGAGAAGTTAAAGTCAAGAACGATGTAGGCTTAGTGGAATGTAGATTTTTTTTTGAACATTTTCTATTTTGTTAAGTATTTACCTGGTACTTGTTAAAAGGCCTACAATGTCCTCCCATACCTAATAACACTGTAATTCGAAAATATTGTAACAGCCAATTATTTTTAAAAGTGTAACCATGGTGTTTCTTGCCGGCTCTTCTCCATAGGAAACGACCAATTGGAACCGTGCAACTAGCTTCTGACGTTTCATAAGTGCCCATGTAGGTTTATGTGAAATAAAATATTTTGATTTTGATTTTGATTTCAAGGAAATTGTTTGGCTAGCTAGACTACCAGGTTGAATTGTCCGTATACAGCATGTAACAAAAATCCTGTCCGATCCGAAAGAGGGCGCCTAGGTCCCGCAATAACATTACTAAAAAGTATTTTTTGTCATACTTCAATGTTACTAATATTTCAAATTCACGTTTTTAGTACATAATATATTACACAATCTATATATTATATAAAAAATGAATCCCTATTTCCCTTGGTTACGCCATCACGCGTGAACGGCTAAACCGATTTCACTAATTCTTTTTCTGTTGTGTTTGTTATTGTCAGGAGAAGGTTCTTATGAAAAAAAAATTAAGCAAATTGCGCGGAAAATTAGAAAATTTAAGAATAATTAACCACCACATAAAATTATTTCTAATCTAACCTTAGCGCTTTGACAATATAAACTTTGACAGGACAACGGCTGTCGGGTCAGCTAGTTTCATTATAAATTAGAAAATTTTCGACAGAGGTCATAAGTTATAACTTGTACACACCCGCTAGACGACGAACGCCCGCGCCCCATGTAATAACCCGGTAAAATTCCCCATTGAAAAAAATGCGGTGATTTTTTTTTCCTTTATAAAAAAACAATCTACCATTCTATGATAGTTGTATAAAATGGCAAATATACGTAGGATTTCAATTAGCTTTACACTCAATTTTCAGGCGGGGTTTGAGTTAGAGATTGTCAGTTCCTAATAATAGACCATTGTGTCGTGTAGACACGACATTTCAGATTTGTTTTTTCGCTATTGATAGAGTGAAACAGAAAACTGTTTTGCATTTTGTAAATATTTACAACTAGTTGCAAATGTAGCAATGAATGCATGCGCTCCACTTTTAAAAGCTTTTAAACAACTACATTTTGTTTAAATACAGTGTTGACTCCAAAATGTACATTTTCGTCGTTGAGCTGAACAAGGAAATAAAAAGGTTTACGCATTCAAAATACTAGTTGTCAGAACTATACAAATAAAACAATTGTTCCCACGTTCACTTCACTCTTTTGCTGTAGATACCTACATATTATATCTAGTATCTATATTTTTATCTATTATGTATAGCGGTATAGGTAATCAGCCTATAATGTTCCCACTGTTGGGACACAGGCATCTCTTCGAGAAAGAGTGGACTGTAAGCTACCACACGGGCACAGTGCTTGGCAGAAGTCACAAGTATAATTTTTGGCTCTAGGACATGCCGGTTGTTGTCTCGTTGTTTTCCTTCACCGTTCTGAGAGTCCAGCAGTGGTGATGAAATTATTTACTGGATTTAGCACAGAAATTTCGATTTTTCCACATGTCGCCATGCGAAACAGGGCGGGTCGCTAGTTTTGTCATATTCATGTCGTTCTCAGTAATATTTTAGTCATATTTTATATCAACACTATAATCAAATATCAACTACTATAATTTTCATAAACAACATATAAATAATGTAACTTCATAACGTAAAAAGAAGAAAAACTTTCGTAAAAGTCTACTAAAGATTTTTCCTCGAAACTCTGGTTTATTTATGAGCATTATTATTACATTTTGTTTGACTTTCGTATATTAATAATGAACAACGATATATACGCACATTACATTACATGGGTGATCTTTACATATCGAGACTCCTCCGTGCTTCGGGAAGCACGTTAAGCCGCTGGTTTCGGCTGTCATTCGAGGATCTTTGACAGTCATTACGGGTCGTCAGGAGCCCGAAAGTCTGACAACCAGTCTTACCAAGGGGTATCGTATTACCCAGTTACTAGTTCATCCAAATCCGTTTAGCCGTTTTAGCGTAAAAGCGTAACAGATGAACTCACTTTCGCATTTATAATAATATATTAGTTAGGATTAACTAAAAATCTATTTTTTTTGTAATTTTAGTTAAGATTTGAGAGAGAGTTGAGAGAATACAAAGAGCTTTCACTAAACATCTAGCCTTTATATCCAGGAAAATTAGCCATCGCTGTCCATATGAGCAGCGCTTACACTTTTTCAACATAAAGACACTGCGAGACCGTCGCCGTTCGCGTGACCTAATTTTCCTGTACAAAGTTGCAAACGGATTTGTGATATGTAGTGATCTTGTTGACCATATCCAATATTCAGTCCCTTCAAAGCCTTCCAGACATCCCATCAACAGGTTGTTTCATATCCCTTTCTGCAAATCCAACCTTGGTCTCAACGCTCCCTTGATCCGAATGTGCAGAAATTACAATAGCTTTTGTAAATCATCAGAAACCGACTTACACGGAGTATCTCTTAACAAGTTTAGAAGATCAGTCTCCGAGGTACGGGATTGCATAAAATAACCTATAAATAATATTAGTTATCTCTCACTCACTCTCTCTCCTTCTACCTTTTCTGGCAAAATTTTATATAATTTTTTTAATACATAGGTAATCTATTTATTTTGTATTTTGATTACTTATTGTATTTTATGTTTCTTTCAAGTTTTATTTTTATACTATGTTGTCTCGTGGCAAATGCTGTGTATACCTATAGTAGGCATTCATACCAGTATATTTTTATCGTACTGTTCCCATTTAATTGTTTTTGTATGTACAGCTGTTGGTGTACCAAATAAATAAATAAAGATAAGATAGAATTACCGAGAAACTGTAGAACGAGCGTTGGCAGAATAGCCAGATGGGTGGACGACCTACAGAAGATCGCTGGGAAGACCAGGGGCCTACCACCATCGCTTACAGCAGTATAATTATAATATTATTCAGTGTAGGAAAGAGATGAAGCTCTACACGACGTATAGCTTCATCTCTTTCCCCCAGGAAGTAAGATTAAAATAATATTGCTGTAAGCGGTGGTGGTAGGCCCCCTGAATTAGACTCGCGTAGACCTATGATGATAATGATGATGATGATAAATAAACAAATCAAGTATCTTGACTTGGCTCACGAGGTTGTCGACATGTGGGATGTGGACTCTGTGATCATTGTGCCGATAGTCCTATCAGCCAACGGCTTAATTGCCAAGAGCCTCGACCAACACCTATGGAGGCTCTCGTTGGGCAGCTGGATTAAGGGCTTGATTCAGAAAGCAGTACTCTTGAACACGGCTCGCATTGTTAAAGGTTCCTCTCTCTGGAGCCCTGACAGCCGAAAGCTTGGACCCTGTTCCCGATACCGGTGGGCTATTATTTTTAAATGTTTTAATTTTTTTTTAATTCTTATATGAAAAATAATATAATTTATATTTATCGAAAATGAAGTAAAGAAAATAAATGACCATAATATCGCTATAATATCAAAGTTCAAAAGCACAGACAGGCACATAAACAGTAGCTTTGCTACACTAAAATTTACTTTATCCAAAGCCCCAATACATACAGCCAACCGTCTGGAACAAATATTCAGACTTCAGACTTACGTATGCTCTTGTGTCAAAGGTCATACAAATAGTCTTGGCGCACACAGGTGGCGTATTATTTGAGTTGTCAGTCCGTTCTGGAAAATTGAACGAAGAATAAAAAGTGCCTTTGCGGATGCTGTGAGTTGGTTTGGTTATTTTATTTTGTGAAATAAACTTGACGCCTTTAGTCTAAACCATAAGCTAAATGTTGAGGGCAAAAGGCCCATTCAATCTGCCTAAACTTTTCCCAACTATGTTGGGGTCGGCTTCCAGTTTAACTGGATGCAGCTGAATACCAGTATTTTACATGGAGCGACAGTCTATGTGACCTACACAACCCAGTTACTGGGTAAGGCCCTTTGGTAAGACTGGCTGTCAGACTTTTGGGATTCTGACTCCCGTAACGAGTGTCAAAGATCTAAGATGATATACTAAAAAAAAAAAAAGTAATAAAAACTAAAACCCAACTACGACTTAAAAGGTATAAACAAGACACCACAGACACACAAATTAAAAATCCGGAGTCACACGTGTTAGGGCATAAATCGAACAGATTACGTGTGACTCCGGATTTTTAATTTGTCTGTCTGTGGTGTCTTGTTTATACCTTTTAAGTCGTAGTTGGGTTTTAGTTTTTATTACTTTTTTTTTTTATTCTTTTGGGGTTATAATATACATATATTTGAAATGTGCTCATTAAGCCCTTTCATTTGATACCCAACATGGTACGATTAAACCATTTTTGACTTCACATAGCCTATAACCAGCGGACAATCACGACGCTTCTAACGATACCTCATTTGTCAAATTGTGATAAGTGGTTTGGAAGATAGGAGGGAACAGATGAACATACATACATACATACATACCGGTCAAAATCATAACCCTCCTTTTTTCTTCGCCGTAGTCGGGTAAAAATGACAGCGCCGTTACCGAAGATACTTTTCTTTCAAATAGGTGTTTCTACAAACATTGGTAGGCTTTTGGATTTTATCAGTTTTTCTTCTACCCCGGCTGTTCTATCTGTACTTACAACAGTACAAGAATCTATGGACGCGGGGTGATAATCGGAACTAACTCCACCATTTTGTTTTTTCAATACAATTTCTGTGACACAATTTCACAAATGTTTACCAAGAATGTCAATGTCGTTCAGGCGCCAAAAAATCCTTGTAGCATTACATACACACAGTATTAAAAAAAGGTCACTGCAAAAATAATTAGGCAAAATAGGTCATTACTGATTAACCCAACATCCAGTGCGAGTGCGGTCTACTGAACAGACTATGCCCCATCTGCTAGTATCCCAAATGTCCGTTCACCTGCACCCTTGACACTGAATGACGCTTCGAACACCGCAATAAATGTGCCTACTGGGCCTAAACATAGAAAACATAGACGTACCTACGAAACGAAAAAGAAGAAAGTATTAAAACAAATAAAGCTAAATCTCAATGTCATAAAACATTTACATCTCCTTCAACTGACATTGAAACTGGCTATCTACCTTCAACTGACATTGAAAGTGGCTATAGTACGGCAGCTGTCAGTTAATATAGTGTGTTTCATCAAATAGTTCCTTTGCCGTAAGGTTGGCTCAACTGTTAAATTTAAAAAACCGACATTGTTAGTTAGTTAGCGCCGCTGCGGATTCGTATTGGTCCTACAACAGTCCAGCCATCATTACGGCATAGAGTTCCTATGCCGTAATGATGGCTGGACTGTTTTGATGAAAGGCACTGACAAAATTCTATTTGAAGAAAAAAAATGAATCTGCTCTATACCTCTGAACAAAAAGTTCCGTGCTAAAAGTATGTATTTAGATCACGTATTAAAGCATTGAACCTCGGCGTGAACCGCGTCGCGTCGTTCGTTGCGACATGTTGCAGCAACGTGTTCTGTTTTAATTTCCCCGATATTAGACAAGTTTGAACAAGTTGTCAGCTGATCTTTTGTAGGAAGATGAAACTTTGTGTTATATACTCGTATATTTGTGTATTTAAAAATAGAGCGGAGTAAACTTAATTGTAAATAATAATATTCTCACATAATTATTTACTTTCTTTTTTTAAGGCTTATTGGTTGATTCGCACGAATTTACTCGCACGAAACGGCGAATCGATGCTTTTAATTTTTTATTTTTTTTTGACTACTTATTGTATACCCTGTGACCCACGACCGGATATACAAAATGGGTCACTAACAAAAGAAGAAGGTTCTACGACACCGCAGCATAGTTACGTAAAAAAAGCAAAGGAACAAAGGTAGAGTTGAGGTTATTTTGTCACGCTGTAAGGACATTACAGAGGCCCTAGACAAAGTGACATTCTGTCAGCGATAACGGCAAATACATTTTTTTTTTAGTTTTACTTATATTACACTTGCGACAATCTTTAGAAGTCCGTTTTGACATTTCGTTCTCGTAGGTACATGTAATAAAACGTTAAGCTTTGAGAATCAGTTTTAAGCAATGTAGATAAGTCGTCGATTACAAACTCTCTAAGTATGTTCAATCGATATGTCTCGAGAATCAGTTAATAAGAAACCAATTTTTTTTTCATCGCTACACAAAGCATTTTTATAACTGTCAAAAGGGACTTCTTAAATTGTCGCGAGTGTAGTATGATCTGACCAAAACCCACACCGTGGAAAGATTAATCTTAAAATACCCTCTAGTCAAGCATACTACATTATATTAATTTTAAAGCCTTAGCTTCGCATTCCAGTCTAGAGAGGACTAATTAATTTTTGGATTCAGTGACATAGTAATTATGAACTTAAATATTGCGCTACATTTTCGAGCTCCCGTTTTCAGGGCAGTCTGAATAAATCCGGGACTAACTCTAGTTATATTGTAGAACTGGGATGAGAGAACTGGATTACACTAATGATAGTGTATGTGTATCTGTCAGTGTAATCTCTGGTTGTCCGACCAGCTAAATTCAAACAAATGATCTTACTTTTCGATAATGGTCCCTGGTTGAAATTGGAAATATACCTAGGTACATTTTAGAATAGCAAATTCCATGCTGAACCTTTAAGTAAATGTTAGAAACGAAGTGTTATTGGTTTTTCCCATTCTAAGAAGCACAACGAAGTCTAAAGGCCCCCGCAGACAGGTGCGACGCGACAGCCCGACGTGAATCTATTAGGACAATTACAAATTTTCATCGAAATTGTCTATTACAGTCGCGTCGGTCCTGTCTGCGGGAGCCTTAAGGTTATATATCGGGCAGCAGCAGCAAACAAAAAATGAAAACTCAAAGCTTTTATTTCAATTAAACTATTTACAGGCACTTTTGAATTGTGAAAGAGTCGGTCAGTTAGTCAAAAGGTTGAAGCTAGTTGCCCATTCCAAATAGTAGATCTCTATGGAGAAGAACGGGCAAGAAACTCCAAGGACACTCTTTTAAAAATAAATATAGATACTTATTACAAAATCCTGGGTATAGTATTCTTGGTGCTTCTATATGTGAGAACAATGTCAAACGAAAAATAATCAAAAACAAGAGGAAATGGCAGCAAAATAATTAATAACCCATTCACAAAACTATAACAATCTTACCTGATAGACCCACTCATCCATCATCTCACCCTCAAATACCAGGAAGCCGCAAACCGCACCTCTAGTACTGAACGTTGAACGCAATTCAATTCTAAGCGGCATTGACTGGAGGAGTACAAAATAGATGGGTACAGAAGGTCGGCTCCATATAACGAGCGAAAACGTACGCACACAAGACACGCACGTACGACAATCCTAATCCTAATATTATAAATGCGAAAGTGAGTTTGTTTCTTTGTTACGCTAAAACGGCTGAACGGATTTAGATGAAATTTGCCTCATGGGTAAACCATGACCTGGAATAGGACATAGGATCGTTTTTATCCCGATATTCCCACGGCATCGAGACTTACGCGGGTGAAATCGCAGGGCGCAACTACTCTCAAATAAATAGCAGTCGCGAGTGCGCTTGCACCCGCTGTATGTGAACCGTATCTATGTGTGCTTGCATCTGTATCACGATCTTTCTGGCGGAAGTAACAGCTCGGAATTGGCGGTGTGATAACCTCCGTGCCTCAGAAAGCACGTTAAGCCCTTGGTCTTGCGCCTGATCTCTCTCCGGTTCCGTTAAATTGCCGTTCCATCGGACTATGTCTGCACACACACTTGTGCACTATAATAATAACCGCGTCGATGGTTTTTTGAAGTTTCCGCTGGGATTAGTCCCTATGGGCAAAACTCGGTCAGAAGCACTATATGGAGTGGGCCTTCTGTATCTAATATATTTTGTGGTATCAGTGTCGGGTTAAAGGGCTAGAACATTGATAGAACTACGACCGTTCTGATTGGTAAATTGTTTTCTGTTGTTGCATTTTGATTGGTTCGTGTGTTGTCATGGTGTTTGTAACAGAATATCGTTTGGTTATTGATGATTTTTGACATTATTTATGTCAGAGGGTGATTTGATTCGAATTTTCGCGAAAACCTTAGGGATATTGCGAAAATACGAATGATCAAATCACGCAAAATATACAAAAGTTTACTTACTCATTGACAGATTACATTGCTAAACCGCTTGGTCTTGAAGCATGAAATTTTACAAATTTTACACCAAAAGTTCCTTAAAAAAGTGAGCACTAACGCAGTTAATTCATCCCCAAAAGGGGTTAAATAGGGAATGAAAGTTAGTATGAAGCCTGTCCATCTTTGCCGATGAGAAATACCATCAGGCAGTGGCTTGCGTTTAATAAGTTACCAAAGTCACTGGTAGCAAAAGCCACAAGAATGCTGCATTGCAGAAATAGGCCAGGTGGTAGTAAGGCTTCGTTCATAAGTAAGGAATGAAGCCTTTTACAAAGATCTTTACTGCAACTTATTAAAAATCTGCTCAGTTTTTATATCTATTTTACCAGAGACGAAAATATTTTCAAATATTGTAATTATTTTTGGCTAAAGAAACTGGGATCTCTGAGTTAGTTTCGAGCTTTTTTTTCAGAATACTAGTAGGAAACACGGACCTCATTGAAAAGTGTTTTATTTTTGTTTCGATCATTTTGTGCCGAATTTCATCGAAATCTTTTCAGCCATAAAGGCGGCAAAAGGTGACAGACGGACAGAGTTACTTTCGCATTTATTAGAGTTCCGTAACCAAAAGGTGTCTAACGGAACTCTATTATTAAGACTCCGCAGTTCGACCGTCCGTCTGTCAGCGGGCGTAAATGGATGAATCTGATTTAGTTTGTTTTACATTCTTTATTTGACATACCTACATCATTTTATAACATCACTATTTTTATTGGCATTTTGATTGTACTTTTGACATGTATACTTACTTACTTTTGACTTAATGGTGGAATCTTATTTTATTTATTTGTTAGATATTTTTATTTTGACATTTAAGTTTAACATAATATTATAACAGAGAATTGCAAATGTTTTACGTTTTAATTAGTTTATTTGATTACTGTTATAATTATGATTTATATTGTAATTGTTTTAATTTTATAATTTAGTGTAAAATTTCGATACAATGTAAAAATTGTTACTGAAATAAATGAAATGAAACTGGCTGTATCTTATGAATAGGTATAAAGGTAGACAGTTGAAATTTTCATAGATTGTGTATTTATATTGTCGCTATAACAACACATAATAATAATTAAATAAAATTAACAATTAAAGGTTTAATCAGTAATTTAATTTTGTAATTTTTAGAAACGTGTTTTTTGGGCGTGTTTTACTCGATCGATCGGTTAATACCAGTATACCAGTCGGCCGGCGTTCGCGCTAGCAAACGGTTCGTATATAGGTACCCACCTACGTCCGCGACAATGTCTGTGAATTACCGCCGGCACCGGTTACATTTGACCACGGCGGATATCAGCCCGTATTACCTATTACCTATCACCAAATTATTGAAGCATAAGCATAAGCATAATCAGCCTATAATGTTCCCACTGCTGGGACACAGGCCTCCTCTCTGTGAGAGGGAGTGGGCCGTAATCCACCACGTGGGCCCAGTGCGGGTTGGTAGATGTCACATTTCTTCGAATTTTTGGTTCTAGGACATGCCGGTTTCCTCACGATGTTTTCCTTCACCGTTTTGAGAGCAGTGGCGTTGAAATAATTTACACAAAGTAAAGCGCTGTCACGGTTCGAACCTACCTACCTACTAGAGCTGCAGTGGTGGCCCAGTGGTAACGGCCACGACTTACGAGTTATAGGTCGTAGGTTCGAAATTATTGAAAGACTTGCTAATGCACAATTAGCAAGTCTTTCAATAATTTGCTGAAATTAATGATATAAAAGACAATAATACAACACTCCCTCAATTGGATGAATTGAAGACAGAACCCGGCCAAGTTCGAGCTCGCACTCGAAATGCGAGTCCGACTCGCACTTGGCCGGTTTTAATATTAGTTTAAATTCCATTCTATTCTAAAATTCTGCACTAAAATCAATCATCCACACACTAATAAACCACTACTAATGGCTAATATCATTCATGAAAGCTCGAATTGGCTCGAACGAAGAGATATATTGAATTTGCATTTGGCCCGCTTATTAATTGGTTCAGTAAGTGGCGGAGCTATGTAGGGCTCCGATGTGAGAGCATAATTCGATTTGCTGGTATCTGATGGCTGTGAGTCAAATGTCGGACATAATTTATGGGACGTTAATTTGCTGATGTAGATTTTATTAAGATATGTATTGTGTGTGGTGTGGTTGACTTTATTGTAGTGAATTGGGATGTTGTCACTTGCTGCTGGTCTGGTTAAAAGCAACAAATGAATTGCATCGTCTGAGCACTGTTTAGACGGTGCAACTTTTATTGTCGGTTCAACCTTATCTATGTCACATGCAACTAAATCAGGCTCCGTGTAAATCAGGCTTTTAAAGAAAAGAAAGAAAGAAAATAAATATATTAGACTCAGGTAAGGCACACAATAATTTACACAAAAAACAAAGAACATAAAAACAACAACAAACAACAACAACTAAACAAAACAACAACACACACAGTTGTTTTAAACAACTTTGAAAGAGCTCCAATACTACTGCTTAAAGATCCGATTACCTCAAAACCAAGTCACATGTATTTATACGTCACATATTACACTAAATTCAAACTTCAAAACCTCATTTATCAAAAGTTCCATTCCCTCGCTCCGTTTTCTTGAACTCCCAGAATCACTGAACCAAACATGTTTGTTAATAGACCACCACTAAATTGTGCATGTACTCATGTGTGTAGGTTTAATTTATAGCCGTGTTACCAGGCTATGATTTGGCACAAGAGAGAATGCTCGTGCCAAAGGTCGGGGAAATGGAACTGGAGATTTAGTGATAGGATGTCTTGTTAGGATGTCTTTCGAGGTCTAACAATGCTTAGAATAAAAAGATTTGGCAACCTCCTTTTTGGGTTATTAAAGAACAGATGTGGCCTCGTGCATTGTGCATCGTTCATTGTTCCAATTCCAAGCTCCAAACAACAATCCAGTTGTTATTTACGAATAATAATTATTCGAAAAACTAAAATTTGAGATTTTTCAACAGAAAATCGAATTTGCATCTCCTGAAGATTTTTTTTTTTTTTCATTAATTCAATAAAAGTGTCGGGTATAGCTAATAAACAATTTTATTATAACGGGTGTAAAAAGACGCTTAACGAAGCCGAAAGTCACTTTTTACTCCCGTCATTGTTATTTTTTTTGTTCCGGAAGATTCCTGGTAACCTTCTGTTTACGAAGATCAAAGTTCCAACTCTTTCTGACGTTTTTTTTTAAGAAAGCAAGTTTTAAATGTTTTAACTTAAACTTAAATACGCCCACAAACCATGAACCGTTGCATGCACCCATAAACACAATGTTTTGAGTGTTACGTGGTGCATTATCGTAAACAGCGATTTTTCACACCAAAAATAAAAGCAATTATTTATGTTTGGGCTATGTAAGGGCCCTTTTTACACCCTGTATAAGTGTATAAGCAACCATTTCTTTAGATAAACGAGCCACCCTATTCCGAGAATCGAAACAAGATTACACACAAAACAAATGACGATAAACTGATAATAAAATCTCGCAAACTCCGTAATGACCTTGGGGTTCCCTCTCAATCGAAACTTGCGAAAATCTTCTTTGAAAACTTCGGAACATACTACGTGCTTATAATTTATAACTTTCAGATCTATTGGAAGAAGTGACGTCATCGTTCGCGTGTCTTTCTTATCGCGAAAAAGGTTTGGATAAGGAAACTTAGTTGTAGGTTTTGTAAGAGAGGTAGTTTTTGTGCAAAGTTTTGAGTAGTCTATTTAGTTTGGTTTTATATTCTTTGTGTTAACTAAAATAGAAATGTATAATCTGAATTTCTTAGCCTTAAACGGCATTGCTGTTTCTCTTCACTAAAATGATCGCAAAAATTGTTTCAGTATTTTTAGCAACTTATGTACCTACCTGTTTAGATTTAATTAACCTGTGTAGAACATTTCAGAATAGTGGTGGCCCAGTGGTATCGGCCATGAGTTACGAGTAGTAGGTCGTAGTTTTGAACCCAAGCAGGCGCATTACTTTCTGAAAATAATTTCATCACCACTGCTCTCAAAACGGTGAAGTAAAACATCGTGAGGAAACCGGCATGTCCTAGAACCAAAAATTTGAAGACATGTGACTTTCACCAACCCGCACTGGGCCCGCGTGGCGGATTGCAGCCCACCCCCTCTCACAGAAAGATGAGGCTTGTGTCCCAGCAGTGGGAACACAATAGGCTGATTATGACGACCATTATACGCATTTACCATATCAATACAATTTTTATAAATTCATCATAAACCCATTACCGTGTCCCATTGTATCGTCATTCATCAAAGAATTCGGCACAATTTAATATCATTTCATACAAAAGATCGCACCTCGCTTTTGAAAGTGCCTAACGACAATGCCTTTTATTTCCTGACGTGCTGTGAATATTTCACATTACTGTCAACAAAAATCTAGAAAAATATTCAGTTCAATTTTATAGCAAGCTTCGAAGATTTAAATCGTTAGATTTGCCCTCACCGTACTTTGGTCGCGCGAAAAGTGTTCATACTGAGAAACGAGCTCACACATCCCGCATGGAATGATAGATACGATTTTCACAATAACTGAGCGAGATAATACTATTGAAATGTCATTGCCGACGAAAGAGAAACGTGTGACCGTCTTTTGAAGGGGTCAGGCGAATCTAACGATTTAAATCTTTGTGAAGCTTATAATAAATAGCGTTCTGTATTATGGCTATAAATCAGCGTACAGAACGGGGCAGCGCCTATTGTTAATATATTTTTCATAGAACACCGCCCGGGAAAGTTCAGGTGAAAATTGGTAGCTGGATGTGTCAACGAGATTGATTTAGGTGCTTCGGATAAGAGTGCGCTCAATAAAATATTATTTTATTCAGTGAAACATTAATAGATATGTAGTCAAATAAATGTACCTTGTGTACGTGAGAGCCAGAAGGCTAGAGAAATTCATTTATACCTACATATAAATTACCTGTTTAGTTCTGTTATTTTATTGTAGGTGCATTGTTTTCATATAAAATTATAATAATTAATTTATACAAAACATTTTAAAAAGAGTAACACTGCAGTTTTACTGCAGTTTTACCTTTTTGAAGGGGCACCTAGAATCAATTCTATTTTGACGTTCAAAAGTGTCTTTTAATGGCCTACTTGAAATAAATAGACTTAGAAAAATAACTCTGTTTAATTTGAAAATAAAAATCTCATTTGCAGATTTATGACTTCTTTTATACGATTGAAGGACAATAGAAATGAGAAAATGAATGCCAGTAAGTTTTATTACTCGGTAGTTTATTTTAATCCAGTCAATTTTACTGCAGCTTTTATTCTTTAGATCCATTACAGATTGTCATAACGTTCTTCTCTCATTATTTTTTCTTTCAAATTCACTTGAAAAACCTTTGAAATGGAGGCTTATTTGAGTTTTTAGAAAAACTGCATGTCTTATACCCAGAACAGTAAATCCAATTGTGACATTTTAATGTTCCATTTTAAAATTTTAATTCGAATCACTGAAATCACGAACAATATGAAAACGTTTTAACCTAAATCATATCCAGTACAAATCTTACATCGTGTTACATTCACAAAAAGTATTTTATAGGCACGCCACCAGGCACCAAAGGAATTATCATTATAGCCTGAAAACGTGAAAACAGCAATTTTGCTTCAATACAGACATTAGGCTAGATCACTATTCTTTTGAATACATTGAATTTAGGTAACCGAATTTAGGTTCAAATTAGGTGTCATTAATCTTCGCGCAGTTATGAATTTATACGCAGTGTTATAAAATACAATAGACGTAGATATATTTAGTAACCTATTCCGCTTAACTATTCCTCAAGAGCCATAAAAAACCCTGTTAGAAATCGTCACGTGTTTCACCTCTCAACGAGGCATCCTCAGGATGAAGATTGACCAGTCGCGAACCAGAACTCGACGTGTTGCCACAACTGGACGCAGAGTCCACTAATTGAATCAAATATTCAGTATTATTGTTACCAGGTGGCTATATAAGTATGTAAAAAGGTTTTTTTTTGTGTAGTAGTCAGGGTGATGTAACTTGAATCGATAATTTGGACATGGGACTCAAACATAACTGGCGAAATGTGGGTGTACTATTATTATAGGTACACCTGTGGCCAACCCTTCGGGGATCACAGGCTTGATGTTAAGAAGTTACTCTCAAACGTTGTTAATTTATTTCATTGTGCTTGTTATTTAACACATAATATACAGTGAAGGAGCTCGTGTTTAGGTAATAACAGCGGCGCGGGTCGATCCATCAGGTAAAGCTACGCTTGCCAGGGTTGGTACGTGAATGTGTGACCATCTTTACATACCGACACTCCTCCGTGCTTCGGAAAGCACGTTAAGCTGTTGGTCCCGGCTGTCATTCGTGGATCTTTGACAGTCGTTGCGGGTCATCGACTACCAGGTATCGTATTACCCAGTTACTGGGTTGTGGAGGTCAGATAGGCAGTCGCTCCATGTAAAATACTGGTATTCAGCTGCATCCGGTTAGACTGGAAGTCGACCCTCACATAGTTGGGAAAAGGCAGGCAGATTGATACAGCGAAGGAACTTCGTTCCAACCGGGTGTCCCACGATATCTCTCGATATTTTTTATTATTTCTTTTTTATTTATTTTATAAATTACAAGTTCCTTAAAATTAAACAAAGCACGCAATTAGACCTCTAGGGTCTATCTTAGCATGTCGTAGCCTTTCTTTTTTTTTGTTTTAATAATAATAATATAATAATACCATTTATTTCAGGCGACACAGGCCCATAGAAAAATACCTTAACCTAGACAAACATACTTTTTATGAAAAACTTGTGTTAATAAATAAGGCTTAAGACTATGTTAGTAGCACTTCACTTTGCACTAGATTAACTTTGTGCTGTCCTGTGGCACTTGTCCGCGGAAGCGACGAAACACTACGTCCTGCGGCCAAAAGTCTTCTTCCATGACGAGGGGCAGATAACAGTTTGGTACACGCACCACGAACGCCTTGAAGTTGACGTTCCGGTGCGATTCCAGCAACTGCACCCTCGGCGTGTACTTGATCTTCTGGCTCACGTACTCCACGATGTCCTCCGCCTTAGTGGTGTAGTGCAGGCGGGATATGTACACCGGTGTGTTCGGCTTTGCGGCACGCAGGTGCACTGTGGGCTCCGTAGGCGCTTTACCGCAGCGGTTCTTGTTAGTTTGCGATCGGCGCTTCCTCCTTTGCACCATCACGAAACCGTCATCATTATCAGCCCTATTCGTTGCCTTTTCCGGCATGGACTTGATACTTGGAGCGTTTCGGGCACTCGCGGTGACGCTAGCGAAGTCCCTTTGCAGGGGTTTTGCCAGGGCTGCAGACACTGGCAGCGGAACGGGGCGAGGAGTTCGGGCGGCATTGCGTGGAGGAGCTGCGGTGACGGGCGCCGGGCTGCGGGGCGAGAGGGCGGAACGCTCTGCAAGCTCAGCAAACGACGGATGCGCTGGCGGCGAAACTGCTGACGCGGAATTTGACGACGATACATCGAGGCCAGCTCCGCGACACATGTTTACATTAGACGCATCGACTGATGACCTAGTTACCGCCATACTATTGCGCAACTCGCTAAATTCTTTGCGCAAATCGGCGACGGTGTTTTGGGATGCATCTAATCTCGTCAGAACATCTGCAAGGCGAGTCTTCAGAAAGACAATGTCCTTCAGAAGGCTCGTTACATCGACGTGGTCGAAGGTGACGGGAGGAAGCTTGTGAAGCTCTTTCGCCAGAAACGTCGGCACGTCGACCGGGTCGGTCTCCTTGAACAGCGTGATTATGTCTTGCAGGCTTCTCTTAGTCCCGTCACGCCGGCGGGACACCATCTGGTCGCGCTTGTTAAGCACACTGAACAACAACAGCTTGGCAGCAGCTATGTCTTCCTCGCTGAAGTTCGTTGCGCAGATCTGGACAGCGGACACCTCGTCCATCACATCCAGCTTCTGCTGCAGAAACGCCAGCAGCTCATTCGCCACAAGTTCATTGCTCATGGCGAGTAAATTACGAGCGACAGCTTGCGCCGCGCTAGTCAATACACAGAATATACAAACACGTCCGCATTGGAACGCGGCACAAGCGAGACTGCTTTGAGGGTGGTAAATCATTCAATGGCTTCTCCCGCTCTGGGTGGAGCGGAAGGGCGTGTCAGACTTTTACTGACTAAAACCCACCCGTGTTCCTTCAGTTGCCTGTTGTTAAGGTCCCGGTATCCCTTTCGGACTAACCCGCAACCCTGGCAGGAGCATGTCGTAGCCTGATATTTGATCAGTGGGCTATTAACAGTTAAGTTATAATGTTGCTTTATGTAAAGAGATAGATAAGGCGGACTTTATTCGCATTGGCTCTCAGAAATTATTATTACTATAGCAGCGCCCCGCAGTTTCACCCGCATAAGTCTCGATCCCGTGGGAATATCGGGATAAAAAGTATTCCAGGTTAGAAACTATCTGTGTGCCCAATTCCATCCAAATCCGTTCTGTAGTTTTTGCGTGAAAGAGTAACACCATACATCCATCTAGTAGGATAGTATGAAGCAGGATTATAAACCTGTGTTGTCCCAATGTAGGGCAAAAGACTCCCTTCCCTCTAATTGGTGAATTTTGCGTATTCCTGCTCGGACATGCGACAGAGCGGTCAGCCCAGTTCCACTTTAGTCCAGCAGCTGTGTGGTTAGCGTCCGCTATTGTGTTTTCGAACGAAGTATAGATTTCCTAATGCGGTCTGTGAGTTTGAAACCTAGTATACTTCATTCCATAAACCGTTGGTAGACTCTAAGTGCGGACTTTTGACGCTTTGGCAAGAGGCCATGTTTTGGGTGGGAAGAATGCTCATGTCCATGCGTTAAAATTGCTGCAATAAAAATTCCATGACTGCATCTACTATCACTACTATCATGGCAGGAAGGAACTCAACTCTTGGTAAAATGTGGCTGAGCTATAATTATGTACTTAATCTTAAGACCTGTATGTATTACCCATATTTGCGAAATAAAAATTCTGTTCTGTTTTGTTCTATTCAAAAGTCTAAAAACAACGACAACAACGAGTTCTGGAATAAAACAAAATATTTTAAAAACAAAAAACCCGCCTGCAAAAACGCATAACTTAAAACAACCGACTTCAAAAAAAACCCTAAAAAAATGAAAAATAACTTTAATTTCGGAAGTCGGTGTCTTTGCTTTTTAATTTTCGTTTTTTGCCACCGACTTCCGAAATTAAAGTTATTTTTCACTTTTTTAGGGTTTTTTTTGAAGTCGGTTGTTTTTTTTTGTAAAAAGTTTTAATTTTTCACTTTTTAGTGGTGGTACCTACCCCACACAAGTTTCTACCTGCTATGTAAATAACAGTGAAGGAGTCTAATAATTATATCGTCTACATAGACTGTGGGAAAAATACGTAATATTGAAGCTAGCTCAAAAACTACGCAAGCAAACTTAATAAAATTTATATGGGACCATCTCGGGAGTATACCCTTTCGAACTAAAAAAGAATTTTCAAAATCGGTTCACAACCGGCGGAGTAATCGGTGAACATACAAAAAAAAACAATCATCCGAACGTAGTACCTCCTCCTTTTTTGAAGTCGGTAAAAAGAGAAAAACAAGCATTATAATCTGTAGAATTTTGGTGTTACAGGCGGGGAACAAACAAAAGTGACACCATATTTCAGGTTATTGGTTTGTTCCCCGCCTGTAATACCAAAATTCGTACCTTACCGTTACCATACCGTTTAGGCTACAGAGCGTGCCAAAGAAATAGACATACATACATACATACATACTCTCGAAAAACATTACCCTCCTTCTGGAGCAGTCGGGTAGTGAGTAAAATGTACCTGTGTATCTATGTGTGTCTGTGTTTATCTCAACTACTTTCTGACAATTATGTCAGAAAGTAGTTGTCTTGTAGTCTGAAATGAGAAGTTTTGCACCAAGCTGTTGTTAAATAGCCTGGTGCAAAACTTCTCATTTCAGAAACGGACGAATGTTCATCATACATCTTGCTCATCGTGTCGGCAATATTAGATCGTCGTTTTTTTCTCGATTGCTGTAATTTTCATAGTACTGTATTTATCCTTACATATTATAAAACAAAGTCCTCCGCCACGTCTGCCTGTCGTCTGTACGCGATAAACTCAAAAACTACTGCACCGATTTTCATGCTGTTTTCACCAATGGATGGAGTGGTTCTCGAGTAAGGTTTTAGTATATAATAACCGACATCCAGGCGAGCGAAGCCGTAGGCATCAGCTAGTTACTAAACATAAATCAATGCCTTTATGCCTTAATAAATACAGCCGAAGAGTGTCCCCAATTTCTTTTTTTCTAGTACTCATAAAAGTACTCAGTATTGACACCATACTCTCAAAATAATAGTCCATTTCGCTTTTTGTATTCCATTTTACCGGTCGTAATACTAACGAACGACCGCTCGTAAAGGTTTTAGATCGCCGTAGAAATTAAATATTATGGCACTGGCCACAGGTTGCAAGTCAAACGCTTGAAATTACTAAATAATAATACGTAAGCCATACACATTATATTTTATGTAGTACTAAGATCTTTCTAAGGGCCGCCGTTAAATAAAAAAAACAGCCGCACGTGGCGATGGAAGGTCAATCCATGGATCGGTGACGGTCCATTACATATCAAGAGCCCTCGAAAAGCACGGTAAGCTGTTGGTCTCGGATGCCATTTCTAGATCTCAGACAGTCGTTAGGGGTAGTCAGAACCCCTGAAAGTCTGACAACCAGTCTTACCAAGGGGTATCATCAATATTACGCAGTATCTGGGTTGTGGAGGTCATTGGCCGTCGCTACATGTAAAATACTGGTATTCAGCTGCATCCGTTTAGACTGGCAGCCGACCCCAACATAGGGAAGGACTAGGCAAACGATGACTAAGATCTTTTACTTGTCAGTTCACTTGACTTTTTCTAGATACCTTTTTTTTTTCAGGCGGAAACCTAAGCCTTTGGGGATATGACCGGGGAGGGTGGGATTTTTACCTTACTAAAACCACCCTGGTGGTCCATGGAACCGCCGTTATGTCTCAGAAGACCAATTCGAAATCCCCTTTGTATGTACAAAGGTACGCTAAGGTAAGCTGCATTCATGAGAAGACTTAATTCCTTTATGCAAGTTGCTTACACGCTGGTACGACTTAACATTCTGTTAAGTTGTAAAACTAAAATGTAATTATGTAATGCTGACTTGCAAGAATGTCTTTTGATAAAAACATTAGTTTGAAGCAAGCTACAAGCAAGCAACCTACTTTTATACCCGTTTTCAGTAACACTTGTTGACACCTATGTAAATTGAAACAATACAAAAGCGCGCTTTTGGATTTTGAACGCTCGGCTCTGCTCCAAAAGTTGAAAATCGCACGCTTTTATTTACTTAAGCATTAGTGTTAGTGAATTAGCGGACATGAGAGAAGTAATAATTTCGCATACTAGAAAAGTTCTGTTTTTTCCAGGGATCAGTCGAACATCTTTTAAAAGCCATAGTAGGCAAGGCTCGGATACTAGTTAAATTTTAAAACCGGTATGATGTACTTGACGCAAAAACCTTGACATTCAGTTTCGTTCGCATAAACCGGTTTTTTAAACCGGTATTTGGAAGAGTATTATATAAAGGTTTTTCGGATTTACCGGTTTAGAGCAACAAAAACCGGTTTATTCTTCAGTTTTTAATCAGCGTGGCATACTTGCAAATAGTCACAAGTTGCAACGCTTTTACCGAAATGCCGCTTATTGAATAAACCGGTTAATGTAGGTTAAAATAAAGTTCTCTAATTCGCGTTCTTTAGAAAAGTTTGGAGGAAAACTGAAATAAACCGGTTTTAACCGGTAAATGTAAAACCGGTTCCGAGTCTTGATAGTAGGTATCTTCACTTACCTACGTTTTCATAAACTGGCCGTCAAGCTATCCTCAACCTAAAGAAAATTAGACAGCTAAATAACCAAAGAGCCGAAAACACCTGAACTTCTCACCTATATAAGTCTTTCCACTCAAAGTTCAACTCGTAATAATTCCCAATCAAGTTAATTGCCACCATTCAACGGTATTATCAAATGAATTTGTCTTTCCTTAGATCTTTGGCAGACATGCTACTTTTAGTATCCATCGGCGATTTTGCGGATTCATCACGTTGCATCGCTTTTTAGCGAGCTCGGATTACTACAAAATGAAAGTTAAAAAAAATAAAATACCAATGAAAAAAAAAAACATGATGAATGAAATGAACGTTATGAACCATCAAGACATTTTGGTCATCTATTAGATCTTTAATCATTTGTTAAAATAAGAGTAATAAATACAATTACAAATATACAATCTAACACTAACTTAACTAACTATTACTTAACTAATGAAATCCTAACTAACATTAATTAAAACTAACTATACAAATAAACAACTAATATCTAGACATTTTTGAATTTCGAACTTTATTTCGACATTTAAGAACTGACATAAAACCCGATTCTCGTTTGTTAATTTTGTATTAAGAACTTTACTTTAATCAGAATAAAGTTCAAAGTACAATAACTGGCTGAAAGGTCTGGGTTTGGAATACATTTACAGACGGGTTGCGTTTAAGCGCGGTATCAAAATTTTGCATGTTCCGTTGTAGATGCCAACAATTGGCATCCGAATGTATGCGGATTGCAGCGTTTAGCATTGAGCTTCCGAATAGTGACTAAATATCTGATTTCTGAAGCTAAAAAGTATGCGGGGTATTGAACCTATGCCACAACAATCTGCCTAGCCTTTTCCCAACTATGTTGGGGTCAGTTTCCAGTCTTACTAGTAGTACTAGTATTTTACATGGAGCGACTGCCTATTTGACCTCCACAACCCAGCAATTGGGTAATACGATACCCTTTGGTAAGCCTGGTGGTCGACGACCCGCTACGACTGTCAAAGATCCACGAATGACAGCCGGGACCTACGGCTTAATGTACTTTCCGAGGCACGAAGGAGTCTTGGTATGTAAACATGGTCACCCATCCACGGATCAACCCCGGCAAGCGTCGCTTAACTTGATGAATTGACCCAGGGGTAAGACAATTCCATACATTGGCAGATATGGGGATTTTTTTTTCAAAATGCGACATCTGTTTTCGCCATCCTATACAATTAGTTACTTTATGTCACTGCAGATGGCGACACCACAAATATAATTTGTGACAAAAAAATTATTAAATAAATATTAATTTCAACTACTAATCATTTTATTAACACGTATTATAATTATTTGCAAATATTGGTGTAGATTACAAGCCGCGTAATAATTACGATAGCAACACAGCAAATTATTGATTGTCAAAAATTGTCAGGTCACAACAAATATGGCGACTGCTCCTTGCGTGTGCCCTTGTTTGTAGTTTTCGTCCCATATTTTTGTGCTTTTCTTCGTGAAATTAATCCACCGATCCGTGTTGAGTTGAGTCCTCTCCTCCGTAGTGAAGTGAAAGAATTTTCCAAAGTTATTGTGTGAGTTGAGCTTTTAGTTCCTCCGCCATTCTAGTGCAATCGTTTTTTAGCATAAATAAATAAGTAGTTTAAAAAAAAAAGAAAAAAGTGTTTTTCTATGTATCCACTGTGTATCTTTTGAAATTGATGCTTCCTTACTAATTTGCTTGTTTTTAATTTGATAAAGTTTTACTGTGATTTTTTAATAAAGAGAAAATTTAAATTAAGTAAAACTTTGTCATATTAAAAACAAGCAAATTAGTAAGGAAGCTAAAGTATAGGCACTATTGCATAGTAGCACCTATAGCTAGCTATAGCTATACATATCACAAGTTTGTGGATGGCGATAATAGATGGCGCTATTTATCCGATCAATTGACATTAGCGGTCTGCAATAAATTCTGCGAGGGGGCTCTCTATACCCTATATATTACTTTACTCTATGGATTGACCCATGGGGCGGTTGTTACTTAGCCACGAACCCCTTCCGAACAGAGAAAATCTTTGACGCTAAAAGTAGCATGTCTGCCGACCCTTAAAGTGTTAAGACAGAGCTGAGGAAGTTTTAAACTGTCGGCCTAGTTTCTTTAGACCCCATCGTCAACAAGGTCTTAAGGGAAGGACCAAGGCACATTAGCGGGCCAAAGTATGACGTAATTGGTTTAGGCTTCGAAAATTCATGGCTTTGATAGCAGGTACGAGTAATAGAAATTATGAAGGATTTTTTTTGGCAATGATTAAGTAATTTCTCTAAAGGTAAAATTGAATCGTTGTCTACTTACAAAAAAAAAAGAACGGACTTCCAAAAAAAAACACTAAAAAAGTGAAAAATAACTTTAATTTCGGAAGTCCGTGTCTTTGCTTTTCAATTTTCGTTTTTTGCTACCGATTTCCGAAATTAAAGTTATTTTTCACTTTTAAGTGTTTTTTTCGATTCATAATTGGCGGAGTAATCGCGTAACATACACAAAAAAAAAAAAATACAGAAGAAGTGAGAACCTCCTCCTTTTTGAAGAAGTTGGTTAAAAATTGAGAGACCACAATGGTTTATTTATAGTAGGAAACTATTTGCAACAAGGCAGATGTCTGTTTATATTTTACAGTCTTTACATTCCTTCATTTCCAAGCACATCATGTATTATTCAAAACAACCTACTCACAATCATTTTCACAAATGAAATTGACGTTTCAAAACGGTTCCATTTTGTCCCAAAATTTCAGCTAGCCCAACAAAATTACGAAACCCGCTATCTTACACCGTTAATTGTCACACTAGCAATGTTCTGTTTGCCCGAAACGAAATGATCCTTCAGTTATCAGAGGAATTAACAATACGAAGTGATGTCAGCCGAAATAAGGCTTTACATTGTCGCCTCCAAATGTGGTGTGCGAAACAAATTTTGGGGAATTGTTGTAGTTTTGAGCATAGTGCTACTATAATGATAATGATGAGGTGTAACCTACACCTCATCATCAGTTTAGTGGTTTATTCAAGGGTTTTCTTACTAATTTATAAAATGAGCTACCTATCATACAATCCTCAATGAACCTGCCCAGCTTTTTACCAACTATGTTGGGGTCGGCTTCTAGTCTAACCGGATGCAGCTAAATACCAGCATTTTACATGGAGAGACTGCCTATCAGCTGACCTCCACAACCCAGTAACTGCTGGGTAATACGATACCCCTTTGTAAGACTGGTTGTCATAATTTCTGGATCTGGCGCACTAGGCGGCCACGACTTCGACCAATGGTGGTCCATTTTCGGTGACCCGGTCTGCGGCTAGTTGGCCATTGCGACCAAGAGCGCGGTTCGTATCGGTTTTTATAGTTTACCTAGGCGCTGCGACAACTAATCGTGGTCGTGGCCGTCTAGTGCACGAGATCCCTTATGACTATAAGGGATCTCGTGCACTAGACGCCTCCTTGAATACGTGCTTTTGAGACCCTCTTCTCAACATCGCCGCGCGCTGGCGGCAGTGAACGAGGGATGCGGGGACAACGGCGAGTCAGCCGGCCTCACGGCCGATCGCGAGCCCCGTCAAAACGCCAGTCAGCTGCTGCACGCCTCCACACACGGTTGCGCTTGCGCGTTTTATTATTCATAATTATTATTTGTTCTCATAACTTCCTTTAAGAAATAATATATTATAATTATCCACGATTAATAGCTATTGCTATTAGGTACGTGGGCATGCATTATTGGTGGAATGTGGCCTGCTCACCCCTTTGTAAAAGTTATGTAAACTGCCCCGCTGGTCTCGTAGTCGCAAGTGTGACTGCTGATCGTGGGGTCCTGGGTTCGATCCCCGGGTCGGCCAAAGTGTTATTGGGTTATATAAATTACTTGGGTGTTATAGGAATTACTAAGTAACAGCCCGGAGTTTGGAAGTTGGCGGTGTGATACCCCCGTGCTTTGGAAAGCACATTTATACCATTGGTTCTGCGGCTGATCTCTCTCCGGTCGTGTCGAATGGCCGTCTTATCGGACTATGAGAGTGAGGGAAGAGAGAGAGTGCACTTAATTGTGTCTGCGCACACACTTGTGCACTATAATATCTCCCGCGCCGAAGGCTTATCTCCGTTGAGATTGGCCGCCGTGGCCGAAATACGGTCTGGAGAACAGTGGCGGTATCTACATCGCCATATGCAAACGACGCATCAAAGACCTGACGGCACACAAACATCCTGACGTCACATAAATCCTGCATCGCGCAATTAAAGTTCACCGTGCAATGGACATATATACAAGAACCCGACATCAATCGTTGGGCAGTTGCCCGCCAGACACAACACCCGGTCGGAGGATCCTCCCTTTTCTATGGTGGATGAGTGAACTTTACACCCTGTTCCTCATACCCCTAAAGAACTATATATATAAAAGTTATGTAATAACAACAAAAAACAAACACCCATAAAATAATTCCCGTATCCTGGCAACATGCGCAATATAACATTACAACAATAGAATCCCAATTCTACAGAACAGACTTTGAAGCATTGACACTAAAATTGCTTCCCCTGAATTCATAGCATTCAAAGAGACGTAATATTACCCATAACAATACCTTTAACAATCTATACAAAATCTATACCTACAAATAAATGTGATAACGTCCCTATCTGTCTGTTTGTCTCACAATTTGTTTCATGGCTAAACCACTGAACCGTTTAGGATGAACGGCTAATGAGTATTTCAAAAGCATCGGAAGCAGGGTTCGAACTACTGGTAGTAAGGGCTCCAGAGAGGTGAACTTCTTTACAAAACAGGCCGTGTCCGAGAGCACCACGTGCTAAATCAAGCATAAGCATAATTAGCCTATAATTTTACAACTAAATCCCATTGCTGAATCAAGCGCTTTATCTAACTACTTTACGAGATTGAACCTCTTCTGGGGTCCTACCACCACCGCTTACAACAGTATTATTTAAATCTTACTTCAGTGTAGGAAAAAGATGAAGCTCTACAAGACGTATAGCTCCATCTCTTTCCCCACGAAGTTAGATTAATATAATACTGCTGTAAGCGGTGGTGGTAGGCCCCCAGGTGTTGGTTGAGGTTTTTATTTACTATGCTGGGCATAGTACGAGTATAATAATAAATTGGTAGGTACAATGATCGGTCATTGTATATCCCACATAACGACAATCTTTGATATGGACCAGTCTTCATCTTCTTCTAGATCTCAGATAAAGGACACAAAAGAATCCTTTACAAAAATCAACATCCAAAGTGGTGAAACGTGATGTTGAAGTTCATTCGGGAAAAAACGAAATCCACGCAGACAAAGCCACGGGAATTTCTCTAGTTTATTTATATCCAGCCCATTCATCTGTGAACTATAATCACATCATTTATAGAATGAATTCAACCTTCGCATTCTGAAGGACGAATTTAAATGGGGGATGAATATCAAAGCTAGGGCTCATGGGAATCAGTGTCTTTCCATTGCACACGCTTAGGGAGTCGGGTGGTAATGCCTTTTAAGGTAAGCTACAACGCTTGGAAGAACATGGAGACGTAATGTGGGAAATTGGTAAGTGAGTATGTTAATTGGGCACGTGATCGCGACGATAAATTAAAATTAGTGGAGTCTCAGGAGAAGAATTAAAATTAGTGGACTGTATAATATGTATAATGATGTAATGGAAATACAACGGTTAATACAGTATCCTTGTGAAATAAAAACAAAGAGTCTATTGCCCATTGTCCAGTCATGTGTTCAAAGAAAAATACTGAGAGAGACTGGTGCTTATGGTAAGCCGAAGCTTAGATTTCTGTCCACCAGGTCTTCATCCCAAGTCCATGATTACGGTCTTTCGTAAACTAAAACTCTACAATATAAATTAATAACTATCGATAAGTGCCATATAACAGAGGGCCTAGACAAATGACAATCGCATCGAAAGCGTTTCGAATTTCTACAACGACTTTCAACAGGATTGACTTAAGCTTTTCAATAGCTTATGTCAGTCCTATACATTTTTAACCGACTTTAAAAAAAGGAGGAGGTTATCAACTTGTCTGTATTTTTTTTTTTTGTTGCCTCATATCTTTCGACTGGGTGAACCGATTTTGATGATTCTTTTTTTATTTGAAAGCTGGTGCTTCCCGTGTGGTCCAATACAAATTTTATTAACTTTGATTGCGTAGTTTTTGAGTTAGCTTAAATAATTAGGTACGTATTTTTTCCCACTTAGCCTATGTGATGATTACATTATTTGACTCCGTCACTGTTATTTACATAGCAAGTAGTGGTATTCGAATTTGTGTGGGGTAGGTACCACAACTAAAAAGTGAAAAATAACTTTGATTTCGGAAGTCGGTGGCAAAAAACTAAAATTGAAAAGCAAAGACACCGACTTCCGAAATTAAAGTTATTTTTCACTTTTTTTGTGTTTCGGTTGTTTTTTTTGTAAAAAGTTTTTGCATCATCGTTATCGCTGATAGAATGTCACTTTCTTTACCAACAAAATTATTTTCCTCTGACGTTAGCGCCACCAGTCGTTCCGATCTCCTGATACCCTGTGGCTTCCGATTCACAGCGGCCACTACACTTTATAAAAGAACTCGGGGGATGAAACCGGTGAAGTGTAAATTGGTAGCACGTCGAGGTTTCCGCGCCAAATGAAATGCGACTTTTAATGTACTTTCGCATTAACCTTCCGGAGTAAATTCTCTAAATTATGGTGAAAACCGCATTATAACCGTTGCGGAGTGTAGAAGAACAACGCGGTCACACAGACAGACAAAAAGACTTTAATTTTATTATTATAATTATGTATAGATATAATTATACAATGTGGAGACGACAATACAACAATAAATGAAAACACTGGCAATCCTAATGCATAAGAGTATTTTGAAACTATCAAATAAATTCTAACATCGAAATTAAAAAAGTCATTTTTTCAAACAAACTAAATAGTAGTGATGGGCCGACTATGGGATTTGCCGATCTTTGACTAGCTATCGTAACTAAACTATTGGATATATTTGATTAATTTTTTGTATGTAGACTGAGAACCTCATTAGATATACGGAGTTTCATTTTTTGTCGTATTGTGGTCTCCACCTTGTATAGCCGACCCCAACATAGTTGGGAAAATGCTAGGCAGATGATGTATAGACAAAAACCCTGTCCGATCTGTGAGGGTGTTGTTAAGAATTATACTGAGTCAATTTTTTTTTCTTTGTTGAAAAAATAAAAATAAAAATTTTCCGCATTTTTTTTCAATGAGGAATTTTACCGGGTTATTACATGGAGCGCGGGCGGCCGTCGTTTTGTGGGTATCTACAAGTCATAACTTATGACCGTTGTAGAAAATTTTCTAATTCATATTGAAATTGGGGTAATTTTGGTACTAGAAACATGAATTCCAATTGCGATTACTTTTTTATTTTTAAGATATTTTTTATAAATTTCTGGTAATATTGCAGTACCTATGTTCCCCTTTCGGTTCGGATCGGACAGGGTTTTTTTATATTTTGTATATGTATAGTTATCCTTACTAATCCTTACTAATAGGTATTATAAATGCGAAAGTAACTCTGTCTGTCAGTCTGTCGCGCTTTCACGCCAAAACTACTGAACCGATTTAAATGAAATTTGGTACACAGATATTCTGGAGCCTGAGAAAGGACTGCTACTAAACTTTTTATCGACATACCACGCGGGCGAAGCCGCGGGTGGAAGCTAGTATTATTAGAACTATCAAATACAATTCTAAATGACATGATAAATTACGAACCATGCAAAAGGTAATTCAGTCGGCTAACAGACTAGATTACTTAGTACCAACATGAAATCCCAATCACATAGCACAAAGCAAGCCGACAGGTCCATTTTCAAGCTTTACACTAATTATTTCCACAACGCTATCATGTTTACTAATGTATGGAATATGTGAACGGACCTAGAACATTCCATTTGAATAGACACGGAAACTAGGGATGTATGGCGGAAAATTTCCAATATATGCTATATTGGAAATTTTTCGAGAGAATGATGTAGTCATTCGGAAGATTGGCGGTCGGAAGATGTAGGTATTTAGTAAACGAATGAAAGCTTTTGATGTTCATTGGTTTCTTTTTTCTAGGTGGATCCATGAATGGAAATAGGATTGATGAGGCAAAAGTAGGGCCGGTCGCTGTGGCCATGTTTGAAGAGACCTATATCAGATGTTTGAAGAGGCCGATGTATGGGGAACGCTACAGCTGAGCATGAGGTACTGGGCCATCTCGGGTTACTATTGTTATTAGGTTTTTGTATCTGAAGGAGCTCATGGCTAAGTAATAACAGCCGCACGGGTCGATCCATCAGGTTAAGCCACGCTTGCCGAGGTTGGTCTGTGGATGGGTGACCATCTTTACATACCGAGACTCCTCCGTACCTCGGAAAGCACGGTAAGCCGTTGATCTCAGCTGTCATTCGTGGATCTTTGACAGTCGCTACCGGTCGTCAGAAGCCCGAAAGTCTGACAACCAGTGTTACGAAGGGATATTGTATTGCCAGTTACTGGGTTGTGGAGGTGTTGATTTCAGATAGGCAGTCGCTCCGTTTAAAATACTGGTATTCAGCTGCATCTGGTTAGACTGAAAGCCGACCTGGTTGGGAAAAGGGTAGGCAAATGATGATGGGTTTTTGTACCTGGAATTTCTCAGTAGCAGCCTGGAGTCAGCAAAAAGCTAGAGCTTTGTGCCCGGTTGATGGCAATAGACTCATCCCTTATTACATGGGGCTTAAACTGGCGAAATGTAGGAGTACTAAAGGTACATCTCTGTACAACCCTTCGGGGAAACAAGGCCTAAGAGTATTACCATGTATTTTTGATAAAATTAAATGCAATATACTATCTCTTCCTGGGTATGACTTTTTTTTATTTATAAAATCGACTCTTTGGATATTTTTCAAGGATCGATTCCATAGAAAATTAGAAAATGAACAATGAAAGCGCTACAACTTTTGAACACTGGACAGTCAATTAAGAATTTTTCTGTCACACAAAATTAACGAGGCATCCCAAAGGTTGGCAGCTGGCAAATAGTTGGTTGCCAAGTGCCAACCCTGTAGGAACTAATTTCATATCTGTGATCGTAGCCTGAATGCCTCAGTTTCCGCGGAAACCTAATATTGACTTGGTTTACTACGAACAGCAGTGAAAAGTAATTTGTGATAATGGCGCTGGAATCATTTGAATGGGAACCTGTAATGTACATTTTGTGATTGAATTCCTTTATTTACGTTCGACGGTAATTGGAGATGGTAATTTTAAAATTGTGTTTGCTTTCGCAGTGTGATTAACTTTGATGGTATTTGAGCAATTTTTCTTTCCTGACTTTGAAAAATATCATAACTTCAATTTCTCATATTTTAACTAAATAGTTCTGGTGGCATCTACATCGCCTCATGCGAATTACGCATCAAAAACCTGACGTCACACAAAAATCCTGACGTCACATAAATCCTGCATCGCACAATTAGAGTTTACCGCGCTATGGACCCCCTATTCCTAAATAGTTTTAATTCCTTCTGCATATGTGGCTTCCCTGGTACCTCATTAACGCCATTACTATGTACATGTCTATTAACTACTCCCTCATCCTACATCATCCATCCATCCTCATCCTACATGGACCGGTTCTGTGCTTCTCGCATCCAGCGGATTCCATAGCCTTCACAAGGTGCGAGGTTGCGAGGTTACCAACGCTACGCCTTCCGGTACGCGGTCACCACTCCATAAAATTTCGGCCCCATCGGCCTTACGTTCTGCGAGCGAATTTGTCCTGCCCAATTTAAGTTTGACATAATTTGGGCTATGTCTTTACTGAATTCATGACAAAAAATGGTATAAGATGCACGGCTACAACCAAATGCGAAGTCAATCAATCTGCCTAGCCTTTCCCAACTATTTTGGGGTTGGTTTCCTGTCTAACCGGATGCAGCAATACCAGTATTTAACATGGAGTGACTACCTATATGACCTCCACAACCTAGTTACTAGGTACCTAATATGATACCCCTTAGTAGTCAGTCCCCTGGTTGTCAGTCTTTCGGGCTACTGACGACCCGTAACGACTGTCAAAGATCCACGAATGACAGCCGGGAGCATGGTATGTAAAGGTCACCCATGGACGGGCCAACCCCGGCAAGCGTAGCTTAACCTGAAGGCCAATTCTCTAGCTTAAAAAACGTTCACATCCAAGTCGCAATCTGTCGAACTTGTCAAAAATATTGGTAAATTAATAGTAATTTTGACAGATTGCGAATGAGATGCGAATGTGAATGTCGTTAAAAATTACGGGATTTGCCCCTCTGATGGATCGACTTGTGCGGCTGTTATTACTTAGCCACAAACTAAAGGCCAAGTAAACCACAATAATACCTCAAAACATATTATCAAGCATCCAATAACGCAGTCAGTAGTAGAAATACGTAATTTTGGTAGCTGTCGACGTCACAAAGCGCAACATTCGAAATCATCAGTACGGACACAATGCGACTCAACGAGATTGTTATGTATTTTGAACAAGGGTGAGGGCTGAGTGGTGTGTGAAGCGGGTATTGATAGGAAATGTTTGAAAATATGGTTTCTGGTGAAAAACAGGCAGCAAAAATCATTCTTTATGTATAACTAGATTCCGCCCGCGGCTTCGCCCGCGTGGTATGCCGATGTCCTTTCTCAGGTTCTAGACTATCTGTGTACCAAATTTAATTTAAATCCGTTCAGTAGTTTTGGCGTGAAAGCGCAACAGACAGACAGACAGAGTTATTTTCGCATTTATAATATTAGTAAGGATAGTGAAAAAAAACTATAAAAATCATAATATGTTTAGTGTTTCATAGTGTTTGTCACTTTTAGCGCACACATTACGTTACGTTACGGCAATTTAGAACAGATTACAAAAAAAAATCTGATCTTCATGCATTCAGCTAAACTTACGTGTACACTCTCAAAACAGTAGTTGACGTTACTATTGAAGTACAGAGTAGATCTTAACCAACTTATGCATCCCTTGATTGCATTAATTGCAGCTTTTTATAAGCTGGACTTACTAGAAATTGCGTCTAAACGATGAAAGTTTTTTTTTCCAAAAAAAAACGAATTGTCGGCTTATTTATCGTAACGATCTATAATTAGATCTCATCAATGTTCCGTAGTAGACAAACTTATAATAATAATGATAAGGACGGGACAAAAAAATCACATCCTCTCTAGGTTGGTACACCACTAATACTCGCTTTATGTTGTACCCTATGTCTGCTACCTAACAAAACTGCCTTCACATTCCGTGATTCCGCATAATGCGACGCAACTACAATTGTCCTGATATACACGTGCAGGTATAATACACGTGCAATGTTCGATAAACAATATATCTGAGGCGACATGATTGTCTGTACTGAAATTGATATGTTTGAAACAATCACGAATATACTGATTGTAACTAAAACTACCATCTGATTCAGAATTTCTCGATGATGAAAAATGGATTGAATAAAACATTGCAATTGGTAATAGATTCATATCATTTTAATTCGTTGTTATTTGAAAATAATCGAACGAATGGAATTAAAAATGGAATTAAAAATAATTGACAATCGACAATATTCTGAGTTCAGATTGGTGCCTGCCAGGGTTGCGGGTTAGTCCGAAAGAGATACCGGGACCTTGGCAACAGGCAACTGAAGGAACACGGGTGGGTTTTAGTCAGTAAAAGTCTGACACGCCCTTCCGCTCCACCCAGAGCGGGAGAAGTCATTGGATGATTTCCCACCATCAAAAAAAAAAAAAAAAAGATTGGTTAGTAGGTATTAGGATTTAGTTGTTAGTATGGGTTGTAAATTGTCGCGTAAATGTAAATAAGTCGTCTATAATAAAATGAGGGTTTAGGTACGTAATAACGAAAGTGTTGGGGAAGCACGATGACACACATGTAGAATCATAAGTACCTATGTAAACATGTGAAACATATATAGGTTCGATTCCTATAGGAAACCCATTAAATAAAAAGCGAGAACGTAATCTAAAGATATTATATACCTAGATCATGGGTTCGATCCCTATGTCATGCGATTTAAAATGCATAAGGCTCTCATATTTGTGTAAAAATAATTATATAAGAAATAAAGCACTCAAGTGCCATGTAGAATGTTTAAATGAAGAAAAATGAGCTTAGCTCTCATTATTCTAACAATGTAGCCTTATAAACTAGTGTATTTACCTTCTGGGAATCATAATTCCATACGAAAATATGTTAAAAGTACAAATTACCTTTATATACTGACAAAAATGTTAATAACTTTTTATGTAAAGGAGATACACTATTTTAATCAATCGCAATCACTTAGTTAGGTCAAAATACCTTAGAATGAGTACTTTACATAATGTAAATAGGACGCGATGTACAGTTTGCGAACAATTCTATTGTTCTTTAATGTAAACAGTATTATATATCAAGATAACTGCGTAGTATCTCTTCCCCGCGTCCCTTTCACTACCCCCGGCACGCCCAAATCCGGCGGTACCCCGCAGACACCCGATCCCCTGCATCACCCCCTGTCTAATCGAGGTGTCTAGAATAATTGGTTGTATATTAAAGTTTAGTACGTGACTCACACGCAACTTGTGCGTATGTGACAAGTTTACTAATATCCAGACTCTGGAAAATTCGAGGCAATCGTCATTTCCTGGTCAGTGAATCGTCACTCATTCGTCTCTGAATCTCCAACGAAGTAGCACCTTTGTCGCGTTCCGTGTTCTGCTGCTTCGTATCGCGCTCAGTTTTTAGGACATCTAGTTTTCTCTAGATTTAGTTCCATAGTTTATATTATTTCGTTATTCCGTGTTAAATCGTAGTTTGTTTTCTTGTAATAGTTATAGTCATAGTGTTAAGTTTTGATGTACACTTTTGTGACATAATTGTGATTATCGTGTAACGTGTGATGCAATATACATATTAAGCTGACAAGTGGTTTTTTTGGTGAATAAAGCCTTCCGACACCCCCGCCTAACAGACTGAGCTCTCGTCTGCTACATTTTGGTCCTTCAGTCGCCGGATAAGGTCGTAGCAACCATGAGTCAGAAGAGCAGCATCACGACTAGAAGCAAACTACGGAGGTTGGCAGAGGAACAAAGTGCTCGTCGCCGTGAAGAAATTGTGTCGGACTCCGGTATGCAGTCTGAACGAGTGCCGGGTTCGCCATCCGTCGCGCCGACTATGGCGTCGACGTCTGCCCTCAATATCCCTCTGACGGGTGGTCGAGTGATCGACTACAGTGCTAGAAGTACGTCAGAGGGACCCCTGGGAGGACAGGCGCCTGGAAGAGGTCGCCATACGTCGCCACGGAGCAGAGCGTCTTCTAAGAATAGCCGCAAGAGCGTCGAGCACATTAAGAAGCGCATCGAATATGAAGCTGAGCGTGAGCTAGTAAAGCTCAAGGAAAACCTCCTAAAGAAAAGGATGGAAGCTGACATAGCTGAAATTGAAGCAGCTGCTGAAAGTGACGATTCAGCATCGGACGTGGGTACAGCACAACGAGTGGAGCAATGGATCGACACTACGCCTCAAGCTGATAACAGGGAAACAGTGCGTGTGTCTAGCCCGGTGTTGTGCGATAAGGATGCAGTGCCTAGTGATAAGGATGCAGTGTTGTGTACCCCGTCCGTGGGGCGCGGGCCTACTGGAATGGCCGCGCCTCGCAACATAGCTGGGAATCGCCAAAATGTGAGTACGCTTACCGATTACCGTAATAATATTGTGTCGCATGTGTTAGGGACGCCTGTGCCGGTACCGTTTTCGAATACAACGGTACCAATGACACAGGCGCGCACGCCAGTCTGTGAAAAGGTTTCATTCCGTCTGCCCGCGACGTACCCTGTGACTACCACGCCGGCCGCAGGTGCACCTTCCGGTTCGACCCGGGAGTCGGATGCACGGCGGACAACATACGGGGTGGGTGAAAGAGAGTCACGAAGGGAGGCGTCAGGCGACAGAGACAGCAAGATAGACCGACTGGCTGATGCAATTACAAGCATGGCGCGACCACGGTCGGTACCTAGACAGGCATATGAATTGCCTAATTTTAGTGGCGACCCAGCTGATTGGATATCTTATAAGAATATGTATTGGGACACGACTGAAATGTATAACTTTAGGTCATTTGAGAATCTAGCTCGACTCAAAACTTCATTGCATGGCGAGGCTAAAACATCGGTAGAAGACTTATTGCGGTCGGGAACGGATCCCAACGATATTATGCGTGCTCTAGAAGAAGAATACGGGCATCCGACACTCATATTACAGAGTGTTCTAAAAAAGATTAGAGACCTACCGCGTATAACGGAAAGCGGTCGTGAAATAAGAAAATTTGCATCGACGATAAAAAATGTCGTGTCCCTGCTTAGGAATATTAGAGCTGACGGCTATTTAAATAACCCGCAATTGGTTGGTGAAATATTAAACAAATTGACACCAATACAGCGGGCTCAGTATGGAGATTTCGCGATGGGGTTAGAAAGCGTGCAGGGGGTGGACTTACGGGTGTCTCCAGATTTATCTATTATATCTCAATTCTTAAATCACATTAACCGTACCACGTCTTATTACGCTCAGGCGAATATGTTCGAACCCGGTCCATCTAAACCCCCGGTAAGGCAACAGAAGCCAGTCGCGCGCCCTTTCAATAGTAGAGTACCGTCGGCTCAGAAAGTCAATATTCAAAGCGATGAATCTACGGTACCGGCAGAGTGTGTCGTTTGCCACAAGGAACACACAATTGAAAACTGCGATACATTCGGTAGATTAAGCGTACCAGATAGATGGGCTACGATTAAAGCCAAGAACACGTGTTTTAAATGTCTAATAAGAAAACACCCTAAGAGGTTTTGCCGCGCAAAACGTTGTGACAAGTGTGGATATAGCCACCACTCGTTGTTGCATGCTGATAAAGCATCGGGCTCAAACAATAGTAGCAAGCCGGTCAAAGAAAAGACCGAAAGCGTCACTAATATAGGTGAATGGAGAGCGACGGCTATCCTGAAAATCGTGCCAGTAACAATAACTGATGACAAACAAATTGAATGTAATTGTTACGCATTACTGGATGACGGCGCGACAGTCTCACTTATAGACAGCTCAATCGCTGCTAACTTAGAAGGCCCGCGCATCCCGCTCACTTTAAAGACGGCGGGTGGCTACGGGGTCAGCGATTTGACCTCAAGGGCCGTAGAGGTCAACATTAGAGGGCCGAACGGACTGCAACATAAAATCAAATGCCGAACCATGTATAATATGAACCTGCCTACACAAACGGTGTCCGCTGCCATGCTGAGCGACAATGCCCACCTTCGTGACTTGGGTTGCGAAGAGATGAGGGGCGCTAAGCCGCTGCTGCTACTGGGGCAGGACAATTGGCAGCTGTTGGTCAGCCAGGACATTCGCCAAGGGCGATCCGGTAAGCCGGTTGCCTCACTGACCAAATTAGGTTGGGTGGTTCATGGGCCATTTGATAGTAATAATAATAATAATGGTGAACAATCCATTAATTGTATGGCAGTCTCCCTCCCTGACCTGCATGATCTAGTCAAAGCGCAATTTGAACTAGAAGCGATCGGTATATCGCAGAACGCTCGTAAACATAAAGAAAATGAAAGAGCGCTAAAAGTATTAGATGATACCAGTAGACGCGTATCAAATGGTAGTCAATGGGAAGTAGGGTTGCTATGGAAGCACGACCAGATAGAGCTACCTAATAACTACCATCAGGCCCGGCAACGGTTACACGGTATCGAAAGACGCATGCGAAAGGATGCCGGTTACGCGGAAGCTTATTCAAAGCAAATAGACCGGCTCCTAGAGGAAGGCTATGCAAGGAAGTTGGAAGGGGAAATGGATCAAACACCAATTTGGTACTTACCACACTTTGGTGTGGTGAACCCAAACAAACCCGGTAAACTTCGCCTAGTCTTTGACGCAGCCGCTGCGTCTCACGGTACGTGCCTGAATGATAATTTATTGACCGGACCGGACCTATTAAACTCACTTCCAGGCATTCTAATTAGATTCCGAATAGGTCCAATAGGATTCACAGGGGACATTGCGGACCTGTTTATGCGAATTAGAATAAGGGCCGAGGATCGAGGCGCACAATTATTTTTATGGAGAGGCGCGGATCAGACCCGAGAGCCGAGCGTGTTCGCAATGAACTCGATGATTTTTGGAGCAACCTCATCTCCGACAACGGCAATTTACATATTGAATAAGAATGCCAGTGAGTTTGAGGATAAGTATCCAGAGGCCGTAGAGGCCATTAGAAGCAAACACTATATGGACGATTATTTAGACAGTGCTTGGACAGAGCAGCAAGCTAATAAGCTTATAGAGGAAGTGACCCATATTCACGCGTCCGGTGGATTTAATATACGGGGGTGGGTCACCAACTCATCAGAACTGATGAATAAGCTCAAAGTAGACATGCCAGAAAAGGTGGCCCTCGAGAAGGGTCTAGGCATTATGGAAAGAACGCTAGGGTTAATTTGGGCACCTAAAGAGGATGAGTTAGGTTTTGACCTATCTTTTAAAAGACTACCCGAAAACATAAAGAACGGTAGCATAGTGCCTACTAAACGTCAATTCTTGAGCTTCATTATGTCGATTTATGACCCTTTAGGGTTTCTGTATCCGTGTATAATCCAGTCTAGGATACTAATGCAGGCGATTTGGAAGTCGGGGATTCAATGGGATGAACCATTGAAAGACAAGGACGCCAAGGTATGGTTCGCCTGGCTCAATAATTTGGAGAAGTTGCAAGAGGTAAAAATACCACGTTGGTATGGGCTTGACCTTCGTGACCTTGAACTTCATGTGTTCGGCGACGCTAGCGAGCTAGCCTACGCAGCCGTAGCGTATTTAGTGGGATATGACGCCACCGGGAATAGGGAGGTTGTCATGCTAGCCGGAAAAGCCCGGGTTGCACCACAAAAAGTGGTTTCAATCCCTCGTCTCGAGTTGCAAGCGGCCCTGTTAGCTTGCCGACTTGCAAACACGATGGAGACCGAACTAGGGCTACCTATTAAATGTAAAACGTACTGGACCGACAGTAAGACGGTCCTCAAATGGATAAATTCTGATGCCCAGGAATTCCAACGATTTGTGTCCCATAGATTGGCGGAGATAGATAAACTATCGGACCGAGGCAATTGGCGCTGGGTACCCTCGGAGGAGAACCCTGCAGACAAAGCGACCCGATTGTCTTGGCCCGATAGCCACGCAGCATGGCTGCGTGGCCCCTTGTTTCTTTGTGATCCACAGGAGCGGTGGCCGGTGTGTCGCGAGGCTGAGGCGGCGGAGGCGGACCTCGAGCGCATTCAGCGGGTCCACGCTACAGCTGAGCCAGCAGCACCACTCCTCCAGTACGAGCGCTACTCGTCGTGGGTACGAGTACGGCGCGTCATGGCGCGAGTCCTGATATTCATCGGCCGATGTCGCAAGCGTCGGTCGTCTCCAGAGATGCAGCGGCGCGACATAGAAGAAGCGCACAACCATCTCATGAGGTTGTGCCAGGAAGACAGCTTTAAGAACGAGCGGGCCGCCATCCTTAAAGGCTTGCCCGTTCCCAAGAACAGTAATATTAAAGTTTTAGATCCAATGATCACAGACGACGGGCTGCTACGGGTCAGGGGACGCCTGAGTGCCTGCGAGGTGCTCACTTTCGAAGAGAGGCATCCCATTATATTAGATGGTCGTCACCCTCTGACCCGAAAACTCATACGCCTACTATCATGGGCTGGCCCTACATGCCAACCATGAGACCGTCGTAAACAACTTAAGGGAAAAATATTGGGTAACAAAAGTAAGGACCTCTGTTAAGGCTGTGGTCGCTAATTGCCAATTGTGTAAAACTTCCAGAGCAAGGCCGGCACCACCCAAAATGGGTGACCTACCACTCGCGAGAGTGACGACGTCCAGACGAGCCTTCGTCCGAGTGGGCGTGGACTACTTCGGCCCGATGGAGGTGGCGATTGGGCGGCGCCGCGAGAAGAGGTGGGGTGCCCTATTCACCTGCCTCACAACGCGCGCCGTTCACCTTGAACTGGCCGCCTCGCTGAGCGCCGATTCGGCGATACTCGCCCTGCGGCGCCTCATTGCGCGCCGCGGGCAGCCGGCGCACATGTACTCTGACCAGGGTACAAATTTCATCGGGGCCAACTCCGAGCTCCGAGCAGCCCTGAAAGACCTAAACCAGGGTCAAATCAGGGCCGAAGCCATCAACCGCGGCATCGAGTGGCACTTCAATCCCCCGGCAGCCCCACACATGGGTGGCTGCTGGGAAAGGCTCGTGCGTTCAGTAAAAAACGCCCTTCGCAGCACGCTCAAGGAACGTGCACCACGTGAGGAGGTCCTATATACCCTCCTCACCGAGGCCGAGCTGATCATCAACAGCCGGCCTCTGAGCTACGTCCACGACGATCACGACCAGCCCATGGTCCTGACTCCCAATCATCTGCTCCTGGGCACGGCGTCCGGGAGCACTCCGTTCGCGCCAGCAGACGACGAGGACGTCGACTCCCGACGGCAGTGGCGGCGCGTAAGCGCGCTCGCCGACATGTTCTGGCGGCGCTGGCTGAGGGAGTATCTCCCAACTCTACAAAGAAGAGAAAAGTGGGCAAACAATGTGCCAAATGTGCGAGTTGGTGATATCGTAGTGATCGCGGACAATAACAAAGAACGCAGTGCGTGGGCCAAAGGAGTGATTAAAGCAGTGTACAACGGCAACGATGGCATCGTTCGTGTCGTCGATGTAAAGACAATAAGTGGGGTCCTGCGTCGGCCCGTAGCAAAGATCGTCGTGCTTCCCACCGACCAGGATGTAATGCGGTGGAACCCTGTTACAGGGGGTGGAATGTTGGGGAAGCACGATGACACACATGTAGAATCATAAGTACCTATGTAAACATGTGAAACATATATAGGTTCGATTCCTATAGGAAACCCATTAAATAAAAAGCGAGAACGTAATCTAAAGATATTATATACCTAGATCATGGGTTCGATCCCTATGTCATGCGATTTAAAATGCATAAGGCTCTCATATTTGTGTAAAAATAATTATATAAGAAATAAAGCACTCAAGTGCCATGTAGAATGTTTAAATGAAGAAAAATGAGCTTAGCTCTCATTATTCTAACAATGTAGCCTTATATACTAGTGTATTTACCTTCTGGGAATCATAATTCCATACGAAAATATGTTAAAAGTACAAATTACCTTTATATACTGACAAAAATGTTAATAACTTTTTATGTAAAGGAGATACACTATTTTAATCAATCGCAATCACTTAGTTAGGTCAAAATACCTTAGAATGAGTACTTTACATAATGTAAATAGGACGCGATGTACAGTTTGCGAACAATTCTATTGTTCTTTAATGTAAACAGTATTATATATCAAGATAACTGCGTAGTATCTCTTCCCCGCGTCCCTTTCACTACCCCCGGCACGCCCAAATCCGGCGGTACCCCGCAGACACCCGATCCCCTGCATCACCCCCTGTCTAATCGAGGTGTCTAGAATAATTGGTTGTATATTAAAGTTTAGTACGTGACTCACACGCAACTTGTGCGTATGTGACAAGTTTACTAATATCCAGACTCTGGAAAATTCGAGGCAATCGTCATTTCCTGGTCAGTGAATCGTCACTCATTCGTCTCTGAATCTCCAACGAAGTAGCACCTTTGTCGCGTTCCGTGTTCTGCTGCTTCGTATCGCGCTCAGTTTTTAGGACATCTAGTTTTCTCTAGATTTAGTTCCATAGTTTATATTATTTCGTTATTCCGTGTTAAATCGTAGTTTGTTTTCTTGTAATAGTTATAGTCATAGTGTTAAGTTTTGATGTACACTTTTGTGACATAATTGTTATTATCGTGTAACGTGTGATGCAATATACATATTAAGCTGACAAGTGGTTTTTTTGGTGAATAAAGCCTTCCGACACCCCCGCCTAACAGACTGAGCTCTCGTCTGCTACAGAAAGTCTTAAGAAGAAGAGAAATGATGTACTATACACAGGTAGGCAACGGTAGTTCAAAAATATTTGTAAACTGAATTTGTGTAGCTTCCCGATCCTAAGAAGCGAGACAATATATCAAGTTAATGTAAAGAAGAGGCTCTATTCAGTAACGAACTATTGAAGAAAAGGACCTAGTTCATTAAATGAAAATTGTACGATATTTTTAGTCTTTATAAATTATCACAGGTAAAATTGACTTAACCCACGTAAAACCAAAAGCAAAGCTTAGTATCGAACAGAGCTTTTAATTACAAACCTTTGTTTGTTAATTAATATAATAAAACCTTTTGTTTCTCTGATTGTGGCTAGTATAATAATGCAGTTCATTATATTGTTGGTTAAATAAATACTACAAAATAAATAAGTAAAGAAGACCGGCTCAATATGATATTGGCGTGTGCGTGACATATAGCAAATAATTTAATGTAATGTTTTGTTCTGCGTAATGTTAATTATTTTGCATACTATTGTATATAATCAAGTTCTTCTAACTGAATAGACAGCTGAGCTGCTGGGGAGTTTGTTGCGCAACTCTTCTTCCCACTAAGAAGTGTTGAAAGGCGGGCGTTTTGGGGGACTGACTTATGTAATTTTGACGTTTAGAAAGCGCTGATTCTCAGTCTAGTTTGAATAAAATGAATTTCGGTTTTGTACGAGTGAAAATTCATCGACACCTGACATGCTGCACGTACGTACCGCAAGAGCAAGAGCATTCGCGACTGTCATTTGTTTGAGATCGCTGTGCATACGCGTCTATGTGTGCGTACGCCTGTTTTAGCTCGTTGTATGGAACCGACCTTCTGTATCTCTCTATTTATTGTATACGATGTCGTAAGCCATTCATGTATTAAAACCACAGATTAAATAGCTAATTAAAACTTTCATTTTAATCATTTTATAGTTTACTGACTTCAACATTAACCACATTGAAATCTAGAATAAAATTATTGTAATAATGATTTTAATGCTTTTGTTTTGTTGCCGAAACAAATACGTTAACAATGTAAAATGGTGATTTTATAATTATGCAAATATTATGTGCACACTAAAGAGCTATTAAAACTAATACTTTGTATTTAGCTTTTAGACTTTCAATATTAACATAACATATACATCACGCCTGTATTCCCCGAAGGGTTGGACAGAGTTGTACCTATTAGTACACCCACATTTTATTTATTTATTTAATTCAAGCAACAGGACTCATAGTGTTAGTAAAACATTAACACAGAAACAATATGTAACATAACTGCTGCAAGGTGACAGGCCCAGTCGATACCTTACAGCAGTGGCTCACAAACGCACAATCTAGCATGTTTGTTACCATAGACAAGATGCTGTTGGTGCTGCCCTGCACCAGGGACTTACCAGGGATGCGCACAGCTTCCGCATCACAGTGTAGAAGCAGTCAACGCGATTTTGCCAGTTATGTTTGAGTCCCGTGTAATAAGAGGCGAGCCTATTGCCATCAAATGGCCACAATATCAATATTAATGTTAAAGCAGGCCAAAAGACGTATTTTTTTTTAATAACATTGAGATATATCTAATATAATAAGGAACCCATAAAGATTTTACGTATAAAAATTATAAAGATCTTGATCACATGATTTTTGTTGGCCTATTTATAGTGACCCACTTCTGGTCATAGCTTTCATCCCCATTTGATCACAATAAAAAGAAGCCTTAAATATTGTACCATTATTTTTTTTTCCATTTATTTCATTCTTTATTTTTATTTTTAGGGAGCTTTTGTTGTCAAATGGATGGACTAGCGAAGGTCTCAAAACATACCCCTCTTTTTGCAAATATGGAAAGAGCTTTTTTTATGCGCTGACGACGCGCATTCCGTGGAACGCGCGTGTAAAAAACGCCGTATCCCCTTAAACCCGACGCCCCTACCCCCGGACCCTAATAAGCGACGTCGCCTTCAACCAGCCCTAAAGTCAAAGACCCCATAACTCTTTAAAAGAAACAAAACTAACTCCAACTCAAATAAAGCAATTTCAACCGTAGTCCAATTTACCATCGAACAGGTTAGATTTGTGTAAAATTTTGCAATATGAGTATCAATGTTTAACGGCAGTAGGTCACGACACGTCTGTGTACCAGATGTTACAACCGCAGTGATATCATGATTGTATACACACTGTTTACTAGGATGTGCAACGAATGTGTTCGGAGGAGCAGTTGGGTGGAAGCCAAATGTGTTAGGCGGTGTTGTCGTAAGTTTTGAGAGTTTTATGGTGCTATGAGTGAGGGTTACAGCTGTTTTGATCTTTTTAACATTAGAAATGTTTTTTTTTTGCAACGGTTTTGTGTTTTTTTGTAGCGATTAATATCGAATTCGAATTATATATTAATTAAAAAAAAAAAAAAAAATCGAATATCGAATTTTCCCAAGGATTGGCCTTTTTTTATTTTTGAGGTTGGGAAATCATCGAATGACACTTCTCCCGCTCTGGGTGGAGCGCGAGGGCGTGTCAGACTTTTACTGACTAAAACCCACCCGTGTTCCTTCAGTTGCCTGTTGCCAAGGGTCCCGGTATCCCTTTCGGACTTTCCCGCAAACCTGGCAGGGCCAAGGTTTGGCCTAGCGTAGGATACTTATCTACTTCTTTTTTTTACTTTCTTTTTCCTGCCCTTCTTCTATGCTATTTGGGATCGACGTCAAATGTATGTTTTCATCTCTTGAGTTCTTTTTCCTGAAACAGGTAGGTACCTACTTATTCCGATCGGTTTTTATTATTTGGGTTCGGTTTGAAACCTATGTAACTTTTTCAACGTCAATCGGTTCAATGTAAGATGAAAGAGAATCATAAATTACAAAAAAAAAAACAACTACTTACAAAAAATACACTATAAAGTCAATGATATTATATTAACAGGGGGCTTACCATGAACTCTTATAGCAGGTCAATTTTCGACGGAAAGTGAACTGTCGGGCTATTTTGTACCGTGAACATGTCAAATAACAGGCAAGCCAGCGATCACGTGACTAAAGCCGGTCAGTGGTCACGTGACAACATTTCACTGGTCTGACCTGCGTTGAGCTGTACCATCAAGTCCTTTTTGACATGTAAACACTCGACTACTGAACTGCCCTGCAGTCATATTAAGCAGGCGTGTAAAACTTACTTTTAGTGAACTGTTTTCTTTAGTTTCGAATAAAATACGTAAGTAGGTACATGTTCATTTGTGAATATGTACTCTGATAATGATCTCTAGATTACAGTGGTAGTAATAATTATACTTCGTCTAACGAGGTTACTGAGAAATACGATCATAACTTTAAAAAATGTTTAGTGAGTAGGCCAACCTTCATCGGTATTTGTAGTTTAGTAAAATAGTGCACTGTTCCGTAATGTATAGTAGTTACCTGGGAACGTGGGAATGTATGAACGTAGGAATGTATAATAGGAACGTAGGGTGTTTTAAACGGTTATTGAAAGCAAAAATCACATTATGTAAACAAAGCATTTTTATTACTGTAAGTATCAATTTCAACGTCGGACGGCTTCGAAGTAGATAATATTTCATCTAAAAAAGATGCAGGTTGCTCCTCCAGGCTCCACCTCTCATCTTTGTACGACGTGCATTTGATACAAAAGCGTTCACCGCACATCTGTAGCTTCGGACTATGTCTTCGCACATTGCGTTGGAATCTCACAGAACAAATAACACAACATCCATCTGGAGTAAATGCTGTACCATCTTGAAGATTTCATATTAATTATAATTCTTCAATAACACACAGGAAAAAAAGAAATATATGAAATTGATGCAATTCGAAAGAAACTGAAAAAATTAAATAATGAAGTGTTGTTGTCCCTTGACTTGACTTGTCTTTCTGACAGTGTCAGATAGTGATGCGGCTAAATTTTGTTTATCTCGTTACTGCAGTGTATATAATAAAAACTCGATTTCATTTTCTCTCAAGGTACCAAAATACTATGTTGTGTAGAGTCAAAGAGTTTTAATAAGAGTGATACTTTCACTCTATGTACTGTGGGTTAATGATTTCTGTTGATAACTTGTAATTTGTCATTAAAATCATCATCGTATCATCATTGATTATCAGATTGAGAGTGGAATGTGGAGAAAGCGCTTTTTACAAAGTCGAACAAAGCCAATCTTACCCGAATGTCACTGACTTAAACCCCGTACCAATATGGAACGGTTGTTGTATTTTGGATCGGGTTATGATTCTTTTCTCTGTTTTTTTTGTGTGCGTTTCAAGCGTGCGAAGCTGTTGGAAACCTCCCTCTAGTCTGCCCTCTACTCAATTCAAGTTGAATCTAAGGTAGTTCCTTAGATTCAACTTGAATTGAGTACTTGAATTACATAATCGGAACAATCGAGTGCCTGACCGTTAGTGACTAAGTAACATCACTAGAGTCAAACTGACAAGCAATCAAAAACTATAATTTTTTATACTTAATGGCTAGGATAGTCGTTCGAAAATAGCAATAACTTTGGTATTTTTCAAGATTATTTTCATAAGTATCTAAAAGGGTCTCCAGTGTCATAATCGTGTTAAATAAGATATTTTGTTAAGAAACATAGTTTTTTTTAGAATTCTCTTGATCATTATAAACTGTTATTCAATTAATTTAATCTAATTCTTTAAAACCGTAAAACCGGTAACATTGCGAAAAAGTATTTCCGAACGTTTGTTTATAATATGGCGTACCGGTCAACGGTTACGTAGCAGATCTGAAGTTGATACATTGTAGGTCAGACGGAAATGCTCATGGTACAAATAGAAAACCTGTCAGGTTAGCCTGCTAAGTTGACCTGTCATGTACTTGGCAAGTATTTTAAAAGTTGATGGTAGGACCCCTGATATGTTATACACTCACAAAACAACCGAAAAAAGTGTTCCGCGCAGCAGCGGCACACATACGAGTACCCACATTTCATTCATTTTACATTTCACTACAAGTAAAAACGTTACTATTGGAATGTTTTCGAGTCTTCACGATTGCACGCTTATAACATATCTGTTAATATAATAATTATTGTATAAAGTGGAAAAAAACTTTAATTTCGGAAGTCGGTGTCTTTGGTTTATTGCCACCGACCTCCGAAATTAAAGTTATTTTTCAGTTTGTAGTGCTTTTTTGGGAAGCCAACAGACTTATTTTTTTTTGGTAAAAAGTTTTAATTTTTAATTTTTTTGTGGTACCTACCCCACACAATACCAGTCAGTTGACAGTCGAATTGAGAACGTCCACCTTTTTGAAGCCGTTTAAAAACCGGAGTTCATAATTCGAAAACCTAGAGAAGTAACAAACAAACGTTATTTATTAAGAAATAGCATTTGAAGCTCTTGCTCTGCATTGTTCACAGCTAATCCACAGCTACCGTCAAATCGCTAGCACTCTAAAAGCCACTAACCCCATCACTTTTATCGTATCAATCAACATTACGTCTCCGCTTTCCATTACCGCAGTCAGTGTGTCATTCAGCAACAAAATTCCGTTCAGGCATAGCATGCTTGTAATTTGAGTCCAAATGTTGCTATTTTGATGTTTTGCGATGAGAATAATTTCGCACTGGAAACACGTAGGTTATATTGAAGCGTATTTTGGCGTGAGAGAGCAGTTTTCAGTGAACATTTATGGCGAGACATAGTATGACTTATAGCCTTTTTTATAGTTGTCGGCGCATCCGTGGTGCGACATCAGCATGCTTGGTATACGTGGTACCGAAAGCTTACCGAGCGCCTATTATTTTAATTGTGCGTTCCTGATTAGCACAGTATGCGCAGGAGTGGCGCGGTACAGATTCAGATTTTCGGCGGTCTCGGCATGCATGTCCAGTGGACGCTCTGCATTCTGCGGAGTCGGAGGCATAACAAACTAAAGTACATAAATATTTTCATCACTCGAACTCGAAGACGACATTATTTCGTGACGGCACAAGCGGCTCAGAGGGCCTAGACAAGTGACAATCGCTTCGAAAGCGTTTCGTATTTCTACAACGACTTCCAACAGGATTGACAGGTTTTCGGTAGCATAAGACAATCCAATACTTTTTTGACTTTTCATCATCGTTTTCACTGACAGTATGGTAGTTTGTTTTGGTTTCATTTCAAACTTGGAAGCTTGGAATCTTAGTTTCAAATTGCACGGGTTGGAAATCACCAACAAAATAGTTTTATATTCCTTACAAAAAGTAACGAGAGAATCTAATAGCATCATTATTTTTGGACGAATACATGCTATAATAGCGTTATTCCTAACAAAAACACGTTTTTTAAGCTTTTTATTTCATGTCATTCCTTTCGACTGAAAGTGTTTCGTTTAGTTAGCCGAGGTATTCAGCTTCATTACCTCCAATTTCCTTTCCTAAAATATTTAGCTTAAAGACTAGTGCAGTAATTAGAGCATAATAGCGTTACAAGTCGCTCGAACTCACACATGTAAACATTCAACCGAACCAAATCGGCGAACATTCTCATTGGCCCCATTTTGCATTCGCGTTCCTCTCAAATTCACTTCTTTGAACCTAATTTAGACTTTATTTCCTTATTATAAGGTGGTCTATGAGTGATTTCGTTGGTAGATATAAGGTTGCAAATCGAAACTGAACCCAAGTCTGCCAAATTGTTTCTTGAATGTCTTAATGGCGAGGATTCTACGTCAGCCAAATGAAGTGGAAGATTTTACATCTTTGAATCGAATGGAATACGGAATGAGGGGTTTTATTGTGAAGAAAAAACGGGACGTGTGTGTTGTTATCCGAAAGATTTGTGGGCATTCGTCTTTTGTCTCTGTATTTGGGGGAAATTTTTTTTTTTGTTTTTTTATCTGAGGTTGAACGTCCTATATGTATTTGTGGGAAGAGTTGTGAAGTGATAAGGGATGTGTTCAGATGAGTCAAAGTACAGCGTATTTACTATCCAGATTTCTACTTCATTTTTAGGGTTCCGTACCCAAAGGGTAAAACGGGCTCCTATTACAAAGGCTCCGTCCGTCCGTCTGTCACCAGGCTGTATCTCATGAACCGTGATAGTTAGACAGTTGTGATATGTTTATTTCTGTTTGCCGCTTTAACAACAAATACTAAAAAAAGAATAAAATAAATATTTAAGGGCTTTTTTGAGTTTGGGAAATCATCAAATGTCTTCTCCAGCTCTGGGCGTAGCGGAAGGGCATGTCAGATTTTTACTGACTAAAACCCACCCGTGTTCCTTCAGTTGCCTGTTGCCAAGGGTTCCGGTATCCCTTTCGGACTTTCCCGCAACCCTGAAGTTAGTGAAAGAAAGAAAAAGTTAGTGTAGAATTGGGAACATTGAGGAACCTTAGACACAGCTGCTGGTTAGGGAGTGGTATAGATGTATGTACTCAGTCAAATAAATGAGTCTGGCAGTTAATTGATTCAGGCGTGACTTTGCGCAAATCCATTATAAAATACAATAGACGTAGATTAATATTTAGTAACCTCCGCTTAACTATTTATCAAGAGTCAACAAACTTGGCAACACGTCGTGTTCGGGTTCGCGACTGGTCAATCGTCATCCTGAGGATGCCTCATTGAGAGGTGAAACACGTGTCGATTTTTACAGGGTTTTTTATGACTCTTGAGGAATAGTTAAGCGGAATAGTTTACTAAATATATCTAAATCTATTGTATTTGTTAATGAGTCTGTCGTTAAAATTACGTCAATCAAATCTTGTCATTTGAGCTTCCAACTTCCAAATCAGCTATATCTTTGTATGAGTTATGAATGAACTACCACCATTCTATATTACCCTTAAAATAATAATGACCCTAACGTTATAATTTATTCTATTAATTCCCATTGTATGTTTGTATGGTGTTCCTGAATATAAAGCATGGGTGCGGTGTATCTCTACCATAGAACGTTTCGGATCGTGCTTTATTATCATTTTAGTTGTGAACCTAAATTATCTTCGTCAACATCACATGCAAAGTTCAAAATGAATTAAAGTCTGTTCACATTGAAATAGTAATCATGTTTTTACAGTATTTTCCGACAGTAGTTTTTAGATTTCCAAGCACTCTCTCCGTTTTCTTTAATGCCATACATTTTATATTGTGTTTACATGATATTATTAAGTGGTTTTACACAGTTTGTGTTGTAAGCATATCAACCATGTCACTACTGAGCTTCGTAGCCTTAAACGTTTCCCTATAAAAGCAAAAAAGTGGAATGAAAAAACTGTTCTAGGTGAGTTCATCTTTTACCGAAACCTACTGACTGAAAATCCTTGAAGCCTAAACTAGGTGAGTTCAAAATCAGCTTTATAGGAGCTTAAATTTTAGAGGTTAGAAACCGGACAGGTTTTAAAATTGAACCGAGTGTTGCCTTATCCCATCTCGGCGGCTCGTTCGAGGTATCGCATCAAAATGATCGTTTTATACTTTTATAGTAACGCGGCTTTTCTTGTAAGATATTTTCCGCCTTACTAATAAACGTTGTATAGCGCCTGTGTAGTTACACAACGCTTTGTCTTATTCTTTCAAAAGTAATTTGACTTTTGAAAGAAGAAGACAAAGCGTTGTGTAACTATACAGGCGCTATACAACGTTTATTAGTAAGGCGGTTATGTGTATAGGGAATATGATAAGTTGAAAAAAAAGTTAAACATTACTTTGTTTAAATTGTAAACTTGTGCGCAAGCATTCTATCCACTAAGTGCATAGGCATAGATTCGATTTTCAGCAGATTTTTTAGAGGACTGTCTGTTGCTATTGACATTTTAAAACGCTATTGCTATCTATTTGTTTTAAGTTTTGGACTTTATTTATTTAACTATTTATGTACACACTTTAAAATTACTTTGTGTCTTGTGGGGTGGAATAACAATTCCACCCGAGCAAACATAAAGCAAGTCCACTCTATTGAGTAGACTCTATTAAATGAATCCTGGTGTATTAACAAAAATATAGCTTCAAAAAAATACAATAGCGGCAGATGTATTCAGTAACCTATTCCGCTTAACTATTCTTCAAGAATCATAAAAAACTCTGTAAGAAATCGACACGTGTTTCACCTCTCAACGAGGCATCCTCAAGATGACGATTGACCAGTCGCAAACCAAAACACGACGTGTTACCAAACCGAGCGCTGGAAGCAGAGTGAAAAAAAAAAAATAGCTTCCCGGACAAACAATTAATAATTAAACTAGAGAGAAGTCTGGTCCCTTGCGATGGTGTCCGTGGAACCGAGTGGCTCGATTCCCAACATTTGGTTTTGGTAGTCCGGCCTAGCAAAATCTACCAAAACACAAACAAATTAACAAAATTCCGTCTCTTCAGCAAACAAACAGACAAAAAGATATAAATAAAGCTTCGTAGACGGGTTGCGTTTAAAGTTTCGGCCTTTATTGGAGGCAGGCACGTACCGCTACGTGGACTGAAATCACGACGTAATAAACTAATATTGCCAGCGAATTGCTCTTCTTCAATTTTAATGGAGTTTTCAATTCCGATGGTGTTTTACTTTGAACTTTCAAGGGAGGTTTTAGTTTTATGTGTTGTCATTCAGTGAATTAAATTGAGTCTTCTGAAAGATTACGTAACGAGTGAACTACTTTGTGAAGATTTTGCTACTGCCCAGTAGAATTTTTATCACAATTTACTTTATTTACCTACACTGGATCGGTCGAACCGACATAGCCCGAAGATTGCCAAACTTAAGTGGCAGCGGGCAGGGCACTTTTGTCGCAGAATAGATGGCCGATGGGGCCGAAAGGTTCTGGAGTGGCGACCGCATACCGGAAGACATGGCGTTGGAAGGCCTCCCAAAAGGTAGACGGATGACTTGGTGAAGGCCGCAGGAATTCGCAAATGGATGCAAGAAGCACAGAACCGGTCGAAGTGGTGGTGCTTGGAGGAGGCCTATGTCCAGCAGTAGACGTAAATGATGATGATGATGACCTACACTCAAAGATGAACGGGGAAAATAGCCTTTTCGTCTAAAGCTCTGGGTCTAGAAATATGAAATTTTGCACAAGAATTTCTTAAAGAACAAGGTTACGCACCATCGGAGGATTTTTTTAAAAATCGTCCGCTGATTAAGAGTGAAAGTTTTCGTGAAAATTCGTCATTTTTATCGATGGGATATCCCATCGATCACGCAACTTGAGTTTTTTTTAAATCCTGATTACCACTTGGCCATCACGCACAATGGTCCACCTTAAGGACTAAGTGCGGAAACCAAACCCATAACAAAGAACATAGAACCACTTGGCCATTCGCGTCTCTATTAAAATATAATCATGTCATTACCATACGTAAACTAATAGTCCTTTCACCTTCACGCTTTAAACCAAAAACCACATAAAAAATAGGTCCGACACAGCCATCAAAAACTCATAAAACCCAATACATCGGCAATACCTAACGGGCTTTACAAATCGACCACCAAAATCTACGTTTTATGACGATATAAAAGGCAAAAATGGTTACACAAAGTTCATACGCCTATTTGATACGTAAAGAGAACATGAAATAAATAAGTCAGGCCCTAGGTTATTCACCCTTAGGTTATCCCTGGATTGATGGGCAGGGTTACCGTTTATTTATTTATTTTTACCCGACTACGGCGAAGAAAAAAGGAGGGTTATGATTTTGACCGGTATGTATGTATGTTCATCTGTTCCCTCCTATCTTCCAAACAACTTATCACAATTTGACAAATGAGATATCGTTAGAAGCCTCGTGATTGTCCGCTGGTTATAGGCTATGTGAAGTCACATTAAATTAAAAATGGCGCCCTCTAGAGGACATACAGTGAGGAACTTAAAAAAAAAAATGGTTTAATCGTACCATGTTGGGTATCAAATGAAAGGGCTTAATGAGCACATTTCAAAAATATATATATTATAACCCCAAAAGAATTTAAAAAAAAACAAGTAATAAAAAAAAACAAGTAATAATTAAAAAAAATCAAGTAATAAAAACTAAAACCCAACTACGACTTAAAAGGTATAAACAAGACACCACAGACAGACAAATTAAAAATCCGGAGTCACACGGGCATAAATCGAACAGATTACGTGTGACTCCGGATTTTTAAGTTATCTGTCTGTGGTGTCTTGTTTATACCTTTTAAGTAGTAGTTGGGTTTTAGTTTTTATTACTTGACTTTTTTTTATTATTTATGTAAACACAGTAAAATACAAAATAGATACGACATAATTAAAATATGAGTACAAAGGTACTGCTTATTTCTTAAGAAATACCGTGCGTCTTTTGTTTCCCCGGGCTAATCAGCTGTTTAGTTTTTCGTTCCCTGAGCTATAATATTGTAGCCGTAATAAGGCAATGTAAAATTACAATGTTTAGTCGACTCAAAAACGGTTGTTTGTAAAGCCGAATAAAGCCTGAGCCGGTAAGCCTGCTAAACCGTTGTTTTGCCTACCGATTGATGATATTGATGTAGCTAGCTTTTTTAGTAACAGTAATCTCTCTACAGCTTGTGTTGAACTGCCGACATGAGAATTCTTTTTCTTCTCGTGTCGGCAGTTCCTACATTTTTATTTTCGTTAATACCATTTTTGACAAAAAAAAACCGGCCAGGTGCCAGTCGGAATCGCACACGAAAGGTTCCATACCACCTTACAATATTAGCAAAGACGCCGAAAAAAACACGTTTCTTTTATAGGGAGGAGACGTTCTTTATTTTTTCACTTTATTTTATTGTTATCATTTGTTGTTATAGCGGCAATAGAAATAAATAATCTGTGAAAATTTGAAGTGTCTACCTATTACGGTTCATGAGATAGAGCCCGCTGACAGACAGACGGACACTGGGGGCTTAGTTATAGGCTTCGGTTTGGCACCCTTTGGGTACAGAACCGTAAAAATAATATGTTTTTGGGTAGCATTCATTAAGGCGGCCCGACCCCTTCATAGTAAGTGTATAATTACCGATAGATAATTTACTATTAATTTTCATATATATAATTTTCATAGCTAATTTTCAATGCTTCTACTATTAGAGAATAGTAGAAGCATTGAAAATTATGTTGCCATGCGAAACTGAATGCAAAGCTTCCGTCTTGTGCCTGGCATTATTAGTGTAGCGTTTTCATTTTACACGTCTTAGACTATCTTATTTCGAAAGTAAGTGGCATTTTATCCTTGTTCAAGTTCCTGGATTCAACAATCTCATAAACATAAGTGTAGGTACAGTCACGGACTTTAATTGATGAGCTACCTGGCACTGTTCGTATTTTAGCCGTGTAATCCAAATCGGGTTTATTCGGTTCCCGACACGCAGTCATACGTTTTCGTATTAGAAGAGGAAAATTATATTTCATATCTTTACCGGTTGGCTAACCTGAGAGCCAGAACTACAAACTTGACAGCAGAGTGACTACCCAAAGTCAACCAATTGCAGGTCTAGCAACAGTAACCTAGCAACGATAAACAATCGTTGCTAGGTTACTGTTGCGATAGTAACGTTAGCCTATGGAGAAATATTAATAGTCATTTCGACAAGTTCGAAAGTAACGTCTCTGAAATCGATATTTCAACTGTCACTGTCTTCAGTTAAGTTTCCAGAATTATCGAGTTAATGAGGTATGATTCAAAAGAGGTCGGTATCAAATAGATTGTATTTATTTTTACTATTGAGAACTTATTAGTCAACCTCTATGGATAAGACTGTTTCCGATTAAAAGAAATTTATTTGTCATCTTGTTTACGAGCGTGCATTTTGAGTTCGTGTTTAATCGTGTAATCTCGTGAATGTATGAAACTGCAAAATGGAAAAGTTTGAAGGTGGCTCATCAATTAAAGTCCGTGACTGTACATATTAATCTCAATCCTACACATTTTCTTACATAAACCCATTTGTTATAGTTAGTTATTTTATAGTTCAGAATAGGGCCACATTGTTCTATTTATGGTCTGCTAAAATAGAATGTCATCAGTACTAAGTGTAATGTAGTATCGTCACGACATTGTGACGGTTTTGAAATCGTGTGGTAAATAACCTTCTACCTCGTACCTATAAAATGTATTGGTAATAATAGGTATCAGAAGTGAGGCATAACCTTTTGATGGTTGATGTCTACCATCAAATTGACTGACAAGTATTGGCAACATAACAGCGAAACACCTCGAACAGCAGGTGCTCGGAATCAGCAGCCAGCGGCAGTGGCAGGCCAGGGGGCCAAGTCTACTAATTTACAAACGTGTCAGTGGTCTCACAATGATCAGTTTTTGACAGATATGCCAACAAAATCTGTCAAAAACTCTTCGTTGCGAGACCACTGACACGTTTGTAAATTAGTGGACTTGGCCCCCAGCACTGCTGCGTGCAGCGGGGTTCGGAATTATACCTTTAGCTGGCCTCCCATTCTATTGAAACTCCGTACTACGCTTGACTAGCTCGAGATCAAAGTATTACTTACCACCGACACTCGACTGCTGCTACTAAAACCAAACAAAACGAATACTTTAATTCCCAAAACCCAACGTAATAAATATTGATATACGCAGGTGATATTTTCAGGAATATTAAACTCAGTTGAAAGTTATTCGTGCAATACATAACAGAGCGGGACCTTATACAGAATCATTAAAATAAATGTCGCATACTAAGTGACCCAGACTTTGCTAAACAAAACTAAACCTTACGACTTATATAATAAGAGTTTCTTCGATCATGTATTTTATCAAATTAGATTTTTTTCCGCCGTGTTTAATAAAAAAAGCCGGTCTAATCTTCAATATCCGCTCTGAAAGAAGAATTATCATATAAATAGCTTATTAGTTTTGCCCCTGTCACTTCTTAGAGGTTTCTACCTGAAGTACTCGATATTAGAAGTAAATATAAGTGGGTATGCGTATACACCTTTGACCTTTAAATAGGCGTATGAATCCATTGCTTCTTTAGTTTCCTCTTTAAAAAACATCTCCAATCCAATGCAGCAATGCACATCACATATTGGTAGACATTTTATTGCTCTGTTTGGATTTTATCTCGCCCTCGTGGTAAGAATTCTGCTAAATGATTGAATCTAAATACCTTGTGTTATTTATTTACTTTGGTATTTTTTTATTTTTTTTATACTTGTCTTGCGATACTCTAGTTTCTTCAAACATAAAAATCCTAATAATTTGAATATCAATGAACCTTTTTAATAATAATAGAAAAATACTTTATTTTTTTAAATTTATAATTGTTTTATTTATGGGTAAAAAAAATGTAATAATTATGCAATATTACGAATGGAATGTTAAATTATGACTACATGCATAAATATATTTTTTTTAATTCACTGCAAGAAATAAATGTCTATTTTATTTTATCATAATTTTTATTTTATATTGTGTCACGTAACATAATTTTTCCATGCCTAATATGAATTTGTCACACGAGTTTAAATTATCACTATTTTACCTTACGAAGAAAAATGTTTTTATTTTCTTTTTTATATGAAGACATAGGTTTCAATTCCTTATAATATTTAAATACCCGTGTTGGGCCCCAAATTCACCTAAATAATTCGATAGGTATAATAAACGTATCACAATAACCACACTGACAATAGCATTACATAACTACAGTTCAACCTGTCATCATTAAAGTTATTGCGGTTGAAATTGGCACGCGTTTCGGTTTAGGTGACACAGCCCACCTTGTTTCCAAATTAACGATTAGACACCCACAGGAATAACAACATCCTATATTGTATGTATCAGTTAGGTTTGGTCTTTAAGGGGGAGGCGTGTAAATACTAAAATGTTGGTCCCGTAAAGAAAGTTGTTCAGTTTGATGGTCTTTACAGACCCATAAGACCAAATATTACAAGAGGTGCAATAATAATATGATTTAAAAAAAATACAAGAAAGAATATGATTTAAAAAAATATATAATTATTTGACGACACGGTTGGCGCAGTGGCTGAGCGATGGACTGCTGCGCAACGTGTCGCGGGTTCGATCCCCACACGGAACAAATATTTGTATGATCTGCAAGTAGTTGTTCCGGGTCTGGGTGTTAGTGTATGTGAGTTTTTATGTTTGTAAACGCACCCACGATACAAGAAGAAATTCTTAGTGTGGGGCAAAGTTTAAAAAAAAAATTAAATTGATTTCTATTCACTCGATATCCACGAAATTTCGCGGGTTAAAGCTAGTCCTAAACAAAACTTCAATACTTACTCGACCCAAATGTATGGCCGGCTGATTATTTTTTTGAGATTACGTTGTTGGTCCCACAAGAAGTTAAAAAATACAATAGACGCTGATATATTTAGTAACCTATTCCGCTTGACTATTCTTCAAGAGTCATAAAAAGGCAGAGACTCTGCGTCCAACGCTCGGTGTGGTAGCACGTCGCATTCTCGTTTGCAATTGGTCAATCGTCATCCTGAAGATGCCTCGTTGAGAGGTGAAACACGTGTCGATTTCTTACAGGGTTTTTATGACTCTTGAAGAATAGTCAAGCGGAATAGGTTACTAAATATATCAGCGTCTACTGTATTTTATAATGGATTTCCGCAAAGTCACGCCTAAATCAATTAACTACCACAAGAAGTTGTTCAGTTTGATGCTCAGTAACTGTACCACACCCTTAAATATGACCACACATTTCTGACACACGCTGTTTTTGCCAGCCATACATACCGCTAGCCCAATTAATTTTGATTACATTTCCCGCCCACCACTCTACGCACTTTTAACCTCGCGTAGAAAACAATCGATGTTTATCTTTATTACGTAAATTACACACAACCCTAATCGGTGATATTACGTAGTTATTAGCAGGAAAGCACTTAATAACTTGGGTGACATTATCAAAGTCAGATCGGTGGCTCGGGCGATGTAATAAATAACTAAAATTACACCCGTCTTTGATAAGGAAACCCTTACTAATGAAAGAGAGTGTCGGGGAAAAAATTTAATGTTCCGGTGAGGTCGGAATTTAGTCTATTTCGGCGAAAAGGTAGATCGAATTTTTTTTTGTCTCATCATCTTGTCATTTTGATGAGATTGTTTAATGAAACGGTGCCTTAAGTTCTCACTAAGTGGACCTCAAAAGCTGAATTGTTGTCATCATACAAAAACGCCTTTATAAAGAGGTGTCATGGTTTACTAGGGCATTAAGCCTACGATTATACCATAGATACTGTCAGGCTCCGTTCCCCCGGCGATGTTTCAGTACGATATGTTATGGTAAAAAGTTCTGATCACAACATTCCACTGGCAGTTGCCATGTGATTCTAAAATTATACAGTAAAACATCGTACTGATCATCGCCGTGTGAACGCTCCAAGGATGTTCAACTGAAGTTGACCACGGGCTTTCCAATCCAGAAAATTATCGACGAAACAATAACAATAGTTCAAATTCAAAATAGGCACGTGACTAAAAGGCACATTTAAACGTCAAAACGCCCAAAAGGTTTGATATGGACAAGACTGGGCAAGAAACTCAATCATTACCTACTCTTTTAAAATGTTTTACAAATACTTACATTAATTATAATATGTGAGGACGATGCACCTAGAATAGAATTACTATACTAAAACTAAAAGAAAGAATTAAAAACTAAACAACGGCAGATAATTGTGAGATAGATACATGGTGCTCACATATTTTACAAATATTGTACAATAAAGTGATATTCCTAAAATGTTAACAAGTCTAAATATCAATGTCATAAAATTATATATTTTAGTGTACAACCAGTTTGATTTTGTCTAGATTGTGTCCAATCAAAAATTGTCATGATTGTATCCTTGCCAGCCTCTGGTCTTACCTTCACGAAAAGGTCCATATTAACCCAATTATTTCGTAATCAAAGGAACATTCAAAATCTTTTAAGTCCAAATCACAATACTGATATTTATATTTGTGGACGATCGTTAGGAGCCATTAAAATGATATTATCGAATATTATGAGAATTATGATAAAGGTTATAAAATGAATATTACTTTTATGGTAATATTTTGATTTGACTTTTATAGGTAATTAATGATCTAAGTAGCTAAATTTCCTGATATTCATTTATTCTGGCTGATCTAAAATGAAGTTAAAATAAACCAACAATTTGTTTTCTATTGTCATCTAGGCAATAAGTCTCTTTCATTGAAACTGATGTGCTATACAAAAATCTATAACTATGCATTTATTAAAACACTAGAATAAACCTGAGTGTTGAAAAAAAAGTTATCGTCATTAAAAAAATATATTTAAAACGTTAATTATTTCAAGACTTCTGTTGTATGTTAAATATTTTTAAGAATGTTATTGTCCTACAATTACCATCAAGTTTGAGCTTATGCCGCCTGTTATACAGGTTCATCTTAGTACAGGCATATAACATAAAAAAAAAAACTAAATTATTTCTAAGATTTTAAGTTAATATTTTACCAATTTTTAAATACTGAACAAATATCATAGATCAATAGACGTAGATATATTTACCTAGCACTGCACGCAGAGTAAACTCTGTGAGTTATCTCTGTGTCCAGCGCTCGGTGTGGCAACACGTCGTGTTCTGGTTTGCGACTGGTCAATCGTCATCCTGAGGATGCCTCGTTGACACGTGTCGATTTCTTACGACTCTTGAAGAATAGTTAAGCGGAATAGGTTACTAAATATGTATATCTACGTCTATTGTATTTTAGGCTATCTTATTTCAACTAAACACAGATAGCCAGTACAGGTCAATGTAGAGCAGTGACAATCTACACCATTGGTAGCCAGCTTTTCATAAGTGGATCAACACAGCGTGTTGCGAACTCAAAAACCTCTAAATCATCCATTCCGGAACCTAAAAAACAAATGCCTAGTGGCCAAACGTTTATCTCTCACAAACACACTCACAAATCAACGGACCACTGTTCTAGGTCCAGATTTATTAACCAAAACTGTTTCGGAAACGCAGTTCTAAAAATGACGTCACGTCTGTATATCAACGGGCAATTTGAAGCCCCGAATATATCGGCTAGCGTCCACACCATTCATCATTTTCGTCTCAAAATTGGTGCATGGTCGCAACAGGTGTTGGACAAAACATTATTTAAGGGTGACGCTGTACTGGAAGCTAGTACTTTTAGTATATTATAGGAAACAATAGACGTAGATATATTTAGTAACCTATTCCGCTTAATCCGCGGAATAGTTAAGCGGAATAGGTTGCTAAATACGTCTACGCCTATCGTATCTTATAATGGATTCCCGCAAAGTCACGCCTGAATCAATTAACTATATTATAGGAAGTCTTATTTGAAGGGTAGTTTAAAAGAAGGCATTATAGGTTAGCCTTTCTTCTAGGAAGTTTAGAAATAGGGATAAAAAGCAGCAGCTGACGGATTCACCTGACGGATCAATGATTGTGGAAAATCTGACCATCCATAGTGTAACAGTTATTACAGCTCCATAATCAATCAATCAATCTGCCTAGCCTTTTTCCAACTATTTCGAGGTCAGCTTCTAGTCTAACTGGATGCAGCTAAATACCAGTATTTTACATGGAGCGACTGCCTATCTGACCTCCACAACCCAGTAACAGGGTAATACGATATCCCTTGGTAAGACTGGTTGTCAGACTTTCGGGCTTCTGACGACCCGTAATAACTGTCAAAGATCCACGAATGACAGCCGGGACCAACGGTTTAACGTGCTTTCCGAGGCACGGAGGATTCTCGGTACGTAAAGATGGTCACCCATCGACGGGCCAACCCGGGCAAACTCAGCTTAACCTGATGGATGGACCCATGCGGCTGTTATTACTTAGCCACGAGCTCTCCATAATCTGCAATGAAAAATACAGCCCCATAATCTGCAATGAAAAATTACAGGCTACAACAACATTACGGGTACACAGATTACGGGTGACAGTAATGCAGTTTAGCAAATCCGTTCGTTCAACACTGGACCGAGATGATTGATTGTGGTAGACAAAACGGATTAGCCAGTGTACAACCTCGATCAAGTCACACCCATATAGCTATGTACAATCAATATAAGAACCACCATGACCATACTCACGACCATGCCATACTTAGAATCTTGTCATTCTGAACTTGAACGACACATATTATTCTCATTTTTCACGTGACGGCTACATTATCTTCGTCAAGTTTAATGGTGTGCGTTACCCCAGCAAAATAATGTCAAAAATAGTCATTTGAATCTTACTCCAGTGTAAGTGTAAATGCAAATGATGAAATTGCTTGTCAGTTTGTTTTTCTTACTTTATTTTATTTTATTTTTTCGTTATTATTAATATCTAACACTAATTTATTTTATTATGTATATAGTCCTCCAGACCGTATTTTCGGCCACGGCGGCCAATCTCAATGGAGACTAGCCTTCGGCGCGGGAGATATTATAGTGCACAAGTGTTTGCGCAGACACAAGTGCACTCTCTCTTCCCTCAGTCTCATAGTCCGATGGGACGGCAATCCGACACGACCGGAGAGAGATCAGGCGTAGGACCAACGGCTTAACGTGCTTTCCGAGGCACGGAGGTATCATACCGCCAACTTCCAAACTCCGGGCTGTTACTACGAAATTCCTAATGGAAAAATCCAATAACACTTTGCCCGACCCGGGAATCGAACCCAGGACCCCACGCCCTGCAGTCTGCAGTTATTATGTATACAGACACGCTGTATTATAAGACTGTGTTTCATCCGTCACCTCACACATCAGGTCCAGTTGAAAACCAGCGTCAGGCACTAGTTGTCTGGCATTTTTGCTGAACTGGGCCTATTTAGCGCAGCCGCGAGGCACACTTTTTTTCTAGGTACCTACACTTTAAAATTGTTTTTTTATTTTTTTTACTTGTAGTTACATTGTGTTGTTTGCCCTGTCTGTGCTAAATAAATTTATTTTATTTATTTATTTATTTATTTAAACTTTTCGCACTAAAAAAAGGTACAAAGGCGGACTTAATGCCTGAGGCATTCTCTACCAGTCAACCAAGGGTGGTGAAGAGATTAGATGGCAGGTGCTCTAATTGAGAGGAACAAAGAGAAAAAAAAAAAAAAAAAAAATATATCATATTGCATTATAGATAAAGCTTTCTTTCTTTCAAATGAAAAAATGTGTGCAACGATTACAGAAGCTGGGCAACTAATTATTTATAAGATTCAAATGACGATTTTCGACATTATCTTGCTGGGGTAACGCACACAGTTTAATGTGACAATGTCCAAAAGCGATCAACGTTTTTGTAAGGATATTGACACTATCACAGCATGATTGTATGAAGGGACCTTTACTCTATTGAACTGTAAAAAATGTCAACTGCCCCATAAATGGCATTGTATAGTCGACTTTTATAACTTATTCCATTTTTGACAAAAAAATACCAGTAAATAAAAATTTCATAAAGGTTGAAACTATCACATTGGTCTCAGCAAAAATAGACTTTACCGTTTTATGACGTGGATAAACATTCAACCTTCATCATCATGATCATTTCAGTCGAAAGACGTCAACTGCTGGACATAGGCCTCAAGCACCGCCACTTCGATCGGTTGTATGTTTCCCGCATTCAGCGGATTTCTGCGGCCTTCACAAGGTCATCGGTCCACCTTGAGGCCTTCAACCTTAGGATAAAGCAATTACAAGCTCGACTATACTTACAAGGCAACATCGTTATTGTTATTTTAATGTACAGTTTACAAGATAAGTCCATACTCAGAGCTCGATCAATCTTAAATATTACATCCATTAAGAACAAAAGATCTGCGACATTTTGAGCGATAAGATTCTGAAAGCTGTTCTGTATTTAATTGTCATTTTAATCCCTAACATCTGTTTTAAGCACATGTGCGAAGAAGATTACATTCTGTTTAACAATACATTGCAATTAAGGTTTCAAATCAAACATACTCACCGAACTGAAATTGCTTAAGATTTTGGATTTCTGAAATGGTTGAATGTCGAATCAATTTTAGGGATCGCAATAATAAAGGCGTTCAAAGTACTAATACGAACGATATAGCCAATTACAACACGAAATAACATCACGCCTGTAATCCCCGAAGGGTTAGACAGAGGTGTACCTACAGGGTGTTAGTGTAAACACCGTTATTCTTAAAACCAGTGGTTTGGTTTCATTTATAGACCGTAAAATCAATGGAAAAATAAACTTTTTTTTTTTAAAGAAATTCTACATTTTTCCACAAGAATATTTCACCCTACACGCAAGGGTAACGAACTTGCGTCTCAATACGGCGGCCAGCGGTGGGCGGGGGCGGGCGGGGCGCGCGGGACGTTACATGACCGGCCGTCAGCTGTTTCGCAACTCTCTCGAACGCGTATCCATGAGTATCGGGACAGTGACGTATATTTACTCTTTAAAATCTTTTAATGAAAATAAGGTTTTTTTTGTTGTTACTGGGTCATTTATTTTTATATTTAAGTCAACTACCCATGGTTTGAGTGACAACGGTGTTTACCCTTGCATACTGTATACCTAGTACACCCACATTTCGCCAGTTATGTTTAAGTCCCATGTTATAGGGGCGCGAGCTTACTGCCATCAACCGGGTACAAATTCAGACTGCGGGCTGCTACTGAGAAATTCCTGATGAAAAAACCAAACAACACTTTGCCGGACCTGGGATTTGAACCCAGAACCCCATGCTCAGCAGTAGCACTTGCGACGCCTAGACTCCGAGGCAGTGTCTTTATACCTTTAAGCTATTCAATTTTAAGACATCGCATATCCTCTGCCTATCTTTTAGTACAGCCCCCTCTTGTAGTGTATCCCCCCTCAAGGAAGCTCCGAACAAGTTCGGACAAGATTGGCGAACTTGTCAAATTGGGTTTACGACTTTGTAGTTCCGGGTTTATCCTGTCTGCGTAAGTTATGTTCACACCGGAATGACGTGGTTGTCAAAGGTAATGACGTCATTGTCGTAGTTGAGAAGGATGATAGAAGTTTGCTTGAGGTGCCTAATAAAAGTAGATTGATTTTGAATTGTACTGGTTTCACAGTTTGTTGAGTATTTTATTCGAGCCTTTCACTAATACCATAGATTAGACCATCTTTCACACCGAGACTCCTCCATGCCTCGGAAAGCACGTTAAGCCGTTAGTCCCAGCCGTCATCCGTGGAACTTTGACAGTCGTTACGGATCGTCAGAAACCCAAAAGTCTGACAACCAGTCTTACCAAGGGGTATTACCCAGTTACTAGGTTGTGGAGGTCAGATATGCAGTCGCTCCATGTAAAATACTGGTGTTCACCTGCATCCGGTTAGACTGGAAGCCGACCCCAACATAGCATGGGTAAAGGCTAGGCAGATTGATTTATTGAATATATCCAATTTAAAATCGTTCTAATTTAAATAACGTTTACTTCGCGCATTCATGATAGGCCTTTTTGAGGACATCACCAACAAGGTGCATAAATAAGTCCTGCCCCATCCAATTTCCTAAAATTTAATGAAACACAAATTGTATTGTAACAACCTTATTTCGTCAAATATGAATTCAAAATGGATTAATTCTCTTCAGGTTCTTCATTTTATGTGGGCGTCAAAGTGAAACCTAGAATTTAATTTGGCAAAAACAGCGAGATAGACATTTTCGTTATAATTATATTATCTAAAGAAATTAAATTGTTTTACAAAGGCTGTACAAATTAGAGCTATTTTGAAAAGCCAAGGATGAATAGTAATTTGTGCTGATCAAGTAATATTTAGAACAAAGTTGATATAGATACTTTATTTTACCAAAAACTGTGGCCTTAATTTTCTCTTCAAATAAAATCTGTAATAAAATTGAATAGGTTTACGTTTTGTAAAAATTTTATGTTACTTTTGAAAAGAGCTTATTCATTGAGGAACGGAACTCTTATAGATCACTTCGTGGTCCGTCTGTCTGTCTGTCAGTCTGTCAAGACCCTTTTTCTCAGGAACGCGTGGAGGTATCAAGGTGAAATCAATATCAAATATGTAAGTAAGTGAGACTAGTGTCTGAAGGGTTTTTATAAAAACCTGTACTTACTTTGTAATTGTAATTTTACATAATCTTAAAAGTTCTGGTTGGTTCTGCGGCATATTATCATTATTACGACCTTTTTCTTTATTACTATTATATTCCAGTATTTTCTTACGTCAAGTAGGACGCCCTTAGGCTAAGTGGAACGACGATCTTCGCAGGGTGGCTGGTAGCAACTGGATGAGAGCTGCCGAGAATCGAGCTGAATGGCGTGCAATAGGAGAGGCCTATGTCCAGCAGTGGACTGCTATAGGCTGATGATGATGATGATGATTTTCTTATTTCTTCCCCTGATTAAATTCTGGACTCTTCAAACTTCCCACAAATTCCTGAGATTCCAATTCAGATTCCCTTCAAATATCCAAGTAGTCCTCAACGTCACCTCTAACAAAACATATATTATGAACTAACTTTTACTCCGATCCTATCTTTAGAGCCATAACTCCCAAACACAATAAAGTGGTGTTTATTGTAATAAGCACACAAAGTTACGATATAAACAGTAATAAACTGGATGGGATCGGTTACGTGCCTGAAATTGTTCGGCTTTGCGCAGTCAAATTACCGATGGGCGTTGAATAAATCGGTTGGTGGGATCGATCTGGTTGGGTTCAATGATCATATGGTGCATTCTTATGGAACAAACCGTGTGACCTTTGGGATTTTACATCGTCAAACTTTTAAAAGAAAGAAAAATATTTTCTTTCACTCGTTACTTATCCCAGCGCGCTCTGGCTAGGTCCAACGGCATCCTGAGGGCATTCGCGCAGAAGTGTATGGTTCACCTACTGAGCAATCGAAGTCTTATTTTTTACTAGCTTCCGCCCGCGGCTTCGCCCGCGTGGTATGTCGATAAAAAGTAGCCTATGTCCTTCCCCGGGCTGCCATCTATCTCCTTGCCAAATTTTATCGAAATCCCGTCAGTAGTTTAGGCGTGAAAAGGTAACATACAGACAGACAGACAGACAGACAGAAAGACAGACAGACAGAGTTACTTTCGAATTTATAATATTAGTATTAGTATGGAAGTATGGATGGATGAGGTCTTAAAAAATGTTTTTTTTGAGCTATGATCCTTTGTTAGTCGAAATATTTTTTTAAACTTTTTTATAAAAATATTTAAAAAAAATTGATTCTAGACCCAGTGATTAAAGGCTGTGCGATGTCTATTAGTGAATGAAGTTAAGATTTTTATTAAGTACCTACATCAAGAAGCGGCAGGCCAAGCCGAAGATGCTACGACGAGCTTGACTCCTACCGAAGGGACTAGCAGGCACTGAAGACAGAAATGTGTAGAAAAGGGTTTGCCCTGCAGTACGACAATACAGGATATTTATAGATTAGATCATTATTTTGTACCACACTATGCTATGATGCTCCACATACGATGTAGGTAGTCATTTATTTCAATAAGACCATTGGTACTGTTGAAATCAGTGATCTGAGTGGAATACCTCAATAGATCGCACGGTTGTGATAATTTGGTATTGACAACACTTTTATGTCGTAGCAGTTGTAGCGTTGTGAGGGGTCTCAGCAGAAAATAGTCGAGTGATGCTAAATATATTACAATTAGTAAGTTCCTTACCACATCACTAAAAACGTGGCACAACACTAATTTCCTAAGAACGCTCTGCCATTTCGATAAAGGTGGTTTTCGTAGTTTCAGAGTTACTAATGAACGGTTGACTGTAAACAAAAGAAAAACAAGCTTGATGGATTACAAACTTGATAAATATAAAGAATTTAGTCGGTTGGTATGGTTCTATCCCAGCGCCAATTTAACCCCAACGTACTCGTAACTACGTCTCGTACTAACGTATACAGAATTTCACATTGATAATTTGCTACTTAGCTTTTTATTAAAGTTTATTAAAATTGGTTATTCGGCTAAAACAAATGAATATCCAATCACCATGATTGTACACTAACACCCTGTAACTAAGCCCCGGTTAAAAGTTAATTTCCAAAAATTAAACTCCTCTTTCATGATGGAAGCCGACTCGAGCATAGTTAGCAGAACTGATGATGACGGCGTAAAATTACCGAGGCTTGCTCCCAAAAAGTACAAACTTCAGTAAACTCACTCCAGTTTTTTTCTAAAAGTCATTATAAAGGGTTTCGTCCAATTACAGTTAATGGATGGAGTTTGAGCCTGGATGTCCAAAACAATGACCCAAGTTAGGAACTTTAGGCAGCCGTATATCATGTCAGGGCAATTTGGGAATTAGCTCAGCGCGTCTACGCTCAAATGTCTCGCTGGTGGTGGCGTGTGTGTTGGATCATTAAGTTCCCTTCAAAATGGTTGAGCTAAATGGTGCTGATCCATGCCTCATGTTCGTGAATGGGCGCCATCAGTAGGGACTGGTCATCTCTTAGTATAGCTGCCACGGCTTATTTTAATTTTTGAATAGTTTTGTTTTTTTTTTTACTTTTAATTACGGACGCTTTTAACTTGCACCTTTTTCTACATTGTACTCATATGTATAATTTCAGCATGAATGATGTTGTGGCGGTATCTGCATCGCCACATGTGAACTACGCATCAAAAATCCTGACGTCACAAAAATCCTGCATCGAGCAATTAGAGTTTATCGTGCAGTGGACATATATACAAGAATCCAATATCAATCATTGGGCAGTTGCCTGCCAGACACAACACCGGTCTGGTAGGAGGATCCTCCCTTTTCTATGGTGGATGAGTGAACTTTACACCCTGTTCCTCATACCCCTAAATTGGTGACCCCGAATATGAACGTCAACGCAGCCTTCGTGCAACTACTCCAGCGTGACGTCATCATCACTCCCGCAAGCGTTCAGTGAGGCGAGTCGCACAGCCAAGCCAACACCCGAGGCGTCAACGGATATCTTGACCACCAGCATGCAGCGAACGCGCATTCCTGGTCATCACCCTCGGCCTTATCACCCCGACCCACTGGGGAATCACCTCAATCACCTCAACCTCATCACCCTGAGCCACTGAGGAATCACCGCAATCACCACAATCGCCGCAAAAAGTTCCGACCCACCGCGAACAATGCGGCACCTGGTTCCGAGTCACTGGAACCACAACTGGCACTGGCAAGCATCGGAAGATACAAGACTCAGCCCACTATCGACCTCCGGTATCCGGAGGGGAGTGATGTGGCGGTATCTACATCGCCACATGCGAACTACGCATCGAAGACCTGACGTCACACAAAAATCCTGACATCACAAAAATCCTGCATCACGCAATTAGAGTTTACCGTGCAGTGGACATATATACAAGAATCCAATATCAATAATTGGGCAGTTGCCCGCCAGACACAACACCCGTCTGGTTGGAGGATCCTCCCTTTTCTATGGTGGATGAGTGAACTTTACACCCTGTTCCTCATACCCCTAAAATGTGATTGTAACAATATTCGGATTTAAAAGAGTGTCCGTGGAGTTTCTTGCCCGTTCTTCTCCATAGGAACCTACTACGCTTTAGAATGGGCAACTAGCTTCATCTTTCCGACTGACCGACCCCTTGACAATTCAGAAGTGCCTGTAATTAGTTTATTTGAAATAAATGCTTTGAGTTAGAGTTTGAGTTTGAGTTTACGCTTGTGGATGTGGTCGTTTTACAAGCTAACTTTGTTCACAGTTTTATACATGAATAGGACTTAATTTCTAAAATGTAAACTAAAATTCCTTGTATAAAACATACGTGACACCTTATATTCCCCGAAATGTTGTACCTATAGTACACCCACATTTTTCCCAGTTATGTTTACGTCCCATGTAATAGGGGGCGAGCTTATTACCATCAACCCTTACACAAATCCAGACTCTGGGCTGCTAGTCAGAAATTCATTCGGAAGAACCGAATAATACTTTGCCCATCTCGGGAATCGAACCCAGGACCTCATTCTTGCGACCACTAGACCAACGCTGCCTTGACTCGTAAAAACCGATGAATAAGGTGTAAATGGAAGAAATAGGGACATGGATATTGTAACAATATTCTGATTTAAAAGAGGGTGGAGTTTCTTGCCCGTTTTTCTCCATAGGAACCTACTACACTTTGGAATGGCAACTAGCTACATCTTTATGACTGACCGACTCCTTGACAATTCAAAAGTGCCTGTAATTGGTTTATTTGAAATGAATGCTTTGAGTTTGAGTTTGAGTTTGAAGATGATAGGAACAATTTTGATTGTGACATAATATGAAAGCTACTACTACTAGTATTGGTGTGGTTAGTGATTAACCTGGTGTCAGAGTTTTAAAGCCGCCCATGGGCCTCTGACTTGGCTTCACATACCGTCGAGAAATATCTCTCCAAAGCGCTCCCGGAAAGCTCTCTTTTCTCGGAAGCTTGTGGAGTGTTGTTAATATTGATGGTTTATTTTGAAACACTGAGTTACAGAAAATACTTTTCTTTAATATTACTTTATGAAAACCGAAAAAAATCAGCTATTCCCTATTTATTCCCCATTTATTTTCGCATAGCTCGTCAAAAGGTAGGGAACAGCTGAATTTTGTTTAGCAATTTCAGGATTGTTCCCATAGTGAGAGTTGTTCATAATGACGAGTACAATAGCCTCTCATGAGATTTCATGGACGAATAGATAGGTGAACCTTATACCTAATAATATTATATAAGAACAAAATTCAAAATGCTATTAAAATATTTTTTTCCTTGCGACAACCCGCAAACGTTTTCATCTGAATTTTCGCTGCTAAAAATGTAGGCTAAATAACTAAAAAAACTAGGCTATCCAAGTCTAACCAATTGCTGTGGCATGGAAATTTTATATTTTTACAGAGGAACCGGATATCGGATACCTAACAATTGCGTAGTTTTTGGGCCGAAAAAGTGGTACAGCACTATACTGGCTTTGATAAAGTTCAACAGTTTGCTTTGTAGTATAGATACTGTTATCGTAGTATCGTATGTTAAAGGGAACCGTCAAGGTAACCCACAAAATTCTAAATTTCTTAGGTGTTTTGCAATTTGCAGCGCTATTTTACGTATGTGATCAAAATGCAATAATTAGGTATTATAGGTTACAAAGGGTTTTCCCAAAAACCTTTATCAGGCACCAGTCTCTCAAAAAGGTGGAATACACGTTTGACATTTTTGATTATCTTTAAGTCAGTTTTGTGAAGATAAATGATCAATTCATTTATAATAAATGATAAATAAATAATATTAAACAGTGTCGCTTTTCGTGTCTTCAAAACTTCGGGTCTTCTAAAGTTCTCCTAATTAATCGCTTAGTTTAGAAGAATAAGCTGACAAACAACAAAAATCAAACTTATTCTAACATACAAATATTCTAGAACATACACAAACTATTTGGCCCTCCATTCCTGCTATCTACTCACAAAATAAATCATCCTTACGTCATAGCACCGTTCCAGGAATTAACCTATAGTCCATAGCACCCAGCGCCTAATAGCACTGATTTTGGTGACGTCATTACACAGGTACCTGCCACTCCTTCATTAACAGGTCACTTCAACTTCCAATCGTCTTTATAGGCCTTACAAGTTTTAGAACTGTTTCAGAGAGGAGAAAACGTTTGTTGAAGAATTTGATGATGTTATTTGGTGTAAAGACCATGGAGATTCTGTGTTTCCTTATGGAATTTCTCAGTAGCAGTCCAGATTCTGGATTTGTGCCCGGTTGAAGGCTCGCCCCCTGTTACATGGGACTCAAATATAACTGGCGAAATGTGGGTGTACTATAGGTACACCTATGCCTAACCCATTGGGAATACAGGCGTGATGTTATGTTCCAACTACCTACCTTTGTGTATTAGAAGTTTTTCCTCAGTTTTCAAACAGTTTCAAAGGGGAGTAAACGTTTAAATCAAGAACTTGATGACATCATCAAGTTTCCAATGACATCATTGGGTACTATATTATTTCTGTTTCATTTTTTTATTATCAAATTGACTTATGATTAAACAGCCACGTCAATTTGCTGAATCAATTTAATCCATTATCTTTTAAAATAATTATAATTTTGTATTCCTCACCTAATTCTGCAGAAGTGGAGCGACGCCTCTGCTAGAAGCGAGAAAGAATATTCAAGAAAAAAGGTCATAAAAAAAATTCTCGTAGAACCAACATACTAACTTAAAATATCAAAGAAAATGTAACAAATGCAACCCATGTGGGTATTTTATCGAAAAACACACACCGTGGTATTGACCATACAGTTCTTGGTATTAACCAAGAACTAACATTTATTTTTAAAGCACAATCTAGCGAAGCTAAGCACCGCTACGTAAACAATGTTTTAAATAATAAATGTTAAACCTAGGCAGTGGACTAATGGCCCTTATTAAACTGTTATTAGTGCATTGAGAAGTAGTCTTGAGCATTACTAGAACAAACATTTACAGATATTCCAGAAAAAGTACGCGCTTCGTTAATCGTCGTCGGATATACGAACGAGCAATGATGAGATCTGTTGTAGAGCTGGGGGCCTAAACCGGCCATATTAGCAATTCCTCTAAAAGTATTTAATTTCCTGAATTTCCAGCTTTCATTAGCAATTCATAATGTGTGGACCATTTTACGAATCTCCATATAAAACTGTCAAACAGATGAATTATTTCGTAATATGAATCGCACGCAGATCATAATTATTATGAATGGTCAGATTGTGATATTTTACGATGATTTATAATATTTTCCTGTTATGATTCGGTCAGTAACAGTTTTAAGCCCCCTGTTCTTCTTCTTGGTCGCGTTCTTCATTAGGTATTGAAAGTCGTGTCCCTGAAAGGCCTTCGTGGCTTTATGTATGATGTTCTTCCATTTAGAGCTGTTACAACCATGGAATTACTTTCCTATATTTTATTACCATAGTTTCAAAATTAGAGATTAAAAACTCTATGCAATTCCAAAAATCATTTTAAAACTTTTGAGTTACAGGTGCAACTGTAGTCGATACCCCAACTTCATACAAATTGATAGGTGCACTGCTAAAAAGAGATGGTGTACAAGACTTAGAAGCTTTTACCTCTGTGGGGTGTTACTGGTGTGAGGCGCGACGTTTGTACTAATTCGGAAACATGAACATTACCGAAGCGTATGCCTTTTCTGGTTTAACTGTTCGTTCTACTGAACGAACTGAGGTTAAATGCCAATGTCGTTATTAATGAGAAAAGAAAAGTTACTACCTATAAATACTGGGTCGTCACTCATCCGAGTAAATACTTCCTTTTTACTTATTTCTTGTTATATTGGATTTAGCCGGTAAAATTACAATCACGAGTTTATTGGCATCCGAAAATACCTAAATAGTCGAAAATATTAGGGACTCAGAAGAATAATATCTCATCATCATCATCTGCCTAGCCTTTTACCAACTATCTTGGGGTCGGCCTCCAGTCTAACCGGATGCAACTGAATACCAGTATTTTACATGGAGCGACTGCCTATCTGACCTACACAACCCAGTAACTGGGTAATATGATACCCCTGATGGGTAAGAAGAATAATATCTCTACTAATATTATAAATGCAGAAGTAGCTCTGTCTGTATATTACCCTTTTACGCATTAGCCACTGAATTGTTTATTTATTTATTTAATTTATTTATTAAAACTATGCACAAGTAAAAACAAATACCGTAAAAAGGCGGACTTAAATTGTATGTTATGATAGATAGATAGGTAGCCTAGGATCCGGCGAAGAACATAGGCTACTTTTCAAACTGGTTATTTGTATAAAATTTTTCTAATGGCAACAGCTAGTTTTAAGTAGAAGTAACTGGAACTAGGTACAATGATACATTAAGAAGTATTCTCATTCACACAAGGGTAGCATATATTTTAAAATTATGACTCATAATATGTCCACCTAAGCGGAGCAAAAGCTAGTGAAGATATAAAATTATTCGGAAACACAGTCCCTTAAGGCCGCCCGTCCATGGGAGCGGAGCGAGGGAGCAGTGCGAAGTCAGAAGAAGTGGGAAGTGTGCCAGTTATTACAAGCTTTATATTAGCTTGCTCTGTTCGTATGTTTCCGGTTACTCCAATTGTCATCCATTTTTCAAGCACTTCCTGACATCCGATTGAGCTGGAACTTGGCATACTTATATAACTACCGAGACATTTTGAAAAAATGATACCATAGAGCTGGTCTGATGATGGAGCCAGAAGTTGGCCATAGGAACTCTTCAATCAAACAAGATAAAACCATCATGTTTGGACTCGTTAGCTATGTATTAACAAGTGCTTTGACACAAGGTGGTGTTCAGGGTCTGATGATGAAGGCGGAAGGTGGCCCTGGGAAAACCCTTTTTAGTTCATTAAAAATTTTTACTTATATTTTATTTATTTTTGTTGTTTTTATTTTCTGTTTTAATGTGTTTTTGAGCTCGTGGCTAAGTAATACCAGCCGCACGGGTGAATCCATCAGGTTAAGCTACGCTTGCCGGGGTTTGTCCGTGGATGGGTGACCATCTTTACGTATCAAGACTCCTCCGACCTCCGTGTCTCGGAAAGCTCGTTAAGCCGTTGGTCATTCGAGGATCTTTGACAGTCGTTACGGGTCGTCAGAAGCCCGAAAGTCTGACAATCAGTCTTACCAAGGGGTATCGTATTACCCAGTAACTGGGTTGTGGGGTTATATAGGCAGTCGCTCCATGTAAAATACTGGTATTCAATTGCATCCGGTCCGAGCCGGACATAGTTGAGAAAAGGCTAGGCAGATTGATGAGTGTGTGTTTTAGTTTAATTTGTGATTTCCTGTGTGAGTCTCAATAAAATACTTTTCTGTCTTTCTTTAAGTCGTTTAGTTAAGTAAAGTAATTAGTTACCAAATCAAATCACCAATGATTTTGTGATGCTAGTAGTGCTGTGACATTATGGCTCCTTATTGGTGATTTGAGTTTGTAACATGTTACTTTTATTTATTTATTTACTAAGGCACCATGTTCCAATATACAAATCACAAAAATATACAAGTCTTTAAATTATTTACGATATTCAAATAAAATAAGTACCTACCTACATTAAAATTCATTCAAAAAAAATGTACATAACGTTTTTTGTTTTTAGTTTCAAACTTTTCCCCCGTATTCAAAATTCTCAACTAAAGGTGGACTTCACAAATAAACTGAACGCATTTATACTACGTTTAAGGACTGTCAGTGTCATTATTTTCTGTGGAATATTGACACTGACAGCTCTTGAACGCGTTTTAGATGTGCTGATCGCGTTCAGTTTCATTGGTGAATCCGCCCTTAATCTAGGCGCAAACTCATCTCAGCAAATATCATATTTTTTTACAAAAATGTATGAATTAGGTATTTTTAGCTGAGATCAAAATACGAGTATTGTCCCTCAGTTCTCCGCTCCACTCCAATGGACAAGCAGCCTTATTATGTGTGCATAGGAAACTTTAGGTTAATGGGTTCATCGTGTTCGTACGTGTCCATCGGACCTCTTATCTCTCCTCTGTAAAATATTGAAGATTCTATAGTTGCCATTTTGTCGCTACTCGATGTAAAGTGCACTCTAAATAATATGGACTGGATAAACTGTTTACTTTCATTTTTATTTTGTAGTGTGCTTATATTTAGTGCCATCTACGAAGACGCGCCCCACTCCACTCCGCTCCATACTAAAGCACAGCGTCAAAAGTCAAAAGTCAAAGCCAAATAATTTATTTCAATTAGGCACATAAAAGGCACTTTTGAACGTCAAAAACAAAGAAATGAAACTGATTCTAGTTGCCCCTTCCAAAAGGTAGTTTTCATATGGAGAAGAATGGGCAAGAAACTCCACCGTTACTCTTTTAAAAATGTTTGACAATATTTTGTATAGATACATCAATTTATGTGTAGACGATGCACCTAGAATACGATTACTGTACCACAATAGGTAAAAAGAATTAAAAATGTAGCAATGACAAAAAAATAAATTAAGTATGTGATAGATAAATGGTGCTCACATATTTACAAACACAATTAAAAAAAAAAACATTTTAAAAGTATACGATATCACAATATTCCTAATATTTTTACAAGTAATACTAAAACAGTGCGTGAGTTTAAGTAACCACAAAATGTAAAAATCTATGATATACAAATAATTAAATTATACAACTAAATTAGCAAATAGTTTGATTTTGTCCAGACTCGAATTGTCCTATCGAGCAAGATACAGTACAGTAATCGGGAAGTGGGGTGCTGCGTCTTCGCGGATGGCACAACAGTTTTAAGATTTTTTTTTCCATTTATCAGTTTACATGGATATAATGTTCCGGATTTGGCACACAGATAGTTTATAATCTCGGCAGTACCCACGTACGCCTGCGAAGCCGGGGGAAAAGCTAGTATAAAAAAATGACACATGGAACTGATCAAGAAATAAGCAGCTGTGACAGAAAGACAGCCAGACAGACCGAAAGATGAAGTTGCACCATAAGGCCGTTTGTCCACCGCGCCGGGTACTGGTACGTCAACGAGAAACATGACGACGCCATAGTAAATGAACTGTCGCTACTTCGTTCGTAAGCGTTACGCTTTGGGTACGGAACTCTAAAAAAATCTCATGTAAGCGCAGTTTTAGAAAAATCATACGAGAAATTAAATACCATTTTAATGGATTTTATTGCTAATGAAAACAATCACCCGGAACTAATTAACGTTCTAATAACTTTTTTAATTCGTAAGTATTATTTTAGATTCAGCTGTTGATTAACGCGATATTGATAAAAATCAATACCAACATGCTACTAATTCGTAAGTGTTTGATACCTCCACGTATTCCTGAGAAAAAGGGTCTTGATAGACTTGCAGACCGACAGACAAACAGACGGACAACGAAGTGATCCTTATAAGGATTCCATTTTTAGGATTCCATACCCAAAGGGTAAAACGGGACTCTATTACTAAGTCTCCGCTGTCCGTCCGTCTGTCTGTCTGTCTATCTATCCTTCTATCACCAGGCTGTATCTCATGAACCGTGATAGTTAGACAGTTGTAATTTTCACAGATGATGTATTTCTGTTGCCGTTATAACAACAAACACTAAAAAAACAGAATAAAATAAATATTTAAGGGGTTTTTTTTCCTTTTCTTTTTAACCCTAGAAATGGTGTGTGATTGGAGAAGTCTATGTTCAATATATTTCTAGCAGTGGACAATACAATGACATAAAGCAAATAATAGCGCTTTCTCTCTCTTGCTTTGTGCACCATCCAATTATAATGCAAGCGTTTTTTTCAGATGGTGTTCTCTTAATTTTAGCTACATTTCTGCCTTTTTTTACTGCGAACATAACGACGACGGATAGACGTGCAAGGGCATACAACGTTCTGTTTCCAAACCTGAACATAAGCAGGCAGTGTGACTCATGTCCCGTCGTATACTTCCCAGTGTGTAGTGACCGGAATTTGACGTATATGAACATGTGTTTCTTTAAATGTATGAATCATACTGTTGAGAAAATTGTAATGGACGGAACTTGTATATTTTATTGAAAAAAAAAATTGTTTTATTTCGGACCCGAGTTGCCGATTGTTCTAATTGCTTGGTACGGATAAAATCAGTCTGCCTAGTCTTTTCCCAACTATGTTGGGGTCGGCTTCCAGTCTAACCGAATGCACCTGAATACCAGTATTTTACATGGAGCGACTGCCTATCTAACCTCTACAACCCAATAACTGGGTAATACGATACCCCTTGGTAAGACTGGTTGTCAGACTTTCGGGCTTCTGACGACCCGTAACGACTGTCAAAGATCTATGAATGACAGCTGGGACCAACGGCATAACGCGCTTTCCGAGCCATTGTTAATAAGTGTTTCTTTAGAAAGTCTTTTGATATGTTTCTTAAACAATTTGGCTCGGTGAATTTTAAATATAGTCTGGTTTTTGCCCGGATTGGTCTATGGTCTGAGCTGTATTTGACTCTATTAATGACGCTAATATTTTTAATAATATGACTGTTAGATGACAAAACGTAGTTGCCGACGTAGTGACGTAATTGTTGCCGTAGCCGTTGGCATTTGTGGATCTTTGACAGTCGTTACGGGTCGTCAGAAGCTCGAAAGTATGACAACCAGTCTTATCAAAGGGTATCGTATTACCCAGTTACTGGGTTGTGGAGGTCAGATAGGCAGTCGCTCCATGTAAAATACTGGTATTCAGTTGCATCCGGTTAGACTGGAAGCCGACCGAAACATAGTTGGGAAAAGGCTAGGCAGATGATGAGATGATAAAACGTAATCGATTTCATTGCTCGTAGAGCCGTCAGGTGACACCCAAGTCCATCGTCGTTGTGGTTTCTTCGAGAAGAAACTATTGGCTATGAGCATGTTCTGTCCAAAGGCGAATTGGGTGAGACGAGCACCTCCCTCGTTGCGGTCCCCTAATCCAAAAGAACCGACTGTATCCCCACTATCCAGTTCTTGCCTTCGTCCCACCTTTGCATTAAAGTCACCAATTACCATCTTCCAAGTGCCCCTATTTTCGTCGCAAGCTCTCCGCTCAACTGTCGATTGGCCTTCTATTGGCCGATAACAATTAAAATTCTATTGTGTCTCGTTAATAACAGCTGGAGGTTTAACAAGATCGTAAAAGTCTTCTACGTCTTCGTCGGGATGTGTAGATGTCGGTGCATATACTTGTACGAGAGTTAGCGTTTTATTGGTTGTTAGTCGGAACTTGAGCACAGCTACACGTTCAGAGTAGCCCACGAATTTGATGATATTATCCTTCCACTTCTTTGCTACCATGAACCCCACTCCGTGTTGTCCATTGGTTTCACCGAAGTGAAACAACACAGCATCGTGTCTTTCCTCTGTGTGTTCGCTCTCTCTCCTGACTTCTGAAAGACCCAAAATGTCCCAGCTGATGTCTTTTAGAGCGCTCTCAAGCTCAATTAAACGTTAATTTTTCACCAGCGTCCGAACATTGTTAGTGAGAATATTGAGTGTATCGGAGTCCTTAATGTAAATTGCCGTGGTTGTTTGACGGTTGATCGATCTCGCCCGGAGATTCTTAGCTCTCCTGACTTGAGGGCCCCGCTCGCACCCATCCATACCAGCACAACCGCTGGAGTCGCCGGGCACTTGGGGCCTGTTTCTTATTCTTCTATCCATAGGAGGACCATAACCCGCCACGCTGGTCCAGTGCGTGTTGGCGGGTCGCCATAGCCTCGTTTGTTTGTTAGCAGGGTGCACCACGTGCAGGTGAGATTGGAGACCTTACACATAACGTATACCGAACTTAAATAATCGGTCCAATATTCATCATCATCATTTCAGCCGAAAGACGTCCACTGCTGGACATAGGCCTCCCCTAAGCACCGCCACTTCGACCGGTTCTCTGCTTCTCGCATCCAGCGCATTCCCGCGGCCTTCACCAGGTCATCACTCCACCTTGTCGGGTCCAATGTTATACAGAGTAAATTGGCTGTGACTGACGGACAATCAGACACACGAGTGTTTTTATTTGGACGTACGGAACCCTAAAAATGGTATGAAATAGCGCAACACAGCGATTTTAATAATTGTTTTCATTTATTTCTAACTAGCTAATGCCCGCGACTTTGTCCGCGTGGAGGACGGAAATTATACCAAGGGAAGATACTACCGGGATAAAAAGTATTCTGTATCCTATTCCCGGTCATGGTATACCCATGTTCCAATTTTCATCCAAATCTGTTCAGCCGTTTTAGCTTAAAAGCGTAACAAACAAACTCAATTCCACATGTATAATATTAGTAGGATTGTTCTATCCTCTACATGTTAATCAACGTTATAAACTATTTAATCTGAAACAGTTACCTTATTGCCAACATGGAAACATCCAGTGTCATAGTAACCATAATATCATCCAAACGGGTGTTATAATGTTGTACTGAATTTCATAATGCAACACATTTCAAAAAAAGAACATTGTCATTCACGAGCGTTTCACTAACAAATCACAGTAATTTAAAAACAAAACACATTTGAATTCGAAAATTTCGAATTCACTTCGTACCGCGCCATTTTTGTTCGATATTGGTATTGCAAAGAAACTTTTATAGAAGATTCATATCATGGGTGTAGTTAAAATCTTGTATGCAACTGTAAATAATAAGGTATTAAAACACTCATGTATATTATAATATTATTATAACAGTTGCATAAATAACTATCATTGGCTGTATTTTATACTTACTTCGATACATCAGAATTTCACATAGCTACTACATAATTTACTGTAAAAAATTAAAACATACAACGACCTTGTCGTAACTACAATTTCTACTCGTGCGTGTGAGAATTTTCCTCTCAACCTTGATTAATACATTTTGTATGCAATCGTAGGAAGTATAAACAGACAACTGTTTCCATTTACCATATTTTATCCTAAACTAAGTAATAGAAAAACAGAATTTGTGTTGAAAAACATCTGAGAATGAAAACAAAACTAATGTGGGTTCATATCGGAATACTGATGAACAGAACGCTGTTGAAATTGTTGTGAGACAAATAAATAAATATGATATGCTTCTTGCTTGTCATTCGTAGATCTTTGACGGCCCATCCACGGACCAACCCCGGCAAGCATAGCTTAACCTGATGGATCTACCCGTGCGGCTGTTATTACATACTTAGCCACGAGCTCTTTGCGTGGTACTAAATAACATGTTGCAGAAACTATGTCCACCCCTTTGGAGAATATACAGGCATAATGCTATGTTATGTCAGACGTTAAAAAAAAAACACAAAAAATATTTAAAAAAGGTGCGTAAATAGACGCTAATTGATGCTAAAGACTTTTAAAATGCAACAAAGAAGAGATAAAATATAAATTTCACGGCAGAGATGAAAACAGAAAGACAAAACCTGAAACAAAGAATAATACAGAAAATCGGCTCCATGCGAGTGAAAACAGGCGCATGCACACATAGATGCGTACGTACGTGTGCTTCTTGCTTGTCATTCGTAGAAAATCAAAGTTAATTTATTAAAAAAAAAAAAAGCGCCTAACACACACACAATCACGCGTCATTCAACACTCCACACTCACACACACATACATACACACACTTCCACACACAAATAACCTTTAACAAAAGTATAGTTTATATGTAAAGTTTAAAAAATTCCACTCGAGCCACCAATCTTTTTTATAATATTGTTTTCTTTTAGGTTGTCAGTGAACAAGTACACAAAAAAAAAAAAACAAAAAAAAAAAAATTGTAAAAGGGCGGAGACCTGGTGATCTGAAATACAGGCCTAGAGCTTAGTTTAGGCACCAGTCTCCCACAATATAAAAATGTTGTCTGTCTGATAGCTTGTAACAATGTATCATGTCGTAATATTGTGGTGAGAAAAATAAATCTTATCTTATCTTATCTTATTTCAAGTACGCACATTATCGGCACTTTTGAACGTCAAGAACAAAGAAATAGAACTGATTCTAGTTGCTCCTTCCAAAAGGTAGTTTTCGTATGGAGAAGAATGGGCAAGAAACTCCACCGTTACTCGTTTTAACCGACTTCTTCAAAAAGGAGAAGCTTCTATGTTCGTCTGTATGGTTTTTTTATTTTTTTAAAGAATGTTTTGCAATAATTTGTATACATAAATTATATAATTACATGTAAAGACGATGCACCTAGAATACGATTACTGTACCACAATAGGTAAAAATAATTAAAAATGGAACAATGACAATTATTTGTCATTGTTCCATTTTTAATTATTTTTAATAAATTAAGAATGTGATAGATACATGGTACTTTACGAACTTTGAGTATTTATTATTATATAGGTACCTATAGTGTATTTATGTTTATATATTTAAGCATTATGTATTTATTTAAGTATATATTAATTTTCATGCGTATATGTGTAGGTATATTTGATATTTTTAGTTAAGACTTCGCATATTCATGTTTTTTCTCTTCTTGTTCTCACACACTATTGTCTACATTTCTTTCTCATTTCTCCTTTCGCAGGTCTGCTGGAAGAAATTTCTTAAGAAATAAGCAGTACCTTTGTACTCATATTTTAATTATGTCGTATCTTTTTTGTATTTTACTGTGTGTACATAAATAATAAAATAAAACAAATAAATAAATAAATAAATAAATGGTGCTCACATATTTAAAAACATTATAAAAGTTTTCACGGTAAATCTATACGATTTACCGTGAAAACTTGGGTGAAGTTAGCTTGGAGTGAACTGTCACTGCCTTAGCATCAGTAAGTATCGATGACTATGACAGCTCACTCAACGCTCACTTCAGCTTAGTTTTCACGGTTTTCAGATGGTTACAGAATAGCAATGCTGATCTCTATCTCGGTCGAATACTAGTCATAAATGCTTCGCACTCACTATACGTTGAAGTGTGTGCGATGTGCGTGCGCAGTATGGAACCGACCTTCTGTAGGTACTATTTTCTCTGCCTAGGGGCGTGTTTTGTCGTTAAATCGAGGGTTTCTCTTTGTTTTTTATTATTTTCCAAGTACAAAACAATTAAAACTTTTCGCGAGAAAGAAAGGGATTTGAAACGTGTAATGACACGAGTGGAATAAAATATGAATGGAAATATAGAACTGTTTTGCGAAACTTTTCGGAAGGTTCGCAAGAATTATTTTTAAATGAGAGTTTTAGGAGAGGAATTTGTAATCATTTGTATAAAACAGAGTGGTTCAATATTTGTGTATTGGAATGGAAGAGTTGAAAGTAATTAATTAAATAAAATTCATTGGCCTAATTTGTAGATGTTTGAATACACTATTCAGGCCAGTTAATTAATCTATTTCCAAGTCGCAAGCTGAGCATGAGACGAGACCGGTAACGACATTAGAATTATATACTTTTAATTTATGAGGATAACGAGCTTCTTGCCTATTGCCTAAAGACAGGATTGGTCCGCACAAGCTCAAGACAGAGAGGAGTCGAGGGATGCAGAAAGGGAGGCATTTGCCCTGCAGTGACCACACAGACTAAAAATCCTTACTAATATTATAAACATAACATTCGTGATTTAAAACTGTTTCTCTATTTAAATTTCGTGTAAAAGAGCATTATCTTTCCTCTCAACTATGAGTATAGAATTATATAGATTCCTATAGTGTATTTATGTTTATTATATTTAATAAATAAATAAATAAATCATCATTTATTTCATATTCATCCTATGATTACATCCATATTTGTTAGTAAAATTACGAGCTTACAAACTAGTGTTAGTATAAATAATGGTTATTTAAAACATTTGAAAATTAAGTGGCATGTCCGGCTGGACTTCCCGATGATGGCGGCAAATAACGAAACGACTGCGTGCAGCCGTATCTAACGCGCCAGCATCGGAGAGTCCCACCGGTCCGCCAGCGCGCGCAGGATGGTGTTGGGACTGTCGCGCGTGCGGCGCATGATAGATGCGCAACGTTTGCGCATGATGGCCGCAAAGCCGTCTATGTCTGCCGCCGCGAATATCGCGGAGGCGCTACAGTAGCACGGCAGCCCCATCATCACCCGGAACGCGTTATTGTATTGAACGCGCAGATCGCTGTATGTCCGCTGTGTATAGTTAACCCACAGGCTACAGGTGTAAAAGGACTGACAGTACGCTTTAAAAAGCGCAACTTTGACAGTCCCCGTACACCGTGAAAACCTGCGGGCCAACATGTTGCATCGGACAGACAGTGCTCTGCGCTCTCTTTCTATATCCACACTGTCCTTAAGGTCCTCGGTAACCCAGTGGCCCAAATACTTAAATTGCTCGACTTTGTTTAGAGCTGTACCACTTAGAGTGAAATTCGGAAAGAATGAGTATCGCTTGTTGTCCGCCCTGAAAATCATTATTTCACTCTTTTTCGCGTTGTATTTCAGCCCATGAGCCACCGCGTAGGACTCACAAATTTTCAGGAGCCTTCTTAAGGCACCAATCGACGGGCTCAGCAGCACCATATCGTCTGCGTAACTGATGTTATTCACGCACACTCCATCTATATGACATCCTATGCCGGTGCTGCTGAGCTCATCGATCAGCTGGTTGACGTACAGGCTGAAAAGCTTGGGAGAGGTCAGCCCCCCCTGCCTCACCCCGCATTCCAGCCCATACTCCCCCGAAAGAGAGCCTGCCCATCTTACAAAATTCTTCTGATTGTTATACCAATGCATAAATAACAACACAACTTCCCTAGGTAGACAAGTTTCATCCCTTAATTTACCCCATAGAATATCGTACGATACAAGATCGAATCTTTTCGATAAATCGAGTTAGCATGCATAAACTGGGGTCTTTCTACTCGTGTAATACTGTACAGTCTGCTTCAGGCACAGGATAGCACTCTCGGTGGAAAGCCCGGGCCTGAAACCAAACTGCGCGTCGTTTAGCGAGACGTGCTTATCCAGGTGCTGACCAAGCAGACCGCCCAACATTTTGGCGACCACTGTGGCTAGTGAGATCGGTCTATAGTTGTTTACATCCGATGTATCACCAGTTTTGTTTTTAATAATTGGTACAACTATAGTGCGCATTAGATTATCAGGCAGATGGGAGTGGCCTAAACACAGGGTAAAAAACATAGCAAGCACTCTGGGTAGGTGTACACCTGCGTGCTGCAGGTGCTCGATGCTAAGGCTGTCGTGACCCGGGGATTTACCCCTCACCATGCCTCCGATCACCGCACGCACTTCCTTCGTAGTAAAATAAACACTACGCTCACTACCTTTCTCAGCATCGGGCACCTGCTGCGCTGGCCCCAGAGGCGAGTCCACCCTGAAATGGTGGGAGAACATAGTGGCAATCTCACTAGGCTCGTGCACTCCCGCCACTCTGACGGGGAGGCCCGGCTTATGATTCATTTTATTGGTGTTTTTCCAGAACTGACCGAATTTCTTGTCTGAGTGAAGTTCAGCAATAATATCCATTTTTATTTTTTGTTGTTTATTCTGACACCACTTTAATTTTGATTTAAAAGCGCGCCTCGTTTCACATGTAAGTGTACCTACTGCGTACGTGTTTATTAGGTGGTGTGAGTCATGTGAATAAAACAACTGTTTTCGGCGAGCGCTAGTACATAACTGAAATGTATAATTATTTATTTAGTATTATAATATTTGACCTACATACAAAATGCTTACTAACGATGTACCACATTATTTCCCCCTTTTAAAAAAAAAACAATCTTTTACATATACATTAAATTTGGTAAGTACACCTACATTACAATTTAGTTATTAAGACGATTATATCGTGCTTAGCTATGTAATGGTCCAAATTAGTCATTGTCGTTATTTTACACAAAAAATATTATTTTAAAATACATGTTTTGAGTTACACTGCGTTTTATTCCATTTCGCCTTTTTCTTTTGCTGATCTGGCTGTATTGCAAATCGTACCACCGGACGTATGACGCGACCTGAACATGTTGTGTTTGGCGCGGTCTTACTATTTTCCGCTGGCTCATCTTTCTTGTGGTCGTTTACTTGGCTACTGCTACTTTTCATGTGTGCTAAAGGTTCGTTTACCTTTTCATCCATTAAAATGTAAGCTGGTTTTAATCTGTCCACTGTTACGATTGATGTTCTCTTTGGCATTTGAATTTTGAAATGTTTCTCTAGCACTTTATATGGGCCTTCGTAGGAAGGGGTCAGTGGTTTCTTCACAGCATCCGTTCTGACGTATACGTATTCGCAGCCTTTCATATCTGGATGAATAAATGGTTTGTGACTTGTGGCGTGGTGCTTGTTATTAAACGGGCTAAGCTTTGCCATCGTCCTCTGGAGAGTCTGTGTATAAGTTTCTGGTGATGTATCTTGCGTTTTCGGCTCGATAAACATTCCAGGCAGACGTATGTTTGTTCCGTATAACATTTGTGCTGGACTAATATTTTCTTTCAATCGTAATGCTGCTCGTAATCCTAGTAGAACTATGGGTAATTCGCTCGACCAGTTTGTCGTATTACCGCGCGCGATTAGCGCGGTTTTCATTGATCTATGCCATCGTTCAACTAAACCATTTGACTGCGGATGATAACTGGTAGTCCTGGTTTTCTTGATACCAAGTGACTTGGTCAGAGTGATAAATAAGTCTGACTCGAACTGTCGTCCTTGGTCCGTGGTTATGGTGTTTGGGCATCCGAATCTTGCTATCCAAGTGTTTATGAGAACTTCCGCAACAACTTTTGCTGTTATCTCCGCTACTGGTACAGCTTCCGGCCATCTTGTTTCTCTGTCAATCATTGTCACAATGTATCTGAAATCGTTGGATTCTGGTAATGGGCCGACAATGTCTATGTGGACGTGATCTAAACGTGCCGTAGATGGGAAAGTTCCGATTGGGGCCGAGTTGTGCCTGTATGTCTTGCTTTTCTGGCATGCCTCACATGTCTTCGCCCAAATACCAACGTCAGTATTCATGCGTGGCCAGAAATAGTGCTCGGTGATCATTTTCTTTGATAATCTTATGCCGGGATGTGTTATGTTGTGCATAGTGTCGAATACTTGTTTTCGAAGTGACTTTGGCACATACGGTCGTAAATTTGACTTTGAATTTTCGCAAAGTAGTTGTCTTGTTCCTGTTAATTGCATACTTTTCCAGCTAAGGTTGTTTTTGTCTAACAGCTGAGTGATTTCAATGTCATTGCGTTGCATATCTGCTAACTCATTCCAATCCACAGGTGTCGGGCAGTCTATCTGTTCGACTCGCGACAATGCATCGGCCACTGGGTTCATGTTACCGGATAGGTGACGAATGTCTGTTGTGAACTGTGCAATGAACTCAAGATGACGTAGTCGCCTTGGGGCTATCGTTTTACTTGTGGAATTTTGTTTAGTAGTGAAAGCGTGACACAATGGCTTATGATCGGTGTATACAATCAACTCTCGTCCCTCGACATAAGGTTGAAAGTGCGTTACTGCCATGTAAATTGCCAGCAATTCTCGATCATATGTGCTGTATTTTGATTGCGTTTCACTCAGTCCCTTTGAAAAAAAAGATAGCAGCTTCCAGTTTCCGTTTTCATACTGTTGTAAAACGGCGCCTACGCACGTTTGACACGCATCTGTCATGAGTGATAGCGGGGAATGCGTTGTTGGCGAAGTCAATGTAACAGCGTCGCTTAGACTTGCTTTACATTGTTCGAATGCTTCTAGTGCCTCTGATGTCCAGTGTATTTCAGTTTTGTCGTTTTTCTTCGAGCCAATGAGGTATTTGTTCAACCGAGCTTGATGTTGAGCTGCTCGAGGTATGTTGTTCCGGTAAAAATTAATCATGCCTAAAAATCTTCGTAACTCTTGCACTGTTTTTGGTACGGGATATTTGGTGATTGCTTCGACTTTGTCTGGTAATGGTTTGATGCCGTCTTTTGTAATATGATATCCGAGGAATTCTACTTGCGGTTTGCCCAGTACACATTTGGCTTGATTTATTGCGATGCCATGCTCGTCTAACCGACTGAAAACTTCTTGTAAATGACGTCGGTGTTGGCTGACTGATGATGACGTCACTAGTATATCATCTATATATACAAAGATAAAATCGAGTCCCGCTAAGACTGTGTTCAAGAATCTGACAAAGGTTTGACCTGCGTTTCGTAGTCCGAACGGCATTCTTGGGAATTCGAATAGACCGAACGGGGTGATTACTGCGGTTTTTTCTACATCTTGTACTGGAATCTGGTTATAGGCCCTTTTTAAATCAATTGTCGAGTATATACTAGTTCCTGGTAATAGGTATGTGAAATCTAGTATTCTTGGAATCGGGTATCTATCCGGCACAGTGATCGCGTTCAATCTCCTATAATCACCACATAGTCGTAAGTCGCCGTTTTTCTTTGTTGTCACGTGCAAAGGGCTTGCCCACGGACTCTTGGAAAGCCTGCATAACCCTGTCTCTAGCATCTGTTTTATCTCTTTCTTCACTCTTAGGTATTTGTCCGCCGGCAAAGGTCTTGACTTGGAGTGAACAGGGTGTTCGTTGGTGATGATTTGATGAACTACGTCGTGCTTCGGTTGTGACTGAGCGTCAAGAGGTTTCAAAATGTTCGGGTATTGTGCTAAAATGTCTGCATAATCTTCGGTTAAATTTACGGTCCGAAGTGTTGGTGTGCTTGACTTCATTAACTTTGCGTCACTTTGAAGTCCAGTCGTACCATCTATTAAACGTTTATTCCGAATATCCACCAAAATGTTATTTTTTTCTAGAAAATCGGCTCCCAGTATTGGTTGCGTAATGTCAGCTACGATGAAAGTCCAACGATACGGCCGTCTCATATTCAGATTCAACGTCAGCGTTTTGTCGCCATATGTTTTAATTTGAGTTCCGTTTGCGGCGTATATTTTATATGTGTCGTCTGTCTTTAAACGGTTTCCTTTTCTAGGTATTGCCGAAATATTAGCGCCAGTGTCTACCAAAAAACGATACCCACTTTTTCGGTCGGTAACGCACAGGCGGTTTGCAGGAATGATAGCGCTGACGACCGCCTCTGTCAACGCTGAACTCAGTTTTCCGACGGTTTCTTCCAATTGCATGGTTTTTCACAGTTCCGGGCTCGATTCCTGTACCGAAAATGATGCTTGCATAACCAATTGGGGCTGTCGGGTGCAATGCTTGTCCTTGAGCGGGATCTTGAGCGCGACTGGCTTCGATTGCGTCTATAACTTCGATGTCCGCTATTGTACAAATTGGTTTTCAAAGCTGCTATTTCCATGGTTAGCTTACTCATTTGATTGACTAACTCAACCATAAGCTGTGTTTGACCGCTTGATATTTCCGACACTTCACCTGATCTTCTTTCCAAAATCTTGTCCGCTATAGCAGCGAGGTTGTCGAGCTTTTGATCTTGACTGACCATTAACACTGCTCGAACGTGATCGGGGAGTCTTGACATCCACAGGCTATGTAGGGTTTTTTCGGCCACCTGACTGTTACGCGCCAACTCCCTCATTCGTCTCAGCAGATGCGAGGGTTTTTGGTCACCTAATTCCACTTCGCTGACCAGTCTTTGGAACTGTCGCTCCTCTGACTCTTCGTACACGGTTAAAAGTCTTTCCTTAATGGCGCCATATTTATTGGTGGCAGGGGGTGACATTATTATATCGGCCACCTGACTTACAGCGTCTTTACAGAGCTTGGACAGCACGACGCCGTATTTTGCCTCGTCCCCCTGTTTTTGGGGAGCCATCATCGTCTCGAACTGAGCGAACCACACTCTGGGCATCTCGATCCAAAAATCCGGTATCTTTGAGGATATTCCTAGAGCTGCAACTTCGGCCTGACTGTTGCCCGTCGCCCCGCATATTGGTGTCCCACTTCCACAACTTCCGCCCGTCACGTCTTCGATACTTATGTGCCTCTTGAAAACCAAACCAGGGAGATCCGCTTGTGGAAGGCTGATAAGGCTGTGCAGTGCAGTTACCACGACACGAGAAAATCACGAGAAACACATTTTAAATCGCTGTTCGATATCGGGGTCACCAGATGTAAGTGTACCTACTGCGTACGTGTTTATTAGGTGGTGTGAGTCATGTGAATAAAACAACTGTTTTCGGCGAGCGCTAGTACATAACTGAAATGTATAATTATTTATTTAGTATTATAATATTTGACCTACGTACAAAATGCTTACTAACGATGTACCACACACACATATTATCATAAAGACGGCCAGCCCCGGGCTTACCCCCATACAACCAAGCCTGAAAACATAGCCGAGCCACCCCATGAGCGCCGCGGATGTGCCGATTCCACCCAGTAATGTATTTACCTCTACGCTTTTCGGTAACATTATAACTACTTAAAGCGGCCTCCGACAGTATACAAATAATCTCATCATACATGTTATCTAACAGGATTTTATGACTTTTGTTACAACACATTTTATCTGAGCAGCTTCTTAATTCTGAAGGAAAATCAATTTCACGAAGTCTAGAGTGACATAAACTTTTAAATTTCGATATCTGAGTCGAGTCACGTTCACCCCAGACTATTCTATTTATACAAACAGTAGGTATACAAATCTTAGGCTTAAGCAAATTAAAATTACATCGTATAGAAACAGGGTAATGATCAGACCAATAAGTATTATATAATACACAGGCCGCGGACACGGAGTGCCGCGCGGCACCTGTCACAAGACAGTGGTCGAGCCAGCGCCGACAGCCGTGCGCATCACTGACAAACGTATGATTTAAGATTTATGTATTTATTTAAGTATATGTTAATTTTCTTGCGCATATGTGTAAGTATATTTAATATTTTAGTTAAGACTTCGCATATTTATGTTTTTCTCACACACTATTGTCCACATTTCTTTCTCATTTCTCCTTTCGCAGGTATGCTGGAAGAAATATCTTAAGAAATGAGCAGTACCTTTGTACTCATATTATAATTATGTCGTATCTCTATGTATTTTACTGTGAGTACATAAATAATAAAATAAATAAATGCGAAAGTAAGTTTGTTTGTTCGTTTGTGTGTTACACTTTCACGCTAAATTGGCTCACCTTAATCTGGACGACTTAGGCTACTTTTCATCCTGGACCGGAGACTAAGTCGCGTGCAACAGCTAGTAATAGGTAAACAAATAGTTTACCGTCCTACCTAATTGTTGTCTCCACCAAAGCGAAATCCCTGTAATATTTCGTAACTCTGAATTTAACGCCGCGTCGTACAAAGTTAGATCAATCGTAATGATTTAATTACAAGAGAATAAAAATAATAAAACGAAAATAAACTTTTGTTTTATGAAAAGCATTAAAATGTTCATCTAATTTCATTTCCCTTTAGGGTTTTTGTTTCCGTATAACTTTGAAAACTTTTTGAAATCATCGTGTCCGATAAATAATAATTTGTAACAAACCGCGCTGCTTTCATTTTTTGCTTTTATTTGTTTCTCGATCGTCGTTGTAATTTATAAACACATAACATAAAATCACGCCTGTAATTACCGAAGGGCTGAGCAGAGGTGTACCTATAATACACCAACATTCCGCCAGTTCTTTATAAGTCCCATGTAATACGGGGCGAGTCTTTTGTCACCAAGCACAAATCCAGACTCCGGGCTGCTACTGACAAAATCCTGTTGGATAAACCCACTAAAACTTTTTGAATGCCTATGGTAGTAGGTACTTCGTTCGAGAGTTTTAAACGGATAGATAGACAGAGAGACGCTGCATTGCATAATTATGGAAAGATTTAAAGAAAAGGTATGTGCAACCAGGGAAATTAATTGTTCAGAAAATGTATACCCAACGCCAAATGTTCAACCCCTGGGGGTTGTGTTGGATATTTGGGCAGGAAAAAGAAAGATTCATCGAAGATTAATATGGGTTTTATTAATTTGCACATCATATAGAAATCATGAGCGGAGCGGAAGTGTCACCTGTCACCATCAAAAGGACAGATGACGTGTCAGTATAGGCTGCGTTTTGACTCACTTTAATTCCTTCCAACAGGTTGATCATGTATTTCAATACATTAGTCAGCTAATAATATAATAATAATAACGGTAACTAATAATAACATTAAAGTAATACTGAGAGCAGAAGTGTATTTATTTTCTTTACAATTAATCTTTTACACATTTTTGCAGGTATTAGTAGCTGTTGGGTAAAAAAAACGGTTTAGGCGCAGAATGGCCAATTCTCAAAATGTCAACTGAGTCTTAAATGGACGGTGAATGGCGGTTCTCCGCCTTACTATTTTTGTAGAAAGTTACTGTAGTAAATTAATGGTAACGGCACATCACTAATTATGATCGACCCCAGACCTCGCAGCAATTACTTTTTTCATAAATATTATTAGGGGTTCAACATTGTCGGGGGTAGAGATTGTAGGGGTTGAACGTGGACTAAACCGACTATACATTGCACTGTGACATGACAATTTGTAATGAAACAACTGACAAAGATTAATTTACGAAACGTTCTTCTTCTTCTGCCTAACCTTTTCCCAACTATGTTGGGGTCGGCTTCCAGTCTAACCGGATGCAGCTGAATACCAGTATTTTACATGGAGAATACACATTTTTTTTTAATTTACGAAACCAAAACATGTAAAAAAGAATCATTTTCCATTCAATTCTAAAATCATTGTGCAAATTGTAAGCACAGTATAAAAGACAATAAAAACTTTTTACAAAAAAAAACAACCGACTTCAAAAAAAACACTAAAAAAGTGAAAAATAACTTTAATTTCGGAAGTCGGTGTCTTTGCTTTTCAATTTTCGTTTTTTGCCACCGACTTCCGAAATTAAAGTTATTTTTCACTTTTTATTTAGTGTTTTTTTTTTAAGTCGGTTGTTTTTTTTTGTAAATAGTTTTTATTTTTCACTTTTTAGTGGTGTACCTACCCACACAAGCTACTACCTGCTATGTAAATAACAGTGAAGGAGTCTAATAATTATATCGTCTACATAGACTGTGGGAAAAATACGTAATATTGAAGCTAGCTCAAAAACTACGCAAGCAAACTTAATAAAATGTATCTGGTACTATCTCGGGAGTATACCCTTTCGAACTAAAAAAGAATTTTTTAAATCGGTTCACAAACGGCGGAGTAATCGGTGAACATACATAAAAAAAAAAAAAACAATCATCCGAACGAAATCTCCTCCTTTTTTGAAGTCGGTACAAAACTGACGTACGCCAATGTAATAATTGTGGGAACGACTTTATGTACCCCATAACAGAACAAGAAAACGTAATAATGTTTTCGGCCTTTTACACAATTATACGTGTACGAATGTTTTCCCGTTTCTTTTGTTATATTTTTGGAAATCCCATCGTATTCTTTGAATTAGAAAAGGAGGTAGGGAAACTTACAAAGATAATTTTTACGTAATTCCGTTTCAGAATTATGGAATAACGTTTCATAATAGAAATTGTTATGTAACGGGGTCTTTGATAGTTAATGACACGAGTGGAATAAAATATGAATTACCTATAGAATTGTTATGCAAAACTTTTGAAAGAAATATTTTCAAATGGGAGTTTTTGGAGAGAAAGGACATTGACCATCCATATATGGGAGTTGGACCAAGTGCTGCCCAGAATGGACACATAGTACATTATGTTCCTTGGGCTTATACTAGTCTGTACACCAAAGCTCAATAAAATCTATCCGAGGAGTTTCGAGAAAAACGAATTTTTATTGAGCATTTTTTAATGATGAATACCAACCAACCGGTGGCGCATTTGATTAAATAATGACAGTAATTATGTTAAAACACACATTATTATTTCATTTATATACATATCATTTACATGTTAAATATTTTTTACTGACCATCCATATATGGGAGCTGGGCCAAGTGCTGCCCAGAATGGACACATAGTGCATTATGTTCGTTGGGCTTGTACTAGTCTGTACACCAAAGCTCAATAAAATCTATCCGCGGAGTTTTGAGAAAAACTATTTTTTGTTGAGTATTTTTTATTGATGAATACCAACTAACCGATAGCGCATTTAATTAAAAATAATGACAGTAATTATTTAAAAAAACACATTATTATTTTATTTGTATGCATATCATTTACATGTTAAATATTTTTTACTGACCATCCATATATGGGAGCTGGGCCAGTTGCTGCCCAGACTGGACACATAGTGCATTATGTTCCTTGAGCTTCTACTAGTCTGTACACCAAAGCTCAATAAAATCTATCCGCGGAGTTTTGAGAAAAACTATTTTTTGTAGAGTATTTTTATTGATGAATACCAACGAACCGATGACGCATTTAATTAAAAATAATGACAGTAATTATGTTAAACAACACATTATTATTTCATTTGTATGCATATCATTTACATGTTAAATATTTTTTACTGACCATCCATATATGGGAGCTGGGCCAAGTGCTGCCCAGAATGGAGACATAGTGCATTATGTTCCTTGGGCTTGTACTAGTCTGTACACCAAAGCTCAATAAAATCTATCCGCGGAGTTTTGAGAAAAATTGTTTTTTGTCGAGTATTTTTCATTGATGAATACCAACTAACCGATGGCGCATTTTATTAAATAATGACAGTAATTATGTTAAACAACACATTCTTATTTCATTTTTATGCATATCATTTACATTGTAGTGTAAAGCACTTGTCAAAGCGTATTCAACGAGTCCAAACACGATGGTGCTGTCTTGTTTGGTTGAGGAGTTCCTATGGGTACTTTCCGGCTCCATCACCAGACTCTGGATACTACCTTGGACTATAGTAAGTACTTGTCAAGACAAAGCCAACGAGTCCAAACACGATGGTGCTATCTTGTTTGGTTGAGGATTTCCTATGGTCACCTTCCGGCTCCATCATCAAACCCTGGACACTGCCTAGTATAACGCACTTGTCAATGCATATTCAACGAGTCCAAACACGACGGTGCTGTCTTGTTTGGTTAAGGAGTTCCTATCGGTACCTTCCGGCTCCATCACCAGACCCTCGATGCAACCTTGGGCTATACTAGGTACTTATCAAGACAAAACCAACGAGTTCAAACACGATTGTGCTATCTTGTTTGGTTGAGGAGTTCCTATAGCCACCTTCCGGCTCCATCATCAGACCCTGGAGACAGCCTAGTGTAAAGCACTTGTCAATGCATATTCAACGAGTCCAAACTCGATGGTGCTGTGTTGTTTGGTTGAGGAGTTCCTATGGATACCTGCCGGCTCCGTATAAAGGCAATAACTTTTTAACCCTGGGACCGATTTTTTTTTTTTAAATTTTTATATGTATAATTTGATGCAAGGAACCATTTGGAAGCACTCCCATGGCTGGGCAGCATTTGGTCCAAATTGGTCAATATCCTTTATAATCATTGGTATAGACACCTAATAATATGGGACAACAATATTATAATATATTATGGGATGGCTTTTTCGGAATCGGATATGGGAAACATACCGAGACTCCTCCGTGCCTCGGAAAGCACGTTAAGGCGCTTAGTCCCGTTTAGTACCGTAACACGGTCACTTTAAAAAGCCTACTCCTCATTAACGGCTTGGTTAAAAGATCTGAAAACAATATATGTTTGCCATAGATTCATGTACAACATTTTGTATTGAGCAATTTTTTCGTGTGACTAATACTTTTGCCTTAAAAAATATTTAACAAAATGCAATTTTTGGCTAATATTTCCCTACTACTTCTAAACGGCTTTGATGTTTGGAAATATTTTTATACTGAAAAATTGATGGTTAGAAGTACTACAGATTGTATTGAGCAGAAATGTAAATTAAACATTTTTTTTTTTAATTACCCCTCTTAGAGATACAGGTTCAGAGGTGCTCTGCGCGGGCGCGCGCGGCAGTCGCGCGTTAGCATTGAGACGGGACGGCTATGTCGCTCGCTGGTCCGCGCCGGCTATTGACCGACTACGTACGTTTGTGTATGTTAGTGCAAATAATCACGAACAAATTACAATAGTGTGCGTGTCTAGACTAGCTCGCTGCAGAGATTCTTGTTCGCGTGGATGCTTTATTAGTGCTGCGGTTTCTACGTACATACTGTTTTTGTTTTATATGGTTTTTATGTAGGTCATCATCTGCCTAGCCTTTTCCCAACTATGGTATGGTCCATACTAGGTAGGTAGGGTAGGTAGGGTAGGTAGGGTAAGTAGGGTAGGTAGGGTAGGTAGGGTAGGTAGGGTAGGTAGGGTAGGTAGGGTAGGTAGGGTAGTTAGGGTAGTTAGGGTAGGTAGGGTAGATAGGTAGGGTAGGTAGGTAGGGTAAGTAGGGTAGGTAGGGTAGGTAGGTAGGGTGGGTAGGTAGGGTAGGCGACCGACCAACCGACCGACCGACCAACCGACCGACCGATGGACCGACAGACCGACCGAACGACCGACCGACAGATCGACCGACAGACCGACCGACCGACCGACCGACCGACAGACCGACCGATAGACAACGAAGCCTTAGTAATAGGGTCCCGTTTTACCCTTTGGGTACGGAACCCTAAAAACAGTGCATTAATGATATATTAAGATAAAATTAATGATAAGGTAAAATCGAGTAGGTACCAGGGCCAAGCCACCTTTAGACACCAGTGCCAAAAACCAGGGCTCGAAATACTTTCAAGTGTTTTCTTTCTGCATTGAAAATAGATCTGTAAAGTCATACAAATAAGGAGTACAATCGCGTATGCAAAAAAGGTTACGTCCAACTTCCAACAAAGACTTGGTGGAAGAAAAATACTTGCATAGAACATTGATCCTCAACTCTATAGAAATAAAGATTACAATAGCGTTTACAAAAAAAAACTTCTAAACCTAAACGTAAAAAAATACTTTCATAGGAAATTGTTCCGTGCAACCTTACCAATAAGGATCATGATCGCATTTGTGAAAGAGTAACGTGAGTCATCATCTGCCTAGCCTTTACCCAACTATGTTGGGGTCGGCTTCCAGTCTAACCGGATGCAGCTGAGTACCAGTATTTTACAGAGCGATTTTATGGAGCAGAATGGGAATAAAATAATAAGTATTTTTTAAAAATACAAATTCCTTGGAGTAACTTGGGAAGTAATGTATGAGATTTTTATCTTTTTAGATCAAAGAATGGGGTCCTTTGGGAATAACCCGTTTAAAATAAATAAGAAACAAATGAACATATTGGCGCGTGAAACATTATCCTTGTTCGTCATTAATTCTGGAAATTATTAAAA